>CM047812.1:20181090-20781090 GCA_026214975.1 Gentiana macrophylla | reverse complement strand
TGTTTATCTTATGATTTATGCATATGAGCAATATCGGATAAGAAAGGCTCTGGCCATCCTGCGTCGAGCTCCTCCGGACCGTCTTGGCCCATATTGCATGGACCCGAGCTCCTCAGTAACCTAGCCGACCTATGGTGGTTCTGTTCGGGAGAACGGGTAAGACCTCCCACCCGGGGATCAGGTCTGCCCTTAGGCACAAAGTGGGGCTCCTGGCCCTCAATGTTGCAGTTTCTCTGTCTTAATTTATTGTTTGATCAATTAACAGATGACCTACGGAGCTCTGGGGTCAGATATCGACATATGTTTGCTGAGTCCAACCTACGGAGCTCAGATGTCGTGGGATTCTCTTTGGAGTATTTTGTCTGAGTCCGTCCAGTGGAGCTCAGTTTATCTGTCATGCAGACTTAATGTGTTTGTCTTTTGCAAATTTTTTGTGCGTATGTTTGTCCTAAAAACTTAATCAAACACACTATGCATAATGGGAAACAAAAATATTATTGAAGCAACGCAAAACTGAGTACTCCATGGGTACAAATTTATTCAAGCATTCTCAACATAACTGTTATGAAATTGCAAAAATTAAAACAAGTAATAAAGGTCTGGAACCTGTCTTGTGTTGAAATAGTGTCCTAAATCCAATCGGGTTGGACCGGATCCGACCGGGTCGGATCATTTCTACTATTTCTTTATGTTTATACATATAACAAATGACTTTTCTGTTATCATATATTTGTTCTTTTAAAGAACCAATTATGAATTGTTATATGATAACATACTTAGTATTAAATTGTGATAGAGAAACCATGATAAGCAATTATGGTTGATGAGATCTCTAATCACTTTAATAAGTTTGATACTTAAATGTCTCTAGGATGATGTACTATTAAACAGGGCATGGAGACTATGAACAGGCTAGCACGTATTATATGTTTTCTGTCTTTAAGGGCAGGGATAGATCTCATCTATCGAAGTGTAGAGACACTTGGACTGTACGTGGACGTGTATTAGAGAATGCGTACGTTAGACCCGCTTACATTAAGTGTCGTGCTATGTGGAAGTTGTGTAATTATCCTTAGGACCGGAGTCTACATGGCATCACGGTGTGGATTGTCATGTTTTGACACTATTGAGGTTTGCCCAAGCCATGGGGCGATCATGCAGTAGTGATTGGGTGTGATATGGAAGCATGCGGAGTATACATGTTAGTTCGTCCGGAATCGTGTAACCTATGATGTGATTGAATATCCGAAATGGCCTTCTTATAAGGAATGTCTAGCTCTCGTGAATCTTTGCAAAGTGGGAGTAAATGTGTTATTCCGAGAGAGCATGATATCCGGATTATAAGATACGATCGTTAACGTATTGACACTCGAGATACGATTGCATGGATATTATTACTGCGGTAGGATTGTAAGTTACACGGTAACTGTTTCACAAGAAAGGTAGTAGTCATTGCATTTAACTCTTCCGATCATTGGGGGTCACGGTGTGTTGCTAGACGCTACCCGTGATCGTTAGGCATGAAGGGCATTTTCGTAATTTGCACTTTGTGCCTACGGCCAACATATTCGGAAGCCTATCGGGTCACACACATATGAACATCTAGCCAGATTAAAATGTGGTTATAGTTGATAACCAAATAAGGAAAGTATTTATCTCATACTATAAAGGTTATGGTGGTAAATTAATATGGTGGTATTTATTTATTATTAATAAATATAATACAAGATATTAATTATGTTGATTAATTGAATATATGTATTTTGATACATATGGGCGCATATAATAGTGTATTAAGATATACTTAGATTGTGTAATTTAATTAATAGGGTTACCAAATATTAATATTAGATATTGATATATAAATAATACATGTGCATGCGTGTGTTTGCACTAATGCAAATTGGTGATTTGCATGCGCACCATAGTATTTATATATATATATATATATATATATATATATATATATATATATATATATATATATATATATATATATATATATATATATATATATTATTATTATTATTATTATTATTATTATTTCAAAATTCAATATATCTTATAATAATTAGAATTTATAAAATTAGAAAAGAATGAAGCTCATTATTATGACTGTAATAACTCATTTAATGCTCAATTTCAATAACTTTTGTTTCTTTATACAATTCGATCTTATGTGACGAAAGACAATTCTCCTTTTTTTATTTGATTCTGACAAACTAACTACCCATTTGCTACAAATAAAGTGTTCTATTTTATTTCGTCTCTATTCCATTTTGATTCAAAGGAAAGAAAGCGTTGAACTTAAATAACTCACTCAAAACGCTTTTTAAAAGATTACGTGATACAATTAGGTCAAATAAGCCCTTCTCGAATAAATATTCAGCCGATTACGAACCTCGGTACTGTTTTATTCAATGTTTGTTCAATTACCCTTTTACCCATAAATGCAATGTAGGCGTCGGGTTCAGCAATAATGATATCACCCAACATACCAAAACTAGCTGTCACTCACCAGTAGTATATATATATATATATATATATATATATATATATATATATATATATATATATATATATATATATATATATAGATTTATATGTGTAGTATATATATATGATATATACACATGTATTAATTGATTTACTGGTAATAAGATAAATATAGTTAATATAAGATATTGACAATATATTGGAAATATTTAATATAAGATATTAAATATTAATGAGATATATCAATAAAAGATACTGTCCATATTTTATTAGGAAAATATTTTCTTTCTCCGCAATTTACTAGGAAGCTTCTCCCAATCAGATTGGGATCACATAGGGGCGCAGGTCATCCTATAAATAAGAGGGCTTGGCTAGCTCTTTTGTATATCACAATTCCAAGAGCTAATAGTTCTTATGAAAAATAGAGAGCTTCTTAGAAAGAGATTTTAGAGAGAGGAAAAGTCGGTAGTTTTTCTGGTAGCAATCCATGAGGGGATTCCGGCGAGGTGTTCGTGTGGATCACCGGTAGAGGCCGGACGCTTGGGCGGCTTCGTGCAGAAACTACAAACGTAGACGAAGCGTCGATCCAATTGGATCAAGCAAGGTAATCTTTTGTCTACTTATTTTATGCTTGTTGCTTAAACGAAGTCGATCTTGGGTAAAAGGAAATCAAAATTTTTGAATTCCGCTGCGTTCCTGCGTAGATTTCCTAACATCTTGGACCTACGAAGATTGTTGGCATGCCACCTTTGTGGGATGGTCCTGCCATTAGAATTAGACTTCGAGGGATCTCCTAGACCCTTTCTTTGGACTACTGCCTGGATAATGGCATGTAGGGCTAGTCCGTCAACGACAGCTGGGTTGTTCTATCATAGCTTGTTGTGCCGGAAATAAAGGCGGTTTCTGCTCCTTACTGAGGCTGGTTAGTGGTGGTGGGATCTGTTGCCACCCCTCATTCGGCATTTTGACCACCATCATTGGTGGTTTCCCCGTGGTTTTTTCTCGTTATTCTTTTATAATGGCATGATGATCTTGAATAACTGTCAGTAGGAGGCCCTCGTTCTAATGCTAATTGACGATGCTGGATCTCGTCCTTGAATAAATCCGGGCCGTATTTTTCCTAGTGACAAATAACTTAAGAATAAGCCCTAGAACAAGATGTAAAACAAGGATGGTGTTTGCAATTTTTACACTGATCCTGAGATGCTATATCTCAGGTTGCCTACGTATCCTATGTATTAATCAGGAATCAATTCTCTTCGTAGTTCTTGGGATAGTTTATATAGTGGACATCTCGTCCAAGGAAAGCATGTGCCGTGTCCTTCAAGGACTTTATTTCGTATTGACCAAGGATTATCTTGAGTCAATCCCTATTATTTAGGAGATAATTATAGATAGTTTGAATATAAGGATCGGAGTCTTAATTATTGAGGATTCTTTCCATGTTTATCTTATGATTTATGCATGTGAGCAATAACGGATAAGGAAGGCTCTGGACAGACTGCGTCGAGCTCCCCTGGACCGTCTCGGCCCATATTGCATGGACCCGAGCTCCTCAGCAACCTAGCCGACTTACGGTGGTGCTGTTCGGGAGAACATGTAAGACCTCCCACTTGAGGTTCAGGTCTGCCCTTAGGCACAAAGTAGGGCTCTTGACCCTCAGTGTTGCAGTTTCTCTGTCTTAATTTATTGTTTGATCAATTAACATATGACACATGACGGGGATCAGTTTGATTCTCTTCATTAGTCGTATTGACATTTCCTGGGACAGAATCAGGCAACGCCGAAGGAATATAAAAACCGGTCGGAAAACGGCAAAAACATGATTTTTCCATAATTCAGGGTGTTTAAAGCCATTGAGCATCTAATAAGATAACACATTCACATATTTCAATTATTGAACATGAAAACAAGTTATTTTGAGTTTAAAATATTGTCAATTCTAATTCCATTTGTGATTACATTTTATGTGATGAGAAAGATGAAGGTGTGTATAAAATGAATGTATTTTGAGATGATGAAAGAGATGAAGATGCGTAGAGAAAAAATGAATGTGTTCAGATTGTTGATAAATAGTGTGTAGAAAATGATGAGGAAGAAATTTTTTTTTTTATTTTTTTTGGAATGAAGAATTGAAGAAATGAATTTTGGATGAAGATGAAGAAGGTTGTAGTATTTGGGTTAATGTTGATGATTTGAATAAAGATTAAGTTTGTGGATTGTTATGGATGTAGGTTAATAATTGTGGATTAGATGATAGTATTAGATTTAGAAAGGATTATAATGTTTCATTTTAATTATCAAGACTAAATTGTATTATTTAAGATTTGTAGTATGGGAAGTAATTTTGTCATTTTTTTGGTGGTGCTTCAAGTAAAAATTATAAAAATATTATTGTTGCATCTGGAGTATAATTTAAAGAGTGTCGAAGTGAGTGTGGTGTGAGAAGCAAAAGCGTTGTGCCAATATAAGCCTTCAAAAAAAATTTAAAATGAAAAATTAAAAATTATAAGAGGCTAGCCCAGATTTCACGCCCATCAGCCCGAGGCCTGCCATTCCTTATTTTTTAGAGCTTATTGTAATATCCCGACTTTGCGAAAAAGGGCAGACATGTCTTTTTGCGAAAATGGAATATTATGATTCACGGATTAAAGTATTTTAAGTGTATTTATATATATATGGCCGAAATATATATAAATAATTTGGGAAAATCTGATTATTTAATAATAAGGGTAATTAAGGAAAATAATGGATTAGGTTAATTATTGGAATTTTCCTATTTAAGGAAAAATAAACACCATTAGTTTCCCTAACCTTTTGAATCAGAATTTCCTCCTTAAAATCTCTCTTTCTGCGTGTGAGAGTTGGAAGAAAAGGGTTGAGAGACTTCTTCCGGTTGCTAAGTCGAATCTCAACCGTTTTTAGATCCGAGAGAAGTGTTGGAATCGTCGTGAAGAGGGCGTCGTTTCAACACAAGAAAGTTGGAGCTTTTCTCAAGGTATGATTTTCGACCTAGCTGCTATTTTGGATGAGTTTTGGAGATCAAAACTCATATCTTTCGTAGTCTTGTGTTAATCAAAGCGTGTGATCGAATCTAACCCTTTTTGGAATTGATCACATAGGCTACCTGCGAGAAAAGATCAGGTTTTGCTGGTTATTCTGAGGATTTGGAATTGATTTAGCTTGTAAAAAGGTAAGAGGATCTTCCTACAAGTTAATTTATGGTTTATTAGGTTTTATGTTAAGGTTTGATATGATTTTATGTTAGAAATCATACCTTCATGTTGCCTAAGGATTTGGAGTTGTTATGGTAGATAAAAGTGATGTTTTTATGCTATTTTTTTGAGTATTTTGATGTTCAATATGTTTGGATTTGAGTAGAGATCGAAAAAGTGCATAAACACATGTTTAGAGAGTTTTGTGTGCTTAGTGTGCGCACACTGACTAGTTGTATGCGCACATTTTCAAGGCTGAATGTGGACAGGTTCTGGAGTGTGCGCACATTCCCCTGGAATGTGCACACGCTAGCAGGGCTGAATGTAATTTTCGCCTAATGTGCACACATTCCTCCAGAATGTGCGCACATTGCCCCTGTTTTGATAAATAAGCTTGTTGGTCCTTTGAAAAGGCTTTGGTTAAGTTTAGAGTGAGGGTGAATAAACTTAACACTTAAAACTTTTGGAGTTAACAAACTCTCGAACAACCAATTTCTGCGATACTTGATGAGTCTGGCCGACACTCGATAGTCTGCCGATTGCTGAGTTTCTTGAATTTGTCAAATGAAATATATCAAAATTAAGCCTTATTACTTGTTGTTAAATATGATACCAAGTATTAGATACTCAGTAGTGTATGTGTGTGAATTCAGTTGCTAGACTCAGTAGATTGATGTGTTATATAAACTATGTGCAGAATATAAATGCATAAAGTAAGTAGGCAGATTTTATAGTGGTTCCAGGTGGTGTAATCCTGTCAGTCCACTCTTCTCCTGTGATGTTGGAGGTAATTCACTAGAGATCTTTGATGTATTTGTTACAAAATCCTAAGTTGCTTGTCCTTCACCAATAACTATGGCTTCAGAACCGAACACTTGGAGCAGGTAGGATTCTTTGCTCCAAAGTCTTCCACTTGGTCCTTGAAGGGTAGGATTGCCTCTTCACCACTCCACCACAACCAACGATCTTTCACACCCAAAGATGCTTCACTGTCTTCACTAGATTTCTTGTAAACGAAAGATTGAATCAAGTAAGTGATTCAGCTTTCAGCATCTTGATCAGGATGATATGATCAGCAGCTTGATGTCTTCAAGTGTGTAAACTTGATGCAGCTTGGATGCAGATTACACTTGAAGATTTTCTCTGGATCTGTAGATTAAAGCCCAGTAGGGTCAGCAGGGTGTTTTTCTTGATTTAATTCTTTTTATCAATGTTCATCAATTTTCATCATCTTGTATCTGAATTAGGAGTCCTCTATTTATAGGTAGGAATCCTTGTGACTTATGTTTGAAATTCAAACATAGCCGTTTCAGATTTGTCCCATTTGACTTGCTTTCTGTCACTGTTCATAGTATTGACACGGTCAATCGCTTTTGACGATTCTGATCTATCCACCCTTTGATTTGTAACCATTGGATAAAGGTCTGAATCATCCCAACGTTCCTTTGATCCTAACCATTGATTTGTTTGATAAATCAGAGGTTGTTAGCTGTCCCTTTCTTTGTAATCTTCCAATATTGCCTTTGAATAATCGAAATATGTGTCCAGCAGGTTCCTGAGAATATAAGTCTGCTGATATACACATCAGTAAGCTTATCCTTGTTTTGTTGTGTTTAAAAACACTTCAGCTTACTGTCTTTTATCTAACTTTATTTATGAAGTTAGATTACACCTTTTTGCATATAACTAAGTTCCAATCATCACTTAACTTGTGGAACTTAGACCTTGTACATAGTATATGTAATCAGTTTAGGTCATCACAGACTTCCCTAAATTCTGATTCCATATCCTTAACTTAAATTACTAAGTTTGATCCCTTAGCCTTCAATTCATCGAGTTTGAGCCCTCGACCTTCCGGTCTTGGCGGGTTCACGACAAGTCTACTAACTCGGCTACCTCTTGATTCAGATCGGTCTCATGGCGATGCAAGTCAACTGACCTTTACAGTGCTTGTTTGATCAAACCTATACAAAATCAAACTCTAATAAAACTATACATTTGATCTAGACATCTTTTTGCCTTTGCTCTATAACAGCTAGTCTGGCACTCATCACTAAAACTTAAAATAAGTCCAACAAAGCTATTTTAAGCTATGTAACGAGTTCTAAACGTTGTTTCATGATATAATAACATTAATTAACCATAAACAAGCTTCGATTGAAGTTACGATTCGTTTAGTTAAAACACCGAATGTACTCTTAAAGGGAGTTGAAGTTCGGATCCGTCGGAAGGGCATGAAAAGGCTTGTGCTTTGATGGACTAGAGTTCATCAATGTCTGTGTAATTTCTAGGCCTTGTCCGTGTCTAGAGGTCAAGGAAAAAGAGTTGAGTTTGCGAGGGAGCTTACTTGAAAACACTTAGGTGGCTAGCTAATAACCATTAATAATTACATACTTGTGTAACTAAAAGATTAAACATCAATCCATTCTTGGTAAGGCACAAGTCTTTATCGCAATGTGTGTGCGTTCTGAAAGTGAATAACTATGTAAGTCTTTGGACCCTACGTACGGAGGAACACAACCCCGTAAGTCCGAGACCCTACGTATGGAGGGACTTCGCCGAACGTGTGGACTAACGGAGTCTACCAGAATAGGCTTCCGTGGTTATTCGTGAGATCCACCAATATGTTGCACCCAGATACTTCGTGGTGAGTAGCACCATGTGTAGTGCCCTCGAGTGCTGATGTAACACAGATAAGCTAAGCTAGAAACGTATAGTCATGACATATTGATGGACATGGAGTGAACCCTAGATTGAGTCGGTCTCAGAAAGGCAATTTATTAATTATAAAACTTGAATTGTAAACCTTAGTTAATTTGTAGCTTCAACATCTTATTGAGTACTTTGTACTTACCTCAAATGCATTGTTTTCTATGTGTTTAGGGGAGAGAAGATGAACAGGTAGATCCGGAGTTCGATGCAGACTTTGATGACGACGTTTGAGGACGCCAGAGTTGAAGCATTTTCTTTTTGTCCTTTTCCTTATTATACTATAGACTTGTCGTTTATTTGGGAAAGTTTTGTAATTTCCTCTTTAGTTTATTTTAGAGGATTTCGTACGTCGTTTTAGTTTTTGTTTGGCTTTCCAATGTAATAAACGTTACATTTCTGCCTTTAGTATGTCGAGTTCTTTTCATAGTAGCATTTATGGTGTTTGCCGAATCTTTTTAGCTTCCGTTTTGCTTAACTCGATACGACGTAGTAGAGACTTACGTGTAATATTAGATTTATTTAATATTATACGTGCCGAGCGTTTTGTTTTCGGATAAAACTTCAAATTATCGGGAGTTAGGAAGTTACACTCATTCTTAATATGAATCATAAATGTCCTAAATAATAATAATAATAATAATAATAATAACAACAACAAGAACAACAACAAGAACAACAACGTTGAAGTGCTACCTTGTTGATATATTTTATGCGTACGAATGAGTTTGAATTTCATATATAAATAAGTTAAAAGCGCCGTGTTGACACTGGCGGAATCCAGTGTACCCGGCCCACTCAAATTTAAATTTTTTTTTTTTTTTGCGAAACGACATCGTTTTCGTAAAAAAATCAATTTTGACCTATTACCCGTCTAGCCCGGTTCCGATCCGGAAATTTTGGCCTAATTACCTGTCCAATCCGAAAATTTTTAGGATTACTACACTTTTATGAAGGGTGACGCCATGTGAAATTTTTACGGATTCGGCTGCGTGTTGAAGTAGTATTGTAAAACCCCTCAATTCTTTGTAAGGGTATTTTCGTCACTCCGAAATCTTTATTTAGTTGTACTTTCTTTTTCATTAAAGTAAAGGATAAATAAAAGGGAAAAAGATAATTATTATTGATTTCCTAAAATAAAAGAAAAAAGGAAAAAGAAAATAAAACTACAAAATAGTAATTCTAAATATGTGTACGCGCGTACCTAGAGTAAACCCAAAGAAAAGCTGTTGCACTTTGATCAGCTTTCCGTCGGCGAAGCAAAAGGAGAGAAGGGAAGTACTGTATTTTTTTAACGGTGTTCCGTCG
The DNA here is from genome assembly GCA_026214975.1 of Gentiana macrophylla. NCBI lineage: Eukaryota > Viridiplantae > Streptophyta > Magnoliopsida > Gentianales > Gentianaceae > Gentiana > Gentiana macrophylla. Next base: position 20,771,362 of record CM047812.1, on the reverse strand, counting down.
GTTCGTTTTACAAATACAAACAGTCAAAACGTTCACAACAACAAGACTGAACAATTTATCTAAGTCATCTAATATTGTTAGAAAGGTTTTTTTCCCATTCTGTTCAGTTCAGTCTCATCTTTAATAATTAACGTTCGTTATCGTATCGTCTTAAAATCGTAGTTTTTGACACAAAATTTATCTTAGATTTAATTGTTGTGTAATAGGTGTTCGTAGTTTCAGTGAATTGTTGGGAATACCTCAAAGCCTAAGGTAAGGAGTTCTTCTTATCAAAATATTTCGTTTTTAATTTAAAGGTTATTCTTTTAAGTTGTTTTAATATTGTTTATGTTAAGTTGCACGAAACCGGACATGATTATGTGCTGCCGGGTATTCGTCACACTATGTTTTAAGAAAGTTATTATGCTTTATGGATACTTTTATGTAAAATGATTCATGCGTTTAAGTTACCAATAGTGGAGATAGGATGAGAGTTCGATGATGCTATGGTCTTTGAATGCTCTAGTAAGTTAGTTATGGTCTTTAACGTGGAATCTATGTGCTTTATGTGCCCTTGCGTGTTCATAGTTAGAGACCTTGCGATTTATTGTACGGAGTACCACAAATTTTAAGTCCTGTGTCGGAGGTGTGGCTAACCGTGCTCACCATGTCGCTCCCAAGACGACGGTTTTAAGTCCCAAGATTGGAGGTACGGTTAGAAATATTAGCCGTGTTGCACCAAGCTCTTATGTTAAGTTCCATGGGTTTTAAGTCTCATGATAAACCAGTAAGGGTATGCCAAGTCCCATGGGTTTTAAGTCTCATGAAGACATGTGGGTTTTAAGTCCCACGAGTGAAACAGAACAGTTAAGACAAGAACAGAGACATGTTAAGTAGGAGACAGAGATAAGACAGTCAAAACAATAATATGTTTCAGTTAGCAAACAAGTAAAGTGTGGGTTAATAGACAACTTACGTAAGCTTGATCAGCAGGCAAAACATAATAAGTGAGTGATTAATGTAACGAACAAGTATGTGCAATATAAACTGATTTAGTAACTAGGCATGTTTCATATGCATTTTTAAGTAACCGTTTTAGAAATGGCTTCCTTTTATGCTTCAAGTTATGTTTGAAAAGCAATATTTTAAACGTTTCAAGTTTACGTTCAATTGTTTTATAACTGGATAAAGTAGGTTCATGCTATGTCTCCCGGCATCCGACATACATGGATCTCCCTTTTGACCTTCTTTCTTTTTACTGAGCTTTGTGCACGAGCTCACTCCTTTATTTAGAATAAGAAGGTTGTAGGTACATACTAAGTTTCATGACGAGCTTGAAGTGCTAGCGTAAGATGGAGCATTGAAGTCTTTCTATGATTTAGTTTCCTTGTATAGTTATTCTTTCTAATAAGGCATTGTTGCCAGTAGTGAAGTTGTTCTTTCTTTCCAGACATGTCAGTTTTAATGGATGATAGTATTTACTTTCAATTATTTATGATTTAGTTGGATGGTGATTATTTTCGGTTGAGTTGTTGTGTTGGAAGACCCTGACCCGAGTCTTCAGCTTGTTTTTCTTCCGCGCTAATCATTGATTACTCTGATATAACATGAGACTTATGTGAGATTAAGAGTTTACTCTAAATATCACGTGTCGAACGTCTCATGTCCGGATAAGGACACATTATTCGGGACAAGGGCGTTACAAGTATATTATAAGTATGTTTTGTAGATACACAAGAATATGAAATGTAATATTATTGTTCATTATCTTTCATCTTATTTTATTATCTTAAGCTTCGTCTCGGAAAAAAAAAGGGCCTTGTCCAATCCAAACAAAGTGGTCTAATACCCCGAAAACTTAAGGGCCGGCCCTTCTGGTGGTTCTTCAACAAAAGTTTACCAACCAAATAATTTCACAAGTCTATTATTAGCACCCCAAAATAGCTATTGAAAGAAGAAAGTCCTAGACCAATTAACTGCAATGGTACTATATATATATATATATATATATATATATATATATATATATGTATCTCATTTCTTTTTTCCTTTCATTTCTTTTTTTTTTTTTTTTTTGTAGAAGAACAATGTTTATTGTGAGGTTAATTACATAGCGTTTGTTGCAATATATATATATATAAATCATCCCATAGCCTTACATACTGCAAAGCTGACTACATAGGGTTTGAAGCAAAGCTGTGTTATTTTGATCAACCACTACAAATGAACCACTCTTTTGATTGGCTAGGCATTTCAAAGTCAGTTGGCTCCCAATTTGGCTAGCCTGCAAACATCAATATATAACAAAAACACATGCATTAGTAGTACCAAACACTAATAAGATCAATATATAGGTCACCAAAAACAATTATATGCTCCATTCTTTGAACAGAGACATTGAAATCAATGTTTTTTTTTTTTTTTTTTTTTTTTATGGATCTATTTCAACAAAGCCCAACTTCATATATATATGTTTGTTATGTTCCAGTACGTGGTCGAGACCCTGTTTCGTTTGAAGTGGAATTAATGTTAAGAAAGTCCTAATGTAAGGATTACACTATGTTGGGAGAGATTGTCCACGGTCTTAATATATAAGGAAATATATTAGCACCATTATTAAAACCAATTGATTTTTAGTAGAAGGGCAAGCGCTTGGTGTTGGGAGAGATTGCCCACACTTGAGGAGGCGTGTTGAACCCCAATTATATTGTGCAAGCGATGGGAGATATTGCCCACGCTTGGAGGGTGTGTGTTGGAAGAGATTGCCCACACTCTTAATGTATAAGGAAATATAGTGGCATCTTAACACACTAGCACGTGTACGTGTTGAACCCTCATTATATTCTGATTGCCCACACTTGAGGGGCCGAAGGTGATGGGAGAGATTGCATACACTCTTGATGTATAAGGAAATATAGTAGCATCTTAACACACTAGGACGTGTACGTACAGCAGGTTGTAAGCCTGTAATGAATTACTACCAAAACGACGTCGTTTTTTTAGTTCTTTTTTTTCAACACTTTCGCAGCAAAATGGTGTCGTTTTTAGGGTTAATCCACCACAGCAAGCATGCTGTACACAAAAGAGGATCCCAGGTCGTGCCGAAAGAAGATATATATATATATATATATATATATATATATTTTTTACCTCGCAACTAGCTGCTTCATTAGGTTCATTGCAATTCCACAAAGGTGTAGGAACACAGCTCAAATAATGACACCATGAACAATGTGCATTCCCATCAATACCTTTGAGCAGCCAAAAAAACCCAAAACCAAATCTGCAAAACATTTAACATAAACCATATCAGAAATATATATAATTAATTAGCTAATTAATTAAAAAGACAAAATAACATAAAACATACCCAACTATAAGGATTACCAAAGAGCAAACTAACATAAACAGTTGACAAATGTTGTACTTGGACTTCTTTTTGCCACTAAGAAAACTAGAATGGGCATTTCTTCGGCTCACGTAACCGAATCGAGGTCGGATTAGGAGTAAAAATCCAAGAAAGAAACCGGTTAAAAATCCTCCAACATGCGCGAAATTGTCCACGTGGGGTAGGATTCCAACGGCTAGATTGATCACGATGGCGATGATGAGATTAAATAGAGCTCCACACTGACAAAACAAAGTGTTAACTATGAATAGAGTGAACCATATATAAAGGCGTTTTTAGTGACACTACGAGATCATCTATGTGACATCGATCCTCGTGAGGTTCGACTTTTCGAGATTCAAACCTCACTTTTGTTGGTGGACCAAAAACATATACTTGACGTGGCGTCACGAAAACGCGATTTTCACAAGTGAATTAATATAGGAAAAAAAGGGTTGTAAGAGGAAGACTTAATTTTTGTATATATGCATATACCTTTCTTTCATAAATGGTCCAATTTGTAAGAAGTTCAGAAAGCATTGCTCCAAGTAAACCAAACAAAGCACCAGAAGCACCAACAGAGATTGTGTTTCTCACAAAAAGACATGACAATAAGCTTCCTCCAACCCCAGATATGATATATAATAGCCCAATCCTAACTGCATAACAACTTTTTCAAATGTCATAATAATTAATTAAATAAATCTTTAATAACCGCAATGAAACAACAAATATCACAACATGACGATGCATTAAGATAGTGAGACCTCTGATGATGCGACGTACACTTTTATCTGGTAACGTGTGTCACGTATTCGATACGTATCTGACACAAACACGAGCTGGATACTAAGAATACACATATGAGGGTAGATTTAGAAATTAATTGGATACGGGATTCGGATATGCACATCCATTACTTGGATATATCAAATGAAGAACCATATTGAAAATGGAGTACCAACAACTTTCAGAGAACCACTAAAAACCATTTTATTTTAGGACAATGTTGTCATTGGCACCACAGTAAACTTTTAGGTCACCACAGTGAAATTACACCTCTCCAGAGTCGAATTTATGCATAAAACTGAACTCTAAAGTGCAAAAATGAATATTTTCCTGAAGTGTGGTGCCCACATAGATCGACTATATAGTTCCATTATAGCAGTGCCCTTAGTTTATGTACTTCAATAATTATTATTTGGCCCTTGTAGTTTTCTTTTATGTACAATTTGGTCCTCATATTTTCAATATTTACCAAAATTCCTCCATACCTGTATCCCCTGTTTTTAAAAATCCCGTACCTCTGAATCCCATATCCTCGTATCTTGTGTTTGTATATCCGTATTCGTATCAAGTGCAACCTAGACATCTATTTAAAGAGGGGGTCCCACTCACTGGCATCAACATATCGATTATAATATTTGTTGTGTCAAAGCGGTTATGACGACAGTACCAATAGAGTTTGCATTAACATACCAAAGCCAAACTCTTGTTCCATGCTTATTCCAACAAACAAGAGGCTTAGCATATTGGCAAGAACATGGAATACACCTGCATGTAGCCAAATGCAAGTGAACAGCCGCCACACTTCTTTTTTTTCCACAACTTGGTTCACATCTTGAGCACCCATCTTTAAAAGCCTGAACAATCAAAGCATTTTAGTTTTTTCTCTCAAACCTAATCAGTTTTGTTCAACTTTTATTTCTTGAAAACAAAAGAGAGTAAATTAATTACACTTTAAGTGGTAATATCATTTTCCATTTTATAAAATTAGTTTGTAGCAGTAGTGTCATTTTTCAGGTGAAAACGCAAAATTAGTCGTGTAATTGTTAGTACTTTAGTCATGGTTTTGCTTCGATTTCAACTACGTACAGTCTTGTATTTTTATTTTTTAGCAATTCAATCGCCGGATGCTAGAAGAGTGGGGTTGGGGGGATCGATTTTGGCAAGAAATGACTCCACGTGGCACTATCAATGCAAAAGATCGGGAGCTAGACAACTAAAAAATTAGTCTATAAACAGTCATTTAAAGTCAGTGTTCTAACCGCTGAATTAAGAAGTTTTATAAATGAATTAAAGAGTTTTATCATGATATGTGTTACCTGAAAAATCACTAGAGATGCTTTTACCCTAAAAAAGAGAGGGAAAAAATGAGAAGAGAGAAGCTTTTATGATTTTGTTATATTAAAACTTGACATTAATTTGTCAACAGATCCGTTGTAGTCCAGCGGTTAGGATACCTGGCTTTCACCCAGGCGACCGGGTTCGATTCCCGGCAACGGAAATTACTTCTTTTGTTATTCAGAAATAGAACAGAAATTGTTGTTAAGCAATATGTATCCGCCACTCATGTCAAGTGTCTAAAAACAGTTATCGGTACATTATTCATTTATTATTCAAAAAATAAATTATTCATTTAGGACATAATATTATGAGTTGGAAGATATATGCTTTGGCCGGAATCTTGAGGTCCAAATGTCACACATTTCGCTTTGCAGATGATTATCTTTTATTATTTTGGTAGAGTTTGGACCAGATTGATTATTCGGGATATTCTTCGATTAGTACAAAGCAGTCGGCCAAATGATCAATACGCACAAGTTGAGCCTTTATTGTAGCAAGCATATTTCCGAGGAGAATAAGCTCACGTGCTACATATTCTGAACGTTCCCTTAGGTGAAGGAACAAAAGTATCTTGGTATGTCGTTTATGATAGAGAGATGGAAGAAGCAGGTTTTCGCATATTTGGAAGACCGGGTAAGGAAGAATGTGAGTGGGTGGAAAGAAAAGCTAGTATGCTCGGCAGTCAAAGAAGTTCTTATTAAAAGTGTCCTACAAGTCATCTCGCATTTGTTATGCAGTGTTTCAGGATCCTTTCGACGTTGATTGACGTCATTGAGCAGCTCATTAGCGATTTCTTTTGGGGGAGTTCGAAGGGTCATCACAAGATACATTGGAAACAGTGGAATCAGTGTACAATGCCCTGGATATTGGTGGCCTTGGTTCCGGGCTATTAATTGTTTCAATCTTGCGCTTCTCGCGAAACAAGTCTAGAGGGTTATAAAATTGCCTACTACCCTAGTGAGGAGATTCTGCAAGCAAAGTATTATCGCAGTGGGAATATTCTTGATGCGATAGTGAGCCTTAAACCCTTATTTCTCTGGAGGAGTCCACTAGAGGGCAGTGATCTTCTTACACGGGGCCTACGTTGGCGGGTTAGGGATGGCGCATTGGTCAATGTGTACACTGATGCTTGTTTGCCTTTACCCATCTTTCAGGTCAGCTCGTCGGTCCTACCGATTGATATAAAGGTTGCAACACTTATTCATACAAGGACGCGAACATGGAATCGATAGCTTGTATATAGCTCCTTTTATCCTCACGAAGCACAAGCTATATTGAGTATCCCACTTTCCACAAATAATCACAATGATGATCTTATTTGGCACTTATGACCACCGGGGCTTTATCTTGTTAAAGCGAGATACTATCTTGCCACTCAAATTCATCTGAAGAGCTTTACAAGTAGCTCGGCCCTCCTCGTCCTCCTTGTTTATTTGCATCTGATGGAGATCTCGGAGTTTACAAATGCGGTCTAGGGTGAAGCACTTTGTGTGGAAGTTTTTGCATAATTGCCTTGCAGTGGGGACCTCCCTGCAAAGTCGTGGCATAGAAGAAGGAAGGTGTAGCTTATGTGGGCATGATGAGAAGGATATGCATTATACTCTATTTTCTTGCGCTATTCCCATGGAAGTTTGGTCTTGTGTGTGGAGCTCGGTCTTGATAGCATGCTTGTGGAATTCCTCGGATTTTGCTGCTCTCTTACATTATTTGTGTGATGCGTGGGAATCGGCCGTCCTTGTTACCACAATGTGGTATATCTGGAAGGCAATGTGTGCATGGTTGTATGATAATAAACCGGTCAACATTGGTGGCTTGATTATGCATGAAAATGAGGAAGCAGTTGATTTTATTCGCTCTATGAAGGCAAGGCTCTTTAGGGTACCCTCTGCTAATTTTCCCTCCACCTGGGCGTCCCCTCCGCCAGGGGTTATAAAAACTTTTTCATTACATTTCATTCATTCGTGACAAACATGTCATAACGGATAATCAGATAAAACAAAATGGTCACAACAATACTACACAACACATTTTAATATCATTAATTAATAATTGTAAGACGCATAAGAAACAATATGTCATACGAATTATCAATGATCTAAAAATATATTTTTTAATTTTGTTATAACCATTTTATTACGACGGCAGCACTACTCAAACCTTAGACCTCTCATATAACCTCAAACCTTAAACCTCAAACCTCAAACCTAATTCATCCCATAATCCTAAACTCCCATCCATCCTTTAAACATTAAATCATTTATTTTTATTTACAAACCTCATTCATCCGATAATCCTAAGCTCACATCCATCATTTAAATTTTAAATCATTTATTTTTATATACATGTGCTTGAAAAGAGAGGATATTGTGGTAGATCGTATTTTAACATGTTTTTATTGCTCAATCCACGAGATCATTTTTTCTCTTCTGAAAATACCCAGGAGTGGGTTCTTCTTCACAATCTGAAGGGACCGTCAAGGAAGTGAAGAAACCGCCGGACAAGCAATCAGTGGTATTACCTCTTTCATGAGATCGTTTATGTTTTTTGTTTTGGCGTAACATAGTAGTGCACCATCCAATTTTGTGTATGTCCACCTACTCATATCTTCCTATCAAACGCTCCAGGAACCTGCGGCTCGCTTGGGATATTGATGTACCCTAGAAATGAGTTTTATTTTCTTTCTTTCCTTTGTTTGCCTTTTCATCTTTGTAACACTTTGCGGACTTTGGCCTCTATGCTATGAATAAATGATCTTTGAAAAAAATAATATAAAAAGATTGGATTATTATGTAAAGTAAATTTCCCCCAATTTTTCCTACAATTTGTCATGCGGTAAAGAATTTTATTGTGAGAGCGGCATTATATTGATGTAATTAACCAGAGTTGGGCATGGGCCAAAGTTAGGTTTTTTGAGTTCGAGCTCATGTTGGGTTAATCGAATCAACGTATAATAATCGAGTAGTTTGCGAGTTAATCAAATTTTATTTAATAATGAAGTAACTTCTTTTTTTTTTTTGACGAATAATAATTAAGTAACTTCATTAATTGCATATTCCAAATTGATCATTAAATAATATTTTATACAAATCATTATTTATAAGTCAAGTCGTGGTTTATCATTAACCGAGTCGAACTTGATCTTGATATAAGTACTAAAAACTAAAAAAACCTCCAAAAGAAATATTCAAATTTACGAGTGGGGTCAAGTTTTATATAAATATATCAATTTCTTTTTTTCATGGGTTGGATTCGAATCAGTCCTATATATAGCTTCAAATTCATTCGTGTTCAAATTTTTTTCAAACTTGAGTTTCTTTAGTCGAGTCAAATTTCAGGTTTGAAGATTATCAACTCGACTCGAGACGTCTCGTAAAGATAGGTATCAAAAAAACCCAAAAAAAAAAAAAAAAAAAAAACAACTTACGTAGAAGGGGAGGGACCAAGCAAAGGATTCTCTTTGGTACTTTGAAAAGCAAAACGGCGCAAAGAAGACGTTCCAATGCAGTTCTGGGAATTACGTGGACAATCATTCACATACATTTCGTAAACAAAGAGTCCAATGTTCACCATCACAATGGTGGGCACAAACCAAGATACCCATTGATGACTGCGCGGCTGAGCAATGCCGCCGGCCATGGAATTAGGAAGAAGTACTGGTGGTGGAGCGGCGGCGGTTGTGGTGGTGGTGAATGAATCTCTGGAGAACTTTTTTTCTTTTGTAAGATGGGAAATTGTATGGAGGTTTGATAAGGTGAAGTCATGATCGCCATTGAAGTTCGGAAATGGGGATGTTTAAAGAAAGGTTTGTTTATTTTTATTTTGTGATGGAGAAAGAATGGCTAATTATAAGGAAAGACAGTAAGACAATAGTTTTTTTATGGGGGAAATTAACAACCTAGGATCCAGTGGCCAATTATGTATGACTCGTTGGACCATGTGATTTTCTAGTCTTGCACATTTCTTTCTGGGTAACGAGTGATGATACGAGCAAAATAGTTGTGTCATAATAATCATCTGTATCATTGATAATAATGTAGATAAACAGTATAGATAACCTGTGATACAATGGTTGTGTCCGTTGATAACACATTATTAGTATCATAAACCATATCTTTATTTACCTTGAATTATGCTCGAGAGAGGATCGAAAGATAGGCCGAATGTTGTGCGAAATACATGTTAATTACGTAGTACGTGTTCCTTGGTTAGTAATTCTGCTTTTATGAGATTACCCCGTGGATTTGGTACTGTTCTACTTTGTTTTATGTGTTTTTCAGGTGTACCTTATTCTGGAGCAGTAGGGACGTGGATCTGGACCGAGAGAAAGTCACGGGGCCGAGTTAAAAGAGTCCATGAAGAGATATGCAGAAGAAAAGAGCTGAAGTTGGGCTCGATAGGTCGAGGCCCACCACCGCCTCATCGAGAGCTTGAAGAGCAGGAAACCAACCCTACAGCGGTTAACGTTTACTGTGTCGGCTAGGGTTTTATTGAGTCGTATGTCGGCTATAATCCTTATAAAAAGCCACAGTAGTCCAATGTAAACATAGCTCACATTAGTTACAAAATACAATATTACTATTCATGAAATAAAAGTTCTAGCCTTTGCTTTGTGACTTTGCTTCCGGTTTTCTTCTTCCGCACCATCTCTAACTTGAGTAGATCAAGTTATATCTCCATAGCCGAGGTATGAAGCTTTGAACGTTCCTTCGAATCTTAGTTATGGTAGATTTAATTGCTTTTACGTGTTGTAATTAATCGAATGTTTAACAACCCTGTAATTTACCATAATTAATCATAACGAATCGATGTAATTCCGAATTAGGATCCGCCGTGCTCGATTCAACGACGGTCTATATATTGAATTGAGGCAACTTTAGGTCCCCTAATCACGGAGATTCGGCGTCAACTACGTTGATCGACATGTTTAATTAACGATTATTTAGATCGCAAATCGATACTACCGTATTCGTGAATTAACATGAAGGACAATAAAGTGAAGTGTTAATTAGGACATAGTCCGGATCAATCTTTAGGAGCGTGCTAGTCAATCCACGGCATACCGCAAAAGACGTTCTTGGTCTTGAGCCGACACGTTACGGAACTTATTGCGTGTGAGTTAATACAACCAACGAAGGAGGTTAAGCGCACATAGACGTTTACTATCCTTTCAATGGAAGTAAACAAGGTTGTGAGAGCGCACCGTAGCTAAAGCCGAATTAATAAAGTGTCCCGATTGTTTCGGGAATTATGGGGAAGTAAACATAATGATTAATTACACCAAGTTGTAAGATAGGCGGGGAAAGGGTGGAATACCGTTTTTTTCGTTCTTATGTTGGTCAAAGATCGCCATCTGTGTGTTACGAAAGTTAGATTATGTGTGTTTATTTCTAAAAGTTGCGTTGTCTCTGTGGAATCGACATTGATTCGCCGTTAATATACTATGATTTGACCTAGTACTCTTGCTATTATAAGCGACCTCACGCGCGACATCATCCGTATTATTAATCTTTCTTTATACTCCCTTAGTCCCAGAATATAAGTCATTCAACCTCTTTTTATTTGTCACAGAATATAAGTCATTTTTAATACTAATGAAACATTCATTACTATATTCTCTATTTTACCTCTAATTTATTATCAATTTAACTATTATTCAATACTTTATAATTATTTCATTAATAATAGTCAAAGGAAATTTTAGAATTTTATTTTTAAAATTTATGTGTAATATCCCGAATTTTCGAAAAAGGGTAGACATGTCTTTTTGCGAAACATGGAATATTATGTTTAATTATTATTTTGGATTTAAGTTTTATCAAGAGAAATATTAATTAGGGCAATTATTATTTATGGAATTAAAAGGGGAGTTAATGGAATCAATGGGGAATAAAGGGATTTAATACGGAATAACTCCTTGCGAGTTATTTTCCACAAAATAAACCTCCCATTAAGGAAGGGAGTTATCAGAAATCAAACATAGGCAACGTACGAAGACTACGCTCTGGGGAAAAGAGAAGAAAACAAAAGACAACCTTCAAAAGATCTCCCCGTCCGTTCATCGGTTTTCAGAACAGAATAAAGATTCGGAATCAGCAGAAGAAAGTCTTCGTTTTGACACAAAAAAGTTGAAGCGTTGATAAAGGTTAGTTTTGCCATACTTTTGGAAACAACAAAGGATGATCAAGTTTTATGGTTTTTTTTTGGGTTAAATCGTAGTGTTAATCGTATAGAATCCTTTGATCACAATTAATTGTTGATTGATCGTTGATCGAATAGGTTTTCTTGGAGAAGTTCATAAGTGCTGCAGAAAAGTTGAAGCGTTGATAAAGGTTAGTTTTGCCATACTTTTGGAAACAACAAAGGATGATCAAGTTTTATGGTTTTTTTTGGGTTAAATCGTAGTGTTAATCGTATAGAATCCTTTGATCACAATTAATTGTTGATTGATCGTTGATCGAATAGGTTTTCTTGGAGAAGTTCATAAGTGCTGCAGGTTTTGCTTGCTAATAAGGTAAGAGGCTCTTCCTATATGAATAATTATAGTCCTTAAAATGTTTAGGTTGAGTTTTAGTGTTGAATTGTGGTTAGAAATCATGCTTAGGCGTTGTTGTTGTGCTATGATATGCTATGGTATGTTAAAGTTGTGTTTTTCTTTGTTTCTTTGTTTTTTTTTTATGATAATCATGTCCGGTTTGGGTTAAAATTAAGTCGCATGCAGTGTAGAAAAGCGTTGTTTAAGGTTGTTTTCTGATCAATGCATGCGCATAGGGTGCAAAGCAGCGCGCATTGCTAGTCCAGTAAAGTGGGAAAATGATGCGAGCCATTTTACCGCGCTTTATAGGGGTAAAGCGCGCACATTAGTTGTCCGAGAAAGAATCTGAATGGTTGGGGAATCTTTAAGCGCGCATGGACATACCGTAACGCATCATGAATGGTTAAGGATGGTTGATGCGCACGCATTGAGCCCTGCTTTTGGTGAAATGTTGAGTTTTAATCCCGAGTCTAGTTTTGAATTGTTGGTCCCAGAGAAGGGTGAGTATATAGTCAGAGAGGGGTGAATAACTATATATCGAGTTTAAAAACTTTTCTTGATGAAAAGCTTTTGTGCAGCGGAATTGAAACCCTTCCAAATAGTTATTTCAAAGTAAGTTAACAATCACACATAAGTAAATAAAGTGCAGAATATAATTGATGTAAAGTAAAGTGCAGAATATAAATGAACACAAAAAACTTATAATGGTTCAGGGTGGTGTAATCCCTTAGTCAACTCTTCTCATGTGATGATTGGAAGAATTCACTAATGTTTTTCACCACTACAATAATTATGATTGTCCTTGGCTACACAAGCTTCACAATCTATAGATTATCACTCCTTGGCTATAAAAGCTTCAGTGGTTGAATCTTTCACACTGCTTATTGGGAACAAATCCTTCAGCAGCTATCACACAGATCTGTAATTCCCTCTCAGACTGACTAATTCAATTGCTTGATCCAAAAGATCCTCCAGGTTGCTGTGAATTCAGGATTCATAAGATTGATCAATACTCAGACAAGATTGTTTCTTTTCTGCTCTAAATTCTGAGTTTGATTCTCTAGATATAACTTGTAAGAACAAATAGAAGGCTTGTGAATTTACGAGTTTCAAGATTACTAATAGAGTTCATAGATGTTCCTCTCTTCTGTGTGTGTGCATCAATGCCTTCTATTTATAGCCGTAAATTCCTTGATTTGAATTTCGGTCAATTGGCTATTTAATGCTCAAAATCATCCTTGATTCTAGCTTGATTTAATCCTCCTTGATTTTAGCGTTCCGGATTTTTATCAAACGTTCATTATAAAATCCGTCATTGATTGATTCTGCATTAATTGCTTGATCTTCCATATTTTCCATGTTTTCGATTAAGTATGGATGACTTACTTGAGTCTGCCGCCTTCCTTTCTTGAGTTGTTGCTCTACTTCATTGCTTAAGTGACTGCTCCATTTGGTTGTTGATTTTTACATAATTGTCAATCACTCCAAGATTACTTGGTTGCTCCTAGTTTGTTGCTTCTTCTTGACTGGTACTTGTCAATTTGGTACTTAATAGCTAATGAGCTTTACTTCATTGATTCTTATTTTTGTGTGAGATCGAGTGTACACCATATTATGGAAAATTAAGTTGCATCACTTGTATTATGTCTTAGACTTACCCAAGTCATCACTGGACTTCCTTGGTTGTAAGTCGATCCATAGGTCTTCACTTCACTTTGTCGGTGTCTTGGCGACACTTCACTGAGCTGGTCTTCTGCCTTCACTGAGCTGGCCTACCAGTCTAGTATAGTGCTTGTCTGATTGAACTTATACAACTTGTCAGACTTCTAAGTAAATCCTATACAATTCATTCAAACTTATTCCAGGCTTGTTTTAACAGCTAGCATGACCATCATCAAAACTATAACATGTTCCTAACATAAATGTTGTTTCTTGATCTAATAACATTAAACTAACATGAACAATCCATGATTTAGCTTCTGATGCGTTTAGTTCCGGCACCGAATGAATTTTTTATAAGAGTTGAAGTTCGAGACCGTCGAATAGCATGATTGGCTTGTGCTTTGATGAATTAGCATTCATCAATGTCTATATGTGTAGGATGTTGTGTCTAGTTGTCTTATGAGAGGGAGTGGAATGAGTACGGGAGCCTTGAAAATACTTAGGTGGCTAGTTAACAATTAATAACACACGTATTAGTGTAGTTAAAAGACTAAACATCATTTTATTCTTGGTAAGGCACAAGTTTATATCGCGATGTGTGGGTGTTCAGCAAAAGTGAATAACTCCGAAAGTCTTCCAGAATAGACTCCAGGTGCGGAGGAACTTCCTTGAACGTGTACACTATCGGGGTTAGCCCGTGGCTATTGGTGTGATCCACTGCTAGGTTGAAAACGATATCTTGTGGTGGATATATACCATGCGCAGTGCTCTTGAATGCTGATGTAACGAAGATAAGCTAAACTAGAAACCAATAGCCACGACATGTTGATGAGAATGAAGCGAACCCTAGAGTATGAGTCGATCTCATAAAGACAACTTAATGATAAAATGAACTTTTTTGTTGTATGACTTAATTATTCAATAGCTTCTTTCTCTAATCTAAGTACGTTGTACTTACCGACATTGCATTTTTTTGTATGCTTTGTGGGGTGAAAAGATGAACATGTTGACAATGAGCTTGTTGCGGATGATGTATGATGACGATGATGCTTTGATGATGTGTTCTGATTTCCTCTATTTCATGCTGCACTAGACATTGTTGTTGTTTCTTTTTACGGATAAGCGTTGTACTTTTTTAAGACTTCTATAAGTTCGGTTGTACTTTTCTTTTAAGACATCGTACAATTGTAAGACTTTGTAAGGTTTCGTTGTTGTAAGTTAAACTTTCTATCTTTAGTTGTTGGACTTTCTATTCTTAGTAGCATTTATGGTGTTTGTCGAATCTTTTAGCTTCTATTTTGCTAAACTCGATCTGACGTAGTAGAAACTTACGTATAATATTGAATTTATTTGATATTATACGTGTTTAACGCTTTTTTTTCGGATAAGAACTCGATATCCGGGAACGGGACGTTACATTATGATATTCAACTAATTTCTTAATCATTGTGAAAATATTCAAATGACTTATATTTTGGGACGGATGGTGTATTTCTATCATCCATTCATTGAACCACGGAGATACAACGAGCATTTGTGGATTCTCTCGTACAAAGATGTGGAAACTTTTTGGATGATGCCAAATGACATTCATGTATCTAGCTAATACACAAATACTTCATTTGTCATAGAGTATAATAAGTATCGTTCTAACTAGATGTCAGGCTCAACGAACCCTTTTGGTGTCTACATGTAGATTTTTCATCAAGATGGCCACTAAGAAAGATTGTCCGGACATTCATCTGTCATATCTTATAATCAAAGCATGTAGTTACTAGTTATTGGAAAGAAAAATCCTAATGGATTTACGCAAGACAACTTGTGATAAAGTCTCCCTGTACTCGACTCCCTCCCTTCCGGTATAACCTTTTACCACAAGTCCCAATTTGAAAGTCTCCACTTTCCCACCAATTCCTCGTTTCCTCTTGTAGATCTAATCCTCCCGATAGGTACATACCCAAAGGGAAATCAACAAGCTTCCAGACTGAGTTCGAGTACATAGACTTCATCTCTTTGTTCTTCACCTCAAGCAACCCTTCTTTGTAAAATCTTCAATTTCTTTCTAAAATTCTCTCTATATGTCTAGGTGGTATGACATACTGAACATGCTGAATGGTACTTTCTCAAAGAACCCTCACAACAATCATGAGTTGTAGAGTGATCTTTGATAAGAAGTCGAACTAGCCCCTCGCCACATGTCATCTTTTTTATTGTGACAACATTAAATGAAGAGAGAAACAAAATGTTAAGGGCCAGGAGCCCACCTCATGCCTAAGGACAGATCTAAGCCCCAAGTGGGAGGTCTATCATGTTCTCCCGTATAGACCACCGCAGGTCGGCTCGGTCGTCATGGAGGATGGGTAAACACAATTCGGGCCGAGACGGCCTAGGGGGCTCAATGCAGGTCGGCCAGAGCCTTCCTTGTCTGATATTGACACATGTGCTTATAATACAAGATAATTATGGGAAGATTCTGAAGAGCATATACCCATTAGGATTCTGATCCTAATATTTAAATTGCCCGTGATTATCTCCTAGATTAAAGCGAGTACACGTAAAGAATCCTTAGTGGACATAACACAGGATTGCCAGGACGAGATGTCCTCTATATAAACGATACCAAGGAACTACGAGAGACTTGATTCCTGAAAAATTACATGAAACATAGGCAACTTAGGATACCACTTATTCCAGGCTCAGTCTAAGACTAACCAAACATTTTCTCCGTTCTTAGGGTTTTGATCTTGTTCTTTGTCACTGGGGTTTATCTTGGCCCGTATTCACATCCAGACGAAATCCAGCTTCGTCAATTGGTGCTAAAAGAAGGGCCTCCTTACTGACAATTGTTCAAGATCATTATGGCAGGAAAAAAGTAAAATAAAAAAGATCAAGGTGAAACCGCCATAGATTGTGGTCAAAATGCTGGAGGTGGAGTGGTGCCGGATCCTGCTAACACCAGCCAATGACAGCATGGAGAAGAAACTGCTTTGGATCCAGTATAACAAGCGTTGGTAGAACAACTGGCACCTATGGATGCTCCGGCCCTACAGGCCATTATCCAGGAAGCAGCCCATGGGAAAGTTCTAAAGGATTCTTCATCACAAGATGTTACGCCACCTCCTCCTCCTCCTCCTCCTCCTAAGCAGGATAACATGTCATACAGTTCAACTGTAGGGAGGAGGCAGCCTAACTATCAAGTACAAGAAGAAGAAAGTTCAGAGCTCAATGCCATATATGGAAAACTTCAGACGCGCTCTCGTTCGTATCCTCATTCTTTGAAAGCGGATCAAGAACTTCCCCGACTGAGGGTTTAAGGTTCCTAAACTAGATCCATTATGATGGATATAAGGATCCTCAAGATCACCTCCACCAATACCGATGCACATGAATCTATATTTTGCTCCGAGATGAGATGAAGTGCAAACCTTTCCATGTACTACTCACTCAGGCGAGGGCCCGTGGATCCAGTTCAAGAAGATCCCATGAGGTCGATCCCTAATTTCAAAAATCTTGGAAGGATGTTCATACATGCGTTCATCACGGCCAGGCCGTTCGGAGGAACACTTGCTCCTCTCCTCACCATCAAGCGAGAAGAAAGATGAAACCATACTTCAGTACCTCAAGTGGTTCAATGAAGAGTCCAGACAGGTCCAGGATGCAGATGAACACCTTCTTGTAACTTCCTTCGTGGCTGGACTACGGGAAGGAATGTTGTATGCCAAGTTGAATGGTAAACTCCCCCGGTCGATGAAAGAATGCGTTGAAGAAGCCTACAAGCACTGTCAAGGAGAAGAAGCCAATCGGCTGAAAAGAGAATCTGAAAGAGGGGAGTCCAAGAAGGACAAGCCGAAGAAAGATCTGATAAAAAGATGAAGCCGGTCTGGGACCGTATGAAGGCACCCATCACAGATCGGCTAGGCAAGAAAGGAGCTCTGCAGGAGAGGGATTTCATTCCTCTGAACAAATCACGTGAGCAGGTTCTTGCACTGATGGAAATAAAGGGGTTGTCCAGGACTCCGCCTCCAATGCAGGGACCCACTAAAAAAAAGGAGCCCAACAAGTTTTGTGCTTACCACCGGGACATCGGGCACGATTCAGAAAGCCGCAAAGCATTACAGAGAGATATCTACGCAACAATAATAGAAGAAAGTTGGATGAGGTTGTTGACCGATCTCAGAATCCAGAACCACAAGGTAGAAGAGAATACAAGTGCTGAAACTTTAATCAATATAGAGTGCGAGACATGATAAACCGCAACGGAGAAGGATCGATCTCGGATCAGATCGGCATTTGGACAATCGTCCAATCAACACGGTCAACACCATCTCCGGGACCGGGCAATTCAGCCCATGATGGGGAAAAGCAGCGATGGCAGTGTCCGCGGTCCTTCTACATCCAACAAAAGGTAGAGACTACTCAGGGAGGTGACTTATGGTCCGAACGATTCACTCCCCTTAGTCATAAACAATGAGGCCCTAGATATTGAAGCAGTGGTGAATAGACATCTAGTCAAGTGGATTTGTGTCGATACTGGAAGCGCCGTCAATGTTCTTTACTACTCCATCTTCTAGTCCATAAAGTTGCGAGACTCAGAATTAACACCAATCTCACGTCCTTTGTTCGGCTTTGCCGGACCCTCAGTTCATCCCATGGGAATGATCAGATTGGCCACTACATTTGGCTAGAAACCAAAGGACAGGACCTTTATGGTAAACAATGTTGTGATCAAAGCCCCATTCGCTTATAACATCATTATGGGGAGACCAGCCTTGATAGATCTCAGGGCTGTCATTTTTCCAGCTCACATCATCCTGAAGTTTCTTACTGCAGAAGGCTCGGTAGAAATCAAAGGGGGCGTGGAGGCAACTAAGAGCTTCTACATGGCCACCATCCGGGTTAAAGACTTAGTTCCGCAGGTTCTGATGGAAAAGTTAATTCCAGAAGAAGAAGAGAATTGGTCTTCAGAGGACAAAGGTCAGCCTTGAGGATGATCAGCCAGATTTTACTGTCAAGATTGTCCCTAGATCCCGGTTCCGCAAAAGGGTTTTAATCGAGTGGTTAAGAGAATTCAGGGATGTTTTTGCCTGGAAAACTGAAGATATTCTAGGTTTGTCCTCGGATTTGTCTTTGCACAAACTAAACATAGATCCAAGCATGAAGCCAGTTTGGCAGAAGAAGAGACATTTCAACCAGGGGCGAATTCAGGCCATTGAAAAAGAGGTGACAAAGTTACTTCAGGCAAATATTATCCAAGAAGTTATATACCCGGACTAGTTAGCAAATCAAGTCCTGGTCAAGAATTCATATGGCAGTTGGATAATGTGTGTGGATTTCACCGATTTCAACAAGGCATGTCCAAAGGACAGTTATCCTTTGTCGAAGATCGATCGGCTTGCAGATTCTATGGTAGGATTTGAAGTATTTGCTTTCTTCGATGCTTACAAGGGTTATCATCAGATATCTATAGACCCCGATGATATTCAAAATACATCTTTTGTAATAGAGTTCAAAATGTCTTGCAGCATTACCATGACATTCGGACTAAAAAATGCTGGAGCAACTTACCAGCGATCGGTAAACAAGATATTCAGTAATCAAATCGGCAGATGCATGGAAGTCTATGTGGATGATCTTTTAATCAAAAGTAGGTCTCTTGATCAGTACATAATTGATGTTAGATAAGTCTTTGGTGTACTCCGGCAGACTAAGATGAAACTCAACCCAAAGAAGTGAACGTTCGGAGTCAGAACAGGCAAGTTCTTGGGGTACATGATCTCCAAAGAATAAATCAAGGCAAATCCGGACAAGATAGATACGCTGAGAAACATGCCTCCTACAAAGACCATTAAAGAGGTTCAGATGTTGATAGGGCGTATGGCTGCTCTGAATAGGTTTTTATCCAGGTCGGCACAACGTGCCCTGCCAAGCACATTCTAGTGGAATGAAGAATGTCAGAAGGCTTTTGATGATTTAAAGTCTTATCTGGCCAAGCTACCTACTTTGACCTCTCCTCGGGAAGGAGAAACATTGTTGGTATATTTGGCAGTATGTGAAGAAGCTTTGGATTTATTGCAGTCAAGGATCAAGACAATGTGCAGAGACCCATATATTTTCTGAGCAAAGCGCACCACGGGCCAGAGTTCAGATATTCGAATGCAGAAAAGTTGGCACTGGACTTAGCACACGCTTCCAAGAAGGTCAGGCGATACTTCCAAGCTCATCCAATAGTTTTGATTATGGATCAACCACTTTTTAAATCGCACGACTGATACGCCGAGGTGATTAGCAAAGTGGGTAGTCAAGCGGTGGAGTACAATCTTGTCTTCCGCCCAAAAGTTTCGGTCAAGGCCCAAGCCTTGTGAGATTTTTAGGGAAGGAAAATCCATAACCATCGATCACGATCAGCCGAATTCTAAGTCCGAGCAGTGGACATTGTACGCCGATCAAGCATCTAGGAAAGAAGGAACAACAAGCGGAGTCTCTCTACTCGTCGGTCTCAAAAAGGAACAATTCCCCTATGCTTTGTGTTTCGATTTTTCAGGCCACAAATAATGAGGCGAGAATAGGAGAGCCCTAATCACGGGCTCAACTTAGTTGCAAAACTCGGAGCAAACAATTTGCAAGTTTATAGTGACTCACCTGGTCGGTAATCATGTTAAGGGGGAATACAAAGCAAAAGAAGAGCCAAAGAAATATACTTGTTTGTGGCTCAATCGTTGCTCAAAGGTTTCCAGAATGTCCAGATCGAGCAAGTTTCTCAATCTCAAAATAAAAGAGAAGATGCACTCTCAAAGTTAGCATCAAACTTTGTGTCTAACAAAAAAATGCTGGTCTAGCTGATTAAAGAACGAAGTTATGATGACCTGGGAAGTGCAGACAATCACTCGAAGGATACCAGATGGATCCTATCATATCATACCTCAAAGACGGAATCCTTCCCTCTGACAAGTCTCAGGCAAGAAGAATGAAGTTCTTTGCAGCCAGGTACTCACTTTTAAATGATGTACTTTACAAAAAATCTTTTATAGCACCAAGGCTTAGATGTGCACCAGAAGATGAAGAAAATTATCTTCTTCGCGAAATCCATCAACGAATCTGTGGAAATCATGTTGGACCTCGGACTCTGGCAAGAAAATGCCGCATGTTCGGCTATTATTGTCCCACTATGCAGTAAGATGCTCAAGAGCTCGTCCAGAAGTGCAGATCTGATGACGGTCAAGTTATAAAAATAACTCGATACCTAAATAACCAACTAGCAAGAGAACTAGGTTCAATCGTAGTATAGCTAGATGGAGCCGAGATCGATCCCACAGAGACTCGGCTTAAACAAGTACAACGTTATAAAACTAAAAATAGATTAAAGGGCGGTCTACGACCAACAATAACGTAATAATAAAGGTTGACACGATAGAAAACACAAAGACTAACAATACGATAGAAGACACTAAAACACTTATTTTTTTGGTTTTATAAGACTCTAACAAATGGTATTGATTATGCTAGTAGTAATTACTCCCCCATATATGTATATCTAAGCCGAGACAGAAAAGACATTAAGGTTGATTATATTCTGGCTACGGGAGCCATCCCCTAAACTGGATCTAATTCGTGAACAGATAGAAGATCCCTATGCTTAATTATGAATCCTTCCTTGGACAGGATAGAACATCATATAACAAGCAAGCTATACCAAACAAGGGATGCCGACCTAAAATCGTCACCTCGTCTAGGCAACCACCGTGGACGGGTTGGCACACCTCTTAAACGATCGGCTAACTAATGTCCTAGCAACATGACAATTTTCACAATATATCATATTAATTTACGAGAACAATGTAACAAATTGGCTAGATCTATTACATGTGTATATGAGAAACAGAAAGCACGACTTAGCCGAAGTCGTTCACAGAAAATTACTAGAATCTTGATGGCTAGATCTAACCATATAACCATATAGACCATGGTAGATCTAGACCGGTGACTCTAGAATTTAACAAGTAAAAGCGCCTTCGCACGGCTTAGATCTACATGAATATGGGTTTTAATTAACTACATCACGAAATCAATACACAAACGACTACTCCATAACGAAATAAAATAGATCTACGTACGAATAAAAATGACATATTTGGATAGACATTACCCTCGTAGACGGAGGGTCCTCTGATCCTTCAATGCAATCTTTAATCGATGAATCCATCGCCTCCGTGATGAAGAAACATATTATAAAATAAGAAGAACTATATTGATAAACTAAAAGTATTGTAATATTGTGTTTCTAGAGTGTGTCTAATAAAATTCATGGCTGCTCCTTTATATAGAGGCTTAGGCCGACCTAACGATAGATTTGAAAACCCTAAAACTGTTGGAAAGGTGTCCTAAACCCAATCGGGTTGACCGGATCCGACCGGGTCGGGTCATTTACAGTCTATTTAGTTCATGTAATAACTTTATTATGATTAATAAAAGCACTTATGTTATTATATATTGTTTATCTTCATATTATTTGTTGTGTATATATAGAGTAACGACCCTAGTATCAATCTGTGATAGAGAAACCATGATAGTGATTATGGTTGATGAGATCTCTAATCACTATAACAAGGTTGGTACTTAAATGTCTCTAGTCTTATGTATTATCAAATATGACATTGATAGTATAATCAGATTAGCACGTATTGGATGTCTTCTTTCTTTTAGAAGGTAGGGATAGATCTCGTATATCGCAGTGTAGAGACACTTGGACTGTACGTGGACGTGTATTAGAGAATGCGTACGTTAGAATGACTCACTTACATTAAGTGTCACACTATGTGGCGGTTGTGTAATTATCCTTTTGACCGGAGTCTTCATGGCATCACGGTGTGGATTGTCATGCTTTGACACTATTGAGATTTCTCCTAACCACGGAGGCGATCATGCGGTAGTGATTGGGTATGATATTGAAGCAAGCGGAGTATACATGATTGGTCATCCGGGAATCGCGTATCCTATGATTGGGATCGAATATTTGAAATGGCCTTATTATAAGGAATGTCTAGCTCTCGAGAATCTTTACAAAGTGGGAGTAAGCGTGTTATTCGAGAGAGAGCATGATATCAGATTATAAGATACGATCGTCAATGTATTGACACTCGAGATACGATCGTATGGATATTATTACGATGATAGGATTGTAAGTTACACGGTATGGCGCTTCACATGAAAGGTAGTAGTCATTGCTTTTGACTCTTCCGATAATTGGGGGTCACGGTGTGTTGCTAAGACGCTATCCGTGATCGTTAGGTATGAACGGCATTTTAGTAAATTGCACTTTGTGTCTACGACCAACATATTCGGAAGCCTATCGGGTCACACACATATGAACATCGAAAGTCGGATTAAAATGCGGTTATAGTTGATAACCAAATAAGGAAAGTTTATCTCAGACTATAAAGGTTATAGTGGTAAATTAATATGGTGATATTTATTTATTATGAATAAATAAAATACAAGATATTAATTATCTACAAATTATATTAATTAAAGAATATTCGGAAGCCAATTAATTGGCATATAGAGGCGCCACATTTAAGTGTATGAGGTACACTTGGATTGTGCACTTTAATTAATAAGATTGCCATAATATTAATATAAGATATTAATTGATTTTGGAAATTAGATTTATGGTAATAAGATAATTATAATCAATATAAGATATTGGCAAAATAAATTATAATTAAAGAGATAAATCAATCTAGTTGATTTTCCTTATTTTATTGGGAAAATGTTTTCTTCTCTTCCACACCATATGGGCGCCACTTCCTCTATATAAAGGAAGTGGGTGTCAAACTCTTTTGTACAACACATTTGCAAGAGCTCATAGTTCTTGTGTAAAATAGAGCTATCCATAGTGAGTTTGTGAGGAAGAAAAGGTCGATCTAGCGACCGGAGTTTTTCCGATAGCAATCCAGGAGGATTCCGGCAAGGGGTTCGTGTGGATTAACGATAGAGGCCGGACGCGTGGACGGCTTGCGCATTGAACTTCTCTCCGTTGGCGGTCAAAGCGGCGATCTTATAGATCATCCCGAGGTATAACCGTCAAACTACTTAACGTGTTTATTGCATTAAGCGAAGAAGCGGTCTAGAAAAGGAAATCAAATTTTAAATTCATTGCGCTTAAACTAGTGATTTCTAACAACGGTGGTATCGGAGCCGGACTTGAGCTTAAGCAATAAGCATAATATAAATGCGTAGTATTTAATCAATAGATGCAAGATTTAAATCACGAAACGTAGAAAAAAAAAAGGGTTTATGGGGGGCTCGGCCGATTGGCGGTGGCCCTCCCCTCTCACGGCGGCGGTGGCCCTAGAGTGGTCGCCGTCTGGTCGGGCCGTCCTCTTCCAATGGGGGAGATCGACCCTTTTCGTTTTGTGATATTTATTGTGCATAGATATCTCGTTTGTTTAGTTGTGTCACATGGCCAACCAATGGTTCAAATAGTTTGAGCCATTGGGAAACCATATGACATATTGGCCTTTCCAAATTTTGATTTGGAATAGGCCTAGGCCGTTTTCAAATATTTGATTTGTAAAAGGCCTAGGCCTAGGCCACTTCCAAAATTTTGATTTTGGAAAGTGGCCAGGCCTAGACTAAAATAATTTGGCCTTGCCAAATATTTGATTTGGAATAGGCCTAGGCCCTTTTCAAATATTTGATTTGTAAAGGTGCAGGCGCAAGCCACTTCCAAAATTTTGATTTTGAAAAGTGGCTGAGGCTAGACTAAAATAATTTGGCCTTGCCAAATATTTGATTTGGAATAGGCCTAGGCCCTTTTCAAATATTTGATTTGTAAAAGTCCTAGGCCTAGGCCACTTCCAAAATTTTGATTTTGGAAAGTGGCCAGGCCTAAGCTAAATTTAGTTTTGGAAAAGAAACAAACAGGAGACTTAGTCATTTTAATTTTATTTTGAATAGTTCAAATTTAATTAAAGTTAAAATCGATTTAAAATTAAATGTTAATTTTAATTTTCGATTAAGTCATATAATTAATTAAAAGTTAATTAATTATATGATGTGATAAAATAAAGACGCATGAGTAGTTAAAA
Organism: Gentiana macrophylla; assembly: GCA_026214975.1. Classification (NCBI taxonomy): domain Eukaryota; kingdom Viridiplantae; phylum Streptophyta; class Magnoliopsida; order Gentianales; family Gentianaceae; genus Gentiana; species Gentiana macrophylla. The sequence continues at coordinate 20,746,587 of CM047812.1, read as the reverse complement.
TTAGAATTTAATCTTTCTCATAAGATAAAATTGTATGGATTAGATGTGTAGATATAATGTGATTATATGGACCCCGATTGATCATGGACTCGACCAATAGGATATATGGGAATGTTTTCTTCATGTTGGTTTTGAAAAATTGTCCTAGGCCGTTATGAAAAACGTGACCTAGTTTACTTTCTGCATTTATCCCATTCCCGTGAGCTCCCCCGTGTGTGGTGGGTGTATTTATTAGATAAATTATAATGTAACAAGAATGGAGCAAGAAGTTGATGACCAAGGAGAGATAAAGAACCCATTGGCGTACAACAATAAAGATCCTATTGGCGGTTGCAGATACCCTTAGTTTGTGACCCGCGGTTTCGTTAGTTTGTATTCGAAACCGCACCTAGGAAAAGTCCATGATCATACCGGTTATTTTGTGTGCGGAATGTTGTGTATGTTTTACTTTATATGATATAGTAGTAATATGCACATAGTAGATGAGACCATAATAAAACCAAATTAATTAAGTGAATTAATTTAAAATTATTCCCACGTCAAAAATCAAGTCGGAATTGCCTCCTCATATTATAATGACAGTGAAGAGCCCTTGTTCGGATCCAACTCACCAGCCAAAGCGGGGGTTGACCTACCTCGGGTATATCGTCGTTATCGAGATATGATCGAATGAGATCTCATGAATATTGGGGTTAAGACTCGACTAAGAATTCTCTCGGCCACTAGCCAAAGCGGGGTCGTTTGGATTTTAGAGGCATGGGTTTGACTATTTTCATAAGATGAAATATTGTCAAAGAGTTGACTGGTCAAACAACAAGAATCGTATAAGATACGATCGACAAATCGTTGTCCACCTGTTTAATTATTTTCGGCCCATTAGCCAAAGTTGGGGGTCGGGGTAGTTCGATGGGATCTTGCCCACTAAAGGAATTATTTTCTTGAAAGCCAATAGGGAATAGTTGGCTAGTGGGAGTAAAAACCTTATAGAGTTATTAAGTGCTAATTTAGAGTTTTTATAAATGAGCTTTTACTTATTCTATCTTTATTTATTGTTGTAGAAAATGTCAAACAAATTGAACCTTCGTTTTATCATCGAAACAAGCTTGACGAGACAAATTTTCTCGATTGGGAAAGAAACCTCAAAATCGTTTTGATGCACGAGAAGATTGGCTATGTCTTGGGCGAGGCCCTACCGGAAAATCCCCGAGGGTTAGATTTGTAGATGTTGTCGAGAAGTACAACAAGCACCGCTGATTACAGCGATCGATGCTATATGTATCATGCTTGCTTGCTTCTATGACACTGAACTACGAAACTTGACATGAGTCCATGGACGCCTACTCTATCATGGTCCACTGAAGGAACTTTATGCTTCTCGGTCTCACATTGAGAGAGTACGAGGTCTCAAGACCACCTGTTTAGTTGTAAGATGGCATCCAGGATTTCTTTGTGGGGTCACACGTGCTTAAAATGATCGGGTACATAGAGAGGCTTGGGAAAGTGGGCCACAAGTTGGAAGGAGAGTTGAGTATTGACTTGATTCTCGCAATCTCTGCACGATTCATTCTCATGATTCGTGATGAACTATCACATGAATAAGATAGATTGCTCCTCGCGGAGTTATTGAACATGTTGAAGGCTGCTGAGAGGCAGCGTGGGGAAGGGAAAGCAAGTGTTCTTTGGTCACTTTGAGCAAGGGCAAGGCAAAAGCCAGAAGAAGTCCAAGAAGGCGAAGGCTGCCCTAAGCCAACGCCTAAGATAGCGAAAGACAAATCCAAGGATGCTTGCTTCCATTGCGGTGAGACCGGACATTGGAGGAGAAAGCGCAAAGGCTTCTTGAGTACCAAGAAGAAGCATTACGATGCTTCGACTTCGTGTATATTTATGATTGAGATCAATATTACTTCTTCTAAGTCTAACCACTTTGGGTATTAGATCTTGGTTGTGGTTCTCATATTTGTACAAATATGCGAGGCACTAAGAAGAACTAGAGATCCGAGGAAAGGAGAGGTGGACCTACGCGTTGGAAATGGAGCAAGTGTTCTTTGCACTAGCCGTAGGAGTTTATTTTCTTTCATTGCCCGGTGGGCTAGTACTAGAACTCAATAAGCTGTTATTTTGTTCTGCTCTTACGAAGAGCATTATTTCTATTTCTGCATTAGATGTTGATGGTTTTCATTTACGTTTGAGAATAAATCTTGTTCTTTTTCACGTGATGGAATCTTCTATGGTAATCTTGGCATACTTAGCAATGGTCTCTACACATATTAGATATGAATGTTGGCGTACTTAATGTAAATAACAAGAAATCCAAAACAAATGACTTGAATGAATCTTACTTATGGCATTGTAGACTTGGCCATATAAATAAGAATCGCATTTCCAAACTCCATAAATATGGAATGTTGGATCAATTCGATTATGAATCGTTTGATACATGTGAAGCTTGTTTACTTGGCAAGATGACAAAGTCACCTTTTAGTGGAAAAGGGATAAGATCCAATGAATTGCTTGAGCTTATACATACTGATGTGTGTGGCCCAATGTCGATTCAAGCCAAATGAGGATACTCTTATTTTATCACTTTCACTGATGATCATTCTCGCTATGGTTATATATACTTAATGAAGTATAAGTCTGAAGCTTTTGAAAAGTTCAAGGAATTCAGAAGTGAAGTGGAGAAACAACTAGGTAAAGAAATCAAAACACTTTGATCCGATCGAGGTGGAGAATACCTAGATGGAGAGTTTCAAGACTATTTGAAGGAGAATGGGATTCTACCTGAATGGACCCCTCCCGGGATGCCACAAATGAATGGTGTGTCTAGGAGGAGGAACCACACCTTTTTAGACATGGTACGATCCATGATGAGCTATGCAGTTCTCCCAAAATCGTTTTGGGGTGCGCTCAGAAAGCTGCATCTATACACTCGAACCGAGTTCCATCAAAGGCGGTTGACTCTACGCCATACGAGGTATGGACGAAGAAAACCGAGCCTAGGTCATCTCGAAACCTTGGGGTTGTCCGACTTACGTGAAGCGGATGATGCACGACAAATTAGAGCCCAGTCCGACAAATGTCTGTTTGTGGGATATCCTAGGGAAACCAAAGGGTACCAATTTTACCATCCTGAGGAACAAAAGGTGTTTGTTGCCAGGACTGGCCAATTTCTAGAGAAAGAGTTTATTCTGGATAGGGTTAGTGGGAGTAAAATTGATCTCGAAGAAATTTGAGAACCACTTACGGATAACAGTCCGTTGATGGAAGTAGAGGACTTGCCACACACAGATGTGACACCAGCCTCTACCGTGGACACACTAGCACCTCAAAGATCCACCAGGGAACACCGTGAACCCGAAAGGTACACTGGCGTGTATATCATGGAAGATGAGGACCCTAGAACTTATGAGGAAGTGCTATTAAGGCATGACAAAGAGAAATGGCTGGAAGCCATGAATTCTGAAATGGAATCCATGAAAGACAACCAAGTTTGGAACTTAGTTGATCCACCTGAGGGAATAGTTCCCATAGGGTATAAATGGGTCTTTAAGAGAAAGACCGACATGGACGATAACGTGACTACCTACAAGGCTAGGTTAGTGGCAAAAGGTTATAAGCAAAGACAAGGAGTTGACTATGACGAAACCTTTTCGCCTGTTGCCATGTTAAAATCCATTAGAATTTGGCTCGCTATTGCAGCATACCATGATTATGAAATATGGCAGATGGATGTGAAAACAACTTTCCTTAACGGGAACCTGTCTGAGGAAGTGTATATGACACAGCCTGAGGGTTTCACAACCAATGACGCCAGGATGGTGTGTAAACTGCAATGATCCATTTATGGATTAAAGCAAGCTTCTCGGAGTTGGAATCTTCGCTTTGATGAGTTAATCAAACAGTTTGATTTCATCAAGAATGAAGATGAGCCCTGTATTTACAAGAAGGTTAGTGGGAGTGCCATTGTGTTATTAGTGCTTTATGTAGATAACATATTGCTCATAGGGAATGATGTGCCTATGTTACAATCAGTCAAAGCTTGGTTATCCAAGAACTTCTCAATGAAGGACTTGGGTGAGGCAGCCTATATTCTAGGAATAAAGATCTATAGAGATAAATCTAAAAGGTTGCTTGAGTGCATGCATGCAATCCACCTATATAGAAAAGATCTTTGAAGAGATTCGACATGGAGCGATCCAAGAAAGGATTCTTTGCCCATGTCACATGGGGTCTACCCGTCGAAGGAATGAGTCCTCAGACAGAGGAGAAAATGGCATAAATGAGTAAAGTCCCTTATGCTTCGGCAATCGGGTCTATCATGTATGCCATGCTATGCACAAGACCAGATGTCTCGTACCCTCTTAGTATGACTAGTAGGTACCAGTCCAATCCAGGTGATGGTCACTGGATTGCTGTCAAGAATATCCTTAAGTACTTGAGACATACTAGGGATATGTTCCTGGTTTTCGGGAACGATGATTTAGTATAACGAGGTTACACAGATGCCAGTTTCCAAACTGACAAGGATGACTTTAAGTCACAATCTAGATTTGTTTTCACGCTTAACGGCGGAGCAGTGAGCTGGAAGAGTTCCAAACAGGAGACTCTGCAGACTCTACAACGGAGCCGATACATACATAGCGACCTCGGAGGCGGCAAAGGAAGCAGTTTGGATGAAGAAGTTCATTACGGAACTTGGTGTGGTTCCCTCCATTGAAGGTCCAGTGCCTCTATACTGCGATAATAATGGAGCGATATCTCAGTCAAAGGAACCAAGGTCTCATCAAAAGTCCAAACATGTGCTACGGTGCTATCACTTGATTAGAGATATAGTAGATAGAGGAGATGTAAAGATAGAGAAAGTCCACACGGATGATAATATAGCTGATCCGTTAACCAAGGCATTGTCTCAAGCTAAGCATGAGAAACATGTTCACTTGCACGGGCATAGGCATATGGGTGATTGGCTTTAGGCCAAGTGGGAGATTGTTGGAAATGTGTCCTAAACCCACTCGGGTTGGACCGGATCCGACTGGGTCGGGTCATTTACAGTCTATTTAGTTCATGTAATAACTTTATTATGATTAATAAAAGCACTTATGTTATTATATATTGTTTATCTTCAAATTATTTGTTGTGTATATATATAGTAATGTCCCTAGTATCAATCTGTGATAGAGAAACCATGATAGTGATTATGGTTGATGAGATCTCTAATCACTATAACAAGGTTGGTACTTAAATGTCTCTTGTCTTATGTATTATCAAATGGGACATTGATATTAATCAGACTAGCACGTATTGGATGTCTTCTATCTTTTAGAAGGTAGGGATAGATCTCGTCTATCAAAGTGTAGAAACACTTGGATTGTACGTGGACGTGTATTAGAGAATGCGTATGTTAGACTGACCCACTTACATTAAGTGTCACACTATGTGGCGGTTGTATAATTATCCTTTTGACCGGAGTCTTCATGGCATCACGGTGTGGATTGTCATGCTTTGACACTATTGAGATTTCTCCTAACCACGGAGCGATCATGCGGTAGTGATTGGGTATGATATTGCAGCATGTGGAGTATACATGATTGGTCGTCCGGGAATCGCGTATCCTATGATTGGGATCGAATATCCGAAATGACCTTCTTATAAGGAATGTCTAGCTCTCGAGAATCTTTGCAAAGTGGGAGTAAATGTGTTATTCCGAGAGAGCATGATATCCAGATTATAAGATACGATCGTCAATGTATTGACACTCGAGATACGATCGTATGGATATTATTACAAATGATAGGATTGTAAGTTACACGGTAACTGCTTCACATGAAAGGTAGTAGTCATTGCTTTTGACTCTTCCGATAATTGGGGGTCACGGTGTGTTGCTAGACGCTATCCCGTGATCGTTAGGTATGAAGGGCATTTTAGTAAATTGCACTTTGTGTCTACGGCCAACATATTCGGAAGCCTAACGGGTCACACACATATGAACATCGAGTCGGATTAAAATGCGGTTATAGTTGATAACCAAATAAGGAAAGTTTATCTACAGACTATAAAGGTTATAGTGGTAAATTAATATGGTGGTATTTATTTATTATGAATAAATAAAATAAAGAAGATATTAATTATATACAAATTATATTAATTAAAGAATATTCGGAAGCCAATTAATTGGCATATGGGGCCTACATTTAAGTGTATGAGATACACTTGGATTGTGCACTTTAATTAATAAGATTGTCATAATATTAATATAAGATATTAATTGATTTTGGAAATTAGATTTATGGTAATAAGATAATTATAATCAATATAAGATATTGGCAAAATAAATTATAATTAAAGAGATAAATCAATCTAGTTGATTTTCCTTATTTTATTGGGAAAAGGTTTTCTTCTCTTCCACACCATATGGGGCACCACTTCCTCTATATAAAGGAAGTGGGTGTCAAGCTCTTTTGTACAACACAATTGCAAGAGCTCATAGTTCTTGTGTAAAATATAGAGAGCTATCCATAGTGAGTTTGTGAGGAAGAAAATGTCAATCTAGCGACGGAGTTTTCCGATAGCAATCCAAGGAGGATTCCGGCAAGGGGTTCGTGTGGATTAGCGATAGAGGGCGGACGCGTGGGCGGCTTGTGCATTGAACTACTCTCCGTTGGCGGTCAAAGCGACGATCTTATAGATCATCTGAGGTATAACCGTCAAACTACTTAACGTGTTTATTGCATTAAATGAAGAACGATCTAGAAAAGGAAATCAAATTTTAAATTCCGTTGTGTTAAACTAGTGATTTCCTAACAAAAACTTGTAGAGATAACCCTCAGAAAATCCTCGATCTCCGACTACGACTAGCCAAATGAACTGATGGCTCATTGTCGTGAGTCCTCTCTCTCTCGATTGGCTCATTTGTCTTTCCTTGTTCCTTACTCCACTTTTCGTGCTGCTTCGGTATTTATCTTTAATGTAGTCCGATTCTGCCTTGATTTCTCTTGAGATTTACTTCCTCCGATAATAGATATCCTCCGATTCATCGCAATGTATAAAATCAATATTTATCGCGCAGTAAATCTCATTTAAATAATAAAAACAGATAAATACCAACTTATATCTTATAAATCACATAACATTAAATAATCAATACAAATGTGTGATTTAATATAAAAAATATATTATAAATCTCGATTTAAGGATAATATTGATGACATTTATGGGTATAATTTGACCGTCATCAACTACCCCCACTTAGACTTTGATCGTCGAACAAAGCATCAATAAGTCATTCCCCAAGACAACATTTTCCATTGTCAAATCATACATACACAAGAAACTCGAGTCAACTCATACCATTCATGCTCATAAGGTATCCATTATTCACTACTCGCTATGAATCGAAGTGATGTGTGCATGTGTTCAGTTTTATATATTCGTGGCAAGATTAAAGTTTTTGCTAACTTCGCAGTCTTCACTTACCAACATCAGCATTCCCACTTCTTAAGCCTCGCAATGGTTAAAGACATGGTGCAATAAGCAAGAGCGTCATCCATAAGGTTTTTGGACTCGGAGACCGAGAAAATACTCAAAGCCTCTTAAAATTTTGAATTTCTTCGCATTTTCACAATTTCAAGCTTTAACAACTCTCAAGAAAGAAACTTGCTTTAAAGGTAAAGTATGCATTGCAAGAATCCCCCTCTCACGGATTAGTCAACAGCATTGAATATTACCACAAGCGCGGGGCTACTTTGGTAATGTTCTTACAAGCCCAGTGTTTAACGCATTGCTAAAACACAGATAATTCTCAAGCTTATTACTCCGCTTTGATAGCCAGAAGATAGGAATACATCAGCAGATAAATATCGACACTAAGTCTACACAACCAATCATCTACGCAATGTACACATAATTCTTCTAGTTATTATAATTCGTGCGATAATAGTTGATTCAAAATTGAGTAATCGAATAATAAATAACTACTTGCAATGATGGAATGAATATCCTTAAATTTACATTCACATAAGTATAAAATGATCACGTAATCATGCAACTTGGTTCTTTTCTTATCAATTCCATGTTTAAGAACTCACAATTCTAAAGTGCGAGATACTTAATTTGGCATTTGTTCAATTTTTCAATTTTTCACCGTTTCATTCGTTTTCAATTATAACACATCATAGCTAAGTCTCCTACCCCCACATAAACTTGGCATTGTCCCCAATGAAAAGAAAAAGGTGAATTTAAGAAAAGACTTAGCTCTGGAAATGGCTCTCAAGTAAATCATGAGAATATAGTAGTAGTCCAAGCACATCGTGGAGAAGCAAATGAAAACTGTTTAAGCAAACCAAGCGAAACTCCACGAAACCGTTAATAACATGTCAATGGAAGTTATAAAATAACATGGCGATAATTAGATATAAAATATCCAAAAACAAATTAAGCCAATTTATTTCATACAACCAATGACAAGGAAAACCAAAGAGTTAAAACTACAAAATTCACATGGCAGCTATCAAGGAAAAAACCTCGTTTATTCCGAACTGAGACTCGGAACATGGCGAGATGAAAAAAAACCTTAACATTCTCATGCTACTTTATTAAAAGAAAAAAAAAATCTAAAATATAGTTTTGAGAAATACTTCTATGGTTATACTCGTTAGCTCGATTGTACTCACATGATGGTCTAGTTGTAACTTGGATTTCCTAGAGTAGGTACTTCTTCCTCTCTATCAAAATGATTCCCAATGTAATGCTTTAATCGGTGACCATTGACCATAAAAGTTTTTCGATCATCCAGGTGACTTACCTCTACAGCTCCGGATGGAAATACTTTACTCACTTTATAAGGACCAAACCATCATGATTTTAACTTTCCCGGGAAAAGTTTCAAGCGCGAATTGTAAACAAGAACCATATCACCCACCTTAAAGGTGCGGTCAAGGATTTTTTATCATCAAATCTCTTAGTGCGCTCTTTATAGATCCGAGCATTCTCGTAAGCTTCAATGCGAAACTCTTCTAGGTGAGTCAATTCCAACAATCTCTTTTCTCCGGCTAAACTTTCATCTAAATTCAACATACGAGTAGCCCATAAGGCACGGTGATCAAGTTCAACCGGTAGATGACACGCTTTCCCAAAAACAATGCAGTGCGGGGACATACCTATGGAAGTCTTATACGTGATCCGATAAGCCCATAAAGCGTCATCTAACTTCAACGACCAATCTTTCCTTGTTGGGTTCACAGTTTTTTCTAGGATGCGCTTAATCTCTCGATTCGTGACCTCAACTTGACCACTTGTTTGAGGATGATAAGCGGTAGATAACTTATGTCTCACCCCATACTTGGCCATTAACTTCTCAAACGGCTTATTACAGAAATGGCTCCCATTATCACTAATGATGGCACGGGGGATTCCAAACCGCGTGAAGATATTTTTCTTTAAAAACCGCAGTACAACCTTTGCATCATTTGTAGGTGAAGCAATAGCCTCAACCCATTTAGACACATAGTCGGCCGCCACCAAAATATAGCGGTTTGAAAAGCAGGCGAAGTGAAAGGTCCAACAAAATCAATTCCCCATACATCAAAGAGTTACGGTTCTAGGATACTCCTCGGTGGAATTTCATGTCTCCTCGAGATATTGCCCGTCATTTGGCATGAATGACGAGGATCTAGCATATTCGTAATGCGATTTTGTAAAGATTGGGCGATAAAAACCACATTGGAGAACTTTAGCGGCAGATCTTGTGCCCTCCATAGTGTCCTCCCGCATATAAGTATGGCAATGTTTAAGTATATCGGGAATTCACTCTCAGGAACACATCTTCTAAAGATGTTGTGCGAGCAACGCTTAAAAGATAGGGTTCATCCCAATAATAGTGTTTAAGGCCCGCAAAAAACTTCTTCTTTTGCTGCTGGTTCAAGTATGGTGGCAAATATCTCCCGGATAAATAATTCACATAATCTTTAAGCCATGGTTGTTGCTCCTCATCCTTAACAACCTCACCTTACGAAGATACTGCGGCGCAATCACTATTCCCTAAATTAGTAGATATGGGGGATAATTGCTCGTCGGGGGGCTTTTCTAAGCATGATTCTTCAGTTCCAATGGGTGTAAATGACTCCTCATGATCTTTCTCATCATCCCTAACATCTTCTAGATTTTCCTTATTCATTGGGATTGGTGGGGTAAGCTCCTTTCCAATTCTAGTCATTATCGCATTCACATCCCTAGGGTTCCTATCAGTGTTGCTGGGGAATTCCCTAGGAGGTCTAATTGACAGTTGTTCAACTAATTGTCCTATTTGATGAGAGAGATTATGGACTAAGGCTTCTTGGTTGGTGACTCTGGCATCATTATTTTGACACTATTGGTGAAAGTTTGTAGCCAAGTCAGTAATGGATTCTGCTAATTGATTCACAGTGTCAGACATTGTGTTACTTATCTTTTCAAATGCAACTTCCCAACCGTAAGTTTGAGTTTGCTGAGGTACATAAGTGTTGTGTGGTTTTACCCCTTCATTTGGATCACTCCATCGGAATTCAGGTTGGTCATGATTTGGTTTGCAACCGTCATAGTGATTACCCTGTCTCCCAATGTAATTTGCTTCTTTAGTACCCGCATTCTCTAGTTGATTAATCGTTTCCGTCCCTTTTCCAGTCTCCACTCGTTGAATCCTCTCATGCATACCATCCACCTTATCATTTATGATCAATAGAGTATGTAGGATCTCATGCGATACATCCTCTTCAAATAAATTACCGGCCATCTTCACATTTGCTATTTCACCACCTCCATATTGGCTATTCATTGCTATTTGCTCCATCTTTCCTCGTGCCTCCTCAGGACATAAAAGAACAAACGCTCCATTGCTGGAGGCATCTACTCTTATCTTCTCCGTATCTCTCAATCCATGGTAAAAGGTTTGAATTAAAATCCATAGAGGGATATCATGATGAGGCACTTCCTCATGGACTCCTTAAAACGTTCCCAAGCTTGATCAATGATTGAGGTCAAGTTAAATTATTAACTCGATGCCTGCTAACACACTAGCAAGAGAACTAGGTTCAATTGTAGTATAGCTAGATAAAGTGAGAAGTCGATCCACGAGAGAATCAATTTGTGGATCCTAACTTAAATAGTCAACCCATTTATTTCGTTTGACAAAGACGGTCTATGACCAACATAAAGTACGAGAAAAGAAAGACACACTCAAACATATATACAAACAACATGTAAACAAATAACGTAATCAACTGCCCAATTATAACCGTAATTATTTGGATCTAGACAATTTATATAACAACAAGACTCATCAACTATTAATCCGTTCATATTTATTCATATTGGCTACGGGAGTCATCCCCTAAAACTTGATGTAGTACCGGTAGGTCACTAGATCACTGTGGTATTGTTACGTGACTTCGCCTTTTGGTGCCTCCATCTCATATAACTCACACGCTTACGACTCTAAGGATGCCGATATTAACCGTACACCTCGTCCGGGCAACATTCCTATGGTTAGGCGTACTTCCTAGATGATCACTCAAGCTCTCGTCCAACTAACAATTACCAAGTTATAGTCTCATGCTAGTTTACGATCTACGTATAACAAGGTGCGCGCAATTCTCTAATATAAACCTACCAAGATAACTTATTTGAGCGCCGAAGATCAATTCATGAGCCTACCTAAGAGTTTTATATCGGTATTTCCTTTTACACGTTTTAATTAAATTAAGCGAGTGGCGTAGCCATAGCCATACCTGCGAGATAATGATTCAATTAAGCTAACTTAATCATAAAGGCGTGGTGATTAACGGATGAAAGCAGGGTTGGCGGCTCTCGATCGACCGAATAGGTGCTCTCGGTCGACCGAGTGACACCTCTCGGTCACCCGAGTGCTTAACTCCCCAGATTTACATCCCCGAATATATTTCTCAGCGTTTCATATACGAATCGGATTATATAGCGAATCATCGAGGACATCGTATAAACTAATCTAAATACACGTAAATTAAACACGCTTGATTCATCCGTAGATATTAGGTAGAGGACGTAGGGTATGGGATCCTCATAGACAAGATATCACCGCTGCCCTAACGTCATATCCTAGATCTACATCATCTAGATATGAATAACTACTCAAACAATCAAAGCATAATTGGGAATTGATTACTTAAAAGAAAACAAGAAGATAAACTAGGGCTTACATGTTTGCAACCCTAGCAACCTCCAAAATCCTAAATGAATCCTTATTTGCTTATATGTAGATATGAAGTAATATTGGTGAATGCCTCCTAAAAAATACAAAGGACTTGTGTTTTTATAGAGCCTCAGCCGTCATAGAAAACCGACTTAAAATGCCGACACTCTGAACCCTAACCGACTCAAATAATGTGCCGAACTTCTTCTGGGTTATAGGCCCACTCGGTCGACCGAATGCATAGGCTCGGTCGACCGAGCCTTACACGCTCCTGGGCTTTCTTCCTCTTTTATCTTGGGCTTTCTTAACTCGTCCGTGATCCATCAAAGCTTCTCCGAAGTCCATCCTTGTGCTCCCAAGTGAGTTACTACAAATATAACATGAAGTACAGTCTGTAATATCAAATAATATAATAAAACCTCTTAATACATAATAATGAATCGTAACTCTCGGCATATGAAAATTAAGCGTATTACGACTGATTATTACTCTATTATAGATCCTTTAAACTAGAATCGGGGATAAAGGTCATAGAATAACGGGCACAAAATGACCGTTATCAACTACCCCCCACTTAGCCTTTGATCGTCCCGATCAAAATATCAATAAGTTATCCCCCATAAACTACTTTCCAGTGGTCACGGTATACTGACACAAGAAACTCGAATCAACTCATATCCTCTATGCTCATTAGATATCCATTATCCACTATTCATCATGAATCGATGTGTCGTGTGCATGTGCATTGAGTTTTAAACATTCGTAGCAAGATTAAAGCTTATGCAAACTTCGTAGTCTTAACCTACCAACTTCAGTATTCCCACTTCTTAAGCCTTTTAATTGTTGAAGCACTAGAATAATAAGCAAGAGTGTATCTATAGGGTTTTTGGGCTTGGAGACCGAGTACTACTCAAAGCCTCTTAAAGAGTTGAATATTCTTTTCATATCTTCATATTTTTCAGATACTATCAATCTCAAGATGGAAAACTTTTTAGAGCATCCCTCTATCTTAGATCAAAAATAGCATCGAATATTACCACAAGCGCGAGGCTACTTTGGTAACTTACCACAAGCCCAGTGTTTTAACATTGTCAAACACAGGTACGTCTCAAGCTTATTACTCAGCTTTTGTGGCTAGAATCTTTAGGAACACATCAGACGATAAATTTGACACTAGGTAAGAATAATCAATTATCTATGCAATGTACACATTATAATTTTACCTTTTATAACAAGCGTAGTACAACTCGATTCAATTATTGAATAATTGAATAATAAACAACTACTTGCAACGGACAATATGAATATCATTAAGTTTACTAATCAATAAATCGCAGAAGTATAAAGTGATCACGTACTCATGAAGTATGGTTTATTTCTTATTAGATATAATTATCAGGAACTCTCAAAAGTAAATGTGACTCTAAGTTTAAAGGTTTTAATTTTTTACTCATTTTATTTATTATTTGATATATGGGAGCATATGGAATTACTCATTTGAGCTAAGTGACTTGTACCCCCCACTTAAACCATGCATTGTCCCCAATGTATAAAAACCGAAATAACAAAATCAGAAAAGGAACTTAGCTATGGATAAGCGTGGAAATTGAACAAGTTTTGGAATTCGGCAAAGTTCAACGAGACACAGGCATTGGGCATAATGAGCGAGAAGAAGAATCAACTGCAACACACATCTTAAACAAAGCTCGACATTCATTCTGAGATTAGTCTAGACAATAATAATCGAGAAAAGGGACCGTAAAGGGATAAAAATTTCCTTAAACATGTTTAAGTCCATAATTTAATTATTACATTTCAATATATTTCAAACAAGTCCAAAACATTACATGAGTTGAATCTAGGAAAGCGAGAGAAACTTGCTCTATATAAACACGACATACTAGTAGAATTGAGTCAAAATAAAAACTCGTTAATTATAGGAAATGCAAACACTCACATTAAAATACTTAATCCCATCCTGGATTGAATGGTGCTAGTTGCAAATTGTCCGGGCCGGCTTCGTCAGCACCATCCTCGGGTTCCCCTTCTTGTTCTTGATCGGAACCGTGAACGACAGGCGGTGGGACAGAACTTAAAGATAGAATAGGCATTGGCCCCACATAGGAATCGCCACCTAACACTGGGCACTCGGCTCCCTCACAAAATGTAGTGATCAGTGACCCAAAAGGTAAGGTGTGCCGAGGCTTGAGAGCATCGTCTGTCATTTCCTTGCGTATCAATGCCCCCACGTTCACAGGCCATCCCATGTACAACCAATAAAGCAAAGTGGCATGGGCATAGTAGACCGTAGATACATGCTTAGCCGGGAAGATATTAGAACGGATAAGCCGATTAAGGCATTTATCCTCCCATCTCCTAAAGTCTGTTTCCGCAAATGTGCGGGCAACCTCCCCTATAGTCCATTCTATTCCTAGATAGGCTCCAACTTCCTCCAACCAAGCATCGGACCCGTCAAATGTCGCCATATACTCTGGCCCGTCCTCCGAGATATCCACCCCAAAATAAGCATTAATCGTACCCGGAGAAATTACAATTGGTCGTCCACGAATAATAACGATATTGGTGTCGGGGTGTATGCGCAAATAAGCATAAAATTCTCTTACCCAATTGACGTTGACCCGGCCTGGGGGTGCGACGACATCACGCCATTGATAACTTTCCACCAATTCCAAAAGCTCATCCCCACAATTTTCCAAATCTAGACCCCGAGCTCGATGTACAGGGGCATTAACGAAATGATTAGCAAACGAAGAATATACCTCCCGACTCGCGAATTGTGG
This sequence comes from Gentiana macrophylla, assembly GCA_026214975.1. NCBI lineage: Eukaryota > Viridiplantae > Streptophyta > Magnoliopsida > Gentianales > Gentianaceae > Gentiana > Gentiana macrophylla. Next base: position 20,731,587 of record CM047812.1, on the reverse strand, counting down.
CACTCCGTTGATTAATGGAATGTTGTCTTCAACGACTTGACTGGCTGGCGGCTCTGCGTCTTACAGCGGCATCCTGGCAGACAAGCGGCCGGCGAGAGACGGAAGGGGCAGCCCGGCTCTCGGTCGACCGAGAGCAGTCACTCGGTTGACCGAGTGTGGAAAATGGACAGCAACAGCGTCTGGCTCTGTATCCTTCCCGTGACTGAATCGATCGATCAGAAAAAAAAATCGATAGGCTTTTCAAGGTGAGTGAAAATGGTGAAATGGATGAAGATTTTCAGAACATTTCCATTTGATTTCTACAGGGGTTTGGGGAAAAGGTAGATGGAAGAGTTTTGATAAAGAAGATGGAGAAAAGGATGAGGAAAATGAAAGAGAGGATGAGTGGGTTAAATAGAAAAATGGAGGTTGAAAAGTGGAATGTGATTGGTGGATAAAAGTTGTTGGGGATTGATGAGGTGTAAAAGTGGAATGTGAAAATTTGAATTGGAAGAATAAAGAAATTGGGAAGAGAAAAAGGTGAATGGTTGGGAAGAGGGAAAGGTGAATGGGGATATGTAGAAATTAATGGTGTTGACCATTTTAATCATTTTGACACACACCGTAAATTAACTACAACAAATAACCATGCCAAAATTTATTATTTCACTCTTGCAATTCCTACCGCTAAAGTTTTCTCTAACCAACCAGCAAGTTGTTTTAAGCACAAAAGCAACATTCTCTTATCATAAATAAATCAAACAATCTGGTCTAAGCATTTGTAAAGTAACGCATTACCATTTCCTTAATCAACAATTTTTTACAAAGATTCAGTTACTACACTCCATTTCACGTAAAAACGATTCGAATAAAAAAAAAATATTTTGCACATCCTTAACTCAGCAGTCGTCGGAACACGGCAAAATAGAAAGAAAAAAAAAACTTCTTATCGTTTCACGCTACTTTTATTTTTAAAATAAAATAACGAAAAATAGAAATAGTTCTACAGTTTAAGTCTGTAGCTCGACTTCCCATAAATCATCACTTTCTCGATTGTTTTTGGCTTGCGAGTTTTCACCAGTTAGCCTTTACGAAAATGTCTTCTTTGTCCTTTTGCACTAGTGCCTTTCCGTGAGATGTGAGTCCAACGAAAAGACAGTCGAACTGTCCATCCAAGCAAGCTCCAACTTTCGTGATTGTTTCAGAAGTAGATGAGCTCTCTTTAGCTCGAACTCGACGAGTTCATTTCTTTATTTGCTTCCTTCTATTCTTGGGTCTGGAGAAAGGCAGGCCTTCAGGATTATGATTTTCTAGAACTGGGGCGAGCTCGACAGCTTTCTCACGACTCGAGGCCGTAAGGGTCTCATCTCTTTCTTACTGTCTTGTCATCAACACTTTTTCTAGGCCCGAGCAATATCGGTTTGAACTACCAACTCTATAACATTCACGCTCACCGGAGTAGGAAATCTGAATTCCTTGTCCCATAGGTCTCAGAACCTCTAGCATCGAAAAATGTGATCTCACCCTGGTCATGCAATTAGGGCTCTAGAAGTATTGATAAAGGCTCTCCCAAAAATGATCGAGCGGTGAGGGTGCTCATCTATATCCATAACAACTATATCTATCTTAAACACTGAGGTGTCTATGCCAATGATCATATTATACATATTTCCGGACATGATTGTTTTGGTCCCATCCATAAATCTAACACAGCGGAGTATTCGTGGGAGTAAGGATTAGATTTCTATCACAAAGACTCTTCGGGAAAATGTTAGGACTCGAGCGAGAATCTATCAAAGCCAACCCTAGGTATGTTCCTTCTAAGGTAACCTCTACCATAAATGCTCTGGGTCATCTAGTTTTGGCATCAACCGAGCTTCATTTTCAATATCTTATTTGCATCTCAGAGATGAGATGACTATAGGGCGATTTAGGTCTCACGCTAACCTCGAGAATCGATTCTATATCGACATGTGATGCATGTAGTCATATCCTGAGTGCGAAATGAAGAAATCTCTTGAGATTTAACTTGGACATACCTCTGTATATGTAAGCATCTTTAAACTCTTTTGACTCTTGGCCGTGAATTCTTGCCTTCATCTTTGCTATTCTCTCCTTGAGTTTAGGTGTCAAGCGGCTTTCTAGGAGTGGTCTTGGTTCTCGGCCACCATGACTTCTTCTCCTTGAACCTCGGAAGACTGATGTGATGACATTTTGCTAAGCGGTTCGCTTGAGTGGTTCCCTACGATTAAGCGCATCATAAGAAAAACAACAAGCGGTTATTGAACTAACAGCAGTATGATTACTCATACTGCTGCTAGGCTTATAACCTACTAACAGAATCACAGGGGAAAAACAAAAAGAAAAGATAATGGGCTCGGTCGACCGAGTAACAACGTTCGGTCGACCGAACATGCAAAATTATTTATTTATTTTTTTATTTTGTATTTTTATTTTATTTACTGTAAAAGAAAACAGAAATAAAAATGAAATAATTAAGTAGATTATTTAAGTAATTGGACCATCGATCCCCGGCAACGGCGCCAAAAACTTGATTGAGGTCAAGTTAAATTATTAACTCGATGCCTACTAACACACTAGCAAGAGAACTAGGTTCAATTGTAGTATAGCTAGATAGAGTCGAGGTCGATCCCACAGAGAATCAATTTGTGGATCCTAACTTAAATAGTCAACCCATTTATTTCATTTGACAAAGACGGTCTATGACCAACATAAAGTACGAGAAAAGAAAGACACACTCAAACATATAAACAAACAACATGTAAACAAATAACGTAATCAACTGCCCAATTATAACCGTAATTATTTGGATCTAGACAATTTATATAACAACAAGACTCATCAACTATTAATCCGTTCATATTTATTCATATTGGCTACGGGAGTCATCCCCTAAAACTTGATGTAGCACCGGTAGGTCACTAGATCACTGTGGTATTGTTACGTGACTTCGCCTTTTGGTGCCTCCATCTCATATAACTCACACGCTTACGACTCTAAGGATGCCGATATTAACCGTACACCTCGTCCGGGCAACATTCCTATGGTTAGGCGTACTTCCTAGACGATCACTCAAGCTCTCGTCCAACTAACAATTACCAAGTTATAGTCTCATGCTAGTTACGATCTACATTATAACAAGGTGCGCGCAATTCCCCTAATATAAACCTACCTAGATAACAGTTGAGCGCCGAAGATCAATTCATGAGCCTACCTAAGAGTTTTATATCGGTATTTCCTTTTTACACGTTTTAATTAAATTAAGCAAGCGTAGCCATAGCCATACCTCTTTGAGATAATGATTCAATTAAGATAACCTAATCATAAAGGCGTGGTCGATTAACGGATGAAAGCAGGGTTTGTGGCTCTCGGTCGACCGAATAGGTGCTCTCGGTCGACCGAGTGACACCTCTCGGTCACCCGAGTTCTTAACTCCCCAGATTTACATCCCCGAATATATTTCTCAGCGTTTCATATACGAATCGGATTATATAGAGAATCATCAGGACATCGTATAAACTAATCTAAATACACGTAAATTAAACATGCAGATTCATCCGTAGATATTAGGTAGAGGACGTAGGGTATGGGATCCTCATAGACAAGATATCACCGCTGCCCTAACGTCATATCCTAGATCTACATCATCTAGATATGAATAACTACTCAAACAATCAAAGCATAATTGGGAATTGATTACTTAAAAGAAAACAAGAAGATAAACTAGGGCTTACATGTTTGCAAACCTAGCAACCTCCAAAATCCTAAATGAATCCTTATTTGCTTATATGTAGATATGAAGTAATATTGGTGAATGCCTCCTAAAAAATACAAAGGACTTGTGTTTTTATAGAGCCTCAACCGTCATAGAAAACCGACTTAAAATGCCGACACTCTGAACCCTAACCGACTCAAATAATGTGCCGAACTTCTTCTGGTTTATAGGCCCACTCGGTCGACCGAATGCATAGGCTCGGTCGACCGAGCCTACTGCACGCTCTGGGCTTTCTTCCTCTTTTATCTTGGGCTTTCTTAACTCGTCCGTGATCCATCAAAGCTTCTCCGAAGTCCATCCTTGTGCTCCCAAGTGAGTTACTACAAATATAACATGAAGTACAGTCTGTAATATCAAATAATATAATAAAACCTCTTAATACATAATAATGAATCGTAACTCTCGGCATATGCAAATTAAGCGTATTACGACTGATTATTACTCTATTATAGCTCCTTTAAACTAGAATCGGGGATAAAGGTCATAGAATAACGGGCACAAAATGACCGTTATCAATCAACATTCTCCCCAGATTGCTGCTTGAACCCCAAGATATCTTGGCGTAACTTAAAGGTCATTCCTATAGGGAAGTACTTATTCATGAACTTTTGTAGCAGTTCCTCCCAGTTCATGATTGATCTAGCCTCTAAAGAGAAAAGCCATTGCTTAGCTTTATCTCTCAAAGTGAAAAGGAAAAGTTTCAGCTTAATGTTATCCTTTGGAACCAGTTCTGGCTTCACGGTACAAACGATCTCTAAGAAATTCATCACGTGAATGCCTGGATCTTCATTCAGGATACCATGAAAAGTGGAATAGTTTGCCACCATTTGAATGACATTAGGTTTCGGGTGATAAATTTTAGCAGCATTTTCAGGCACTACGATAGCAGGAATGAATTGTTCAATGGTAGGCGTTGCATAGCTTTGCAAAGTGCACCTTTCCCATGCAGCCACACCTTGGTTAACAAAATTTGCATTATTAAAATTATTTCCATTTACCTGGCTGGCGTTATTCAGTAATGCTTCCATGTCTGAGTCAGATTGATGTGCTCCTTCAGATTTTTTCTCGCCTTGCTCTTCGTTTGGATCCTTAGAAATCCGGGTAGTTTGTTTGTTGTTGTTGTTTTTTATTTGCAAGACAAAAACAACAATAAACAATTAAATTATGCCAAGGCTACTGCCTTTGGCGAGACTCTTAAATAGACAAAAATAAAAATAACAAAAACAATAAACAATTAGAAACTTTAAAGGCTAATCCTTTAACTAGACTCAATAAATAAAAACTAAACAAAAACAGACTCTAAAAATATGAAAAATACAAAAACACAAAGCAGAAACTGTGTAAAACAAAACAAAACAGAAGCGCGAGAAAAAGCTGGTGGCTCACGTAGCTGCGCGCTGCTCGGCCGCGTGAGAGCTGCTTGATTCTCGGGAATCGCCTGATTTGTTTTACGACTCTTACATGTTAATTCTATGTTATAATAACTAATTAAACAGACACTATTTACAAAACTACTTTTAATAAAATAAGCTATACTTAATTTAATGACACGAGTCCCTGGCAACGGCGCCAAAAACTTGATGACGGTCAAGTTATAAAAATAACTCGATACCTAAATAACCAACTAGCAAGAGAACTAGGTTCAATCGTAGTATAGCTAGATGGAGTCGAAAGTCGATCCCACGAGAGACTCGGCTTAAACAAGTACAACGTTATAAAACTAAAAATAGATTAAAAGGCGGTCTACGACCAACAATAACGTAAAAATAAAGGTTGACACGATAGAAAATACAAAGACTAACAATACGATAGTAGACACTAAAACACTTATTTTTATGGTTTTATAAGACTCTAACAAGCGGTATTGATTACGCTAGTAGTAATTACTCCCCCATATATGTATATCTAAGCCGAGGCAGAGAAAAGACATTAAGGTTGATTATATGCAGCTCTGAGAGCCATCCCACAAAGCTGGATCTAATTCGTGAACGGATAGAAGATCCCTATGCTTAATTTCCTTCCTTGGCCTGGAAGGATAGAACATCATATAACAAGCAAGCTAAACCAAACTAGGGATGCCGATCTAAAATCGTCACCTCCTCGTCAGGCAACCACCGTGTGGGCGGGTTGGCACACCTCCTAAACGATCGGCTAACTAATGTCCTAGTAACATGACAATTTTCACAATATATCATATTAATTTATGAGAACGATGTAACAAATTGGCGGATCTATTACATGTGTATATGAAAAGCGAGAAAGCGCGGCGTGGCGAAGTCGTTCATAGAAAATTACTAGAATCTTGATGGCTAGATCTAACCATATAGACCATGGTAGATCTAGACCGGTGACTCTAGAATTTGCTCAGAAAGCGCCGCACGGCTTAGATCTACATGAATATGGGTTTGTTAATTAACTACATCATGAAATCAATACACAACGACTACTCCATAACGAAATAAAATAGATCTACGAATGAAAGCGACATATTTGGATAGACATTACCGTGAGGCGGAGGGTCCTCCGATCCTTCAATGCAATCTCTAATCGATGAATCCATCGCCTCCGTGATGAAGAAACATATTATAAAATAAGAAGAACTATATTGATAAACTAAAAGTATTGTAATATTGTGTTTCTAGAGTGTGTCTAATAAAATTAAGTGTGGCTGCTCCTTTATATAGAGGCTTAGGCCGACCTATCTACAACCCTCGAGAAAATCCTCGTCTACCACGACTCACCCCAGTGAAGCGATGGCTCATTTGCCGGTGAGTCCTCTCTTCTCGATTGGCTCTTTGGATTTTCTTGTTCCTTACTCCACTTTTCATCTTTGCTTGATATTTATCTTTAATGTAGTCCGATTCGCCTTGATTTCTCTTGAGATTTACTTCCTCCGATAATAGATATCCTCCGATTCATCGCAATCTATAAAATCAATATTTATCGTGCAGTAAATCTCATTTAAATAATAAAAACAGATAAATACCAACTTATATCTTATAAATCACATAACATTAAATAATCAATACAAACATGTGATTTAATATAAAAAATATATTATAAATCTAGATTTAAGGACAATATTGATGACATTTATGGGTATAATTTGACCGTCATCAAGATCGTGCCAGGTTCACGACAATCTATCACACCCAGCTTCTCAACCCATGATCTCAATTGTGTCTCCTTGGCCATTTGATCAATATGGATTAGACATAGTTGGATTACTACCACGAGCTCCAAGTACTTCAAAATCTGGGTTGTAGCTGTGGATTACTTCACCAAATGGGTAGAAGCTGAAGCCCTAACTACGATTACAGCCAAAGCGATTCAAAAGTTCCTTTGGAAAAATATTGTGTGTAGATATAGAATCCCAAAAGCACTGATTTCGGACAACAGAACACAGTTCGAAGATAGAATGGTTCAATCCTGGTGTTCTGAGCTGGGGATCACCCAACATTTCACATCTGCAGGTCATCCACAAGCCAATGGGCAGGTCGAAAATACCAACATTCAGATCAAGGTTGGTCTGAAGAAAAGACTTTCAGAAGAGGGATCAAGTTGGGTTGACCATCTACCTAATATATTATGGGCGTACAAGACTGCGCCAAATGTAGCAACAAGGGAAACTCCTTTCTCCTTAGCATATGTAAGCAAGTCCGTAATCCCTGTTGAGATTGGACTTCCTTCACCTCGGTTAGAGCTCTACACTGAAGCAGATCATAAGACCGTACTCAGACATTCGAAGGATGATTTGAAAGAATCAAGAGATTTATTCTTCATCAGAATGGAAAAATAAAAGTAAAAATCTTCAAATATTATAACTCGAAAGTGAGACATTCCTACTTCAAAGAAGGAGATCTTGTGCTGAGGAAAAATGAGGGCCGCAGACACGGCCCTCAAGGAAAACTTGACCCAAACTGGGAAGGCCCCTATAAAGTTGTCAAAGTGCACGACAAAGGTGCATATCAACTAGCGGATTCTAGTGGCAGGACCATTCTCTAAAGTTGGCATGTGAACAATCTTCGCAAATTTTATGTCTAGGACAAGTTCTAGACTTGAATTATTTCTATTTTTCCATTTTAGTAATGTTATTTCAATAAGTTGTACTCTATGAGTTACCCAACATATGTTACTTCAATAATATTTTCTTTTTCCGTTGTGCATTATATATAGTGGTTTTACTTAAGTCTGCATGACAAAATCGCAATTGATTTCTGTAGGTCAGACTAAAAAAGTTTGCAAAGGAAAAACTCTTTAAGTCTACAGGACAGACATCAAATCGCTGAGCTCTGTAGGTCCGACTCAAAAAAGAGTGCAAAGGACAAACTCTTTAAGTCTGCAGGACAGACATCAAAAAGATGATCTCTGCAGGTCAGACTCAAAAAGTTTTCAAATGACAAACTCTTTAAGTCTACATGATAGACATCAAAACGCTGAGCTCTGCAGGTCAGACTCGAAAAGTTTGCAAAGGACAAACTCCTTAAGTCTGCAAAACAGACATCGAACTGAGTTCTACATGTCAGAATCAAGAGTTATCAAACTCCATTCAAAATATCATTAAGTATGCCACCCAAAATATCAAACTCAAGAGTTTATGTATGGCATATTAGGGGGGCAAGATACACCACAACAATTCAAAATGCTGGAAATAAGTGCTTAAGGTAAGTACTGGAAATAAAAGCTAAGGCAAAAGGCTTAGAAAAATATTGCATATATTATAAATCTTGTACAGGTTACAAGGCAATTTTTTTCAAAAACAAAAATAGAATATTACCAGGCAAAGCTCAAGAAGCATTAGGAGCTGAGTTTTGCCCAGGCTCTGTCGAGGGAAGACTTCCCTAAGTTGTTATAGTATAGAGGCTGAAGGGAATCCTGAGTGCAGTCAGCTGATACACTCTGTTGATGGTATGAAGACACAGCAGCCTGCTGACAGTGTGAAGTCACAGCAGCCTGCTGAGTAATCTAGTGAAGTGTAATGTAGAAAGCATAGTTTGTTGTTACCACTTGTAACTTACTTCTAACTTATTCATGAGGTGTATGAAGTTATAAATACTCCATGATCAGCTACATTGTAATACAACTTGTAACTTTCAGTTCATCAATAATAATTCCGCATTTTATCTTTCAGTTTATAACTCTATAAACTTCATCATGGTATCAGAGCAGAAATTTGATAATTTCTGACTGTTTTCCAACATTTTTCTCTGAGTTTTTTTGAAGAATCTTGAGAGTGTTCTTCATCTTTTCTGTGTTGTCAGTTTCTTGAGAGTAAACTGTCATCATTTTCCTGAGTTTCTGATCATTTCTTGATCGTTTTTCTATTATCTCACATTCATTGTTGATATGTGATAAATCATGGAGTTCTTGGTAGCCATGGCAGCAAAGAAACAAGAATTAATCCCCTCCAGTCCATTCTATGTTCATCCTAATGAGAATCCGTCTCTGGTTCTTGTTCAGCCATTGATGAATGGCAACAACTATAATCCATGGAAAATTTCTATGGAGATGGTGTTAATCACCAAGAATAAAATTGGCTTCGTAGACGACACAATAAAAAGGCCAGAAGCATATTCAACAGATTTTCATGCATGGAGCCAATGTGATACAACGGTGAGATCATGGATCATGAATTATGTAGAGAACACCATTGCCCAATGTTTGATGTACTTCAAGAGTGCACATGCAGTTTGGGAGAATCCTGCAGCTAGATTTTCTAATGTTGATGCCTTGAGCCTCTCAAATCTTCTTGAAGAGGTACATCTGCTGAAGCAAGGTACTTATTATGTCGATCAATATTTCACAAAATTGATGGTTCTCTGGAAAGAAATCAAGACTATCAGGCATGTGTCAGTTTTTTCTTGTGATCCTCAATGTCACTACAATGCAATTAGAACACTAATGGATCATATGAAGGCTGAACATGTTATGAAATTCCTAAAAGGTTTAAGGGATGATTTTGAGCCAATGGTTTCACAGGCAATGATGATGGTTCCTTTCCTAAAAATTCATGATGTCTTTGTAATGGCCATTAAATTTGAAAGACATAAGTTATATGTAGCTAATAGGGTCAATAATCAAGATTCTATGGTTCTCTTGTCTCGAGAAACATGGGCGGGGCAAAATCAAATAGTCAGTGAGACCTTACTCTCTGCATCTCTTTGCAAATCTGGACCTAAGAATCCCAAGAAGATGCAATGTAGTTTTGTTGGATTTAATGGTCATCTTGAAGAGACTGTTACAAGAAACATGGCTATCATCACGGTTTCAAGTCAAAAGGTCTAATTTGGTAGTGGAAGAACAGTCAGCAGAAGAAGATCAGGCCCAAAATAGGTTTGATGGACCAGGGTTTCCAAATCTTACTGCACAACAACTTGACAAGTCGATGGCTCTACTGAGTTCTGATCCTCCTAAACATGCAGGATTTGCTGTTGGCCAACCTGCTGAGATTGTTGCACACTACTCACCTGCAACAGGGACAGGTGATTTAAATTTAGTAAGATCTATACAATGGATCTTGGACTCTGGTGACATAGATCACATTGTAGGATCATTAGATCTGTTAAGTAATCCAAAAGCTTCATCTGGTATAAAAATGGGATTACCTAATGGAAATAATGTTTCTGTTACACATATGGGACAAGTAAGGGTAAACCCTCAGTTGATCCTACATGATGTTTTTTGTATTCTTGGTTTTAAATATAACCTTTTATCTTTACCTTCTTTTATTAATCATACAAAAGGTGCAACTGTTTTTTCTGCTATCAAGTGTGTTTTGTAGGACAAGAACAAGAAAATGATTGGTTCAGCTGAGTTACACATAGGACTCTATGTCATGGATCAACCAGTCAGACTTTCTCATGTTAATGCGGAAGAGAATCACACTTTATCTGATATATTAGATGATGCCCTTTTATGGCACTACAGACTAGGACACTCTCCAAATAAGAGGTTGCAAGTCATTAGTTCACAGTCTGTTGATGTCAAATTTCGTAGTCGTGATCTTTGTTATGTTTGCCCAATGTCCGCCAAATTAAAGAAAAAACCATTTCCATTAAGTACAACTACTATAAATGATGTTTTTGATCTTGTTCAAATGGATATTTGGGGTCTTTTGAAACAACATGATGTGAATGGACAACAATATTTTCTTAGTGTTGTAGATGAATTTTCTAGATTTACTTGGGTTTTTCTTATAAGTCACAAATTTGAAGCTTCTAACCTTGTTAAATTTGTTTCTACTCATTTTCACAAAGTTATTAAAGTTATTAGATCTGAAAATGGAGTTGAGTTCCAACTCACTGACTTTTATGCTCAGCAAGGCATCATACATCAGACATCCTGTGTCAGCACACTTGAACAGAATGGTATTGTTGAAATGAAACATCAGCATCTACTGAATGTTGCTAGGGGACTGAGGTTCCAGAGTAATTTACCCATTGAATATTGGGGTTTCTGTCTTTTACATGCTGTAAAATTAATTAATGCTACTCCTACACCACTGCTGAAGGAAAGCACTCCACATGATGTGCTTTATGGCACTAAACCAGACTATTATGTGTTAAAGGTTTTGGGTTGCTTAGTTTTCTCTTGCACACTTCAGCAGTACAAGACAAAATTTGACTCAAGATGTAGGACTTGTGTCAACCTTGGGAATTCCAATACATCTAAGGGTGCTATTCTTTTAGACATTACCAACAAAGATATCTTTGTTTCTAGAAATACTCAATTCCATGAGACTTATTTTCCTCTGTTTCAACAGGTATTAGGAAGAGCTAGATACCTTGCTGACATACCAATTTTTTTACCAGTAATGGAAAACTTTGATGATCTGCTGAATGAGTCAGTAGACCACCAAGACACAAGGTCAGCTGCAGCTGAGGCGTCTAATGAAGAGCATGCACCACTTAATCAGGCACCTGAACCCACACAATTAAGAAGGTCCACAAGAACACGGAAATCACCAACCTTTTATCAAGGAGGTGCTCATCTTATTCATGAGACCTACTACTCGCCTTTGAGTGAGGTAATGAGCCAAGACAATCTCTCAATAGACTATGCCAGATTCATCAATGCTATTGATGCCATTAAAGACCCTAAGACTTACAATAAAGCTATCAATCATGATGAGTGGAAAGAAGCAAGTACAAAAGACCCATACATGGAAGATAGTTGATCTGCCCCCAGGCAAGAAACCCGTTGCGTGCAAGTGGGTATACAGAATCAAATACAATCATGATGGTTCCTTTGAGAGTTACATAGATAGACTAGTAGCAAAAGGCTACGCTCAAACATATGGCATTGATTATCAAGAAACCTTTTCTCCTGTTGTCAAGATTACTACAGTCAAAACTTCACTTGCAGCAGTAGCAGGTAATAATTGGCATCTACATCAGATGGATGTCAATACTGCCTTCTTACATGGAGATTTGAATGAAGAAGTATATATGCAGTTGCCACCAGGTTGTGCAACAACTAAACCAAATCAAGTTTGCATATTAACCAAATCACTGTATGGCCTCAAGAAAGCCATTAGACAATGGAACTGCAAGTTAACTGAGTTTTTGGAGGCTCAAGGATTCATTCAGTCTAAGAATGACCACAGTTTATTCACAAAAGGGTCAGGACAGTCCTTTATTGTTATGCTGGTCTATATAGATGGCATCGTAGCAGTAAGCCCATGTGAACTGTTAATTCAGTAGGTAAAGGAAGCCCTATATCAGCAATTCACTATCAAGGATCTTAGAAATTGAGATATTTCCTAGGCATTGAAGCTGCTAGAACTTCTGCTGGCATATCAATTTCTCAAAGAAAATACACTCTTTATCTCCTAGAAGAATATGAATTTTTGGGAGCAAAACCTGTCAAGACACCTATGGAGTCCAGGCAAACTTTACCATATGGTGATTCACCACTTTTGGTAGATAATAATGCTTACAGATCAGTAGTGGGAAAACTTATCTATCTTACTTTTACCAGACCAAATATTGCCATTGTAGTTCAGCAACTAAGTTAATTTCTTGATACTCCTACTGAAAATCATGTGAAGGCAGCACACAGACTATTGAGGTATTTGAAAGCCAACCCTGGAGAAGGAATCTTGTTCCCAGCAAACAATGATCTTGTACTCAAAGGATTTCTGATGATGATGGAATTGGGGTTGTTCTGAAACAAGAAAATCAATCTCATGCTACATGATGTTCCTAAGAGATGCACCAAACTCATGGAAGGCAAAGAAACAAACTACTATAGCAAGAAGTTCTTTAGAGGCTGAATATAGGGCTATGGCAAATGCAGTTTGTGAAATTCAATGCCTCTTTTACATTCTGCAAGATCTGAAAATTCTAATTCATCTACCTACTGTCTTATTTTGTGATAATGCCAGTGCCTTGCATATTGCTCATAATCATGTCTTCCATGAAAGAACAAAACACATAGAGATTGATTGTCATGTTGTTAGAGACAAAGTAAATTCTGGACTTGTCAAACTGCTTCAAGTCAACACAAAAGAACAAATAGCTGACATTCTCACCAAAGCCTTGGATGCACCTATTTTATCTTATCTGATAGACAAACTGGGAATTTCAAAGATATTTCAAAGTTCCAGTAGCGGAAGGGAATTCTGAGTGTAGTCAGTTGATACACTCTGCTGATGGGATGAAGACACAACAGCCTGCTGACAGTGTCAAGTCACAGCAGCCTGTTGAGTAATCTAGTGAAGTGTAATGTAGAAAGCGGTTATTCAGTTATAGTTTGTTGTAACCGCTTGTAACTTACTTCTAACTGATTCATGAGGTGTGTGAACTTATAAATACCCCATGATTAGCTACATTGTAATACAACTTGTAAATTTCAGTTCATCAATAATAATTCCACATTTTATCTTTCAGTTTATAATTCTATAAACTTCATCAGAAGTAACACTAGACATAGGCAGTTCGGCAGGAGCAGCTGGAGCGGAAGGATCAGCCGAAGAAGGCGCTTGAGCTAGGGCAGCAGTACGGCGACGGGGGGGCGTACTTAGACATAATGTCTACCCCCTTCTAAAACTCTCCTAGACGAGTCTCAAAGGCCTCACGCATTCCCAGAACATACAGCGCCTTGTGGGGATGACCTTCAATGCTAAGGTCGGCAAACTGAGCCTTAGCCTTATCGATTCCCAAAGAGTTGCTATAGTTCACTACGTGTACAAGTAGGGTCGACATGACCCGAGAAAGCTCATCCGAAGCCTTGAAGTCTCTGATGGCCTGAGTAGAAGCTGCCTTAAGATGGGCCTGATAAGTCTGGACAGCCGCTTCCAGAGCATTCTTATGAGCTCGGAGCTTCCCAGTCTCACGCTCCAGATCATACTGAGTGGCCAAGTACTTTTTCTCCATAGATCGGAGGCTAGAATTGTACTTAGCCTCCGGGGCCAGCAGATCTGTCGTTTGGGCGTGGAGCTTGTCCGGGAGAGCCCCGATCTTCTAGTCTTTATACTTCTCTAAGTCCTTGAACTTCTGCCTACAAGCAAAAGCCCTTTCCTTCAATTCAACAACCTTTCCCTCCAGTTTTTACATAGTGGTGGAAGACTCAGCAAGCCTCTTGAAGACCTCCTGGCCGATCAGAGCTTCTTGCACCCATAAATTTTCAAAAGAACACCAATGTTTGGAAGACCTGGTCAAACCAAAATAAGGAAGTATAAAAGAAAGTACGAGGATAAAGCTTATGGTTTCAGCCAGCTGTTGGTTTGTCATCTTAAAGATCGGGTATGGGCCAAGAGCTGCATCCTTCTCATCCAGAGCGGGGGTCTTGATTAGCCTCAGTAAAGGCATAGATATGCCCCTCTTCCTTGACTTTCCCTCCTTGGTGGTCACAACAACTTCAGTTATGCCCCTCTTTATAAGTTGGGGACTGCCCTCCAGGGTGGAGCCGTCCACCTCCATAGGAACAATGCCTCCCCCAAAGTTGGAAGGGAAGAAGAACGCGTCGTGGCATCATGTAAGTTGGCCAGCAGCTGAGAAGATGAGGCATCCAGGGTCGAGCATGTAGCTCGGACAGCAGAAGCATCCTTAGTAGGGGTCCCCTCAGCACTAACGCTTTTTCGGACTAATTCTCCTCAACCTCACCTCTAGCAGCGGAAAAAAACGTAGCTAAGGCCCTCACTGCCAAATGAAAAACAAATAAAAGTTATTCAAGGCAAAAGACAAGCACAAAAAATATACATAAAGGAAAAGAAAAGTTCATACAAGCGTCTGTAACCTGGACATCAAAGGCAACATAAAGGGCAGGCCCTGCCTCGGCCAGCCGAGCAGCGTCAATAAGCTGAGTAGGAAACTGGCCGACCTCTAGAGAAATGCCCGAGTCACGAATAGCCCGTAGCACCTTGGCACGGATATTAGTCGGGCAGACATCCTTCGGTAGAGGATCTGACTTCCAGCGACCCAGTTCGGGTCTCCCTTCATGACAAACAAAGAAGAACCGCTCCTTCCATCTCTTAAAGGAAGACGGCCCTTCTGCAAGTATTGGGATACTGTTCTGAGGGCCGGTGCAGAATGCAAAACAATACCACCCAGGGGAAGCCCTTACCTTTTTTATCAAATAGAAAGCTCTAAACAGACTCACGGATTACTGAACTCCGATCATCCTATAGAAAATGGCGAATCCCATTACGCACCTAACCCTATTTGGGGATACTTGGGCAGTTTCGATCTAGTAATGGCGCAATACAGCCAGAAATGATGGGGATAAGGGAAGCCTCAATCCACTCTCAAATTGGGCACGGTAAACGGCACAATACCCTTCTGGAGGACGGTAGGAGTACCTATTAGGGTAAGATGGAACTAAAGGAGCATACGTTCCTAAGTCTACCTTATATTCCCCACAAATGCTGGCTACTCCACTCTCGAAAACAATAGATTCATTTCCATGGCATCCAATAATAGCCATAGTGGCTCTATGAATTTTAGGTTCAAAACGAATGTAGATTTACCAGATGAAGGACGAGAAACGGGAGGGGAAGGGACCCAAGGAATTTTCTCTATCTTCGATTCAGACTCAAATTGCCTATCTATGGGTTCTTCTACATCTGGCTCTGATTCGAATAGACTATCTATTGAAGAAGACAAAACACATACAAAGATAAATCAAGAACACTAAAGAGAAAAGATGCTTACTTGTAGAAGTTTGAAAAGGGAAAAGAGAAAGTAGAATCGGCAAACGATCTTCTAAGATTTAAGAAGCAAATGAGAAGACGGTTGATATGACTTGGGTTATAACCCCAAACAATGTGATTCCCGAAACAATGCGTAATATAATACGACGTGGGCAGAAATGCCTTGAATCCCGAGGAAGTTATAACGGTATCATAACGGTAACTCTGCCACCTAGCATAATAGATCATTATAAACTCTACAAGTCTAGATGATGGAGGCCGAGAAACACCTCTAGCAGATCCAACCTCACAATGAAAGCTCAATCAAATTTGGAGGGATTATGATGAGGGTCGAACTAGCCCTCACCATGTGTCATCTTCTGGTTGGCAGCATCATTAAATAAAGAGAGAGAAAAAAAATGTTAAGGGCCATGAGCCCACCTCATTCCTAAGGACAGATCTAAACCCCATGTGGGAGGTCTGTCATGTTCTCATGTATAGACCACCACAGGTCGCTCGGTCGTCATAGAGGACGGGTAAATGCAGTTCGGGCCAAGATGGCCTAGGGGGCTCGACACAGGTTGGCCAGAGCCTTCCTTATCTGATATTGACACACGTGCTTAGAATACAAGATAATTTTGGGAAGGTCCTAAAGATCCTTTACCCATTAGGATTCTGATCATAATATTTAAACTTATCCGTGATTATCTCCTAAATTAAAAGGATTAACACGTAAAGAATCCTTAGTGGACACGGCACAGGATTGCCAGGACGAGATGTCCTCTATATAAACGATCCCAAGGAACTATGAGAGACTTGATTTTTAAACAATTACAAGATACGTAGGCAACTTAGGATACCACTTATTCTAGGATGGCACAGGATTGCCAGGACGAGATGTCCTCTATATAAACAATCATAAGGAACTACGAGAGACTTGATTTCTGAACAATTACAGGATACATAGGCAACTTAGGATACCACTTATTCTAGGATCAGTCTAAAACTAACCAAACACACATTCGTTCTTAGGGTTTTGATCTTGTTCTTTGTCACTAGGGTTTATCTTGGCCCATATTTACATCCAGACGAGATCCAGCATCATCAATCTCATCACTAGGTATCTCGTCCAGTGCTACCATACTTTGAGGTTTGTAGTTTGTTGTATAAATTCTCAAAGAATACTACATTGGTTTACATTATAAATTTACCATCCTAAGGATCATAGAACAAACCACATACTATGCCTTTAGGGTAGCTCACGAACGTACACACTTCTGAACGTAGCTGTAACTTACTAAACTTTTCTTTAAGAACATGTGTTGGGCACCCCCTATATGCAATAATGTCGCAAACTAAGATTGTCATTGTTCCACAACACCGAGGGTGTCTTGTAAATATACTTAGACGGTTAGGAATTCAAAATCTTAACCACCGTTTGCAATGAAAAACCATAAAATGAGATATGTATGGACGCATAGCTCATCTTTGACCTAATGATTTCTAGCAAAGTCAAGTTTCTCCACTCGACAAAACCATGTTGTTGAGGTGTCATGGGTGCTGAAATAATTCTTGAAATCAATATCAATCTACTCACCATCTTGATCTGATCAAAGGCATTTCAAGGCCTTATCTGGTTTCCATTTGGCTTCCCTATGAAATTCCTTGAACTTTCAAAAAGCCTCAAACTTTCTCTGTGTGAAATAAAAATATCTGAATCTGGAGTAATCATATGTAAAAGTAATGAAGTATCAAATCCACCTCTAGCTTGTTTGTTCATCGGACCATAAAGGTCACCATGAACTTACTCGAGTTTTATGGCTCAATCCCATTTAGCATGTCTCTTGGTCATATTTCCTTTGAAACAAGACTCACAATCTGATAAAGAACCAAATTTTAGCTCTCTTAAGGCACCGCCCTTCACCAACATGTTTATTTAATCTAGGGATATATGCACCAACCTTAATTGCCTAAGATATGTTTTGGGAGGTGAAAAGGCTAGGGAATGGTGAGAACACCATGTTTTGGGAGGACACGTGGGTGCGTCTTGGGTGTTCAAAGAACTTGTTTCCTAGAAAATATAAGTTAGGGGTGAATAGAAAGGCTACAGTTAGGGATGGGGCTCTTTTAGCGATGGAGTGTTGCATTGGAAATGTATGTATTTGAGGGAGAAAAGGGAGAGAGAAATGGGAGGTTCAGATGGTTTGTCCTCATTGTTTCTCATTTTTGTCTTAAAGCAGGTACCAACGATACTCACATGTGGATCGTCGCATGTTCAGGTTCTTTCTCTGTTGTGGCTCGTAAACAAGCTATCATTAATCAGGCTACCAAGGGACTTGGTTTGAATTACACAAATTGGAACAAGTTTCCGCCATCCAAGATCAATTTCTTCTGTTGGAGGACCTTTCTAAACCATCTTCCTACCAGGGTCAATCTTCACAAAAGAAGGGTTGCTCTCACTTCCAGAAAATGTCCTTTTTGTCGTATAGAAGATGAAGTTCGGTTGCGTATTCTATATATAGTTATGTCCTACATCTCATTGTGTGTGTGTAAATTCCCAAATCGGTAAAGTAATTGATTTCTCACCGATACCCCCATATAAGTGTGAGACATAAAAAGTCATGTCAACTCGGGTTAGCCTTTTTAGGCCAAGCGATGACGACGGTCTAAGCAGTTGACCGAATCATTTGTGACTCATTTAGCATCGCAGAAGCAAGTTCTGGGGCGTTACAACCGACTATTAGACAGACCTAACTGCCACACCGTGAGAGACGATGGGGGCCACCTCTAGAATCCTTTGGTAGGGACGAGACTGGGACAAGTTCTGGCGGGGACGCTAGTCTCTTATAAGGGGGGAGAATGTAAAGTCCAGTATCAGTAAACTAATAGAATGCTTACCGCAGTATAAGTGTGAGACATAAATATCTTTTCAACTCGGTTAACACTTTTAAACCAAGCAAAGACGACGGTCTAAGGAGTTGACCGGATCATTTATGAATCATTTAACGCCGTCAGACCCATGTTCTGAGGCATTACAATGTGGTGCTAAAGGAGTCTAGGTGATTTTGATCTTGTACTGTATGTGTGGTTTTGCATCTCTGTTGGTTTGGCTTGCGTTGCATTTGTTACTTTTTTCCGTCACCATCTTGCTGATGTTTAATAAAATGCTTGTTTATTTTAGTGAAATGCTTGGTTATTCAAAAAAAAATCAAGGAGGCCCCAGTTGCAGGCCCTTCCCACTCGGACAGGCGTATTTGGCACTACGATCGGAAAGGGTGTTATACGGTTAAATCAGGGTACTTCTTGGCTCTGAGCTCGCGTGGGGGGTTGTATTCGGAGGCCAGTGGGTCCTCCTCTGTGGGGCCGGACATAGTGTGGCGTGACATGTGGCAAGTGCTTGTGCCCCCGAGGGTCCAACACTTTCTCTGGATATGCTTACAGGGCTGCCTACCAATTGGGGAGAATCTTCTCAAGCAGCAGCTCGGGGATGGAGTCTGTTTGGCATATGGTCGGGAGAGGGAAACTATGCGCCATGTTTTGTTTGATTGTGACTATGCTAAGGCAATTTGGGGGGCCTCCTCCTTTGGGAGTAGGTTGGTTCGGCAGTCTTCTGGGTTTCGGGAGTTTTTTGGGGGCCTTGTGTAGCTTCCATCTGTAGAAGAGATGTGTGAGTTCTGCATGACTTTATGGAATCTTTGGAAGGCGCGATGTAGTACGGTCTTTGAGGGTACACCTATCTATGTTTCTCGTGTTGTCTCGGCATCTTCTACAGCGGCTCCTGAGTATAGGCAGGTGACGAGTGGTGCTGCACTTGAGCCGGAGGGGATCCCACACCCGGTCACTTGGGCTCCGCTGCCTTCGAGGACATGGAAGTGTATTACGATGCTTCTGTGGCAGGTTCCGGCTCGGGTATCGGGGTAATTTTTAGAGATTCAGATGGGACTATTGTGGGAGCCTTCTCTTTCCACTTAGACCCGGGTGATGCCCAGAACTTTTGGGGATCCGTGCGATCTTATTTGAGAGCGACTGTCTATCTTTCATTCAGGCCCTCTTACGCCCGTCGGAGGATCTGTCGGTTGTGGCCTGCCTTGCTCGTGATTGTCTCTCAGCTTCGACCTCTTTTGCTTCATGTCGTTTTACTTTCGTTAAAGGTAATGTTCTTGCGCACTTGTTTGCTAGACACGGTGTCGCGTCTAAAGAGTCTATTTCTTGGGGTACCCATCCCCTTTTGTTAAACGTTCGGTTCATTCCGGTTTAATATAAAAGGAACTTATTTAATTACGTACATGACAACTAATTAATCAGGATTTCTTTCCAAATTTTAATTCATAGATGTACTGAGCTATTACCTCGTTCTTTAATTAACCAAAAAGAACTATACACATAGTAGGCTCCAAAGCTTTCTCAAAATCAAATTCAAATTTCAAGTTACAATTTTTTAAAATAATGGGGTATAAATTTGTGGGTTTTTCACTTCTCTTACTTATATATGTTATCGTATTATGGATCAATGGCATTAGAATTTGAAAGAAAAGACTCTGAACTGAAGAATCATGTGTGACGAGCAAATTTTCATCAGGTATAAATCTAGATCGTAGAATCTAGTGGTAATTGAATCAAGGGCAATAAACAGAAAAATATATGAATAAGGAGAAGGTTTTTTTAGGGTGATTTAGACTGAGCATGGGATCTTTTTTCAAGGTTGCCTATGTCTCCAAAAGTGTGTATTGGAATCAAGTATGTCGTAGTTCTTGTGAACGTTTATATAGGGAACACTTATGCCCTAGGCATGCATGAGCCGTGTCCAATATGGACTCTTTTCCGTATTCTTCAAGTATTATTGAATCGTATTCATCCTTTGATAGTAGGAGATAATCTTGGTATTTAAATGATAAAGATCAGAGTCTTAATGGCAAGGATTCTTTCCATAATTATCCTGATAACCGTGCAGTTATCTTCATACGCTATAGCCGACCTGCGACGAGCAATCGAAGTCCGTTTGACCGATATCCGCAGGTCCGCCCCAACCTCGTCCTAACCGACCTGCGGTGGACCGATGGTATTCTGACCAGCTTCCCTCTTGAGGGCGGAGATCAGCCTTTAGCCTTATACTGGGGCTCATGGCCCTTAGTGTTAGGGTCTCAAGTTTATATTTATTACTATCTGAGCATTGTGTGCGTTACACGTGGCCTGGTTAAATCTGTTCTCATCATAAGCCCCCCGGATCTAGTTGAGCTCTTGAGGTCAAGTCAGATCTGCTTAAAGCGTCCTAAGCTTTATTGGCCATATCAGCTCTGTCTTTGTGGAGCTCGGCCCCTGTCTTAATGGGGTTGAAATAGTCAAACGTAGGCGTTTCCCGCCTACTACAAGGAACGGCTTTCGAGAATTGATTGACGCTTATAGCCACCTGTCATATCAACCATTCTTCACACATTTCTGATAGACTTAAAGACGCAAAGCACCTCTTTACCCCGACAGTTTTTGAGTAAGTCTTTATTTCTACTTTTCTATTTTAAATTCCGCCTTCCTTTCTTCCATTTTCCAATGAGACCTTCGACCCCTTCCGATTTCTCCATAGAAGAATTATTTGCATCCGACTCGGATGCCAAAAACGAGAGGCCCTTAGCCAACCCTAATCTGGCTTCTCCTTCTCATCCTTCTTCCGGGACTTTTGATCCTGGTTTTAGACATAACATTCACACTGAGACCCAAAGAATAATAGGGAGTTACGGAATGGAATATGTTCTTTCCGAGAGCAGATTAGACTACATCTGCCAAGAGTATAGGATAAATAGGGAAGCCATGTGCTTCCCAATGACCCTCGCCCTTACGCCTACCGACCTCCGGATGATTTTTGCACGGTTTTCAAAGGCCAATTGAAAGGTGGATTGCGATTACCCTGATGCCCTTCCTTTAGAGACTTACTGAGGTACTACAACATAGGTGCTGCCCAGGTTGCCCTTAATAGGGTTTGGAGCATCATAGGGTTCATTATCCTGTGTCGGATGGCAGGGGTTCGTTTCTCTATAAACCTCTTTAGGGGTTTTAACCAGATCAGGAAAAATCCAGGACCTGTTGGATGGTACCAATTCCCTCTCTAGTCCAGTGTCCAAGTGTATATGGTTGACTGACCTTCACCGTCTACGGGTTGGTGTGCCCACTTTTTATTTGCTCGGAATGAAGGACACACCGAGCTGAGACGGTGGAGATCTAATGATGCGGCTAAGGACGCTACCCCCGAGATCATTGACTTTACCGAAGTTCAGGCTCGCCTGGATTCTGGCATCTTTATACTTACCAAGGAATTGTCGTCCCAGTTGATTGAGTCAGCTAGGCTCGAGAAGGCTGGACTCAACCCTTATGTACCTCTCAACGCTGAGGACCAAACCCCGTTTAGGGTTCCATTTGTAGCAACTTTTCGTTTTATCTTTGGATTTTTGTGATGTTAACCTGATCTCTTTTTTCTATCCTTTTTGCAGTGGCAGCATTTGGCGGCTTATTGGATGTTGCAGGATGAGAGCAAGTTGGTGAGAGCTTTTCCACGGAAAGGACGCGTACTGAGGAGTCCTTTCTCATAGGTGTGCCGGTTAATACCGTGCCAGTTAGTTCCGTCCCCTCACAATTGGAGCAACAGGTGGATGTCATACCGTGCTCGTCTACCCCATGGGTGGATCTCACAGCTTTTACTATTGACATCCCCGACGATGATGAAGACAATGATGAGGGGACTCCCTTTCTACGGAGAAGCCATTATGGTGCTAGGGGCGCCCGGCTAAGGAAAAAGGGCAGATCTGATGCCTCATTAGATCGGACCCCTGAGCCAACCGACCAGAGTGAGAGAGAGAACGAAGAAGAGAATGAGGATGATCTGGGACCTGACCCTTTACTGGAGATGACCAACGAACAGCTGGCTAATGAAGGGATTAGCACCATAGAATATGTAAGTAACTTTAATGTTTTTTCTTTGTTTTGCCCTTGGCTTTTGCACCTTGTAAGGTTTATTTCATCACTTCTACAGGGATCTCGTGTTGGACAAGATGTTAGGAAATCACTTGTTTAATGCAACGGAATTTAAAATTTTTATTTCCATTGACAATATCGTCTTCATTTAATACAATAAACATGCTAAGTAGTTTGACGGAATATACCTTGGATGATCTACAGGATCGTCGCTTTAACCGTCAAGGAGAGTAGTAATATGCGCAAGCCATCCACGCGTCCGGCCTCTATCGATAATCCACACGAACTCCTCGCCGAAATCCACCTTGGATTGCTATTAGAAAAATCCGGCTGCTAGACCGGTCTTTTTCTCTCTCTCTAACTCTCTACTAGAAGCTCTCTATTTTACTCAGGAACTATTAGCTCTTGGAATTGTGATGTGCAAAAGAGCTAGCCAACCCCTTCTTATATAGGGTGATAGGCGCCCCAAGTCTCCCTAATCTGATTAGGAGAAGCTTCCTAGAAGATAGATGAAAGAGAAAAACATTTTCCCAATAAAATAAGGAAAAATTTACTTTAATTGATTTTTCTCTTTTATTATAATAAATATTGTCAATATCTTATATTGATTATATTTATCTTATTACCATAAATCTATTTTTTCAAAATCAAGTAATATCTATTAAATATTATGGTAATCTTATTAATTAAATTGCACAATCCAAGTGTATCTTATACCCTTGAATGTGGCGCACCAAATTGCCAATTTGGCATCCGGAATATTATTTAATTAATATAATTTATGTATAATTAATATCTTCTATTTTATTTATTCATAATAAATAAATACCACCATATTAATTTACCACTATAACCTTTATAGTCTAGAGATAAACTTTTCTTATTTGGTTATCAACTATAACTGCATTTTAATCCGACTCGATGTTCATATGTGTGTGACCCGATAGGCTTCTGAATATGTTGGTCGTAGACATAAAGTGCAAATTACAAAAATCCCCTTCACGCCTAACGATCACGGGATAGAGTCTAGCAACACACCGTGACCCCCAATCAACGGAAGAGTCAAATGCAACGACTACTACCTTTCATGTGAAATAGTCACCGTGTAAATTACAATCCTATCGCAATAATAATATCCATACGATCGTATCTCGAGTGTCAACACATTAACGATCGTATCTTATAATCTGGATATCATGCTCTCTCAGAATAACACATTTACTCCCACTTTGCAAAGATTCACAAGAGCTAGACATTCCTTATAAGAAGGCCATTTCGGATATTCAATCCCAATCATAGGATACGCGATTCCCGGACGAACTAACATGTATACTCCGCATGCTTCAGTATCACACCCAATCACTATTGTATGATCGCCCCATGGATAGAGGAAATCTCAATAGTGTCAAAGCATGACAATCCACACCGTGATGCCATGAAGACTCCGGTCTTTAAGGATAATTACACAACTGCCACATAGTGCGACACGTAAGTGGGTCAGTCTAACGTACGCATTCTCTAATACACGTCCACGTACAGTCCAAGTGTCTCTACACTTCGATAGACGAGATCTATCTCTATCTTCTATAAGATAGAAGACATCCAATACGTGCTAGTCTAATCATACTATCAATGTCCCATTTGACAAAACAAACGACTAGAGACATTTAAGTATCAAACATGTTAAAGTGATTAGAGATCTCATCAACCATAATCACTATCATGGTTTCTCTATCACAGTTTGACACTAGAGACGTTACTATATATATACAACCAATAAAATGAGGATAAACAATATATAATAACAAAAGTGCTTTTATTAATCATAATAAAGTTATTACATGAACTAAAATAGACTGTAAATGACCCGATCCGGTCGGATCCGGTATAACCTGATTGGGTTTAGGACACCTATTCAACACAACAGACTTTCAAATGGTTGGCTACTGCTGCTTCCTGTATAAAAGGTTTAAGGAAGAGGATTACCGACCTGGAGAGGGGATCTGTTGAGCGTGAGTAGCTCAATCAGAGTTCGCCGCTATCCAGGAGAACGGGTCTCGCAACAGCTTCAGGCTCAAGAAATCGAACTACAGAAGCTGGGATTTGATACAAGGACTCTCTTGAATCCATGAAGGGAGAGAACTTGGCCGAGACATCTGAAATTGGACACCATTGTCAAGCTTCGGGAAGAGAAGAATGTTTTGGCGGCCGAGCTCGCTGCAACCTCTACCCGTATAATTAGAGAGTATAAGGCCTCACCAGACTTTACCCAGGCCTTGAACCTACTGCTCGGCCCTGTAGCCTGTGGAACTTATACCATGGGGATAAATGACGCCTTGGTTCAATTCCCTGGTCTGGATATTGGTTGTCTTCCCACACAAATATGTACTGGTCGAGTATGGGCAAGGTCTACACTGATAGTGTTGAGGACTACCGGAAGGGGGAGGATATCGTGGCCAAGCATGAAGCCCAGTGTGCCTCCCTTCATACGTCTATTGACCAGCCCAGGTCTGGTGCGGCTACAAGACCAAGGCAGAGTTTTACTCCGGGGTCTTAGATTTTGCCTTATACTTTGTTTTTTGAAGTATCCATAGTAGCTTAAATGTAAATGAATCGTAATATAAATATAATATATGCAAATTTTGGCCAATTTTTCCCCTTATTTTGCAAGGGTCTTAGTACTTACTTGGATTCACTTTGGCGTGTCTTCTCTGATCTTCTGATCTAACCCCCCAGCTTGTCTTTCAATAACTTTTGATTTTTGAATGACACACTTAGTGTAAGTTTACTTCTTGGCTTTTTCTTGGAGTCTGTTTGCATTGAGTCCAAGTTGCGAGGGCAAAGCCTTATTCGGACCTAGTAATCCTACGGAGATCGGCTTGTCCGTCCAGCGGACTTAAGAAAATTACACCGAGTCCATCTTGCGGAGCTCAGTTTGTCCTTCATACGGACTTAAATAAATTACACTGATTCAGTCCTACGGAGCTCAGTTTGTCCGTCCTGCAGACTTAACAAAATTACACTGAGTCCGTCCTGCAGAGATCAGCGTGTCCATTCTACGGACTTAATAAAATTATATTGAGTCAGCCCTGCGGAGATCAACTTGTCCATCCTACGGACTGAAGAAAATTATATTGAGTCTGTCCTGGGGAACTCAGCTGTCCATCCTGCGGACTTAATAAAATTACACTGAGTCCGTGTTGCGGAGCTCAGCTTGTCCGTCCTATGGACTTAAGAAAATTATACTGAGTCCGTCCTTCGGAGCTCAACTTGCCCGTCCTATGGACTTAATAAAATTATCATGAGTCCATCCTGCGGAACTCAGCTGTCCGTCCTATGGACTTAAAAAAATTACACTGAGTCCGTCCTGCAGAGCTCAGCTTGTCCGTCCTGCAAACTTAAAAAAATATATTGAATCCGTCTTGCGGAGCTCAGCTGTCCGTAATATGGACTTAGAGAGTTTGTCCTTTGCAAACTTTATTTCTTTAATATTTCCGGCAAGCTAAGTAGACGCTATATGATAAACCAAAAATTATAACTCGCATAAAAAAAAGCACCCACCAAGTGCAAACTGATTCATAAAAAATCCATAAACAAAAAAACAAAGTACTGAAGTAAATGAATAAGTTAAAAGTGTCCAAGAAATAAGGACATAAAACGGGTCATTACTGCCTGTAACTCGTTAGGCTTGGTCCAACTCAACTCCCTTCTTGTTGATCCTTGTCGTGTAGCAACTCCTTGCTGCCTCTACATCTCCTTTGATTTCCATTGAACCCTCCACAGTGGGAAATTTTAGGATAATACGTGCAGGAGAGATCACAACACAAATATCGATCAGTGCTGGTCTTCCCATGATAATGTTATAGGCTGATGGAGCTTTTACCACTACATAATTAATCATCAGCGTCTTGCTCCGGGGCTCTATACCAAATGTTGTGACAAGCCTTATCATCCCCATGGGATGAACTAGAGGCCCTGCAAAGCTAAAAAGCGGTGCAGACATGGGTGTTAACTCTGAATCTTTTAGCCTCATTGACTGGAAGGCCGAATAGTATAGGACATGAACGGCGCTCCAGTGTCCATGCAGATTCGTTTTACCAGATTCTTATAAACTACGGCCTCGATAACCAAACCCTCGTTATTAGTTACCATGAGGAGCATGTCTTTAAGGCCATATATCACAGACTTCCTGACCTGCTCGTTCTGCCCTTCCAAACCTACGGTGGGACCACCTACAATAGTATTGATGGTGTTGATTGGGCGGTTATATATCTACCGATTAGCGTCTGGAGTTCGATCTCTTTTTCTCCGTGGCTCTTCCATCCTATCCTGATCTTGCCGATACGACCTGCGTCTGTAATCCTTTTGACTGTGGGGCTCGGGGTCCTAAGATCGGTCTACAACCTCATCAAATCTTCCCTCCATTATAGCAGCATCAATGTCTCTTATCAGATCCTTACAGTCTTCTGAATCATGCCCCACATCCTTGTGATAAGCACAGAATTTACTTTGGTCCCTTCTCTCCCGGGAACCTCTCATTGGTGGTAGGACTCAATCCAAGCCTTTCCTTTCCATGATTACAAGCACCTGCTCTCATGATCTATTTAAAGGGATAAAGTCCTTTTCTTGCAATGCACCTTTCTTTCCCAACCGATCTGTGATTGAGGTAGTCATTCGGTCCCAGACCGCTTTCCTTTTCCTATCAGTCTGGTCCTCTATTTTATCTGTTATGGACTCTCATTTCTGACTCTCTCATTAACATATTCGCTTCTTCGCCTTGGCATGCTTGTACGCAGCATCCATGCATTCCTCCATGGATCTGAGGAGTTTGTACTTCAGCTTAGCATGTAACCCTCTTCCCATAATCCGGCTACGAACATCAACAGGGGGTCATCTACGTCCCTCACTTGCACAGATTCTTCATTAAACCTCTTTAGGTAGTGGGGGACGGATTATTCTTTCTTTTGCTTAATTGTAAGAAGATGGGTGCGTTTCTTATGAATGGTTTAGCTGTGATGAAAGCATTAAGGAACATCCTACCCAATTTTGAAAACTTGGAAACTGACCTTGGTGGAAGCTTCCAAAACCATTCATGAGCCCTGCCCGTCAGTAACGTAGGGAAAGCTTTACATTTCATCTCATTTAAAGCGTTTAACAATCTCATATGTATAATGTACTGAAAAATATGATCTGATGGGTCCTTGGAACCATCATACGGATTAAATTTGGGAACCTTGAACCCGGCGGGTCGATCGTAATCCTCTATTTGTTTTGTGAAGGGTGAGGCGAAAGAAAACTCGTCAAACTTCTTGCCCATCATAGCGTTGATTTTTGCCCGAGCTGCTTTACTAACCCGGGCATCCAGCGGTTTCTTTCCCTAGTTTGAAACAGAGGCCTTTTCCTCTTGTTTGATGTTCTCTTGATGAGAGGGCATTTTCCCTTCCGTGCTTTCCTCTGCATCGCCATCTCCTGGCTATACCGCCTTGAGGATAGCCTGTCTGGTGGCAGGATCCATAGCCACCAATTGATCGACAAGATCTTGCTACGCCGAATCAAAGGAAACCTCCTCGGTTTTCTATTCTTGATTCATAGAATCAGCGTTCTCCTCTTCCTCATTACTATCGTTTTGACCATTCTGGGCGTTTTTAGCGATTTCTGCTTACATGTCTTTGCCATTGATGCAATTAGAATGAATCTCAAACAATTACCAAAATAAGGGCCCTCCTTCTAGCGCCAATTGATGAAGCAAATTTTCGTCAGGTAGAAATATAGGCCGTATAATCTAGTGGTAATTGAGTCAAGAGCAATAAACAGAAAAAGTATGAATAAGGAGAAGGTTTTTTAGGGTGATTTAGACTGGGCCTGGGATCTTTTTTCCAGGTTGCTGATGACGGTCAAATTATACCCGTAAAAGTCATCAACATTATCCTTAAATCGGGATTAATAATATATATTTTATGATAAATCACCTGTTTATATGGATTATTTAATGTTATGTGATTTATATTATATAATTTGGTATTTATCCATTTATAAGGCATAATTTGATATTTATCCGTTTATATTGTATATTTTGGTATTTATCCATTTTTATTTAAATATGATTTATTTTGGGATAAATATTTATTTTGCAGAATTTGGATAATTATGGAGGATAAATATAAATAGAAGAATTTAATATCAAGATAAATTCAAGATGCATTGAAGATAAATATCGGATAAGAACAAGAAGAGGAGTAAAGCATGACAAAAGCCGGCAAACCAATCAAATGATGGCGCCAACTTCCACACACAAATTAGGGGGGCGCATTTTATTATTTTTGAGATCGGCCGGGAGTTATCTCTTATTTGTTTTGACATTTTGAAGTATATCTCTTAATTAGCTTGAACACCTATAAATAAAGGCATGTAGAACACGCCATATGTACACCTTAGAAATACATTATTTTCAATACTTTTATCAATATAGTTCGTCATTTTCTTTATTTTATTTTATGTTCGTTCATTACGGAGTCGTTAGAATCTCCGGTTAGAGATCGTATCGAGGAGTGGGAGTCACGCTCGTCTTCGAGGGTAATGTCTACTCAATTATGCAATCTTTATTCGTAGATCTAATTTATTTCGTTATGGAGTAGTCTTTTTGTGTATTGATTTCGTGATGTAGTTAATTTACGAACCCATGTTTATGTAGATCTCGAGGCGTAAAAGGCGTTTCACAAGCAAATCTGGTTGGATCCGAGCTTGATGGCGGTGAGCCTATGTCTCGTTGGTAGCAAGATCGTGATGTTCTTGATTTGTCAGTGAATGCCGACTACGTACGCAGTTCTCGCTTTGTAATTCAAACGAGTAATTAAAATTGATCAACTTAATTATTTGTCATCGTAATTTAACATGAGACCCAAAAAGTGATTGTTATTTAGGGGATGAGATTGAATCGGTGTCTAAGAAATACGCCTAATCATAGGAATGTTGCTTAGATGAGGTTACGGTTTATACCGGCATCCCTAGTTTCGTAATTGTGTCAGAAGTTATATGAGATGGAGACTAAAAAATGTGAAGTCACATAATGGAGACACGATGATCTAGATGGCCTAACCGGAGCTAGATCTATCTTAGAGGATGACTCCCGTAGTCAGAATAATTAATCTTAAATGTCTTGTTTTGTCTCATCATCAATCTACATAGCATGGGGGAGTAATTACTACTAGCGTTATCAATACCGTTTGTTTATTATTTATAAAACCTACAAAAACAAGTGTCTTAGAGTCGTTGTGTCTTTTGTTTTTGTGTTTCTATTGTGTCAATTTTATTTCTGCGTTATTTGTTGGTCGTAGACCGCCTTTAAATTGCTTTTTAGTTTAATAAGTCATATTTCGTTTAAGCCGAGTCTCTGTGGGATCGACCTCGACTCTATCTAACTATACTACGATTGAACCTAGTTCTCTTGCTAGTGTGTTATTTAGGTATCGAGTATTTTATTTTACTTGACCCGACATCAAGTTTTTGGCGCCGTTGCCGGGGACTCGTGTCATTAAAATTAAATATAGCTTATTTTATTAAAAGTAAATTCGTAAATATTGTGAATAGAGTCTGTTTTAGTTTCGGTTTTATTATTTAGTCTAGTTAAAGGCCTAGCCTTTAAAGTTTTTAATTGTTTTATTGTTTTTTGTTATTTTATAGTACGCTACTCGGAAATCGAAGGAACCGCTTGAGCCATATAATCCTGAAATAGAGAAATTTGCAAGGCGAAATAGAAAGTTAGCTAGAGAGCTGGCTGAGCAGGGAGAAGAGGATCCAAATCTTGAGGAAAGCGAGCACGAATCAGAAAAAGGACATACAACCGATCATTCTGAACATTCTGAATCTGAAACAGAGATGGAAGGCATTCCGGTCAATCCGAACCAGGTAATTAATCCTGAAGTTATTAATAATGCCAATAATGTTAATAATGCGAACAATCTTAATCTTAATAATGGAAACCAAGCTGCGAGGCACACTTTGCAAAGTTATGCAACGCCTACTATTGAGCAATTCATTCCCGCTATCGTGGCACCGCAAGATGCTGCGGAAGTCTATCACCCTAGGCCTAATGTAATTCAAATGGTGACCAACTATTCCACTTTTCATGGAGTCCAAAACGAGGATCCTGGTGTTCATGTGACAAATTTCTTGGAAATCGTTAGCACTGTGAAACCAGAATTAATCCCGGAGGGGAACATTCATCTTAAGCTTTTCCCTTTCACTTTGAAAGATAAAGCTAAGCAATGGCTTCTCTCTCTAGAGGCTGGATCTATCACTACTTAGGAACAATTGTTGCAAAAGTTCATGAATAAGTATTTTCCCTTAGGAAAAACCTTTAAGTTACGCCAAGACATCTTAGGATTTAAGCAACAACCTGGGGAGAGTTTTGATCAAGCTTGGGAGCGTTTTAAGGAAGCTATGAGGAAGTGTCCTCATCATGATATCTCTCTTTGGCTTTTAATGCAAACTTTTTACCATGGATTGAGAGAGACTAAGAAAATTAGAGTAGACGCCTCTAGCAATGGAGCGTTTGTTCTTTTATCTCCTGAGGAGGCACAAGGAAAGATGGAGCAGATAGCAATGAATAGACAATGGGGAGGCAATGACATAGCTGCTGTGAAAATGGCTGCTGACATATTTGAGGATAGTGCATCTACCAAAATCTTAGAACAATTATGCATTATCAACATAAGGTAGATGGAATGCAAGAGAGGATGGCAAGAGTAGAAAGGACTGGAATCAAGTGATACCTCAAAGTGAGAATCTTTGATCATGAAGAAGCCAATTATATTGGGGGAGGATATAAGCCTAATCATAACCATCCTGGATTCCGATATAGTGACCCTAATGCAGGAGAAAGGCCTAAACCGCCTACCACTTATGTACCACAGCAAACTAAAACTTTTGGTTGGGAAAGCTGCGATAGAAAAACCGAGTAATGTAAATCACCGACAATATGGGACAACTTTCAAAATCGATGGCTGATTTAGCCACTAACTTTAGCCAATATTGTCAGAAGACCGATGATAAGGTGACCAATCAAGAAGCCATAGTCCAGAATCTCACTCACCAAATAGGGCAATTAGCTGAGCAAGTCTCGACTAGACCTCCTGGAGGATTGCCAAGCACCACTGATAAGAATCCCAAGGATTTGAATGCGATCATGACTAGAAGTGGAAAAGAAGTAACTCCACCATCTTTGAAAGAGAAAGAGAAATCCGTAGAAAGCAAGGATGGTGAGCCAAGCAAGGAAGCAAGTACTTCTGGGACCTTTCCTGAGCAAGAAACCTATAAGGAACCTGCTGGCCCTAAAGTTGAACTTTACAATAACAAGTATCCTATTTTCACTGATGTCGATCCTTCAACCTTACCTTATCCTCCACGCAAACCTAAGCCTAAGGTTGATGACAAGAGGTATAAGAAGTTCATTGATATCTTTAGAAAGCTACACATCAATATACCTTTAGTTGAGGCACTTGCTGAGATGCCTAGGTACACCAAATTCTTAAAAGAAGCAGTCTCTACTAAGAGGAAACTCCTAGATTTAGAGACCATTTGCCTAAATGAGGAGTGCTCAGCCATTCTTCAACATAAATTACCTGCAAAATGCAAGGATCCGGGAAGCTTTCTCATTCACTGCACCATAGGTAACGTATGTTTGAACAAAGCATTGTGTGATCTAGGAGCGAGTGTAAATCTAATGCCCCTATCAATTTTTCAAAAGCTGGGCATGAAAGACCTTAAAAAGACTTCAATTACTTTGCAATTAGGTGATCGTTCGGTTAAGGAGCCTTGTGGAGTAGTTGAGGATGTGTTAGTAAGAGTTGAGAAATTTGTGTTTCCTGTCCACTTTGTTGTACTGGATATGGAAGCTAACTACGAAGTGCCCCTGATCTTAGGAAGACCTTTTATGGCCACTAGTAGGACGCTTATCGATGTTTACAAAGGAGAGTTAGTGTTAAGAGTTAATGGGGATGAAATAGCATTCAACGTGCTTGACACTATGAAAACACCTAATGATGAAGAGGATGCATGTTTCATGTTGGATTCTATCGACAAGCTTGTCAATGACTTCCAACAATATGAGGATATTAAGGATTTCCTCGAGGCTACCTTGGAATTAGAGGATGAAGTGCCATATGAAAAGAGCGAGGAAGAAAAAATGATATGGCCTGGATGTAGTAGAGGAACCCCTAGACATGTCGAGGAGATGAAGTCTACCGAGGTTGAAAAGTACTACCATAGACCAACATGGCATAAGTTCTTTGAACTTAAGCTGACCGGACAAAAGTTAAAGACCTCGTTAGAAGAACCACCTACCAATCTAACACTGAAGCCTCTACCTGCACATTTGAAGTATGTATTTCTTCAAGATGAGACCCTGCCGCTTATCATTTCTTCTGCCTTGACTGAAATACAAGAGGAAAAGCTGATGAGAGAGTATCGCGGAGCATTTGGATGGACTATAGCTGACATCAAAGGCATTAGCCCTAGTGTTTGCATGCATAAAATCTCCGTCGATCCTGCAAAGAAAGCGGTTGTACAACCCCAAAGAAGGTTGACTCCACAATTAAAGGACGTGGTAAGGGATGAAATCATTAAGATGTTAGAAATGGGAATCATCTTCCTTATTTCTGATAGTGAATGGGTTAGCCGGATCCACGTAGTTCCAAAGAAGGGAGGTTTGACTGTACAAGCCAATGAGTTAAATGAGTTAATTCCTGTTAGGCTCATTACTGGTCATAGAGTATGCATTGACTTTAGGAAGCTGAATGATGCTACTCGTAAGGATCACTTCCCTCTTCCCTTCATTCATCAAATGCTCGAGAGACTGAGCGGACATGCGTTTTATTGTTTCCTTGACGGTTACTCGGGATATTATCAAATTCATATTTCACCCGAGGATCGTGAAAAGACCACTTTTACATGTCCATATGGAACCTTCGCTTATAATAGAATGCCTTTTGGTATGTGCAACGCACCAGCAACATTTCAAAGATGCATGATTTCTCTATTTGTTGATATGGTTAAAGATTTCCTAGAGATCTTTATGGATGATTTCTCCGTATTTGGAGACGATTTTGATTCATGTCTCACGCATCTAGCAAGAGTGCTAAAGAGATGCGAGGAGACGAATCTGGTGCTTAACTGGGAGAAATGTCATCTGATGGTTACTGAAGGTATAGTACTTGGCCACCGTATTTCTAAGAACGGTATAGAGGTGGATAGAGCAAAAGTAGAGGTGATTGAAAAACTGCCTCCACCAACCAATCTTAAGACATTGCGAGGTTTTCTTGGCCACGCAGGATTCTATCGTCGGTTTATGAAGGACTTTTCCGTAATCTCTAGACCTCTTACCGAATTATTGGCCAAGGATGTGCCGTTTGTGTTTACTAGTGAGTGCATGAAAGCTTTCAATAAGTTAAAGAACATGCTTATTAATGCACCCGTTCTGATTGCGCCTGATTGGAATCTACCTTTTGAGTTGATGTGCGATGCAAGCGACACTGCCGTAGGTGCTGCCTTAGGACAAAGAAAAGACAAGATCTTTAGGCCCATCTACTACGCTAGTCGAACTTTAAATGCTGCTCAAAGGAACTATGCAACTACTGAGAAAGCACTTCTCGCTGTTATTTTTGCGTTTGACAAGTTTAGATCGTATCTAGTAGGATCTAAAGTCACTGTTAGGACTGACCATGCAGCTTTGAAGTATCTTTTAGCCAAACAAGATTCCAAACCAAGGTTATTGAGATGGATTCTACTATTGCAAGAATTTGATGTAGAAATCCGTGATAAGAAAGGATCTGAGAATTTGGTTGCAGATCATCTTTCCCGTCTCCAAATAGAGGATAATGAGCCAATGACCGAGATTGGAGAAACATTTCCTGATGAACAATTATTCTCCATCACGGCCATACATGGAAAGGATGATTGCATTTGCAAATATCTTCGCGTGTTGAGGTTGTGAAGGAAAATAAACAACCATGGTTTAAAGACTTTGTGAATTATCTATCCGCGAAATACTTGCCACCAAATCTCAACCCACAAGAAAGAAGGAAATTCTTTAAGGATCTTAGGCACTATTATTGGGAAGAGCCCTATCTTTTTAAGCTAGGATCCGACAATGTCTTTAGGAGATGTGTGCCGGAAGAAGAGATGTATGATATCCTTAGACATTGCCATGCTTATGAGGCCGGAGGACATTATGGAGGAGACAAGACTGCTGCGAAAGTTCTCCAATGTGGTTTTTACTGGCCTACCTTGTTCAAAGATGCGCATCAATATGCTAGATCTTGTCATTCTTGCCAACTGACGGGAAATAGCTCAAGAAGGAATGAAATGCCAATGAACATTATCCTAGAGGTGGAACTCTTTGATGTTTGGGGTATTGATTTTGTGGGACCCTTTACTTCGTCTTTGTCCAACCGCTATATCTTAGTGGCAGTCGACTACGTGTCCAAATGGGTTGAGGCCATTGCTTCACCTACTAACGATGCGAAAGTTGTACTGAAATTCTTAAAGAAAAATATCTTTACACGGTTTGGAACCCCTCGTGCCATTATTAGTGATAATGGAAGCCATTTTTGCAATAGGCCGTTTGAAAAGCTGATGATTAAGTACGGGGTAAGACACAAGTTAGCTACTGCTTATCACCCTCAAACAAGTGGACAAGTTGAGGTTACAAATCGAGAAATAAAGCGCATTTTGGAGAAAACTGTGAATACGACTAGGAAGGATTGGTCAT
Source organism: Gentiana macrophylla (assembly GCA_026214975.1). Lineage (NCBI taxonomy): Eukaryota > Viridiplantae > Streptophyta > Magnoliopsida > Gentianales > Gentianaceae > Gentiana > Gentiana macrophylla. Next base: position 20,695,956 of record CM047812.1, on the reverse strand, counting down.
TGCGATTAGATGATGCTTTATGGGCTTATATTGGTATGTCCCCTTATAAGATTGTTTTTGGTAAAGCATGTCATCTACCGGTTGAACTTGAACACCGTGCCATGTGGGCCACGCGTATGCTGAATTTTGATGAGAGTTTAGCTGGAGAAAGAAGGTTGTTAGAGTTGACTCGCCTAGAGGAATTTCGTCTGGAAGCTTATGAGAATGCTAAAATATTTAAGGAGCGCACAAAGAGATTTCATGATAAGAAGATATTGGACCGCGCTTTTAAGGAAGGCGATCTGGTTCTTCTTTACAATTCGCGCTTGAGACTCTTTCCTGGCAAGTTAAAATCACGATGGTATGGCCCTTATAGAGTGAGTAAGGTTTTCCCTTCTGGAGCTGTTGAATTGTTGAACCTTAAAGACCAATCCACTTTTGTGGTCAATGGACACCGTGTGAAACATTACATGGGTCTTGGTCAAGGTAAAGAGGAGGAAGTCTTCACTCTTGAAGATCCCACCTATACTAAAACCATAGTTGAGTTGAGTCGAGCTGGCGACTATAAACTCAGAACTATTTCTGAAAGACTATCTTTTGTTTTGTTTTAATAAAATAGCTTGAGATTGTTAAGGTTTTTTTCATCTCGCCATGTTCCGATTCTAAGTTCGGAATAAACGAGGTTTTTTCCTTGATAGCCGACATGTGAGTTTTGAAGTTTTAACTCTTTGGTTTTCCGTGTCATTGGTTGTATGAAATAAAGTGGCTTAAATTGTTTTTGGATATTCTATATCTAATTACTGCCACATTATTTTATAACTTCCATTGACACGTTATTAACGGTTTCGTGGAGTTTCTGTTTGGTTTGCTTAAACAGGTTTTCGATTGCTTCTCCACGACGTGCTTGGTCTACGACTACATTCTGCATCTGCTTGAGAGCCGTTTCCAGAGCTAAGTCTTTTTCTTAAATTCTCCTTTTTCTTTGTCATTGGGGACAATGCCAAGTTTAAGTTGGGGGTAGGAGACTTAGCCATGATGTGTTATAATTGAAAATTTTGAAAGAAACGGTGAAAAATGTGAAAAATCAAAAAATTTGAACAAATACCAAATTTATTATCTCGTACCCTTAGAATTGTGAGTCCTTATACATAGGATTGATAGGGAAGTAAACCAAGTTGCATGATTACGTGATCACTTTATACTTATGTGAATGTAAATTTAAGGATATTCATGCCAACTATTGCAAGTAGTCATTTATTATTTGCTTACTCAATATTGAATCGACGAATTCCGCACAAATTATAATAACTAAGAAGAATTATGTGTACATTGCGTAGATGATTGGTTATGCAGACCTAGAGTCGATGTTTATCTGCTGATGTATTCTTATCTTCTAGCCATCAAAGCGGAGTAATAAGCTTGAGAATTATCTGTGTTTTGACAATGAGTTAAACACTGGGCTTGTAGTAACATTACCAAAGTAGCTTCGCGCTTGTGGTAATATTCAATGCTTCCACTAATCCGTGAGAGAGGTGTAAAGCTTGAAACTACGGAAATGCGAAAATAAATTCAAATTTTTAAGAGGCTTGAGTATTTTTCTCGGTCTCCAAGTCCAAAAACCTTATGGATGACGCTCTTGCTTATTGCACCATGTCTTTACCCATTGCGAGGCTTAAGAAGTAGGAATGCTGATGTTGGTAGGTTGAGACTACGAAGTTAGCATAAACTTTAATCTTGCCACGAATAGATAAAACTAAATGCACATGCACACGTCACTTCGATTCATGATGAGTAGTAAATAATGGGTACCTTATGAGCATAAGTGGTATGAATTGACTCGAGTTTCTTGTATAAGTATGATTTGACCACAGAAAATGTGTCTTGGGGAATGACTTATTGATGCTTTGTTCGGGACGATCAAAGTCTAAGTGGGGGGTAGTTGATGACGGTCAAATTATACCCGTAAAAGTCATCAACATTATCCTTAAATCGGGATTAATAATATATATTTTATGATAAATCACCTGTTTATATGGATTATTTAATGTTATGTGATTTATATTATATAATTTGGTATTTAACCATTTATAAGGCATAATTTGATATTTATCCGTTTATATTGTATATTTTGGTATTTATCCATTTTTATTTAAATATGATTTATTTTGGGATAAATATCTATTTTATGTAATTTGGATAATTATGGAGGATAAATATAAATAGAAGAATTTAATCTCAAGATAAATTCAAGATGCATTGAAGATAAATATCGGATAAGCACAAGAAGAGGAAGTAAAGCATGACAAAAGCCGGCAAACCAATCAAATGATGGCGCCAACTTCCACACGCAAATTAAGGGGGCGCATTTTATTATTTTTGAGATCGGCCGGGAGTTATCTCTTATTTGTTTTGACATTTTGAAGTATATCTCTTAATTAGCTTGAACACCTATAAATAAAGGCATGTAGAACACGCCATATGTACACCTTAGAAATACATTATTTTCAATACTTTTATCAATATAGTTAAATCGTTTTCTTTATTTTATTTTATGTTCGTTCATTACGGAGTCGTTAGAATCTCCGGTTAGAGATCGTATCGAGGAGTGGGAGTCACGCTCGTCTTCGAGGGTAATGTCTACTCTATTATGCAATCTTTATTCGTAGATCTAATTTATTTCGTTATGGAGTAGTTTTTGTGTATTGATTTCGTGATGTAGTTAATTTACGAACCCATGTTTATGTAGATCGAGCGTAAAAGGCGTTTCACGAGCAAATCTGGTTTGAGATCCGAGCTTGTTGGCGGTGAGCCTATGTCTCGTTGGTAGCAAGATCGTGATGTTCTTGATTTGTCGTGAACGGCCGACTACGTCCAGGTTCTCTCGCTTTGTAATTCAAACGAGTAATTAAACTTGATCAACTTAATTATTTTCATCGTAATTTAACATGAGACCCAAAAAGTGATTGTTATTTAGGACAGAGATTGAATCGGTGTCTAAGAAGTACGCCTAATCATAGGAATGTTGCTTAGATGAGGTTACGGTTTATACCGGCATCCCTAGTTTCGTAATTGTGTCAGAAGTTATATGAGATGGAGACTAAAAAATGTGAAGTCACGTAATGGAGACACGATGATCTAGATGGCCTAACCGGAGCTAGATCTATCTTAGGGGATGACTCCCGTAGTCAGAATAATTAATCTTAAATGTCTTGTTTTGTCTCGTCATCAATCTACATAGCATGGGGGAGTAATTACTACTAGCGTTATCAATATCGTTTGTTAATTATTTATAAAACCTACAAAAACAAGTGTCTTAGAGTCGTTGTGTCTTTTGTTTTTGTGTTTCTATTGTGTCAATTTTATTTCTGCGTTATTTGTTGGTCGTAGACCGCCTTTAAATTGCTTTTTAGTTTAATAAGTCATATTTCGTATAACCCGAGTCTCTGTGGGATCGACCTCGACTCTATCTAACTATACTACGATTGAACCTAGTTCTCTTGCTAGTGTGTTATTTAGGTATCGAGTATTTTATTTTACTTGACCCGACATCAGTTGCCTACGTATCCAAAAGTGTGTATTGGAATCAAGTCTGCCGTTATTCTTGTGAACGTTTATATAGGGAACACTTATGCCCTAGGTCTGCATGGGCCGTGTCCAATATGGACTCTTTTTCCGTATTCTTCAAGTATTATTGAATCATATTTATCCCGTAGGAGATAATCTTGGAATTTAAATGATAAAGATCAGAGTCTTAATGGCTTTGATTTCTTTCCATAATTATCCTGATAATCGTGTAGTTATCCTCATACGCTCTAGCCGACCTACGGTGAGCAATCGAAGTCCGTGTGACCGATCTCCGCAGGTCTTGTTACAGTATAGAGGCTTAAGGTAATACTGAGTGCAGCGGCTGATGTACTATGTTGATTGAATGAAGACACAGCAGCCTGCTGATACTGTGAAGGCACAGCAGTCTGCTGATAGTGTATTGTGATGTAAAAAGTGGTTATTCAGTTATAGTTTGTAGTAACCACTTGTAACTTACTTCTAACTGATTAATGAGGTGTATGAAGTTATAAGTACCCTATGATCAGCTACATTGTAATGTAATTTTGGTAACTTTATGTTCATCAATTATAATTCCACATTTTATCTTCATTTTATAATTCTATAAACTTCATCAGGTATCAGAGAAGAAATTTGAGAATTTCTGAATGTTTTCCTGCGTTTTCTCTGAGTTTTTTGAAAAATATTGAGAGTGTATTTCATCTTTTCTGCGTTTTCCAGTTTCTTGAGAGTAAACTGTGAGCATTTCCTTCCTTTTAGATCATTTCCTTATCGTTTTTCCTTGATATATCATTGTTTTGATAAGAATTTGATGGTGTTAAGAAACATGGTAGCTAAAAACAATAAATAAGTCCCCCCCCAGTCCATTCTATGTCCATCCTAATGAGAATCCATCTTTGTTACTTGTTCAGCCATTGATGAATAGCAACATTTATAATCCATGGAAGATATCTATGGAGATGGTGTTAATTACCAAGAATAAAATTGGCTTCGTAGAAGGCACAATCAAAAGGCTAGAACCAGATTCAACAGATTTCCATGCACGGAGACAGTGTGATAAAGGTAGGATCAAGGATTTTGAATTCTGTAGAGAACACCATTGGCCAGAGTTTGATGTACTTCAAGAGTGCACATGCAGTTTGAAAGAATCTTGCAGCTAGATTTTCCAATGTTGATTCCTTTAGACTCTTGGATCTTCTTGAGGAGATGCTTCTACTAAAGCAAGGTAATGATTCTGTCAATCAATATTTCATAAAGTTGATGGTTCTCTGGGAAGAAATCAAAACTATCAGGCCTATATCAGTTTGTTCTTGTGATCCTCAATGTCACTGCAATGCACTTAGCACACTAATGGATCATATGGAGGCTGAACATGTCATGAAATTCCTTAAAGATTTAAGGGATGAGTTTGAACCAATGGTTTCACAGGCAATGTTGATGGTGCCTTTTCCAGAAATTCATGATGCATTTGCAATGGCCATTAAATTTGAAAGACATAAGTTATATGTAGATAATAGTGCAAAAAATCAAGAATTTATGGTTCTTTTGTCTCAGAAAAATGGACAGGGGCAAAATCAGATAGTCGGAAGACCTAACTCTGCATTTGCTGCAAATCCTAGACCTAAGAATCCCAAGAAGGTGCAATGTAGTTTTTCGGATTTAATGGTCATACTGAGAAGACATGTTACAAGAAACATGGCTATCCTACTGGTTTTAAGTCAAAAAGGGCTAATCTGGTAGAGGAAAAACAGTCAGCAGAAGATGATCAGGCCCAAAACAGGTCTGCTGGACCGGGGTTTCCAAATCTTACTGCACAGAACATTGACAAGTTGATGGCTCTGCTGAGTTCTGCTCCTCCTAGACATGCAGGATTTGCTGTTGGCCAACCTGTTGAGATTGTGATACACTACTCACCTGCTACAGGGATAGGTGATCTAAATTTAGTAAGATCCATACAATAGATCTTGGACTCTGGTGCCATTGATCACATTGTAGGATCATTAGATCTATTAAGTAATCCCAAGCCTTCATCCGGTTTAAAAAATGGGATTACCTAATGGAAATAATGTTTCTGTCACACATATAGGACAAGTAAGGGTCAACCCTCAACTGGTCCTACATGGTGTGTTTTGCATTCCTGGTTTTAAGTATAACCTTTTTTCTTTACCTGCCTTTATTAATCATACAAAAGGTACGGCTGTTGTTTCTGAAAACAAGTGTGTTTTGTAGGATAAGAACAAGAAAGTGATTGGTTCAGCTGAGTTAAACAGAGGACACTATGTCATGGATCAATCCATAAGACTTTTTGTTGTCAATGCTGTAGAAAATCACACATTGTCTAATAGATTAGATGATGCTCTTCTATGGCATTACAGACTAGGACACTTGCCAGATAAGAGACTGCAAGTCATTGGTTCACAGTCTGCTAATGTCAAGTTTTGTGATCATGACATTTGTTATGTTTGTCCCATGGCAAAACTAAAGAAAAACATTTTCCATTAAGTACAATTGCTGTCAATTCTGTTTTTTTATCTTGTTCATACGGATATTTGGGTCCTTTGAGACAACATACTGTGAATGGACAACAATATTTTCTTACTGTTGTAGATGATTTTTCTAGATTTACTTGGGTTTTTCTTATGAGGCACAAATCTAAAGCTTGTGACCTTGTTAAATCTTTTGTTAAGTTTGTTTCTACACAATTTCACAAAATTATAAAAGTCATTAGATCTGATAATGGAGCTGAGTTCCAACTCGCTTGATTTTATTCTCAGCAGGGCATCATACATCAGACATCTTATGTCAGCACACTTGAACAGAATGGTATTGTTGAAAGAAAACATCAGCATCTGCTGAATGTTGCTAGGGGACTGAGGTTCCAGAGTAATTTACCCATTGAATATTGAGGTTTCTGTCTTTTACATGCTGTAAAATTCATTAATGCTACACCTACACCACTGCTAAATGAAAGCACTCCACATGCAGTGCTTTATGGCACTAAACCAGACTATTCTGTTTTTAAGGTTTTTGGTTGCTCAGATTTTTTGTGCACACTTCAGCAGTACAGGACAAAATTTGACTCAAGATGTGGGACTTGTGTCTACCTTGGGAATTCCAATACATCCAAGGGTGCTATTAGTTTAGACATTACCAACAAAGATATCTTTGTTGCTAGAAATACTCAATTCCATGAGACTTATTTTCCTCCGTTTCATTAGGCATTAGGAAAGGCTAGATATCTTGATGGCATGCCAGTTCTTTTACCAGTAATGGATAGCTTTGATGCTCTGCTGAATGAGTCAGTAGACCACCTAGACACAGGGTCAGCTACATCTGAGGCATCTAATGAAGAGCATGCACCAGTTAATCAGGCACCTGAACCCACACAATTAAGAAGGTCCACAAGAACAAGGAAATCACCAACCTTTTATCAATGAGGTGCACATACTGTTCAGCAGACCCCACACCTGCTGAGTGAAGTCATGAGCCTAGACAATCTCTCAACAGACTATGCCTGATTCATCAATGTTATTGATGCTATTAAAGAGCCTAAGACTTAAAATCAAGCCATCAAGCATGATGAATGGAAAGAAGCAATGCAAAGGAGATTGAAGCTCTACAAAAGACTCATACATGGGAGAAAGTTGATCTGCCCCCAGACAAGAAACCTATTGGGTGCAAGTGGGTATACAGAATCAAATACAATCCTGATGGGTCAGTAGAGAGATACAAAGCTAGACTGGTAGCAAAAGGCTACACTCAAACATATGGCATTAATTATCAAGAAATCTTCTCTCCTGTTGTCAAAATTACTACAGTTAGAACTTTACTTGCAGCAGCAGCAGCCAATAATTGGCATCTACATCAGATGGATGTCTGCCTTCTTACATGGAGACTTGCATGAAGAAGTATTGATCGAAACTTTCTAGGTGTCCAATCTTACTGGCAGTGTACCGGGTCAATTGTAGTTTAGCAAGTGGTCAAGGTCGTATCCACAAGGAATGTGAGGTCAAACACCAATTAGCTATTATTATCTTGATCTAAGTCGCAAGAAAAGAATAAAGTAATTGTTCCAACTCTACTATTAAATGGATGATCAAATGGTAAAAAAGACCTAACCAAGGCAAATTCATTGATATAGCAACCTCTTCTAGTATCATGGGAGTGATTACATACCAACTTTCCAATGATGTTCAAATGTATGAAATGGTGCATTCCTAAGCTAACAACTTCCCCTCACACGAGTGTACAAAGTTGCACTATGCCTCCTCTTTGGCCTAAGAACCCTAGACCTAATGATTCGACATGATAAACACTTGAATGCAAGAACTAGTCAACTCCCCAGATAAGAAATTGAACTCCAATAAAGGTCAACTATACCTTCCGGTTCTCATACCTCTTTCCCACACCTAATAACTCCGTTCGGTATCCATTAAGTGTGTGTGTGTGTGTGTGTGTGTGTGTGTGTGTGTGTGTGTGTGTGTGTGTGTGTGTGCAAGCATTGGTTAATTACTCCAACACAAACAAACCATACAATGCAAGTAGGAAAAGATTCAACATAAATGAAACTAAGAAACATGAACAATCATTCCCAATCAACCATAAGATATTAAACTATCACAACTACATTGCCTTTGCTAGTATGGAACTAGCCACTCATAACTATGAGCACCAACATATCAAAGTTAGCATTCATAGCAATAAGAACAATTAAAACAAATTAAAAGCTAAGAATTTACCAATCACAAGCTATGAACTTGAAAATGAGACTTTCATTCAACTTCAAAAGATTTCAATGGAGTTTGTTACACAAAAGTGACAATCTGGCTCCAACCAAAGTAATCTAAAAGATTAAACTAAGAATTCTTAATGTTTACAATTGCATTTAAGAGCTAAATATAAGTGATTTTGGCTAAGAGAGCCTTGAGGGATGGGGTGCCTTCAAGATGAGTGAGAGAGAGGTAGGTGTGTTCTCGCAAATAAGAGTAAATGAGCTCTTTTAATTGCTGAATTCGCATTTCCGGTTTGAGCCGGACAGATCTCGGTTTGCACCGGTGCTGACAAAGTAGTTGGGATCTGACATCATGCATTAAATGCTTCAGCTGGGTGTTCTCGGTGAAATTTATGGTTTTTATCGCATTATTAGAGAACAATATCTTTCGTATTTTAGTAATTTTTAGAGAAAATTATATGTTTAAGGCGTGAATGTGAATAATGGGGTTAGAAGTGTCAAAAGTGTAATTTGGGCGCTTTTATGTGTTAAATTTATTGAATTATTATTATTGGGGATGACTACATGTTTTCCATGTTTTATCTATTATGTAGGTGCTTAATTTCGAGTGCATAAAGAGGATAAATGAGGCTCAATTCGAATTACAAGAGATAAATATGGAATTGGCTTGAAGAAGAATGGATAACTATGAAGAAATCCGATCCAAAGCATATTGGGACGGGCGCCCACCGATCGAGCATTTGAAGCGCCCGAGGAGTGAGCGGCGTCCATGAAGCGTCCAGAGTCATATTTTACATACAGAGTCTCCAGACGTAATCTGAACGAGCGTCCAACCCCAGCTCGGCCGACTCGAATAAGTTTTGCACTTTGGACTGGCGTCCACCCCTTTGGACGGGCGTCCAGTGCCGTTTTGACCTAGCCGCCTCAGAATTCTATAAATAGGCGTGTTATTTCAACCCTAACGGACACACCATACAGCCGCATATTCCACCCTTGGAGGAGCCGCACCAAACCCTAAAGAATTATGAGTTTCTTCCCTTCAACCATATCTTGGATCATCGCAAGCATGCAAGGCTAAGCACATCGCGGTAGAAACAACGGGATGAAACCACATCAACGTCATCACAACCATGATTAGTTAGTTTTATTTTTATTTATGATTCGAACATCGTTTTATTTATCGATTGATTTTGGATTGATTGCTAAGCGTTTTATTAGATAGGAATGTCAATGAAACCATATGTTGCTTTGAATTTATATGGAAATATGATTCAATAGTAGAGTTTTTCAATCGATACGATTAATGTTATTTTGAGGAATCATGTGATGTTAATTGGGTTGTTTAATTTGGGAACGAGTTAATGATCTTGTGTTGAGCGTTAAATTGTTTTGCTTGGAAAAGGAAACAAGAACCCTAGAATTCGATTTAAAGGAATTTAGTCGAATTGTGATTGATCATACCAATAAATCGGGTTTAGATCATAAGAATGGTTGTGTGATGGTTGGGTGGTGTATCCTTGTTGTTTTACCGTCCTTTTAAGTATCCGGTAAACAAATTAGTCCGTATTGATTGTTATTGTTACGCGTTTAGTTACTTCCAGGATTTTAGTGTGTTTTACGCATATTTTCTGTTTTCAAAGACGTGCTTGGACGCTCGTCGTCGAGTCGTGAACGCTTCGTCGATTCTAAGTTTTTTTTTTTTTTCTATTTTACGTGATTTTACCCAATTGTTCTTCGCTTTTTTACATTGTAGATAGTATAAACCTTAGTTTTAAGTAATAGTTCGTGACATAACCGACTTAGGAGTTATATCTTAATCTGATAACTTTACGATTCCCTTAGGACGACTCGGCAACATCCTTTACTACGTACCTTATACTTGGGGTGTTCCGATAATATAAATTTAAAACACGTTTTTAACGAACACTGGGATAATTTTAAATTCCGGTTTAAGCCGAAGATGTCCCGGTTTGCACCAGTTACACAGAGAACCTTCTGTTTTCCCTTGAATTCTGGTTTAATCCGGATACATAACAGAAGTGAAGATTCTCCTCTTGATGCTTAAATTGCTTCTCCAACACTCGTTAAGCTTTAGAATCTCCCAATATTCAAGCTCCAAGCATCAGTATCTGTGCTACAAGACATAAACATGAAGATAGCACGGGTAAATCTGTTAGGAAATCTATGCGGGAACGTAGCGGAATTTAAAATTTATTTCATTTTAGCCTAAGATCGACTTCATTTAAACAACCAGCATAAAAGAAGTAGACAAGAGAATATCTTGGTTGATCCAATTGGATCGGCGCTTTGTCTATGATTGTAGTTTCTGTACGAAGCCGCCCAAGTGTTCGGCCTCTACCGGTGATCCACACGAACAGCCCGCCGGAATCCCATCATGGATTGCTACCAGAAAAACTCGGTTGCTATACCGACCTTTTCTCTCTCTCAAAATCTCTCTAAAAAGAAGCTCTCTATTTTTCACAAGAACTATTAGTCTCTTGGAATTGTGATGTACAAAAGAGTTAGCCAACCTTTGCATATATAGGGGAAGGTGGCGCCCCAATGTGCTCCCCAACTGATTGGGATAAGCTTCCTAGTAGATTGATGAGAAAGAAAATATTTTCCTAATAAAATAAGGAAAATCACTTTGATTGATTTATCTCTTTATTTTAATATCTTATATTGAATATCTTTATCTTATTACCATAATTCTATTTTTCCAAAATCAATTAATATCCAATATTAATACTATGGTAATCTTATTAATTAAATTGAACAATCCAAGTGTATCGTATACACTAGTCATCTGCACCCCCTTGGCCAATAAATAGGCTTCCGGAATATTCTTTAATTAATCAATATAAATAATATATAGTATTTAATTTATTCATAATAAATAAATACCACCATATTAATTTAATCACTATAACACTTTATAGTCGAGATAACTTTCCTTATTTAGTTATCACTATAACCGTATTTTAATCTAGCTAGATGTTCTTATGTGTGTGACCCGATAGGCTGCCGAATATGTTGGCCGTAAGCACAAGGTGTAATTATGAAAATGCCCTTCATAACTAACGATCACGGAATAGCGTCTAGCAACACACTGTGACCCCCAATCATCGAAAGAGTCAACTAAAATGACTACTACCTTTCATGTGAAACAGTTACCGTGTAAATATAATCCTATCACTGTAATAATATCCATACGGTCGTACGTCGAGTGCCAAACATCAACGACCGTATCTTATAATCTGGACATCCTACTATCTTGAAGTAACATATTACTTCCGATTTGCAAAGACTTTCGAGAATAAGACACTCCTTATAAGAAGGTCATTTCGGATATTCACCCCTACTAATAGGGTACGCGATTTCCGGACGAACGACATGAATCCAACGCATGCTTCAGTATCACACACAATCACTACCACATGATCGCCCCATGGCTAGGGGAAACCTCAATAGTGTCAAATCATGACAATCCACACCGTCATGTCATGAAGACTCCGGTCTCAGGATAATTACACAACCGCCACATAGTGCGACACTTAATAAAGTACGTGGGTCAGTCTAACGTACGCATTCTCTAATACATGTCCATGTATAGTCCAAGTGTCTCAACACTTTGATAGATGAGATGTATCCCTACCTTCAATAAGATAGAAGACATCTAATACGTGCTAGTCTAATCATACTATCAATGTCCCATTTGATAGCACATACAACTATAGACATTTAAGTATCAAACCTTTTAAAGTGAGTCGAGATATAATCAACCATAATCACTATCATGGTTTCTCTTTCACAGTTTGACACTAGGGATGTTATCGTATATACAATCACAAATGGGTTCATATAAATGAACAGAATATATAATAACAGTAAGCCATTTATTATATGTATAAACATAAAGAAATAGTAAAAATGATCCGACATGGTCGGATCCGGTCCAACCCGATTGGGTTTAGGACACCATTTCAACAAAATCTAATAACAAAATTTGGCTAATAAGCCTCAAAGTACGCCAAAATGATTATTTTTTTCTAATACTTACTATATACAAAAGGTGGTCCGAATCATCACAATATTTGCTCAATTTGATACGAAAACATCACTAAATGCTCAAGAAATGGGAATAAAACATAGTAAAATGCATCATCTGGTTGACATACATCAAGTATACATGCAATTGCCAACAGGTTGAGCAGCATCTAAACCAAATCAAGTTTTCAGATTAACAAAATCACTGTATGGCCTCAAGCAAGCCAGTAGACAATGGAACTGCAAGTTAACTGAGTTTTTAGAAGCTCAAGGGTTCATTCAGTCTAAGAATAACCACTGTTTATTCACAAAAGGATCTAGAAAGTCATTTATTGTTTTGCTGGTCTATGTAGATGACATCATAGCAGCAAGCCGCAGTGAACAATTAATTCAGCAGGTCAATGATGCCTTACATCAGCAGTTCACTATCTAGGATCTTGGAAATTGAGATATTTCCTAGGCATTGAAGCTGCTAGAACTCCTGCTGGCATATCAATTTCTCAAAGAAAATACACACTTAATCTCCTAGAAGAATATGAATTTTTTGGAGCAAAACCTGCCAAGACACCTATGAGTCCAGGCAAACTTTACAGCATGGTGATTCACCACTTTTAGAAGATAACACTGCTTACAGATCATTAGTAGGCAAACTTATCTGTCTTACTTTTACAAGACCAGATATTGTCTTTGCAGTTCAGCAGCTGAGTCAATTTCTAGACAATCCTACTGAAAATCATATAAAAGCAGCACACAGACTACTGATGTATTTGAAAGCCAATCATGGTCAAGAATTCTTATTTCCAGCAAACAATGATCTTGTACTCAAAGGATTTACAGACAGTGATTGGGATGGTTGTCCTGAAACAAGAAAATCAATATCATGCTACATGATGTTCCTAGGAGATGTACCAATCTCTTGGAAGGCGAAGAAACAAACTACTATCGCAAGAAGTTCTTCAGAGGTTGAATATAAGGCCATGGCAAATGCAGATTGTGAATTTCAATGGCTCTTGTATATTCTTCAAGATCTGAAATTTCTAGTTCAACAACCTAGTGTCCTATTTTGTGACAATGCCAGAGCCTTGCACATTGCCCATAATCTTGTCTTCCATGAAAGAACCAAACACATAGAGATTGATTGTCATGTTGTAAGAGACAAAGTAAAATCTGGACTTGTCAAACTACTTCCAGTCAACACTAAAGAACAAATAAACTAAAGAACATTCTCACCAAAGCCTTGGATGCACCCATTTTCTCTTATTTGATAGACAAGCCGGAAATTTCAAAGATATTTCAGAGTTCCAGTAGCTGAGGGGAATGTTGAGTGCAAGTTGTTCATGTACCACTCTCAGCTTGAGGGGGTATTACAATATAGAGGCTGAAGGGAGTGCTGAGTGCAGTCGGCTGACATACTCTGCTGATTGAATGAAGACACAACAGTCTTCTGATAGTGTGAAGGCACAGCAGCCTGCTGATAGTGTACTGTGGTGTAGAAAGTGGTTATTCAGTTATAGTATGTTGTAACCGCTTGTAACTTACTTCTAACTGATTCATTAGGTGTATGAAATTATGAATACCCCATGATAAGATACATTGTAATGTAATTTTTTGTAACTTTAAGTTCATCAATAATAATTCCGCATTTTATCTTCAATTTATAATTATATAAACTTCATCAGGTCTGCCCCAACCTCGTCCTAAACGACCCGCGAAGGACCGATGGTATTCTGACCAACTTCCCTCTTGAGGGCAGAGATCAGCCTTTAGGCTTATACTGGGGCTCATGGCCCTTAGTGTTAGGGTCTCAAGTTTATTTTTATTACTATCTGAGCATTGTGTGCGTGACACGTGGCCTGGTTAAATCCGTCCTCGTCAATGTCCTTGCAGGTCCAAGAAGTGTTTGAATCATAGACAGTGTATTGAAAATATTAGGCTCGAAATTGGAGGTATCTAAATTTAAAAGTCTATCTACGAACAAAAGACATGTTCCTTCCGGTCCGAGCCATGTTGAGCCATCAGTATTTTCCTTTAGGAAATTTGGAAGTAAAAGGCTTGTTCCATCTAGTCCGAGCCATGTCGAGCCACCACTATTTTTTTTCCAAGAATATTGGAAGGATTATTTCATCTAGTCCGAGCCAGCTGTATATATTTTCTTTTAAGAATATTGGAAGTAAAAGGCTTGTTCCATCTGGTCCAAGCCATGTCGAGCCACCAATATTTTCATTCAATAATATGAAGTAAAAGGCTTGTCCATCTGGTCAGAGTCATCTCGAGTCACCATTATTTTCTTCAATAAATTTGGAAGTAAAAGGCTTATTCCGTCTGGTCAAGCACCATCAGCATTTTCTTGAAAAATTGGAAGCATGATCCTTTTGGATTCAGTATAAGAGGTTATTGAATTTGTATTTCTTTATGGGTTTTAATTTGCAACATTTTCACTTTGTAAACGGTTGAAAGGAATGGATAAAGCACTTTGATATTCTCTTAAGAACAAATTATCCGTCCTGTAAGAACATTTGCTATAGATGCAGTAAATACTTTAATAATTGTATTTGAGAGATCTCAACGTTCAGTTATGAAGAAGTAATTACTACAACAGACATTTTTTTTAATGTAAAATACAGATTTTGTAAACTTTTCTTTACATATATAAGAGGACGTCTGTAAACCCACGCGCACACGGTGGGAGTCGGGATTCATGACTTCAAGGTCTTGAAACTTCTGTTACTTTTTATTTTTGTCAACATTTACACCAACCTACCTTAAATTTCTACAACATTTTTTTAGAGTGAATTAGTAACAGCCTTCATCATTCACTTCGTTTTTGTTCACCAATACACCATGTGAAATGCATGGAACTTCAATCTATGAAAACTAGCCAGTAAAGAGCAGTGGTAAGGGTATAAAAAACAATCACAAATAATTAGATATATTTACACCATTGATCATATCAAAAGAAAACATATAGATCATGATAAAATGCATTTTAATGAACGTATCGGTAGACATCAAATTTTAAGTTATGCATTAATATGTCGCGTACTACATAGTACTGAAGTCTAAAATTATTGTATTTTATTTCCTATATAAAATATTATGAATGAATGTTGAAGATATTATTAGTAATGAATAATATTTGTGTAATTAATATTTACTTTCCTATACTTGTTGGCCAAGTTAGCCGAGCACTATAAATACTCTCTTGTATTATCATTATCAATCAATGGAAAATAATTCACATTACTAAATTTTACATGGTATCGGAGCCAGTTGTTTCGGTCTCTCACGGTATTATGCCAACACAATCCTAAAACCCTAACCCTACGTCTCTCTTCTCCCCAACCCGTCTTCTTCTTTCCTTAATAATGGAATCGGACGGCTGTTTTCTCTACCATTGCAACAAGCTCGCAACAACACCGGCCGCCACCTATCCCTCCCTCTCTCCCTCATCCTCTATTCACATATCTAAATTAACCCGGCACAATTACTCCCTTTGGAGAGCACAAATTATGCCCTACCTCCGCGGCCAAGGAGTCTATGGATACATCGATGGCAGCATCCCACCTCCGGCCAAACTGATTGCTAATTTTGATGGTACCTCGTCCTCGAATCCCAAATTCGTTGAATGGAGCAAGAACGACAACCTAATTTTGAGCACTATAACGTCATCACTTTCCGACGATGTTCTCATGCAAGTCTACTCGGCATCTTCCTCGGCTGAAATATGGACAGCCTTGAAGAACTCTTTTGCATCCGCCAGCCGAGCCAAGTTGGTGCAATTACGTACAGAATTGGCCTCGACCTGTAAGCTTGATCCCTCAGCCTCTTATTACTATTTCAAACTTAAACGTATTGCGGACGATCTAGCCCTCGCCGGTCATCCTCTTTCCGATGACGATTTTATCGCATATGTGCTTGCCGGCCTCGGGCCCGACTATGATTCCTTGGTAACCACTCTTGGCTCGCGATCTACGTTGACTGTTGATGAGGTGTACTCCCAATTACTCACCCTTGAATCCCGTCTGCAACATCACTGCCCTCTTGCTCCACCTGCAGCTTCATCAACTCCAGCCCCAGCTGCCTCAGCCAATGTTGCAACCGCCCCGCCTAATTCCCAGCATTGGTCGTGGTTCCAATGATTATCGAGGACGGGGGCACGGCCGTGGTCGTGGTCATGGTTCTGGTGACCCCTCTCAACAATGCCAATTCTGCTTTCGTTATGGCCACACCGCCCAAAATTGCTACTACCGGTATAATCAAGCTCCTGCTCCACAGTATCAACCACAGTCGTTTCAGCATGGGCCGTACTCACCTGCTCCCTATCAGCTTGCTCTGCGTGCCCCCCTCCCTACGCCCACCTCATGCCTATCATACGCAATCATACTATCCGGTTGCATCTTTCGATTGGGTTGCCGACACCGATGCCATGCACCATCTTACAAATGATTTCAACAACCTCAATTTGAAGTATGAGCCCTATGATGGTCCTGATAAAATCCATGTCGGTGATGGTACAGGTTTACCAATATCGCACTTTGGCTCTGCTTCTATTTCCTCCCATTCCCAAACTTATATATTATCTAATGTTTTAGTTTCTCCTTTAATTCGTAACAATTTATTATATGTTTGTCAATTTGACAATGATAATGCCGTCTACTTTGAATTTCATAACACTTATTTTCTCGTGAAAGATTACTTGGGCCGCGTCCATCATAGGGGATATGTCAAAGATGGACTTTACCACTTCTCCACCTCTTCATAAAACTCACCAGCTCAAGCTCTTGCTATTTCCACCGGCTCATCGTACACTTGGCACCAACGTCTTGGACATTGTTCTTTTCCTATTTTACGTCATGTTTTAGGTCGTTTATCTATTCCCCTTCCTAATAAAGCACCCACTAGTGTGTGTGCCCCGTGTCAGTTAGCTAAGAGTCACCATCAACCCCTTTATGTGACGGATTTTACCTCTGATTCTCTTTGGATTTAGTTTATTCAGATGTTTGGGGTCCATGTACTGAAACCTCCATTTATGGTTCACGTTATTATGTTAGTTTCTTGGATGATTTTACAAAGTATTTGTGGCTTTTTCCTTTAACATAAATCTAATGTTGAGTAAGTATTTCACAACTTCCTTCCTATGTGTGAACGACTCTTCAATACCAAATTAAAATCCCTTCAAACGGACGGGGGAGGTGAGTATCGTCATCTACCCCATTTCCTTACTTCACTTGGCATCACCCATCGCCTCTCATGTCCACACACTCACGAACAAGTTGGTGCCATCGAACGTCGACACCGTCAAATCGTTGAAGTTGGTCTCTCCTAGCTCGTTCAGTCCAATCTTTCACTTCCTTACTGGGAAGATGCTTTCCTTACTGGGAAGATGCTTTCCTTACCCACATACATCACGCGTGTACTCAACTATAAATCGCCTCATGAAATGGTCTATAGTCGTCCCCCGGATTATTCATTTCTTCGTGTATTTGGTTGTGCTTGTTGGCCCTACCTTTGTCCATACAATACTCACAAAACGGACTTCCGCTCCAAGTACTGCATTTTTCTCGGCTATAGTCCCCAGCATCATGGTTATAAGTGTCTGGACCTCTCATTGGGTCATGTCTATATAGCTCGTCATGTTGTTTTTGATGAATCCCTTTTCCCTAACACTCCGTCCTCTACCCCGATCCTTGAGTCTATCCTCACTGTACCACTGCCGGCTTCTCTATCTTCTTCCTCCATCGTCCCATCCCCTAATCCACAACCTGCCCCCCTCCGGACCCATCCCTATTCCCTCCCTCACCCTCTCTCATTCGGCCAGTTCTACTTCCACGTCCTTACATGCCCCAAACCCTCATCCACCTCACCCGATGGTTACTCGCACTAAAACTAATACTCTTAAGCCCAAACACAAATGTCTGACTATATCCGATATCCTATCTCCCGAGCCCGGATCACCTCCGCTACCTCCACTGATCCCACTTCCTTCGCTGAAGCTTCTAAACACCGTGTTTGGCGTAATGCTATGAGAGACGAAATAAACGCTCTGCTACGTACTAATACTTGGGATCTTGTTCCTTTTCAGCCAATGTTGTAGGTAACAAATGGGTGTACAGGACAAAGCATCATGCAGATGGCCGGCTCGAACAGCACAAAGCTCGGCTCGTCGCTAAGGGGTTTTATCAAACAGAGGGTGTAGATTATTTTGAGACTTTCAGCCCGGTTGTCAAACCGGTGACTATCCGAAACAGAGGGTGTAGATTATTTCGAGACTTTCAGCCCGGTTGTCAAACCGGTGACTATCCGACTCTTTCTCTCACTTGCCATCTCAGGGATGGTCTCTTCGGCAGGTGGATATCCAAAATGCCTTTCTTCACGGCTATTTATCTAAACCAGTTTATATGCACAACCTCAAGGCATCGTACATCCGGATTTCCTTGATTATGTTTGCCGCCTTAAGTGCGAGTCTTTATGGCTTTCGCCAGGCTCCCGTGCCTGGTTTGCATGTTTCACTAACACTCTTTCCGCTACGGCTTTACGGCCTCCAAAGCCAATACATCTTTATATATTTATTCACAGGGACATGACAGGGTTTACATTCTTATATATGTTGACGACGTTATTATTACCGGTACGTCTTCTCTTCTTATTGAGCATGTAATCAAATATCTTGGTTCTGAGTTCCCAGTCAAATATCTAAGGCCGCTTTCTTACTTTTTAGGTTTTGAAGCCTTACCTACCTCGGATGGGCTCTATCTCACTCATCGGAAATACATTTTGCAACTTCTTCCGCATGCAGGCATGGACAAATGTAGGCCGTGCCCTACTCCGATGTCCACATCCACCCGTATTTCCACCACGCCGGCATTGATTCTCACATCCCAGTTATTTGGTTTGGAAGATACTTATTTCATATGAGCCGAAACAATAGGATGAACAAAATGAGTTCTCCATCAGAAAGTTTTGCACCCTTTTTGCCGACCCTTCTCTCTATCGCACTATTGTGGGTGGTCTGCAGTACTTAAGTTTCACTTGGCCAGATATTGCCTTCGTTGTCCATAAAGTTAGTAAGTTTATGCATGCTCCTCATGATGATGATCACGGCTTGCGGTTAAGCGCATTCTTCGCTATCTCAAGCACACGATTTCTGATGGCTTATTCTCTCCAAACGATCACCTATTACTCTTCATGCCTATTCGGACTCTGGTTGGGCTGCTGATCCAGATAATCGCCGCTCTATTGGTGCATAATGTATCTTCCTTGGTGGCAATCTTCTCAGCTGGTGCTCCAAACAGCAACTCATTATCTCCAAAAGTAGCACGGAAGCCGAATATAAAACCTGTCCAATACTGCGGCAGAGGCCCAGTGGTTATGCAGTCTTCTAACCGAAATGCATATTCCCCTACCTTCGGCCCCTGTTTTATGGTGTGATAATATTGGTGCGACATATTTGGCTCACAATCCGGTTTTCCACGCTCGCACGAAGCACATTGAGATCGACTTCCACCATGTTCGAGAACTTGTCGCTGCTAAACGGCTATCCATTTCCTTCCTCAGCACGAAAGACCAACTAGCGGACCTTCTCACCAAGCCTCTCGCTCGGCCTCGTTTCGACTCTCTCAAGGCCGATCTCCATGTCCAGCCTCTTCCCATGGGATTGTGGGGGCGTGTTGAAGATAGTATTACTAGTGAATAATATTTGTGTAATTAATATTTACTTTCCTATACTTGTTGGCCATGTTAGCCGAGCACTATAAATACTCTCTTGTATTATCATTATCAATCAATGAAAAATAATTCACATTATTAAATTTTACAATGAATAATTTTAGTACAGGTTCCCTGTTCGTAGCGGCTGTTTTGCAGATCGCGGACAGTATTGTTTGTTCAGATTCTTGTACAAGGTTAGTTTTGTTTTTGTTTTGTACATCAGAATCTTTCTTTGATGTTTCTGCTCATCCTTATTTGACATTATTGCAATGTAAGGTTGACGCGTTCGATTGTCATGAATTGAGTACATGTTGAACGGTTTTTTTTATATTTTACCCGTAATGTGGGAATGGGTCGTTAATGTCGATATTACAACACCGATTTTATGTAAGTGGGGCTTCATTCTTCTTAGGTTTTTATCTTTAAAGTTAATTTTGATAATACTTAGGCTATATTCTTTTACTAATATCTAATATATAGTTCACTATTTTCAGATGGTGAACACATGTTCATCTACCTTTGAAGAAGTCTAAGGCAGTAGCAATCAGGGTCAAAGCCAGCCATCAGAGCTCCACCTTCAGGCTTTAACGACGTGGGATAGTTTTTTTCGTATATAGTTTTTTCGTTTAAGGTTAATTAACGACGTGGGATTTATAATTAAGGTGCATACTTGATTTTCGAAGGCGGGTTAGTTCGTTGATTATTGCATTTAAATAGACTCAAATACCTTAATGAAGGGGAAAAAAAGAAAGAAGAAGCAGCAAGCGGAAGTGCGGAACGAACTGCTATTGCTATATGGTGAAAGTTTATTTAATTTTTTATTTAATAATGAAATAAACTTTTTGTCATAAAAAACAAACACACAAACATCATAGACTATTCAATATCACAATTTAGTCCCGGCAATCGGATATGCGATGACATACATTTTCGCAGATGAAATCAAGAATCATGTATGAATGACATCAACAATTTATGTAGTTACAATATGCAGAGACATCGCGATGAAATGACACCGTGATGATGACCACCACCCGATGTAGACACCGCGATGAAGTGGCCTCCCGATGCAGAGACCATCGGGATGCGGTGGCATTTGATGAAAGCAACATCGTGATGACATTTGATATTTTTCCGACTTAATTTTATAAAATCGATTTTTTCTTCATAAAATCGACTTCAAATGGCTATATCTTTTGATATAAAACTACGATCAACATAAATCTTTCACCTTAATTCATATTTTTATGCGGTGACATCGCATACAATCATATATGCAGATATATCAACATTTTATCGCATTGATATCGGCAATCATATACGCGTAGACATCAACAATTTATGCGATGACATCGGCAATCGATATGCGCGATGACATCAACATTTTATCGCATGACATCGGCATTTTATGCGATGACATCGGCATTTCATGCGATGACATCAACAATTTATGCAGTGACATCGGCATTTTATGCAGTGACATCAACAATTTATGCAGTGACATCAACTAATACACAAAAGTTTAAGTTTCAGATTCAGCAAATGCAGTGATGTATTAATTCATAAAAATACTCAGCAGGTTTCAAAAAATTGTATCAAATTATATATGCAGTGACATTGATATCACTGCATCAATTTTCTAATTGTAAATGCAGTGATATCAATGTCACTGCATGAATTCTCCAATGAAAGCCAAACATAAGGAGTCACAGCCAACTGAAAATAAAAGGTGGCTTTAAAACATTTTTATATGTTCCCAATTGTAACCGTCTTATAAAATCTCATGGAATACACCAACAAGAATGTGATAAAACCAATGACAACTACTATTAAGTAAAATTATAAAGACATGACACTTCGCCAAATTGTCAACATATCTACTTCATATATATATTCAAGAACCCATGTAGCGATATTACGGCAACTTTTATGTGTTCCCTCCAATATACTTGATTGCACAAATCTGCTCATGTCCCGTATAATGAAAAACACAATTCTCAGATCACTCCAAGTTAAAAAACCACTGATGCCACCTTATTAGCAGCAATTAAAAAACGCTTCACTGTTTATTCTACATCATTACGTTGAGGAATAACACAAGTATAACAGGCTGATAAGTTATAAAAATTGTGTCCATAGATGAGAACATACATGCAAGAAAGAGTTTTGGTGCTTACAGATTCAATGGTTGCCTTAGAAGTGGCCTTATCCTTATGAGCTAAAGCATATAAGGCACCAAGCACACCTGAAGCGAAAATCCCAATTCCCCCAAGAACTGAAACGAACGAGCCTATTGATGAAGGAAAATGTGTCAAGTAACATATTTAACAGCCACAGATTTAAAACAAGAATAAAAGGAAAATGTGTTGGTCTCTACACTTCCAAAGCCAACAAAGGCGAGATCCGAACCTCGAGTGCTTGATTCTTTTTCACCTTGAAGTTGAAACTTCGAGAAGAAATTACGAAAGCATCGGTGATGCTAGGGAAAGATAAAGATCAGGAGGAAAAGAAACGGTGATATCATGTTTATTATGTCATAATTTGATTGAATTATCTAAAAATGAAAACAACTTATCAAACTAAGCGCCAATAAAGCACAAAAAGCTACTTTAAGCCTTCATTGTCATTAACTTTCAAAATCAAGACCTCAATGCTTCATTTCCAAATCGTAATCTAATCAATTACGATGCAAATTCATCAAAAATCCCTAAATTACAATCAATAAACACCTTTTAAGATGATCATACCTGTCAATCATAACATGACATCAATTGGTAGGCGTTTTTATCACCGACAACAATTAGCGAAATTCCCGAGCGAAGACATGGCGTTGAGATCGATGGAAATCTAAATTATCCTAGATTAATGATTATCGCCTCCGATTTAAAATCGCCGCCGTGAATAGTGAATATATCGATGGAGCGGCTCCGATCTGTATGGCTTGGAGGAAGGATTGCGGAAATGTATGTGGAGGAAGATGAACATTGGTATACGAAGAAAATTGGAGAATGAAGAAGGGAGTCGGGAAACTTTCTCTTTCTTTTTTTTGAAAGTGGTGATAAAATTAAGCTGAGGTTAATTTTGTCCAATAATATTTATTTTGTCCTTATAACTAATGATCTTTTAAGTGTGTCTTAAGTGCCTAATTAAGTCTCAAAACACGTCCTTATAAACAAATAACACTAATAAATGTTTGTTTTGGAATATGAAGAGTGTATACAAATATTAAATGGTGATAGAAGTATGTTTGAAAAATATGTATTAAATAATGCTTTGATATTCTGAATGAAAACTTTTAATGGGACAATTCATTTTTAAAAAATGGATATTTTTTTGTGGGGACTGGGACAGAGGTAGTATTTGACAAGCTTCAAACGTTTTTTTAGGGGGTTCTATCGTCACACCCCTAATTACTTTCGGCACCATATTGCTTCCTGCACCATAAAAAATTACTTCGGCACCCGGTGATTTTTAATAAAGTGAACGTCGGTGTCATTGGTGTTCCTTGTTGAACACCAAAGCCAGTGTCACTAACGTTGGTGTTCAACAAGGAACACCAGTGGCACCGACGTTCTCTTTATAAAAGTGTTACATTTTAGAAAACGCCAACCCACGACTTTCCATTTGTGTTTCTTGTTCAGTGTCACTGATGTTGGTATTCAATAAGGAACACCACTGACACCAATATTTTTTTCATTTGAATAAATAATCAAAAAATATGTACCAATAGTAAAAGGGTTGTGCTAATATAATCCAATTTTTTTTATTCTCTCAATTTTTTAATCAATTAATTTACGCCAAGAAAACATAAGGTTCCATGCGTTTGCTTCGTAGGTAGTAATATCACAAGGTTCTATCAGAGGAAACTTTTCGCGCAATTGCGTTTCATATTAATTCCAATCTCCTCCATTTTTTCTGCAAATCATCCTCCAATTCCTTAAATTCATTCCCTGATTTTACTGCTTTTGATTTGCATATTTCCTTTTAATTCGCCCTCCTATATAAATATATTTGCTTGCTATGAGGGCTTCGTATATTGATTCATCAGTCAAAGAATTTGATGTCCGGTAAACGAAAAGTCTCTCCGGCGACTATTTTCAACAAAAGCATGGAGATTTCACCCAAAATCCCCCGGAAAAATCTGGGTTCTGCTTCAATTTTCGCATGCTTCCATAATAAAATCTGGGTTGTTTTTTTTACTCTGTTTCTGTTTTGGTACTTGTTGATTTATGGGCTCGATTGGTTTTCTCTTCCTGGTTTTTCAACGTCTCATGTGGATCAAGATGATTCTCTTCAAAATTCCTCTCATGAATCCATTAAAAATCAAGAAGAAAGATCGTTATCCGAATCATCCGGTTCGAAAACCGTTGATGATGATCATGACAATACGAATGTTTTTGAGGAAAATAAAGACAGAAATGTATCGTCTTTCGACGATATTGATACAATTGATATTGAAGGACTTGAGAAGGATTTGGAACCTATATTCCATGATGTTGAAGAAAAGGATAAACTTATAGAATTGAAGGAGAAGGAAAAGGCAAAGGACAAGTTTTGCGCGGGTCGATACGTATATATGCATGATCTACCAAGTAGATACAATGATGATTTGCTTAACAACTGCAAATTGTTAAGCAAATGGAGTAATATGTGTATGTATCTTGAAAACATGGGATTAGGACTTGATCTTGGGAATCCTCAAAGAATGTTTCAAAGTAAAGGTTGGTTTAATACTAATCAATTCTCATTAGAAGTCATATTTCATAATAGAATGAAGCAATATGATTGCTTAACATCGAATTCATCGAAAGCATCAGCCGTTTTCGTACCTTATTACGCAGGCCTTGATGTTTCAAGGTACTTATGGGATTATGGTAATGTATCAGTTAGAGATAATGATTCTGTTACTTTAGCAAAATGGCTTAAAGAACAGAAAGAATGGAAAGCTATGGGGGGTATGGATCATTTTCTTGTTGCAGGGAGGATTACATGGGATTTTAGAAGAGGGGTTGATAAAGATTCAGATTGGGGTAACAAGTTGATGTTATTGCCTGAGTTCAAGAACACCACTATCTTAACAATTGAATCAAGCCCTTGGAACCGGAACGATTTCGCGATACCGTATCCGACTTATTTCCATCCATCAAAAGATAGTGATGTTCTTGATTGGCAGAACAGAATGAGAAGGCTAAGAAGGAGGAGTCTTTATTGCTTTGCTGGTGCACCAAGGCCTAATATGACACACTCCATACGAAACGAAATCATGGATCAGTGTAAAGCATCGCGTCGAAGATGTCAACTAATGGAATGCAAAAATGAGAGGAATAAATGTCAAAAGCCATCTTATGTAATGAGAATGTTTCAAAGCTCTGTGTTTTGTTTACAGCCACCAGGTGATTCATTCACTAGGAGGTCGACTTTCGACGCGATTTTAGCAGGGTGTATACCTGTTTTCTTCACTCCTGCATCTGCTTATGTGCAATACCTATGGAATTTACCTAGGAATTTCAACAAATACTCTGTGCTCATCCCAG
The DNA here is from genome assembly GCA_026214975.1 of Gentiana macrophylla. NCBI lineage: Eukaryota > Viridiplantae > Streptophyta > Magnoliopsida > Gentianales > Gentianaceae > Gentiana > Gentiana macrophylla. Next base: position 20,670,393 of record CM047812.1, on the reverse strand, counting down.
AAGATGGTGTGAAAAACAAGTCTATAAGCATTGATACAAGATTATCTCAAATTCCAAAGTCTAGGATTGCTGCAATGAGGGAAGAGGTTATTAAGTTGATCCCAAATGTGATTTATGCAGATCCAAGATCCCATTTGGACAGCTTTGAAGATGCATTTGATTTGACTGTTAAAGGGGTTTTGCATAGAGTGGAAACACTTAGGAAAGAGATTAGAAGAGGGAAGATTTCAAGTTTTGATTTTGATGAAGAAAAGAGTTGGAAATACTTTGCTTTTGGAAGTGTTGATGATCATGAATGGGATCATTTCTTTTTAAGGACAGAGAAGGCTAGCTATTATTAGTAATATATTGTACATGAGGGGTAGGACTTTGGATTACAAAATGATATGTTTTACAGTGGTCATGAAAGTTAGAGGGTTATTTTACTTATTATTTTATTTATGATTTGATGATTTTTTTTTTTTTTTTTTTTTTTTGAGTATTGTGGCTATTGAGTAAAATAAAGTTTGCTTTAGGGAAAAGATTTAGAAAAAAGATATTGGATGTGCTTCATGGTTTAGTTTTCTTGAAATCATCAAAATATTTTGGTTTTGATTTTCACACGACATATTATTCTTCTAATCTTACATTTTAAGTCGGAAAATAATGATTATTTCCAACATTATGTTTCAAATTTGGTTGGAATGTCAAAATACTGTGTGTTAAGATTTTTTTTTTTTTTTCGTGTGTGAAGAAAAACATACATCTTCTATTTCTTTGCCTGCTCAACAATATTTTAGCATATTTTATGTATGCAAACCTATATAAACTACCGATATCTATCACTTTGGCCATGAACATGTTTGCCGTGATTTCTTATGGTGCGATGAGAATGGTGCTCGAACAATGCATACAATTTCTTGAAATAAAATCTGTAAGCCAAAAGAGTGGGGACTCTAGGGAGGCTTGGGAATCCGTAAGCTAGAGGAGATGAATTTAGCTTTCTTGGCAAGTTGGTGTGGCATCTAATGCATCAGAAGGACTGCTTGTGGGTAAGTTGTTGTCCCATATATATAGAGGTGACAACTTCCTCTAAAGCTGGTTTTCCCTTTTTTTGGCGTGGTATCTGCATGCAAAGCCTACTCCATTATATGAAAAGGCCTAGAAACCGAGAATAATAGCTGTGTGGAAAGAAGAACCGGAGGGTGTATATACAGTCGCTTCTGGATACATGCTTCAGAACAAGAAATGGACAATGCTCCCGATAAGGACAAAAGCATATGGCAGTAGATTTGGAGCCTAAAAGGGCCAACCCGGGGAAGTTACCTTATTTAGAGCATGAAGCATGAAGGGCTTCCTGTTTACGAAGTGTTAGCTAAACGTCATGTTATCCCATCACCAATATGCCAATTTGTGGCATAGATTCAGAATAGATTTACATGCTATGAGGGACTGCAATTGGGCGAGTCAAGTGTTTTGCATGCTCCTACCCAGAAACATATAGGTTCTTTGCGGTGAGTTCTATTGTGGACTGGATTGAGTTGAATCTAAAGAGAGAGAGTAGCTCATATCTCGGGTCACAGAATGGATATATATATATATATATATATATATATATATATATATATATATATATATATATATATATATATATATATATATATATATAAATTATTTTTATACCATTGGAAATCACTAAGTTTTTTACAGCGTAGATTTGAAAGTAGTTCAGTATTTCTTTCTTTTAATTTTGCTGGATCTTTAAGAAAATGTATTGAAATAGTATGTATTAGCGTGGATACAGCATCCTGTAAAGGTTCTTGTTGGTCGTCAAGAATCAGATTTTGTTCTTCGTCGTATTTTAGTGAATTAAGTATTTGGTCATGTTGTTCAGATGTTAAATAAAAATCACACCATCCCTTTAATTGTCCTGAAAAACCTGCAATTAGTAGTTCCGCGGTAGTCCTATCTTGGACTCCGTGTTGCGTCCTATATGCATTTGCAGCCATTGTCATTTGCTGTAGGAAAGGATAGAATTTGATATTCATTCATAGTATCTAAATTCCAATTGTAAACATATGATGATTTTGAGTTTGAGTTTCTACTGGTATTATATCCAGATGATGATTTGGAACTTGTTGTGAATTTCATCCTATTTTGTTTATTTGATTTTTATCTAGTGAGGTATCGGTGTCTGTTTGTGAGTCAAAATCATATTCTTTTCCAATCGTATTAATATGTAATGTCGTTGTGGGGGTCATTGTGGGGGTGTCAGGTGCTATTTGATTTTCAGAAGATGAGCTGGCTGTCATCTTTTGAAGTCTGTCCTGTAAATCTTTAAATAAATCAGTTTTTTTTCTTTGTATATCTTTGATAGATGAAGAAGACACTTGGTATGGTTTGAAGACTGAGGTTATTGGGTGTTTTACTATATTGGAATTATCAGTTTGAGGAGTTTTCTCAATTTAACTAATCTTCATGTATTTTTCCATTTTCTCTAATTGTTTTCCGATTGTATGGAGATTAGTATTCATGTAATTATTTTGTGAAATAATATTTTTTATATTTCTTTTGTCATCTTCACCGGGCAGTTTGATCGGATAAGCTTCTATATATTGATCTTGGTGTTGTATTTTTATTCCTTGAAAATGTGGGTGAGTAGATTTTATTTTTTCAGAATTTTGAGTAGTTTCCCATTCTGGATTCTTATTCGAATGGTAATAGGACTAATTATGGTTGAGAAAGGATAATCAATATGATTTTCGAGGGAGTAAATTTCAAACCAGTCAAAGAAATGTATATGAATTTTATATTTATTTACAAAGTCGTAGTATTTGTTTTGAATTTCAGGTCGTTTTGACAGAAATTTGTCAAAGAACCAAGTCCTTTTCTTTACATTTCTTTCAAAGTAAAATTCATCTTGGAGACCTTTTTTATTAATTGTAAAATCTTTTACAATTACATTTAGTTCATTAAAATTTGATAAAAAGATCTTGGAATTTGTGTTCATTAATGATAAAAGATCGAATTTTGAAACATAATCTACGTTTCTAATGTAGCGGGATTTGGAGATTGAATTCCTTGGTTTTGAGGTGCCCATAACCGACGGGATTTGTGATACTCTACCTAGATCAATAGTATCGTCAGAAACCGATCCAGAACTAGTGTATCGTGCACTTGTACTTCCTCTTCTGTCAAAGAGAAGTTTTACTTTGCCATCAGTGAATTAAGTAACATGTTTTAGTTCTGAATTTGGTTCAGTTACAACTTTTTGTACTGGGACTACATTTTCTAAGACTTATTCGTCTGGAAGAGTAATATCTTTACATTTGATGGTTCTAGAAGTACACTTATTAGACCTTGAAAGATCTGTTTGTAGGAGAAATGTTTCTCCTTTTGGACTATAACATCGTACTTTTGTAGAAAAGGCTAAAATCATGGCTTTGTAGTGTAATCTAAAAATAATAGTAATAAGAATTGAACCTGCTAGCATTTTGTAATTGTGCGTTTTTATTTGAAGCACAAGTGACTTGAGGATGTTTGGATCATTTAGTGAAATTGAAATATTTGGCCAACAATCAAATGTAATTGGGTCTGTACAAAGACTGGATTCAACAGAACTTAAAAGTGAATCTTCAAAGTCTAAGTGTCTTGTATCTCTAAGAACCGCTAAAATGGAAGTGTTTAACCCTTCACTGGTTAGAGGTTTTATTCCTACTTGTATTAGACCAATGTGAATATATTGGTATAATTTTTCACGATGTTTTTGTAAAGAGTCTGCAGAAAGAAGTTGTATGGTTTCAAAGGGTTTTGATAGTTGAATATCTCTTTCTTCTGTTTTAATGGTAAAATCGGATTTAAAACTGATGAATCTTGATGATTCATATATTTAGTTTTTGTTTACCTTTGGAATTTTCCAATTGTCAAGCGATTTGTTAAAATCCTCAATTATTATTTCATCTGTATGTATAACCCTTTTTGAACTTTCTTGAACAGAACTTGATACATACCTAGAAGATGTAGTTCTACTAAATATAGAATCCATAGTCCTTTTGTTATAAATAATTCATACGTGCTTACAATCCCAAAATAAGATTAAAATGCCAATAGGCTTACTCTCTTACTGTTTGGGCAAAAACACTCAGCCCGTATGAATATTTAACAAAGGGGGTTTGGATAATATTAAGTTTAACTAGCCCTTCGTGTGGCTCTGCTACCAAAAGGTGCCTAGGGGATCGACGAAGGATTTGATAATACAAACTAAACAAGAATGAAGGATTCAAACAAATCTAACAATTATAACAATTGTATAATGGACGGTAATGAAATGTATACTATAAAATAATAGACGGCAATAATATAAAATAATGCTTGAAATGTATACTATAAATTTGTAAAGCTTTTGTCAATCAAACATGAAGGAATATATACCTTATTTGAAATGTTTGAAACGAAGTGGAGATACAAATGTTGGAAGAGGATTGACTCTTCCTTCTTGTTGTACAGAATGATGCTAATAAAAAACTTTGTAATTAACTAGAGTTATGCTGAGACTTTGCAGAAAAATAAAAAACTTGTAAGTGGTATTCTGAGAGTCTAATTCCTCCCTTCTTTGTCTTCTTATTTATAATCCTCCTAGAATAATTGTAAGTCCTGTAATAATGTAAAGTCTTGCCCTCTTTAATGAGTGGTGTCCTCTTTTTGTGAGTGGTGTCTGTCATAATGGTGTGGCTGATTTGCTTTGTTGTCATCTTGTGTGAAGTGATACCCATTATTTTTTTAGTGGTGTCTTGTCTTGTCTGCCATTTGTAGTGGAGGACCTTTGGTGAGCGTCTTTTGTCGTTTTGCGATTAATGATCTCCTTTAATTTTAGTGATGTCTTGTCATGTCTGCGTCATGTTGATTTTTGCTGAGGTGTGTGTTGTCGTCTTGTGGAAAGTGTTGTAGCGTAGTCTTTGCTGAGTTTTGATCTTGTATATATATATGGAGGAACAAGATTGTTCATGATACGGAAAGGAACCCCCCTTTCCCGGCTTTTGTGTTCTCTTCAGAAGTTGTTGAACGGGCCAAAAACCTTAGACTAGCTTGACAAGATAGTTTGCAAATTTTCATTGCTTTTGTTTCCTGCTTTCGGTTTTAGCTTGAAGTTATCTTTTGGCGTATTTTTGACCTCATGTACAGACTGTTTGGGTGGCGTGGCCTTTTATGTCACAGTAAATAAAGTGATCGTTTTCAAAAAAAAATTGAGAAAAAAACAATCATTTTTTATAAATTACATCAATCATGTTATCTTTTGGTTTATTGATACTCCTTTCGTTTTTTTAAATTGTCACACTTAGTGAAAAATAATTGATCATGATCATTTAAAAAATGACAAACCTTAAGCTAAAAAACGACCAAGTTAATCCAAAAAATAACATTTACTTTTTTCTAAATGTGACAATTAACAAACGGAAGGAGTAGTAAAATAACAAGTCATATGGATCATTTTAAAATTTATGTCCGTAGATTTATCTTAGGCAAACGTAACAGTCATATGGACCACAATATTATCTGTAATATCCTGAATTTCGAAAAAAAGGGCATTTCAGTCTTTTAATGAAAAATCGGAATATTATATTTTTAATTTGGAATTTTAAAAAAAAAAAAAAAAAAAAAAGAATTAAAGGGTTTTATGGGAGTTAACCTCCCATAATCATCAAAAAAAAAGAGAGGAACCGTTTCTTTGGAGAAAGGGTGCGCAAGTTTGAGAAAGAATAGAGGGAGGAGAGACTTTCGATAATCGAAGCTTAATCGTTGCTCGATTGTGCAGACGCATCAAGAGAAAAACGCTCTACGGAAATAGAGGATCGTTTCGATACCAATAACGAACCGTTTGGTGAAGGTAAGGTTTTAACCTCTCTTAGATTTTCTGGCCTTAGACTTGGATATCAGTGTTAAGAGCTGTGTTTTTGGTGTTTGGAATCGTAGTTTGATCATTGGTTTGATCAATGTATAGGGTGAATCGAAGGCTAGGTCTTTGTTGGCGTTTTGGATCGTTGTTGCTCGCATAATTAAGGTAACGGTGTTTTCATATTGAATGATTGATGTTTCAATCTAATTTTTGAACTATAGTATAATTTCTCTGCTTTGCGAAATCTGATTGGACTATCGAATTTATGCAAAAATGGTGCGGTGGTCTTGGCAAGGCTCTGTTTTAATATTTGGTTTTTGATTAGGTGCCTAGGTTAATAGATGATATTAGTAATATTGAAGGTATGCCTTCCATTTTTTTATATGTTTTCGGCCCTGGACATGTTAGTCTGACAAAGCGATATTTTAGCTAATTAATATGCAGTAAGTCTAATGGACACATGAAAGAAGTTAGATCTGATAAAAAAGATTACCAAGCCTATTTGATTTACATAGTAAAGTTTTGTTTACAAAAAGGGACTTTGTTGACTTGTTATTCTGTTTGTTTCAAGAGTTAATAATAAATAAAATAAGATATGTATAAAAATATAAATAATTAATTTGGGTGTAGTGTGGTGGTAAACTAGAGTATGGTTTGGGGTCTTCCTAATATGATCTAAACAACATTAATAAACATTCATTAACATTACAAAGCCATGAATAGGTTTCTGATGCGTTTAGTTCTGCACCAAGTGGACTTCTTATGAATGAAACTTGGGACCGTCGGAAACTTAGGATTGGCCTTGTGCTTTGATGAACTAGGGTTTATCATTATCGTGTAATTGCTAGATTGAGTCTAGAAGTCTAAGAAGAGGGGTAGGGAGCTTTTATCTTGAATGAAACTAGGTGGCGATTAATCGCTTAATAAGCGTAATTGACTAGATAAAAGATTAAGCATCATGAGAGCTTGAATAGGCGCGATACAACATCGGCAATGTGTTGGTTGGCGGATAAAGTGGTAATGGTCTTTGCCGGATTCTAGACAAAGCCGATTAAAGTAGTGATCATACCGCGGACAACCTCACGAGCGAAATAGTCATTCACCGGACAGACTTCTAGTGCTAGCTTGAGTTAAAGTGATTGATTGTCTCGGACCGCTAGAGATTTATCTCTATAGGGTTGCAACTTTTGTCTTAGTGCATATCTCACTAAGTGTAGTGCCCTCGCAAACATGCTGTAACATAGATAAGCTAAGTTAGTAACCCTAGGGACCTCATATTATACCATGAATATAATGTGATAGTTAGATGTAAGATCATGTTCTTTTGGCCTAATAACAAGTTGTTGTTTGAATAGTTTCCGTTATAAAACGTATGATTTCAATAGCTTCTACTCGTTACTAAGTACGTATGTACTTACCCGTTAAATGTTTTATTGAGAAGATGAAGCAGAGTTTATGGAGACGAGGAGTATGATGAAGATGTTTGAGGTCTTGATACGAAGATGTTTTATATGAAGTTGTTCTCTTGGAAACTTTCTTTTATTTCAAGTTTGATACAAACTATGTTGTTATTTCAGATTGAATAATGTTTTTTGTTTGGCTCGTTTTGTGGCCTTTGTTGTAAGACTAGATCGTTCGGCTTCTTTTGTTTTGGAATTGATGTAAGATGTTTCAATTTCCATTTTGGATTTAGTGCAGCATTGAATCTGGTTTTGTTGGTCTTTGGAATTTATTTTCCCCGAGTCGTTTCGTTTCCGCATTGTGTTTATGATATATGACGTAAGGCTTATGTATAATATTGGATTATATTTAATATTATACATGCCGGGCGTTCGTTTCCGGATAAGGACTCGGATCCGGGAACGGGGCGTCACAGTTGGTATCAGAGACAATGTTTCTTTGCTGCTTAGGACTTGACTTTCTTGAGATAAGTGTTTAGAGCCTTAGTAATCTGTAAGTTCTCTCTCTTCTTCTACAGAATGGTGACTACACGCAGAGGTTCGGGTGCTAATAATAATGGTGAAGGGAGTTCAAGGAATCCGTCTGCAGGAAGGGGCGAGGTAAGCGGAGGAGAGGACCTACGGTTAGTCGACCGAGAGGTTTCGGGGTGAATACTAATACTACAGTGCAGAGTCGCTTCTGATTGGGCGTGTTCAACAAGCGGGGCGTTCACGGTTTGAAGCGGTAAGCTGCGCGACTACAACACACCCTGTATGTGTCGGTGGTTGGGAGATACAAGGATACATGTAACTCAATTTATTACGGTATACCCTCCTCCAAATCAGCCTTACAGCGATCACAACCGATCTCTGATCGTCCACTGCATCGACTTTTTATCCGCCACGGTTTATGACTACACACCACGACCTCTGATTCTTCCTCCACCGCCCGGCGGAGCTAATACTTTGTGGCACCAGGTTATGCTTACGGCGATTTTACCACAACGGCGATTTAGCCACAACGGCGGCGATTTCATCGAGTATGGGCCTGGTCACTCGGGTTTCCACCTCGGCAAGCATATCCTCCACCCCCCTTACCAACAACCTCACCGGCCAAGAGATACCTATGGATACCCTCCGAGTGTACCCTCAAGCTTCGCCCGACTAGACCGGTGATTGAGCAAACACCACCGGTGGATTGGTACACCAGGCGAGAAAGGAGCAGGGTTGAGGACTTCTTCGGGAATGTGGAACATTCAAAGGTGAAGAATGGATAAGGAGTTTGAAAAGGCTGCGAGGAATATACATGTTCTGAATTTGAGATGCTTGATTAGCGTCGATTTTCTCTTGAGGGCATTTGAAGCTTGGATCGGCGCCATTGAGTAGTAATGGAAAGATATGATTAGGAAGGCTTTAAAGTTATGTTTTACAACGAGTATTTCCCAATAACAGTACAGGCAGACAAGGCTAGCCAGTTTTTAAAGCATAAGCAAGGTACACAGCTGACGGTATCTCAGTATACCAACAAGTTTAATGAGTTGGGAAGGTTTTATCCCGAGCTGATGAAGGTTGAAGAGAGGAAAATGGCACTATACAAGGATGGGTTGGCTTATGAAATCTGATCGGGTATGTTGGGTTTCTGACCAGGGAATATGGTGAGCTTATGAACAAGGCTTTGGAGGTTGAGACTTTTAGGAAGAAAGCTCTTTGTTGTAGTTGGGAATAAGAGGCCGTTTGGATCTTTTGGAGTAATAATCGTGGGGCACATGGCAAAACTTTAAGAAGACCGCATGGCTTGGTGACGATTAATCGAGAAAAGTGGTCCACTGCGGTATGTTCTAAATGCAACAAGGCGCATGCGAGAGAGTGCAGTCGGAGGTAGCGGTTGTTTTAGTTGTGGAGAAAGCAGGGCACTTCTCCGAGGAAGCATCCTAAGAACTTATCTCGGCGGAATCCAGGAGATATGAGAGGAATCGAGAATGCAAACCGTGGATCTTCTAGCGAGACCTACTCGTGTCTTTGCTATTGATGTGGAACCGGAAGAGCTGATGATCTTGTTATTCTGGTACATTTTAAGTGTTTGTGTTTATTATGAATACTTAATATTATATGGACGCATATGATGTTATTTATTGTACTTAAATTGATCCACTTGCTAGGTACCATAATCATAGATAGCTTAGCGATTGTCGGCCTTGTTTGATCTTTGGAGCCTCGGTACTTTTGTGTCTTCTAAGATAGCTAGGAAGTTGAGTCTACCACTTCAAGAGTTGGAGAAACCTCTAAGTATCACTACACCTTTGGGAAGAGTTACTAAAGTTGCACAAGTTTTACCTCAAGTCGGCGTTAGAGTTGGAACTTATAGGTGTAAATCGGACTTGTGAGTTTTGGACTTCTGAGACTTTGATGTAATTCTGGGGATGGATTGGCTATCCAAGAATTTTGTTCATGTGGATTGTAGAGGTAAGAAAGTGGTCTTCAGAGTTCCAGGTAGGTCAGATAAGACCTTTCAGGGTAACGTTTATAAGCCAAGTAAGAAGAGGCATCCGATAATATCAGCGGTTAGAGCCATGAAGGCTTTGCAGAAGGGTTGTGAAGGGTATGTTCTTTATGCTATGGACACAGAGAGAAGCATACTCTAAGTTAGAAGAAACTCCTATAGTTAAGGATTTTCAAGAAGTTTTCGGATGAGTTGCCGGAAATATGCAGCGGGGATATAGAGTTTGAGATCTGATTAATCCCGGGAGCAAGCACCTACACTAAGGCACACTTATAGGATGGCACCGGCTGAACTAAAAGAGTTAAAAGTACAGCTTAAGGACATGCTAGAAAGGAATGTGATTCAGCCAAGTACATCGCCTAGGGAGCACCGGTTTTGTTTGTGAAGAAGAAGGATGGTAGTTTGAGGATGTGCATCGACTCTGAGCCTTGAATAAACGACAATCAAGAATAAGTATCCTTTGCCTAGGATTGATGACTTGTTTAACCAGTTGCAAGGAAAGAAGGTGTTTTCTAAGATTGACCTTAGGTCGAGTTATCACCGATTGAAGGTCAAGGTTGAGATAGACCGAAGACGACATTTAGTACGAGTATGGACATTATGAGTTCCTTGTCATGCCTTTCGGACTCACTAATGCTCCATCGGCATTTATGGATTTAATGCAAAGAGTCTTCATGCCTTATCTTGATAAATTTGTGGTAGTATTCATAGATGATATCTTGATATACTACAGGATGAGAAGGAGCATGAGGAGCATCTAAGGATTGTTTTTGCAGACTTTAAGGGAAAAGAAATTGTATGCCAAGTTTTCAAAGTGTGAATTTTGGTTAAAACAAGTTAGTTTTCTTGGCCATGTGATTTACGGGGATGGAATTCAAGTTGATCCTGCGAAGATAGAAGCCGTTTCTAAGTGGCCTAGACCCTTCTACGGTGACAGAGAGATAAGAAGTTTTAGGTTTAGCTTGAGTTACTACTGAGGAAGTTTGTACAAGATTTCTCGAAGATAGCAACCCCTCTCACTAGACTTACTCGGAAAAACATCAAGTTTGAGTGGACAAAGGAGTGTGAGGAAGCTTTTCAGACGTTGAAGGGTAAGTTGGCTGCGGCTTTGTGTTAGCTTTGCAGAGGTCTTTGATAACTATGATGTGTATCTGAGATGCTTGAGTCAAGGTTTGGGATGTGTTACGATGCAAGCGAGGAAGGTAATAGCTTACGCCTCTAGGCGATTAAAGGTTCATGAGAAGAACTATCCTACACATGACTTGGAGTTGGCGGCGAGTGGTTTTGCTTTTAAAGCAGTGGAGGCACTACCTTTATGGAGTTAAGGCAAGAATATTCACGGATCATAAGAGCCTTAAGTTCTTTTTCACTCAAGAGAATTTGAATATGAGGCAAAGAAGATGGTTGGAGTTTGTGAAAGACTATGACTTGGACATTCAATACCATCCGGGTAAAGCGAATGTTGTAGCGGATGCACTTAGCCGGAGACCGGTTAATGCTATCACTACCTTGCAAGAAGTGATCCATCAGTTTAGGCAGTTCTGATTCAAGTGGTTGAGCGGGAAGGTGAAGCTTCGGTGTTTTGCGCCATTGATGGCAAGGTCAGAGTTGTTGGATGATATCCGAGCAAAGCAAGATGAAGACCCAGTGTTAGTTGATTTGAAGCGCGTAGCTCGAGAGAAACCTACAGTGGGCTATCAGTTGGATAAGAGTGGACATCTTTGGTATGGTAATCGTTTGTGTGTGCCTGATGTTGATGGACTAAGGCAGCAAGTAATGGATGAAGCCCATAAGATTGCTTTTGCGGTTCATCCAGGATCTACCAAGATGTACCGAGACCTCAAAGAAAGGTATTGGTGGCCTGGCATGAAGTTGAATATCGCAGAGTTCGTGGCAAAGTGTGATACATGCCAGAGAGTTAAAGCAGAACATAGAAGGCCAGGTGGTTTGTTGAAGCCTTTGGAAGTACCGGAATGGAAATGGGAGAACATCACGATGGATTTCATCACCGGTTTACCGCGTACGAAGAGTGGCCATGACATGATTTGGGTGATTGTTGATGAGACTCACGAAATCAGCCCATTTCTTGCCATGTAAGGTTGACATGCCAATTAAGAAGTTCACTCAATTGTATTTGGACAATATAGTGAGACTTCATGGTGTGCCTTTATCTATCGTATCCAGCGAGAGATAAGCGATTCATAAGTCACTTACGGAAAGGGTTGCAAAAGGCTTTTGGAACAAAGAGCGGACTTAGTCTGACATTTCACCCATGAGCAGGCGGTCGATCCGAGAGGACAATCCAGACTCGAGGACATGCTTAGAGCTTGTGTCCTTGAAGTAGGGGATCATGGGATGATTACCTCTCGGTGGCGAGAGTTCGCTTATAATAGCTTGATTATCATGCTAGCTTGGGGATGCCACCGTTTGAAGCCTTGTACGGTAGGAAATGCCGGACTCCACTTTATTGGGGCGAAGTTGGGGAAAAGCGATTAGCCAGGGCGAGTTAGTTCGGCGAGGCTAAAAAGAAAGTTGGCGTCACGGAAGAATCTTAAAGCCGCTCAAGACCGGCCAGAAGAGTTGGGCGGACATCGAGAAGAAGACCGTTAGAGTTTGCGGTTGGGAATGAGTGTATCTACGAGCTTCTCCGATGAAGGGTGTTAAGAGGTTTGGGCGAAAGAAAGCGAGTCCGAGGTATGTGGGGCCTTTTGACATCATCGAAAGGATTGGAAAGTTAGCATATAGACTTCGATTACCGGAATCGATGTCTAGGGTACATAATGTCTTCCATGTATCCATGCTTAAGAAGTGTCTAACTTCTATGGATGTGGAATCACAGCTTGATCCGGATATGCTTCAAGATAATCTATCTTATGTCGAGAAGCCGGTTAAGATCCTAGATAGGAAAGAGAAGGTGGTCAAGAGAAGGATGATCCCTTTGGTCTTGGTGCAATGGAGCAATCATTCACCAAGTGAAGCGACATGGGAAGAGGAAGATGTGATGGCAGATGAGTTCCCAGAGTTTATCGATCTTCCAGTATGTCGTTCAAGTTTCGAGGACGAAACTCCTCTTAAGGGGGGAGGAATGTAATATCCTGAATTTCGAAAAAAAGGGCATTTCAGTCTTTTAATGAAAAATCGGAATATTATATTTTTAATTTGGAATTTTAAAAAAAAAAAAGAAAAAAAAAGAATTAAAGGGTTTTATGGGAGTTAACCTCCCATAATCATCAAAAAAAAAGAGAGGAACCGTTTCTTTGGAGAAAGGGGGCGCAAGTTTGAGAAAGAATAGAGGGAGGAGAGACTTTCGATAATCGAAGCTTAATCGTTGCTTTCGATTGTGCGAGGCGCATCAAGAGAAAAGCGCTCTACGGAAATAGAGGATCGTTTCGATACCAATAACGAACCGTTTGGTGAAGGTAAGGTTTTAACCTCTCTTAGATTTTTCGGCCTTAGACTTGGATATCGGTGTTAAGAGTGTGTTTTTGGTGTTTGGAATCGTAGTTTGATCATTGGTTTGATCAATGTATAGGGTGAATCGAAGGCTAGGTCTTTGTTGACGTTTTGGATCGTTGTTGCTCGCAATTAAGGTAACGGGGTTTTCATATTGAATGATTGATGTTTCAATCTAATTTTTGAACTATAGTATAATTTCTCTGCATGAAATCTGATTGGACTATCTCGAATTTATGCAAAAATGGTGCGGTGGTCTTCGGCAAGGCTCTGTTTTAATATTTGGTTTTTGATTCTGGGTGCCTAGGTTAATAGATGATATTAGTAATATTCGAAGGTATGCCTTCCATTTTTTTTTATATGTTTTCGGCCCTGGACATGTTGGTACAGCAAGGCAGTATTTTAGCTAATTAATATGCAGTAAGTCTAATGGACACATGAAAGAAGTTAGATCTGATAAAAAAGATTACCAAGCCTATTTGATTTACATAGTAAAGTTTTGTTTACAAAAAGGGACTTTGTTGACTTGTTATTCTGTTTGTTTCAAGAGTTAATAATAAATAAAATAAGATATGTATAAAAATATAAATAATTAATTTGGGTGTAGTGTGGTGGTAAACTAGAGTATGGTTTGGGGTCTTCCTAATATGATCTAAACAACATTAATAAACATTCATTAACATTACAAAGCCATGAATAGGTTTCTGATGCGTTTAGTTCTGCACCAAGTGGACTTCTTATGAATGAAACTTGGGACCGTCGGAAACTTAGGATTGGCCTTGTGCTTTGATGAACTAGGGTTTATCATTGTCTGTGTAATTGCTAGATTGAGTCTAGAAGTCTAAGAAGAGGGGGTAGGGAGCTTTTGTCTTGAATGAAACTAGGTGGCGAGTTAATCGCTTAATAAGCGTAATTGACTAGATAAAAGATTAAGCATCATGAGAGCTTGAATAGGCGCGATACAACATCGGCAATGTGTTGGTTGGCGAGATAAAGTGGTAATGGTCTTTGCCGGATTCTAGACAAAGCCGATTAAAGTAGTGATCATACCGCCGGACAACCTCACGAACGAAATAGTCATTCACCGGACGACTTCTTAGTGCTGCTAGCGGTTAAAGTGATTGATTGTCGGGACCGCTAGGGATTTATCTCTATAGGGTTGCAACTTTTGTCTTAGTGCATATCTCACTAAGTGTAGTGCCCTCGCAAACATCTTTGTAACATAGATAAGCTAAGTTAGTAACCCTAGGGACCTCATATTATACCATGAATATAATGTGATAGTTAGATGTAAGATCATGTTCTTTTGGCCTAATAACAAGTTGTTGTTTGAATAGTTTCCGTTATAAAGCGTATGATTTCAATAGCTTTACTACTCGTTACTAAATGCGTATGTACTTACCCGTTAAATGTTTTATTGAGAAGATGAAACGAGTTTATGGAGGCGAGGAGTATGATGAAGATGTTTGAGGTCTTGATCTGAAGATGTTTTATATGAAGTTGTTCTCTTGGAAACTTTCTTTTATTTCAAGTTTGATACAAACTATGTTGTTATTTCAGATTGAATAATGTTTTTTGTTTGGCTCGTTTTGTGGCCTTTGTTGTAAGACTAGATCGTTCGGCTTCTTTTGTTTTGGAATTGATGTAAGATGTTTCAATTTCCATTTTGGATTTAGTGCAGCATTGAATCTGGTTTTGTTGGTCTTTGGAATTTATTTTCCCGAGTCGCTTTTCGTTTCGCATTGTGTTTATGATATATGGCGTAAGGCTTATGTATAATATTGGATTATATTTAATATTATACATGCCGGGCGTTCGTTTCCGGATAAGGACTCGGATCCGGGAACGGGGCGTCACATTATCACAAAGTTTAATGTACACGTTTCTGAAATTAATGTTCCAACATATTGCATATTGTTGTATCACCAACAAAAATGACTTTTTCAATGTTAAGACTGTCTCCAATGGAGACTTATTTTTACTCTAAAACTTGCATTTCCAGTACTTTATAGCTGCAATGGATTACTTTATTAATACTCTAACTGCAAAAATGTTACTTGAATCTCCATATATGGAGTATCCCCTCGAGATGAATAATGTGCACTTTCCCTTTTTTTGTGGCCCATGTGGTGGATGAAAATAAAAATAAAAATAAAATAATTTGTGGTTAGGTATATAGTTGAAGGAAAAATGTGTTTGAAGGATTGTATAAAGGGTGTTTATTGGAGTGGATGTTTTTATAAAGTGTTAAAAAAGTGTAACTGGAACGAAAAACAATGTGTTTGAAGTGTTGTTTAAAGTAAAATCATTGAAGACAGTCTAATACTGAGTTTTAAAAAAAAAAAACCGGCTTTTGAAAATAGATCCCTTCTAAATATATATATATATATATATAAATAATATAAACAAAGTGATCATGTCATGAAAAATTGGAGGTGAAAAAAAAACACAAAAAAAAAAAAAAAAAAACGGTGTTCATTGTATATTTAAAAAAATCATGTCAGCTGCCAAGTTGTGAAAGAAGAGTACTTCTTATTTGTGATTGTATTATCTTCATCTAAATTTTAAATTTTCAACGCAAGTCTAGTTTGTATTTGGCAGTATTTATTAATTTGAATATTTTCTTAATAATAAAATTAGAATTTTTTTTTAAGTTTGGGATGCATCACTTGATAGGGCACAGTTACCTGCTTTATTTGACTTTGTCATTTAAAATAAAAATTTTTTTTTTCCAGAATTATAATAAGACCAATTAAATAATCCATCCGTTCCACAATAACTGAGGCAGTTGCCAAAAAATTTTGTTTCATTTTATGTGAGGCAGTACAATTTCCAATTCAATATTTATTGTGTTTTTACTTAATTTATCCTTAATTATTGCATTAGGATATATAAAAAGGAATATCACATTAATTATATCTAAGGATATTCTAGTCATTTTATTGTAAAAATTAATGTATTAACCCACCTCCTTAATATGTGTGATTTTGGCAATTGCCTCAATAAATTGGAATGGAGGGAATAGTACAATGTATGGCCTTTGACTAGTAACATATACAACTAAGGATGGGAATTGGTCCCTGACATGAATTTTTTTGGGAGATGATGATACAAATTATATCGCCACCATTTAGTTTCGGAAGTAGCCTGAGGAAGTTCTGCGACTACATCTTCGGCGACGTCGAATGGTATTAAAATTAAGGTCGCCGCCAACGACCCTTCCTATGACTTCGTCAGAGCTAGGGGGCCGGTGGGCGACCATGGACACAAGGCTCTCCAAGGGCCGCACAAGACTTGAGAAGAAAACATGGGGCGAAGGCCAGACAACGAAGCTGGCGACCTTGGCGACCACAAAGGGTCGCCGCCTGGATATTTTAACCACTTGATGTTAGATATTTAGTATTTGTTTAGCTATTAAGACTAGTGACTAAGCTGCTTCGCACCGCCGGTCTTTAGCTTCACCCCTAAGTCTAATCTTCCTATAAAAGGAAGTCCTGTGTAACCTAATCAAGGACATTCTAATACAAAAAACGCAGGCCAAAGCTCTGTAAAAGCAAACTCATCTCACCGTCTTCCTCTCGCCGCCGCCTATCTCTGGCTAATATACTAACAAACTACTCACAAACAAGCCAGATATCCACAGCACTAACACCGCAACGCCATCGTGACGATTTCTGCATCGTCAGTTGGCTCCGTTACCGGGAACTCTTGCAACAAATTGCTCACAGTTCCAGGCGTGAAGATCATCGAAGAGTGGTAACACACGGCGGATCGAAGGAATCTCACCTCCGCCAGTCAGGAAACGTCCGGCTATATTTATTCATCCAAGTTGCGTTCCAGAAAGAGGTAATCTTACAAAGAAAAACCCTCAAAATAGCCTTTGCTTCATTCCCCCCAGAAAAGGGAACCGTCAAGGGACAGACTTTTCCACCTCAAAAGTATATACCCAAAAAAACCCTCACCTAAACAAAACACTTCTGAAAAATCACACTTTTCCGGGGTTATTACACACAAATCGTCACCACTCTTCCCCGGAAAGTCACTACAACAATGACGGGAAGTAAATGGCATCTGACTCCCAAAACCCCTGCGAAGAGGGGCATGCAATATCAGGCTCGTGGAGGGAGTAGGAGAAACACTTGACAATCTCCCCGCAGAAGGAGAAGGGTCGCAACGAGGGGTCCTATCACCTAGCGACGTCCGGAATGTCATTAACCAAAAGGCCAAGTCAAAAGAGGCCAATGTTGCGTTAGATGGGGCTCGCAAAGAGAGAACAAGGTCACAACAGAGTCAAAGGTCGACCCCCGAGACAAGACCAGGCTTCCTGGAGGACCCTGAGATCGCGGAAATGAGGGAATATGCAAGGTATGCAGAAACTATGTACTTAACTAACTCTCGCCTGGTAGCGAAGGGCCAGGCCCCAATGGCGATATGACCCCCGAATCCTCCTAGAAATGAAACTGCTCCTGCGGCCATAAACAAAGGTCGCCAGAGTCAGATCCAAGAAATCGAGATATAGGAGAGTGTGCATTCGTCTTGTCGCGAAGGATTGAGGAAAGAAATTGCGCAAAACTCAATACTCCCATATCGCGACCACCAGAGAGGGAAGACACTTGAAAAAGGATCAGATTTCAAAAGGTTGGGTGAGAAGGACAAGGCCTCGGCCCCAAGTCGTCTCAGCCTTCCAGGGGCAGGAATACCCCCCCGACCAGATAGGAGCGCGCAGGACGCTCGCGTAATAATAAGGGAGAAAAGAGCTCGCCAGGAGGGATCGCAAGACTATGGGGAATCAGAACGCGGGCAGGAACGAGCTGATAAGCAGGCACTGTCGCGACCCAGGTTCGACTCTGCCTTGGCAGAACAAATGGAAATAATGAAAAATGAGCTCGCGGAGCTGAAAAAGTCGAGGCCAGTCGAGAGGGCCGCACCGGTCTCAGGAATCGACGTGCTCGCTAAAAGAATCACAGAGACATTACCTGCCAGCAATGAAAAGGTTAGCTACCCCAGCTATAATTACTATAATAGTAACTCTTGTCCGAACGACTGGCTCACCGCTTTCCAGGGCCGCATTACCTTAGCAACTCAGAATAAGTCCGCCTGGTGCATCGCTCTAGTCGGTAGCATGCAGGACAGGGCTGCGTCCTGGATACACGGGCTTCCCCGCGGCTCAGTTAAAAGTTGGGAGGACCTATCGGAAAAATTCGTCAGAGAATTTGAATCGGCAAGCAGACCTAAGAAAACCATAGAGGATCTATATGAGGTTCGCATGGGAGGGCATGAGTCTGGAAAAGAATATTACGAGCGGTTCATCAGAATATACGATCAGACAAGAAATATTCCGGATGACGCAGTTATAACATGTTTTCTCACAGGGATCGCCAAGGGTCCGATGAAGACAGAATTTAACCTGCGGCCCCCCAAAGCGGGTCTCAGGGAAATGCTGGAAAGGGCCCGGATGATGGGAGTCAGCGAAGCGCCATCCTCTGGGAAAACCAAACCCAAAACAGAGCAACCTCTACATAAAGAGGATCGCACGGAGGATCGTAAGAGGGAAAAGGGGCGAGATGCTAGCCACGATCGTCGAGGTAAAGAAACCGTACAAGTTCAGCGAGGATAACTTTACACCGCTCAACACCAAAGCCTCCCAGATACTGTTCGAGATTCGCGAGCATTTCGACAAACCCAAGCCCATGAGGGGCGATCCCGACAGTCGCGATAAATCGAAATACTGTGACTATCATAAAGATCACGGCCACGTCACAGATGAATACTTCACATTGAGGCGAGAAATAGAGAGATTGATCCGCGAGGGACCAGCGACTAAGTATAAACGAGACGGGAATACCGGTCTTGGACAGGGTCGCCAACCCCGCGTCTATCAGAGGGAAGTTCAAGTTATCCATGGGAATATTTCAAAGCAACAACCAGTGAAATCCCGGATACATCAAATCAATACGCGGCTTTGAAAACAGGTAGTCTTTGGGGAAAGCGAAAGGAATCATGTTCACTAAAAGTGAGTCGACCACGGTCGACGGTCCCATGGTAATACCCTCATTCTCAAAGTCGGGGTGAACAACAAGCATGGCGTCAACAGAGTAATGGTCGACTTTCGGGCTGGCCGTGAAGTCATATATTTATTTATTTAAAGCAGATCGGATTCTGTGAGGCAAGTCGAAACCTTACAACAGGGTGCTCGAGGGCTTTACCAATGATACGGTGCGGGTCAAAGGCACCATCGACCTTAACATCACTCTTGGCGATTACGAACCACGAGCAGCGATACTTTCTAGTTATTGATCTCCTCGTACTACAACATAATTTTGGGAATTTCTGCTATGAGGAAATTTCAAATGGTGGCGTCTGATCCTCACCAAAGGGTCAAATTCAACGTAGGGGACGAAATTAGGGTCGCCATCAGCCAACCCGGATTTTTTCTCGAATACATGACCAAGAATAGGGTCGATTCCAAGCGACCCAGAGTAGAGGGTTTTAATATGACCACAGATCAGATCGCTACGGTCAAGGAAGTTCCAGAAGAAGCAGTAGAGGTTGAAACATTACAGATCCGAGACGAGCCGGACTTCATCGCCGAGGACGAACTGGTCGAGGTTATTATAAATGACGAGCACCCTGATCAGAAAGTCAAGATAGGATCGCAGACCACCGAGAAGGAAAGGTAAGGGCTGATCGAGCTTCTAGAGGCAAACTTGGACACCTTTGCCTGGGAGGTGACAGATATGAGAGGTGTGGAGTCGGAGATCGCTTTGCACCATCTAAGTGTCGACCTCAATTTTAGGCCGATCCAACAAAGAGCGCGCCAATTCTCTATAGAAAAGGAGGTCGCAATAAAAAATGAGGTCGAAAAGCTTTTAATCAGCTGGCATTATCAAAGAGCTGCAATACCCTTCCTGGTTGGCAAACGTGGTAATGGTGAAAAAGCATAATGGCAAGTGGCGGATGTGCGTCGACTTCACCGACCTGAACAAAGCTTGCCCCAAAGATCCTTACGCACTGCCCCGAATTGACAAAATGGTCGATGCGATCGCAGGTTTTGAAACACTGAGTTTTCTAGACGCTTATTCAGGCTATCACTAAGTGAAGATGGCTGACGAGGACAAGGAGCTGACGGCCTTCAGGGCCACCGGCGGACTATACTACTACGAAATGATGCCGTTTGGTCTAAAGAACGCAGGTTCAACGTATCAAATGATGGTGAACAAAGTTTTTAGCACACAAATTGGCAAAAACATGGAGGCTTACATCGACGATATGGTCGTGAAATCAAGTCGCCAGGATCATCTGGTGGATCTTCGTGAAACCTTTGCAAACGTAAAAAGTCACTCAATGAAGTTAAACCCCGCCAAATGCACTTTTGGGGTCCAGGCAGGGAAATTTTTGGGCTTCATGGTACGTCAAAGGGGGATCGAAGCAAACCCAGAGAAAATTGAAGCACTAATAAACATGGGCGAGCCAACCAACATTAAGGAGGTACAAAGGCTGAATGGGAGAGTGATAGCCCTGGGAAGGTTTATATCAAAATCCGACGAGAAAAGCTTACCCTTCTTCAAAATTCTAAAGGGAAATAAAAACTTTTTATGGACCAAGGAATGCTCTCAGGCTTTTGAAGAACTCAAGGCCTACCTCTCAAGCCTGCCTCTGCTAACCAGTCCAGTGGTCGGAGATGTCTTGCTATTATATCTGGCTGCCTCAGATAGGGCCGTCGCCGCAGCACTTATCAAAGAAGAGGGTACCTCGCAAAAGCCTGTTTATTATGTTTCTAAGGCTCTAAGCCCAGTAGAAAGTTGTTATTTTAATGTCGAGAAATTAGCCTACTGCGTTGTTATCGCCACCCGAAAATTAAGGGCTTACTTTTCATCGCATTCGATAATAGTACTGTCAGACACGCCGCTACGGCAGATCCTCCACAAACCAGACTTATCAGGTCGTTTGCTACGCTGGGCCATCGAGCTCACCGAATTCGATATCCGGTACGAACCTCGAAAGGCCATCAGAGCTCAGACATTGCCCGATTTCATCGCCGAAACGAGCTTCAACGGAGAAATCCCGCAACAAACCAATACAAGGCATAGCCCCGATAGAAGTACCACAGCGGACGAGCCTCAGCGGCCAAGTCACTGTTGGCAACTATATGTCGATGGCGCCTCCAACCTCAAAGGTTGCGGTGCGGGGATCATTTTACTCGAGCCTGGAACTTCAGAAGAAATCGAGAAAGCCTTGAGATTTAACTTCACTGCGTCAAACAACCAAGCAGAGTATGAGGCAGTCGTCGCGGGACTGGAGCTCGCAAGGGCCATGAAGGTCGAAAATGTGCAGGTTTTCTGCGATTCATAGTTGGTTGTCAATCAAGTGACCGGGTCGTTCGGCATCCACTGCGAAATTTTGCAAAAATATATTAATCTCATCAAAAGGCTTGAAAGCAGCTTCAAGTACTGCAAGTTTACCAACATCCCCCGAGAGGACAATCACAGGGCTGATTATTTATCCAAGCTAACCAGCGAGGACGAGATAAGCACCCATCGATTATGGTAGAGTATCTGTCAGGGCCCGCCATCGACAGGGTCGAGGTAATGGACTTGCAATACACCAACCCATGTTGGATTGATATCATGAGGGAATACATCGACTCTGGAAAGCTCCTCGAGGAGCCAAAGCGAGGCAAAATCCTCGGTCGGAAGAGCGCGAGATACACCATCTTAAACAACATCTTATACCGCGATCATTCTCTAAACCATTCTTTGAGATGCGCATCACGACTGAAGAAGTCGATGGGATCCTCATAGAGCTGCATGAAGGGATATGTGGCGGCCACCCAGCTAGCCACACCTTTGCTCAGAAGGTCTTATTGGCAGGATATTACTGGCCGAAACTCATGGAGGACGCCAAGGCATATACTAAGGCATGCGACGTATGTCAAAAATTTGCAGATATTCCTAGGCTACCATCAGTTGAGAAAAGCATTGTCGTAGCCGCGTGGCCCTTCGACATGTGGGCCATCGACCTCATCGGGCCATTGAAAAAGGGCCGCTCTGGATGCGAATATGTGGTGGTCGCCGTGGACTATTTCACCAAGTGGATCGAGGCCAAAGCCATGGTAAAAATCTATACCATGGACATAACTTATTTTTTGTTCGACCAAATATGGACCAGATTCGGCGTCCCCAGAGTAATAGTGTCAGACCACGGACCTCAATTCAGAGAGGAGTTCGACACATTCTGCGGAGAGAACAACGTCAAACATTGGCAATCGTCAGTATGCTATCCGCAGGGAAATGGTCAGGCTGAGAACGCAAACAAACAAGTACTCAGCGTGCTGAAAAAGAGTTTGGGTGAAAAAGCGGGTAAATGGCCTGATCACCTCCCCGCGGCTTTATGGGCACTTAGAACGTCGTGGAAAACAACTACAGAGGAAACTCCGTTTGCCTTAACCTACGGATCCGAAGCTATGGCCTCGGTGGAAATGGCCCTACCAAGTTTAAGGGTCGCACATTTCAGCGAGACGGATAACCCGCTCACTAGAGAACTTGAGCTCGATTTAGCAGAGGAGCGGCGGATCGAGGCATATGGTCGTTTGTTCAACTGCAAACAAGCTGCGAAACGTCACCATGACAAACACGTTCGTAACCATCACTTCGCCATTGGAGATTATGTTTTACGAAAAAGACAAGCCACGGGCCACGAGGCCAAGAAATGGAAACTATCGGAAAACTGGGAAGGCCCAGTGAGGATCGCTCGAGTAGTCAAGAAAGGTACCTACGTGCTAAGTGATAATCAAGGTCGTGAATACAACTGACCTTGGCATGCCGATAATCTGAAAAAATATTACATGTAAAACGTGCATCTGCAACATGCGGACAAAGCATGCTGAGAATGAAATCAATAAAGGAAAATCTTTATTCAAATAAAGGGAGTACAATTATTTCCAGCAAACCTGCGGCCTACAACGCCCTTCGATCTGGCCAGAATAAAAGGGGCGGCCAAAAAAAAAAAAAACCCTAATGAGTGTACCTATAACGATCCAATGAGTGCTTCGGCACCCTGGCTAAACTACATAGCTTAGTTATCAATGAAGCAAAGGGGAAGCGACGATTGCGGTCCATAGAAACTGCAAAATTAACCGCCTCGCGGTGAATCAAGATCCCCCAATCAATGTCAACCTGATGATCGCGAATAGCGTGCAAAAGCAAAGCTTCGGCTTCACTAACAGCCTCGTTGTCTATAGACAAAAGGGCGCGTGAGTTGATAAACTTTTTCCACTCACGGTTGCTGCGAGAAAGAGCGGACGCAGGTCCCAGTGCGCGAGGCCGTTCAGAGTCTGGAAACAGCGCACGGATTGCTCGTCGTAAGCAAGCCTGTTTACTAGACTCATCAGCAAGGTTCCAAGCGAGCTCATAATGGGATGAGGGATCGATAGCAGGTATACGCAAGGCACCATTAATAGCTTCCGGAGTAAAAACAACCGCGGCACCACGAAGGGTAATACAGCTAACAACCCCTTCAGATGCAACTTCAGATAAAATGGAGTAGAACTCCCTCACCAATGTAAGATTGGGAAGTATTGATGAAGGTGGTGCAACAAAATCTGCCCACCCAAAGAAACGTACCCGCAGCAGAGAGCCATCACCCTCAACCTTGCTCTGATTTAAACCCCTCTCATTCGCAGGCTCAGCCCATTCAAAATAGCGCCAGAAATGATCTTTAGCAATAGGAGAGGCAGTAAGGAAAAAGGGGGATACATCACGAGTGGGACGGGCTTTCCAAACACGCACTCTACCCTCTCCGGACATGGTTCTCACAACAAAAATTTATGCAAAAGAAAAATCAGAATGGAAGTTTTCCCGAACAGATGCTTTTCTTATTCAAACATGTGCAATGGGTTGAGATTGAGCAAATACCTGCCTCCTCCTTCTTATAGCGAAGGTCAGCAAAAAGGACGGCCACGATCAGCATAATCCTACGGTCGGCCTTCACACGGCTCATCCAAAATTCAAAATTCAAAGGGCACATTTAATATATATCAGATATCAAGGCAAGATTCTAGCCTATATTCACGCAACAGTTACTAGCCCGAGATTATAGGCCACTTTGAACACGCATGCGCTCCCAGTGAGCTGTCAAATTGATTCAAATCCTTGGATTCCCGACAACACGGCAGTCGAGAAAGGTTAGTCATGCCCATCGGTTCAGTTCGCAAGTTTTAGACGAACCT
The DNA here is from genome assembly GCA_026214975.1 of Gentiana macrophylla. Lineage (NCBI taxonomy): Eukaryota > Viridiplantae > Streptophyta > Magnoliopsida > Gentianales > Gentianaceae > Gentiana > Gentiana macrophylla. Next base: position 20,645,902 of record CM047812.1, on the reverse strand, counting down.
TTGCTCCGCCCAAAACTTAGGGGGCCGCATCCAGAGAGCTTCAAACAAACGTTTCAAGCAAACGAATCAAGGGTTGTACGAGTTTGCTACGATGTTTTGTTTCGCCCAAAACAAAGAGGGATGGGGAAATTTTAAGCACACATCAGCTCGTCCGTTCTAGTTATTTCGGCGAGCTCATAAAAGCCTCGCCCAAATAAAGGGGGCCGCATACGCATACAAAATAAAAGTAGGAAACAAATCAAAGAAACAAATGCAAATACATAAAGTCAGAGGGCCAAAAAGCGGCCACAAACCAAATCCAACAAGCCAAACGCGGCCACAATGTCAATGCGGAAAGAAAAAAAGATAAGCTAAGTTATTACAATCATCAAACGAGGATGCCAAATAGTTCAAAAGACAAGCAAAGTTGAATCGTTACAAGACCGCAGATATGTTTCGGAAAAAGCCCAAAAATAATTAAACAGAGCCAGGAGTGTCAATATACTCGTCACCGGGTTCATCACTCGCGGCAGGAGGAGCTCTCAAAATGGAAAAGTTCACTGGATTCACTGGAGGAGGATCCCACACAGGGTCGCCACGCTGTATCTGGTTATTCTGGATGGCAGCAATATGGTCCGCCGTATAAGGAATATCGGGGTGAAGGGCCAACAGCTCGGGAGTTCGCTGAGATAAGTCAATCCACTGGAGCATTTCCTCAAAGGTAATGCTCTCCCTCCTATGGTAGGCCCAGATACAGCGGGCAATATGGTTAAAGCCTTGATCAAAGCTCGCCTCTTGATAGGCAAAAAACTCGTCAGAGAGCTTGTAGGCATCCACAGCCGCGGGCCCCGCTTCCTCAGCAGCCTTTTCCGCAGCAGCAAGCTTCTCCTTCAGACTCGCGATCTCCTCAGCAGATAGGCGAGCTTCTTCTTTCAGAGCCGACACTCTCTTCTGCAACTCCACATCCAGCTTAGCACTCTCCGCCATGGCTTTTTTCATCCGCTCAACCTCTGACAACGCCGCCGAGCTTTTCTTTTTAGAAGTGATCCGGGCTTTCTCTGAGGCCCCAAGGGCCGCCGTCGCTTTCAGTTCAGCCTTGCGCTTCTCGGCGGCCTCAATCGCCTTGTTTATACGAGTCCCAAGCTGAAAGAGAGAAACGAGTCAAGAGCCCGCTAGATACGCAAAGTATGAAAGAATGGAAATGCAAGAGAATTATAAACTCACCATAGAAGCGGCAATTGCAAATTGGCTCGACAGATCTTTCAGCTCGGCGACCTCATCGCCGGCAGGGGCGTCGTCCTAAACCACGACGCAAGCAGTGATTCCTCTCCCGATCTCCATTTGAACCCCGGGCGGTGACTCAAATCCTAAGCGACCCAAGGGGATGACATCAGCAATAGCCTCCCTGATTTGGCTCACCTTATTCATGTCAAGGCCCTGGATAAAGTTGGCATCCAACCACACAGCCTCCTTCCCCTTGTAACCACGGGGCAACGTCCCAGTCGGCACCGGCTCCACCTCCTCAGGGACCTCTTCCACAACAGCTTCAGCGGCTCGCCTGTCAGTGCGATCAGACCCTTTTCCGGCACCACCAGCAGTCTTGGTTTTCGATTCGGATCGCCCGACCACGGGACTCTTGGCCTTTTAATCAACCTGTGATCTTTTTTGGGCCACGGTCTGGCTTGAACTCGCAGGCTGTGGCGCCGCCGAAGCCTTGGTAGGATCAAATGTCTCATCAACAATGGATGCGTCCACAGTACGGGGGACCTTCCCCAGAGCTTGCTTCAAGGCCGCCTGACGGGCCTTAGCCTGCTCATCAGCGAGCCTTTGATTTTGAGCCATGCGTTCGGTGGCGTCCATATCTGCAAAATAGGTTCGTTAAACACGGATCCAAAAGAAAGAAAACGACAATTTATGAAATAAGCAAACAGAGAGCAAGGAAGGTTACAAGTCGGCCTTTCACTCGGGTGGCCTCCAAAAACCGCACACTCAGAGGGAAAGCATCTGCCCAAGTGGCAATCTCCTACCCAGTCAGGGTCACTCTCCTCAGGAACTATGGCGACCAATGGCTCCGCCTTGCCCGGGCCCGCAATGCCAGCCATGCGCGCCCGGGGAAGAGCCTGGTCAAGAAAATCGACACAAGTAACGTTCCACAGAGAAGTCTCGATTCCATCTGATTGTATGAGCGCCATGAGTCCTTTGACAAGACGCCGCTCTGATATTAAAGGCTCGTCAATCGAAAGGGTGGACTTTCCCATGCGGCACCGGCCTTAGGAAACGGCCACCAACCTTGGATTCTACGCAGGATCCGCTCATGCCATCTGTGAATCTTATTTGGCAAGCGAGAAATAATAAGCGGCGTCTTGGTCATCGTGATATTTGCCCCGGTATGCCTGTGCCACAGAACAAATGAAATTGACCTAACAAAGTGAGCGTGGGTTCTATCTTCATCGTCCTACACATCACAATAAAGGCCATGATCTGAATGACGGCCCCGATAGCAAAGTCAGAAGGCAGAGCCCCCATAAGCCTGCAAATCTTAACAAAGAAAGGATCGAATTGAGGTCTGAGACCCGCATAAAAATGATCAAAGTGTAGGATTAGGGTATCGTCTGGGCGGCGAGCACAGACATAATCCTCACGGTCTTCGGGCTTAAGCTTATCCTCCTCCCTCGAGTAATCCAGCAGAGAGAACCTGTATATACTGGTGTCAATTTAAATCGGCGCCGGATGAATTTGTTTACATCACCGCTGTCACGAAGCTGCGCCCACTTTTTCTCCAACGCCTTCTCATAATCCGCCAGGATAGCGAACTCTCTCAACGCCTCGGGATTGTTGGGTGTCAGTTTCTTTGCCTTAGCAGCGGCCTCCCCGACGGTGATTTTAGGATCCTCTTCCTCTTTGGTTTTTCAGGGAGCTCCCAGACAATTTTGTGAGGCAGGGGGCATTCTCGTCCTCACTCGACCCCATTAACTCATGCAGAGCGGCGTCCTCAATATACGCCTCGTTATGATCAGCGGCGCCGCTGGGGCTAGGATCGGAGGGATGTTCTTCGATATCAGACGTCGCCCTTTCACCAGCCTCGGTAGTGCTTGCCCCCTAGGCCCGTGCCATTTACCTATGACTCTTCTTACGTCGCGGGACGGGGTCAGGGAACAAAGAATCCAACTCGAAAGGATCGTCGCCCACTCGAGCTGCGGCCTCTCCGCCGACTATCTCTTCAAGCGGGTCGACCCCGGCGGACATTTCGGGACTAGAGAGGTCGTCGTCCTCTTCCTCATTGGTATAGTCATATGCCTCATGTTCTTCGTCGGAGTCGCCTCTCACGGAATGCTCTCCGTTAGACATCCTGCAAAAACAAGAGGAAAAGGTGGATCTTTCAGACCTGGGATAATAAGAATTAAGCCAGGAAGGTAATCGCACCCATCTCGACGCCTTCCCCTCCGTTTTTACAGGAGAAAATGGAAAGCAATATGCCAAAGAAGGGAAGTGCAAGCAAACGCAGCCAAAAACAGGGGATCCTGGGCTAAAATCGCTTGCCTCTCCCCCCTCTTTCCAGAAAAACACCTTTCACATGAACTCATCCCCATACAGTGAATCAAAACCACTAAAAAAGCTCGAAATTCAGCAAGAAAAGCAAAGAGAAAGGGATAAGGAGGGAAGAATTTACCTGTTTGTGGGAGGAAGATGAAAAGAGCAGCCTCAAAAACACGCCGGAAACCTCGAAATCTACTTCAACCACCGCCAAACCCTCCCTTCTAGCCTTCACCGGAAGCTTTTGTCAAATCCAGAGGAGAAAATGAGGAGAAAGCACTTGGAGAAAAATTATGAGAAATAGAAGAGGAAAGTGAGGAAGTATGAAGGAGGTCATCTTTATATAGCCAAGCAAGTTGCGATCATGGGGCTGGGAGTTGATCCATCCAACGGTTGGAGTTTGCGCGGTCGATTCGAATTCCAAAATTCAAAAACCGCAATCATGACGAAGGCTAATCAATGCCCACGTGCCTACTGGGCGATTACCTGCAGCGTTATGGCCCACGTAATTCTGATTATCAAGGGCCGACGCCACCACGATCTGACTAATAAACTGCCCCCAACAACCCGTGAAGGATAAGATGGCCTTATAGACGACAATGTCGCAAAAACAGGCCCAGAGTTGCTTCGAAGGCCGCTTGCTTTGAAAGCACGGTCCTTAGTGAACAAGTCGCATCAGACAACAAGGTCGCAAAAACAGGCCCAGAGTTGCTTCGAAGGCCGCTTGCTTTGAAAGCACGGTCCTTAGTGAACAAGTCGCATCAGACGATGAGGTCGCACATACATTGTCCAAGAGCTCACTACTCCACACTCGACATTTTCCAGAAAAATGACCAAGATATGGAGTAGGGGGCCATTGATGATACAAATCATATCGCCACCATTTAGTTTCGGAAGCAGCCTGAGGAAGTTTTGCGACTACATCTTCGGCGACGTCGAATGGTATTAAAATTAAGGTCGCCGCCAACGACACTTCCTATGACTTCGTCAGAGCTAGGGGGCCGGTGGGCGACCATGGACACAAGGCTCTCCAAGGGCCGCTGACAAGACTGAGAGAAGAAAAGCGAGGCGAAGGCCGGACAACGAAAGTTTGGCGACCTTGGCGACCACAAAGGGTCGCCGCCTGGATATTTTAACCACTTGCTGTTAGATATTTAGTATTTGCTTAGCTATTAAGACTAGTGACTAAGCTGCTTCGCACCGCCATACTTTAGCTTCACCCCTAAGTCTAATCTTCATATAAAAGGAAGTCCTGTGTAACCTAATCAAGGACATTCTAATACAAAAAACGCAGGCCAAAGCTCTGTAAAAGCAAACTCATCTCACCGTCTTCCTCTCGCCGCCGCCTATCTCCGGCTAATATACTAACAAACTACTCACAAACAAGCCAGATATCCACAGCACTAACACCGCAATACCATCGTGACGATTTCTGCATCGTCAGGAGACTTATTGAAAATGATAAAATGATTGTCAAAATTATCAAAAATGACACTAACAATTATTTTACAAAAATACCCCTAAACTGGTTTTTTTTTTAAACGGACCATGTACTATATCACAATTAGTTGGAAGTTATGTTGGGAAAACAAAATAGTGGGAAGTTGTCATCAATGCCCACGTTAGAATATATATATATATATATATATATATATATATATATATATATATATATATATATTTGACACTACCATTTAACATTGTTATAATATGCGACACTACTATTTGACACTACCATTTGACATTGTACTATGTAACACTACTATTTGAAATTGTGATATTATTCGACATTACCATTTGATATTGGTATACTATGCGACACACCTTATTTATTCGACACTCACCATTTGACATCAGTACTTATGTAACACTATTTTATTTGACATTACATTATGATACTATTTGACACTACCATTTGATATTGTTATAATATGAGACACTACTATTTGACACTTCTATTTAATATCGTGATATTATTTGACACTACTATTCGACACTCCTATTGAGAGATGTTTTAATTTATTTATTTTTGGTTTAAGAAAACGTGGGTCACCCTAAAAAAAAAATAAGTGGGGCAGTTCTTTTTGTGTTAGTTTTTTTTATATTTATTTTAATAATGCAACATGGTTACAAAAACATGGGGAAAATTAAAAAAATTGTATTTTTGTCCATGCATATTGACAAATGTCTTTTTGATAAAATGCAAATGTTTCTGCCCTTTTGATAATTTCATAATGTTTTTTTTGTACTTTTTCATAATTTTCCCAATTTTTTTTCCTCAACATATAATAGAAATGACATCTTTCATTTGTGTGATTATAAAGAACAGGTTTATAATAAATGGACCGAAATACCAATTACACTTTTTTTGGGAAAAGTTGGTGAAAATGTCGTGCCATAAATTGTGGAGAGTGAATATGCCAAACCATTTATTTAATGTAGTTACACATTAACATAAAAAGAAATAGTAACAATCAATAAAATATAGTTAGAACAAAAAAATTTAGTAACACAAGAAAAAATATAGTAACATATAAAAAGAAGTGGTTACAACCACTAAAATAAAGTTACAACAAAAAAAATGTTGTAACACTCGAAAAACAAGTAGTAACGGTCAATAATATAGTTTAATGACAATATTTACAATTCGCACTTATTACAAAATTTGACTTTATCAAAATTGATTTTTTGAATAAATAACGTTTCTCTCTCCAATCACACTAATTACAGTTCACACTAATTACAAAATTTAAATTTTATAATAAATAACCTCTATGTCCAATCACATTAATTATGGTTCAAAATTGACTTTCTAAAATTTGATTTTCTAATTATATAGAACCATTAATAGACAAATACGAAAATAATGATATTTATAGTATACAATATTTGATTGAAATAAGAATGAATCATAATTAATAGAAAAATACGAAAAAAATGAAATATCAAAAAAATTCAAACAAGCCCTAATTACTAAATTTGATTTTCTACTAAATAACCTCTCACGCCAATCACCCTACTTACACTTCACAATAATTACAAATTTTGACTTTTATTGGAATAATTTAAAAATATAGACCGAATATGTCATTTAATATAAAATATTCTCATATTAAGTACATCCCTATAAAATAGTCTAAGTTTTTTTTGAATGTCACATTAGGTTATAATATTTACTAAATGATACATTTAATTTTACTAATCAATAAAAAATATTCTAACATTAAATAACATTTTGATAAATATATAAACTCAAATATGTCATTGAATACAAAATATTGCGACATTAAATACATCCCTTATAAATTATCCATCCCAGAATAATGTCAAATATTCTTAAATTTATGTCACTTAATGCGAAATATTTTTTCATTAAATTATAATATTTAAAAAGTAATATACGAAATTTGATTTTCTACTAAATATCCTCTCACCCCAATCACACTACTTACACTTCACAATAATTACAAAATTTGAATTTTTTCCCTAATCAATAACCTCTCTCTCAAATGACAGTATTTACAGTTCACACTTATTATGAAATTTGACTTTATCAAAATTAATTTTTCTAATAAATAACATCGCTCTCCAATCACAAAATAACCTCTCTCTCAAATCACACTAAATCACATTTTGAATGATAAGTAAATTCAAATAGTTATTCAAAAAAAATTCAAATATGATAATTAATATGAAATATTCTTAAATTAATATAGTGGAGTAGAGTAGGTAATGGGTAAGGTAGGTATATGTCGAGGGTAAGATATGGTGATATTGGGTAGGGTAGGATAGGATAGGGTGGTGGGTAGGGTATGGCAGCGGTGGGTAGGGTTGGGTGAGAAGAGATATAGGGTATGGTAGGGTAGAGTATGATAGGATAGGTTGGGGTAGTATGTAAGGTAAGGTAGGGGTGGTGGGTAAGATAGTGTAGAGTGTAATGGTGAATATGGTATAATAATGTGTGGGGTGGTGGGTAGGGTAGGGTGGGGTGGTGGGTAAAGTACGGTGGTATGATGGGTAAGGTAGGGGTGGGTGATAGCGGAGTAGAGTAGGTAATGGGTAAAGTAGGTATGATGTCGATGGTAAGATAGATATAGTGATATTGGGTAAGGTATGATAGGGTGGTGGGTAGGGTATGGTAGCGGTGGGTAGGTTAGGTGAGAAGAGAGGTATGGTGCAATGGGGTTTGATGTAGGGCTACCCCACCCCTTCGTCTATATCTTACCTTATGAACTATATCATGCCCTGCTCCAGCCAACCTTAATTCACTACCATGTTCTATTCATCACTCAATGTGTCATCTTTTGTATAATTTATTTCATTTCAATTTTGCATATTCCAAACACAGTAAGAGAATTAATTTATTCCATTACATTCCATTTCGTTTCTATTATTTTATTTTCATTCAATTTCATTCTGCAGAATAAAACACGCCAATAAAATCTTCTTTTCATCCTTCAAAAAAATTATTCTTTTAAAATATATGTTTTCCATGCAATGCTAAAAGCAGAAATATAACGACAATTATTGGCATCAGTAAATAACGCCGGAAATGAATACTAATCTTAAATAAAATAATTTTAATAGCTAGCATTACAATAAGTTTGAAGGGTCTTTGTTTTATAATACATTTTATGCATATTAATTGAATGTAATCACATTATTATACGTCCCCGTGCAATGCACGGGTTATTGACTAGTTAATTATATCCGGCTTCTATTGGTACCACGATTTTGTTTCAATTGACACCCTACTATTGGCACTCTTAAAATTACTTTTGACACCATATTTTCATTATTTTTGTGCAACACAACGTCTGTGTTAGTGACGTTTGTTTTCAGTACGGTCGTCACTGACACCGACATTGGTTTTCAATACCAACGTCAATAGCACTGATATTACAATTATAAATATATCATTGATGTAAAACGTTAGACCTACCGACATTGTAAGTGAAACACAACGTCTGTGGCACTGACGCGCGTATCGTCGTGCGGAAAAGCAATTTAAGGGTAGTGGTCAAGTAAATGAAAAAAAGATGTCAATAGTAAATTTGTGGTACTGATAGAAGCCGTCTAATTATATTTTTAAGGATAATGTAAAATCACACTAATATTATCACACTAAAACGCCACACTACTTACTTGACAAAACAATGAAGATACAAGTGTTCAAATAAAATCCACATAGATCAACATGATTTTGCCATGTAAGTAATGTGGTGTTTAGTGTGATAATATTAGTGTGATTTTACATTACTCTATTTTTATTAATGATTTATGCGGTTCTTTTTTTGGGGGAAAGGATTTATGTGGTTCGAACCGACTCGCTTGAACGCTTGTACCCACATTGTTTTGCCAAGTAAATAATATGATGTTTTAGTGTGATAATAGTGTGTTTTTATATTAATCTATAGTTCAAAAAAAAGATTTACATGATATCTCCAAACAACTTTCTAAAACTAATTTTTCGAAGTATTATCGAACACCAAAGATCGAGACATTTTCCAACAAAGTTTAGAGCATCTACAAAGACTTGATACATTACTCTATTTTTAATGAAGGATTTTTTTTTTTTTTTTTTTTTGGTTTTGAGAAAGGATTTATGTGGTTCGAATTCGAACCGGCTCGCTCTCGTCATATTTCCCACACAAGCACGCAAAAGATCCCCGCCCACATAAACGTCTAAAACCGAACAACATTTCCATGTTCCAATCCAATATTTTCGCATCCACATACACTCCCAGTAATATCTCAAACTTTCATGGCCGGCGCCGGCGCACCGGTGAAGCCTCAAGTCGTCGGAGCCACCTCAGCGTCCGAATTTTCCAAGCACTCCCGAAGCAGACCTGTGTTTTCAGTCCCTGTCTCTTCCCGGAACGGCTACGGCGTTTCCTTTGAGCCGCTTGTAGCTCAAGGACCGTCTTGCTTATTCGTCGGACCTGTTGAAACTGCCAGCAAAGAAACCCTAGAAGCACTCTACTGTCAAGTATGCTTACCTGATTATTATTGTCTGATAATTTTCACTATTTAATCGCCAATTCTTTCAGTAATTCTTCTGTTGTTTTGATTGATTTAGGCTCGGGATTCGTATTATAATGGCTCTCCGTTGATTGTAGATGACATGTTTGATAGAGTTGAGGTAATTAACTTGCTTTTTCTTCTTATACTTTTCACTCCATTTGTTTGTGCCTTAATTTGGAATAATTTGGTGTTAATACAGTTAAAATTAAGATGGTATGGTTCCAAATATGTTGTGAAGTATCCACGGTGTAGTCTTAGAAAGCAATCAACTTATGCAGATGCTGAGGTTAGTAGTCGAATTTTCTTCTCTTTTATGCCAGTTTTATGAGTATTTGATGCTTCATCCATTGATTCATGTATGCTCGGATTGTGTTGCCGTGGCAAATTTTGATGCTTTTTTTGGATTTGTTGTTTTTGTGAATGTCCATTTGGGTTTGCTTCTAAGTTTTCTGAAATGTTTACTACTCAATCAAACTTCATGTGGGTGTGGACACCTCGGCCTTCCCTAACCTTGCACATATTTGGCGTTAGAGGCAAAAAATTTCATGTTTTAGTCTCTCAAGCAATTGTGAATTACATCATTTCTACTCTTGAATATCATATTCACGTATATGTAGGGCAGGAAGATCCTTCGCAGGTATTCGCGCTGGCAGGCTTATGGATCTTGATTCTTGGTTTCGGTGGCTCAGTCTGTCTTGTTCCTATCATGTTTACTATTGTTCAAGCTTACCACGACGCTTTCCATATTGGAGCTACTTATGCCAACCAATCCTCTATGCTAATGTACATAGTGATGGGGTCTGTAATGGGCTATCCCATTGCTTCTGCATCAGGTTAGTTTGGTATATTGTTGGTTCTGTTCTGTTTATATAGGCTTTTCCTGTCAACTTTGTAGCATTTACTGTAGCTTTCTTGGTTCTTGTTTTCCATAGATATTGCTAGCATATCTAAAGTTGTTGAAACATTTGAATGGGGGGTGGGGTGGTGGGGAGGGGGGTTCTAGAACACTGAACTTCTGATTGACTTAGGAAATCATCTGTTTTTAACAGTGTTCCTGTCTGTGTATTTGATCTAGCCGATAATAATTACTTCCAAATGCTTGTCTTTTATTGATTTCAAAATCTTGTTATCGTCTGGATGGTGTTTGTTGTAAATTCATAACTTGATGGATGGTTATCACAGTTGCGGCGCTGCAAGAGATATGGAAGAATGACTTGGTTGCCCTAAAAGGTGTATGTCCAAATTGTGGAGAGGAGGCAAGTCTAGACAGTTTCTTTGAATTATTTTAATGTTAAGGATTTTACCTAATCATTTCTTGGTGTGGATTTCAGTTATATTTTAACAACACCGGTTCATGTTGTGATGCACACAGGTGTTTGCATTTGTAAGATCAGATCAGTCCAACGAGTCCCCCCATAGATCAGAGTGCCATGTCTGTGAGAGCTTCTTAGAATTCCGTACCACAGTGGAGGTACTTGAATTGATTACATATGCTAGCAAATTGCCCCTACATTACTTGGTCCTCGTCCTCGTCCCTTCACTTTTTTGGTGTTCTTTTCGGAAAGGGGGAAGTGATGGGGCAAAAGCCTTTGGGTCATTGTTTGATCTTGGTAGTAAGGCCATAGCCTAGAGAAGCGTTAAGCAATCCAGACTATGAGATATATGATTGGTTTTTCTTGTTGTTGATAATTATAGGATACAGGTGCTGGTTTTTTTATAAGATATACGGGTGGGAATGGATACACATACACATAGATATTAAGAACATCGGGATCAAGAACTAGAAGGAGCAAGCTATAAAATAAAACAATATCTAGGGGTTTTTCTTCATTTTGGGTCACTTTTTATATAATTTTCCAGTGCACTGTCTTTGATTTCAATTGGTTTCTTCATTTCTTCGCATATCTGTGTGATGGATACTTGTATCCCGATCTGGTATTCAAATTTTAAGAAATAGAATATTCATTTGATGTCTGTATTCATCATAAGTATCTGGTCTGCATCCGTTTTGTGTATGTATCGTATACGTAATTCGTTATGAAATGAAATAGGAGTAAAGATTGAATGTATAGAGATTCAATCTCGGGAAGTTCTTATGAAGTCTTAAATCTTATTTCATGCATAGAGATTTAGGTATTTGATGTAATATTGATAACTCTTTTGTTTTAGTTCTTATTATGAAGCCTTAAATCTTATTTCATGCAGCGATCAATCTCGGAACCAAGTCGGCGATGGGTGCACGGCCGAGTTTACCTGATTCGACAACAGCGCAGCAGACGCCAAAAATGGCCATGAATAGTAACTCATTTTCTGTTGTATTAATTCTTTTTAGTGCTCTGCATCTGAAAAGCACAAATTTGCACCACTTTTTTTTTTTTTTTTTTTTTTTTTTTCAGATGTCATTTGACTGTTGAAATTCTTGTAGATATGATGGCTGTTTATTCCAAGTATATAGACAAAAACCACAAGTTTGCATTGAAGTCTTGAATTACATACATGTAAATAGACATTAGTGTCTCATCATTTATAGTTTATGTGCTCCCTTTGAACCTAGGACTTAATTTTTGGGAACTTTTCAGAGTGGTATCTTCACATGTGGAGTAATCTACACCACACAGTTTCGCGTTGAGTTGGAATCGTGTGGTGCAAAATGCTACACATGTATTGTCTTCTGAGTTGGAATCGTGTGGTGCAAAATGCTACACATGTATTGTCTTCATACATGGCGTTACTGTGCAAAAATTTCCCTTAATTTTCCAGTTGGTACAGAAAGGTGAAATAATATTTATTTGATCTTATGCTTTTATGAGGAAATCCAAATTTTCTGAGATTATGGTGTAATATACCTCCCATACTTGAGTCTTTTTACTGCACCCTCACTACAACCTTTACCCTTTCCACTGCTATCACATGTCCCACTTCTTTTCATAACCCACCCATATCCTGACCTTAAAAGCAAAAGCAATGGCCAAATCGATCCGTGGGTGGTGTTGTCCTTAAAGAAAAAGCAATGGCCAAATCAACCTGTGGGTGGTGTTTGACAGCACCCACAGATAGTGTTGTTAAGCGAAACGAACTGTTCACGAACATATTTGAGTGCTTGTTCGTTAATCTAACGACGGCTTCGAATATGTTAAGTGAGCGTTGATAGTGTTAAGTGAATATATATATATATATATATATATATATATATATATATATATATATATATATATATATATATATAGTTTAAAATGTATGTATTGGTGATTGACATTTGTATATTAATTGATATTAGTATCTTAATTATGGAATTTTTAGGTCAGTTTTTCAGGTAAATTAGTCATATTCGAGCTTTATCATGAGCTGTGTATATAAATTTTATTTCACGAGCTGAGCGCGAGCTCGAACGCAAACACTATGTTCATGTTATCGAGCTAAACTTGAACTAAATCATGTTCGTTTAACAAACGAGCTTGAATTCGAACCAAAAATATTCAGCTCGGTTCGGTTCGTAAACACCACTACCCACAGGTTAATAAAAAGGGTTGTGTTAATACTCTTTTGGTTGGAAAGTGGATTTGGCTCATATGTGGATCTATGATGCACCGACACTTCAATCTGTCATCGCCGCTGCACCGTATCGAAATAAGAACGCGACACGACGCTCACACGCTCCGACACACGATGTCGACGACGTATCGGCTGATTAAATTAATATTATTTAAAATTTAAATATCCAACACGCTTCCGACACACTGTCGACACTCTCCGACACGGCACCGATACTTCTGAACCCAATTTTTAAATTTTTTTTTCTTTATTTAAGTTTTTTTTCAATGAAACGTTAAAATACACGATTTTTCATTTCTATATTAATTAAATAAATAATACGCCATATCAAGTTTATATGTTTTTTGTTAATAAACAATCATTTTTACAATTTGTAATATTTTGAAAGTCAATCACAATTTCTTTTGGCACCGTATAAAGGTCGAATTTCTAGATATTCATAGAGTTTATGTAATTTATTTTGTCTAGTTTTTTCAGATGTTTACGAATATTTTTTTTGATGAATTGAATTTTATTTACATTATATATATATATATATATATATATATATATATATATGTGTGTGTGTGTGTGTGTGTGTGTGTGGAAAAGACAATGCAGCGACGAACCCCTAAAACCTCCGCCGCCCCCCTCCCAAAACCTCCAATCTATGGCTTCTCCGCGTACATCTCTGCCTAAGCGCTCCTTTCCTCGTCAATGGCTGCGCCAGATCCTCCGACGATCCCCCAGCATTCGGATTTTACTAGAAAGCCGACTAGCGGCCCCTCTCATATTGTTTTCCTCCATGGCATATTCAAGGGAGAACCATCGATTACAATTCCTAAGGATATTGAAGACTCTCTAGCAGCTCGATTCGATAATACTCTCATCGGAAAATTCTCCCAAGGGAAGCCGAACCTTGATGTAGTTCGAAGATTTATTGCCGTTCAAAACTTCAGAGGTAATGTTCTCACAGGTTTGATTGATAAGAAACATATACTTATTCGATTCGAGATTTCTGAGGATTACATACGCTTATTTTCTGAATCAGTTTGGAATGTAAATGGAAAACCAATGCGAATCCTGAAATGGACATCTGAATTTCGTATTGATCGGGAACCGTCAATTGTTCCAATTTGGTTGTCCCTGCCTATGCTTCCTATTCACTTAGTTGATGAAGACTTTATCTTCTCTCTTGTTTCATCTTTTAGTAAACCTTTATGAATTGATAATGCTGCTTAAAATCTCAAAAGGCCCTCGGGTGCAAGTTAAGATCGATTTATTGAATTTGCTACCATCTCGAGTATGGATTCAAAGTGAAACAGGGTATGGATTCTGGCAAGCTATTGTAATTGAAGAGGAATTACCCTCATACTGTAGATATTGTTGGCATCTTGGTCATCAAGAGCATTTTTGTACGATTAAATATCCAGATTTACAGCATACTTATACTCCACAAAATAGGTCCGGTGCATATACTGAATATAGACCAAAAGAACCACAGGTTAGACAGGAAAATGATGCTCAGAAGCTGGATCATAACATGGTTGTTCAAACCTCAGAGGTTTTGGGCCAATCTGATCATGGAAAAACTTCTTTTGAAAAAGGGAAAATGCAGCTGATGCAGCCAATAGTCCTTATTAGCAATGAAATAGGGTGCAGTGGACAGCTCCTACCCCTGTCAAACAAGCTGTACATATACATGGGGCTGAAACAGAGGGATCTTTCGCAACGGTTGCACATCAAAACTCATCAAAAGCTGGAAAATCACAGGCCCCCCACTGGTTTTAAATTCTTTTGATACAACCCCTATCAAAAAACTTAATGCTGCTGCTGCAAATTCAGAACCTCAGCATGATGAAGCACTTTCTAAGCAGGTTGAGCCTGTCCTCGAGGAATCGCCAAGGTTTGCAAAAGTTGCTATCTCTCATACACAATTGGGCTTGAGAATGAGTGATGGCATGGAGCATGCCCATGAAGTAGGAAAGGTTGAAGAGATCAAGGCTGCTGTTGGCAAATTTGATCAGGCACATATGGGCCTTGCAACCTGTGATCAGAATGAGAAATCGGGCAACAAGGCTTTAACTACACAAATGGAAGAAAAACAGAACAGCGAGCCTGCTGCACCTGATAAAGAGGGAGTACTTCTAGCTGCTCCCACTAATCAAGTGATAGAGTACTCCGAAGGTTGTCCTATAAGCAATCTGTTCGAGGTCCTATCTATGCCTTAGACCAAGAAAGCTCTAAAATCATCGGGTATAGATAGTCAAGATTCCATCCAAGCTGAGCTCTGATATATGTGTTTAGACCCAAAAGCTCTAAAATCATCGGGTGAGTACATTTCGAATGAGGTTTTTGAAGAGAAATTTACTCCGGCTAAGAAGATTACTCGAACTCGAAAGCAAAATGTTTTGTTTTTTCCTCTTTTTTTTTTCTTTCGAAAAGCTAGAAACTCGGCTTAGTGAGTTTCAAAATGCTTCTCTGAAATAAATTTTTTTTTAAAAAAAATAAAAATAAATAAATATATATAACGTGTCGGCGGCGGTGAAATTTTAAATACAACCGTTGTAGGAAGGTTTTACCAAGTAGCATACATTACAACCACTCATTTCTAACCTCTCACACACGATAAAAGTGTATTATGTGAAAGAGAGTAAAAATGAGAGGCTCTAATGTATGCCACTTGGTATAACCTTCCTACAACCGTTGCACCATAAAATCTCTCGTCGGCGGCGTGTCGTATCCTTAAATTTTAGAATTAGCCGTATCGCCGTGTCCGTGTCGTGTCGTGCGACGTATCCGTATCCGTGACCACATGACCAACAAAAAATTTGTGTATGTTGATTGAATTACATCAGCTACTTTCAATAAAGAAGAAAACAAACTGTGCAAATGTCGGAGGAGGCGGAAACCTTTCCCCAACCTTCACACGATATAAGCTTTCACGGTGTGTTTCCCACCATCACAACTCGAGATGATGCTTGATATAGACATTATACTAGCATTTAGTGTAAATTTATCTTAAAAAAAGTGGAAGATCATGAACAATAACACATCAGTATAGTGGTTATTGTGGATGTTCTTACCTCATATTACTATTACTCCCTTCCCCTACCACTCATATTACCCAATACCCACAACCATCCTTACTCATTCTTTACGTTTATCCTCACCCCACGCATGTTCCATCACCATCCATTATAAAATTTCGTTCAATTTTTTTTTAAATTTCATCGCGTGTCAGACGTTATATATATTCATTGCATTATTTTATAACAATATAAACGGGTTTGATTAGGGAGTCACAACCATATCAAGGAAATTCGTTCATCTATAATTAACTTACACACCCTTTAAAATTTAAAAGTAAAAAATAAGTAATTATCAATTAAGAAAAGCTAATGAGATTACATACCCTTTTTATGTGATTATAGTGTACTAAAATGTGGTTGTACATAGTGTGTCAAAATAGTGGAACAAAATACATTATGTTCCGATAAAACTAGAGTCTTAACTGACTTAATTATGGAGACAGTATTGTGACCGATATCGGTTGGAGCACCAAAGTCCCTGATATGAGTGTAAAAGATTCATGTCGAATCAAATAATTACTTATCGAGTCGAGCAATCACTCGAAGCAATGATCTTTGAACTCGACTCGAGTTCGTTCGAACAAGGAAACAATTGCTCGAGATCGGCTCGATTAAGTTTTGACTATGCATGAGTTCAGCTCAATTATGCACGATACAATTTTAAACACTTATCAAGCTGAAATTAAAGCTCGAGCAGCCCAAAAAAGTGTTAAGAATTAAAGTGTTCGAGTTCGGCTGGTAAAAAAAAATACAAAAGAATATAATTTTTTTTAATATAATATAATATAATATAGTAATTGTCGATAAATGTCGTGAATATTTCAAGTAAAACTTTCAAGTGTTTGAGTTCGACTCGTTAACTTTGATAAATTGTTCGAGTTCAGTTAAATCATATTTGTATACCTTTAAAAGGTGTTGAAGATACAAATGTTGTGAAAGAACTCTTGTATTCAAAGAAACCCCTTTGGAAAATTTGCAGAGAAAATTTGTAAATTGTAAATTGTAATCTATCTGGTTCCACTTTCCCCTTTCTCCCCCCTCGTTATTTATATTACAGATAGAATAATTGTAGTGGTCAAATAATTTAAAGTCTTCTTCTCTTTTGTGAGTGGTGTCTGTCATAATGGTATGGCTGAGCTGTTTTTTGTTGTCGCCTTGTGTGAAATGATACCCATTATTTTGAGTGGTGTCTTGTCTTGTCTGCCATTGTATAGTGGAAGACCTTTGTTGAGTCGTCTTTTGTCGTTTTGTGATGCCTTTAATTTCAGTGACGTTGTGTCATGTCTGCCATGTTGATTTTTGCTAAGCTGTGTGTTGTCGTCTTCTGTGAAATGTTGTAGCGTAGTCTTTGCTGAGTCGTCTTTTGTCGTTTTGTGATGCCTTTAATTTCAGTGAATCTTGTATAACTGTGTGTATTTTATATGTATATAATTATATGTATTTGTAGATATCTGTTTGTATATATATATATATATATATATATATATATATATATATATATATATATATATATATATATATATTTTTTTGTAGTGATGTGTGTGTTCATATATATGTGTGTGCATAATATATTAATGTATATTTGTGTATTAGGTGAGAAGTTTGTGTGCAGGTGAGTGTTTGTGAGCAAGTAGATTGCAGGTAAATCCTTTGTCCTTTAGTATATATATATATATATATATATATATATATATATATATATATATATATATATATATATATATATATATTGTTTATATATTTTTATTTTTATTTATGGTATTGGTGAATAATCTTCGTCTTCTTCGTCAATGTTGACTGATGCAGTGGAGCTAATAGGTGATGTTTGTGAAGTAGAGGCATATTGGGATATGATTTGCTGTAATTCCTCATCTGTCTTTGAAACAGGTAACAATGCTGCCATGTGTGCCTTTCGTTCTGAGAATTTTGTAGGCGCAGTAGGTTGTATTTGAGAATGCTGAGTGTTTTGTAGTGTTTGCAACCATTTTTCCATGTTTGTCGGTAGTAAACTTTGGACAATGTTGCACTTTTCCCACCATCTTACCCTAAATCTTCTTCGGATAAGTTGCATAGGATGATCAGAATAATCTAAATACCGGTTCACTATCCATGGTAGATAGAATTTTGTACATAATGTTGCAAACGCAGGAAATCTTTTTTCTGTCTCAGAACGTTTGTATTTTGCTTCAAAAAGGTTGAAGGATTCAAGCACTATTGTTTTTTGTATTTCCGGTACTGAACCAAAACATTCCCACCATTGGACCCACCATGTTGGAAATTTTGAGATTTCTGCAGTTTTTGTATCAAAGTGCATTAACCATGTATGTTGATTGTTCTGGTTCTGTATGAAGAACGCATTGAACCATGCTTGTTGATATTCCTAGTAGTTGAATGTAATTGTATAAAATGGTTGTTCTTTGTATTATGTTGGAAATACAATAGGCGCTGATGGATCTGCGTACCAATCTTTTGGAGAAATTACTTGGTGAATTTTACAGGTTGAAAATGCAGGTGTGGTTTGGTTATTTTGAAAGTATTTGTGATCAAAGCTTGCTGACTGTGTAACTTGTAATATTGTTTGGTACAAAATTGAGGCTTTTTGTAAATCCCAAGGTTTGTAAAACCATCCTGTTCCAAAGTAACTTTGGATGGAATGGAATGGGTCTTGTTTATGAAAACCGGCTTCGACCATAGTAATATTTTGTGAGTATGGTTTGACTATGTAAGCTGTCTTTTGGTTTTTTGTATTTTGTGTGGTGGAAGGTTTTGCTAGTGGTTGGAATGAATTTGATGTTAAAATAATGGGTCTTGTTGATGATGATGCTATGGGTGTTAATGAAGATGCAGTAGGTCTTGATGAAGATATTGCTGGTAGCTGTAGTAGGTTTTGTGTTTTTGGTAAAGGCTGAGATAAATGCATCTGTCTGAATTCTGGGCTTTCTAGTAATTTGTCAAGACATTTTTGTGTTTCTGGGTCTAATGAACCTGTTTCTTGGATGTTGGCGCCTTGTTCTTCTTTGGTGACGATGTCATACCAAGACATCTTTGGTTTTGTATTTGCAACCTTTTTTTCTTTGTCAACCTTTGGTGCCATCGGATCAAGACATCTTTGGTTTTTTATTTGTAGCTTTTTTCCTTTGTCAACCTTTGGTGCCATCGGATCTGTCTTGTAGGAATTCGCGGGTAAGAAAATCGGGAATTGAATTTGTATCTCCATTTATGAATTCAATATCAAAGTCAAAAATGCTTAAAATTTCTTGCCATCGTGTAAATATTTGCTTTGATGCAAGATTTTGTACATCTTTTTATAAAATTTCTTTTGCACTTTTACAGTCTATACGTAATAAAAACTTCTTGTTTAATAAATCGCTTTGAAATTTTTGAATGCATAAAACAATGCTTAAAATCTCCTTTTTAATTGTGGAATAATTCTTTTGGGTTTCATTCCAATGTGCAGATGTAAACTGAACAATTAGTTCTTTAGAATCTTGTTTCTGCTTCAAGATTCCTCCATAACCAATATCAGAAGCATCAGTTTCTACTATTTTCTGTAGTGCCGGATCTGCTAAGTGTAGACAAGGAATTTGTGTGACATGTTTCTTAATTTGTTGGACAATTTTTGTATGTGTTGTATTCCAAGATATAGGGTTTGTTTTTAGGCGGTCGTGAAGTGGTTTTGCTATTCTGTTTAGATTTAGGTAAAAGTCTAGGACATAGTTTAAACATCCTAAAAACCTTTGCACCTGTTTTTTGTCAATAATTTTATCTGGAAATTTTGTGGTGAATTGTAGAAATCTTTCGATAGGTGTAATAGTTCCTTGAGTAATATAGTGCCCAAGAAACCTTATTTTTATTTGGAAAAGCGACATCTTAGGTTCGGATATAACTAAACCGCTTTTTTGAATTACATATAAGAACGTTTTTAAGTGTTTGAAATGTTCATCAATAGTTTTTGAAAATATAAGTACATCATCTATGTAGACAATGAAAAATGTCGAGTAATCATTGAATATTTCGTTCATAATTCTTTGAAATTCCGAAGGAGCATTTTTTAGACCGAAAGGCATTACATTCCATTGGTATTGTCCAAAGGGAACTGTAAATGCTGTCTTATATATGTCTTCTGGTTTTATTTGTATTTTTCAGAAACCTGATTTCATATCAAATTTAGAGAATATGAAAGCATCATGGAGTTTATTTAGAAGGTATTTTTTATTAGGTATGGGATAGCGAATCCATTTTAATGCTTTGTTAAGTGGTTTGTAATTAATGACTAGTCTAGGAGTTCCTCTCTCAATCTCAGATGCTTTATTAACGTAGAAAGCAGAACAACTCCAAGGTGATCTGGCTTTAGAGATTAATTTTTTGGTTTCAAGATCTTGTATTTCTTTTCTGCAAAATTGTTCAAGGTCTTTATTCATTTGTATGGGTCGGGCTTTAGTAGGTATCTCTTTTTCATGAAAAGATGGATCATATGGTAAATCAACCATATGTTGCTTTCTACTCCAGAAAGCATTGGGTAGGTCAGCACAAACTTTTGATGTAAATATCTTTTGTAATCTTAGTATTTTTTCTTTTATAGTAGGTTGATTTAGTAACCTATTTATTCTTTGTAAGGAGGCATGTTTTTGTAATTCATTGAGCTGAAATTGTTTGTTGTGTATTATATTATTGATGCTGTTTTCATTTATTGATGAAGCTTTTAATAAATTTAAACTAAGAATGGAAACTTGTGTTTTTTATTATTTATTTTGAAGGTAATGGAATATGGACAAACCTTGTAAGGTGTGATAAAGTTTATGAATGAAGTGCCAAGGATTACGGAATGATGGATGTCATTGACAACCACAAAGGATGTCATCAGAGAGACCCCACTATTGATTATGGAAGCTTTTGTCTTTGCAGAGATTACTATTTTTGATTTGTTTGCTGCTGAAATTTTTTCATGGGTTTGTTGTAGGAATTTTATAGGGACAAACCCTTCTTTTATACAATTTAAGTCGGCTCCAGTGTCAAATAGTGCGATGGTATTAAGTTCAAAATCATTTAAAAATTTGATTGTAATATTAATGATATATTTTCTTGATGCAATTTCTTTTAAAACAAAAAGGAAATCAGTTGGGGTTGTTGTAATATTTTGTAATTGTTGAGTGATATCTTCATTTTCAGTATGCGTGTCACTATTCTCTTTTATTGTTTCAATAATGGTTTTGATTAATAAAGAAACATTTTTCTGTTTCTCTTTTAGTTCTTTTAACTCATTTTTTATTTCTTTAATTTGTTTTTGGAGATCGTGATTTGTAATATTATCTTTTTTATTTTTATTCCTATTTAGGATTGTTGTTAAATCATAGGTACTTCTGGAAGTACTTGGTGCTAATGGCTCATGTTTAAAAGTGTCCAATAATTTTTCGAGGTATTGTTGTTGTAGAGTCGGGTCATTAATCTGTTGTAATATATCAATAAAGATTTGTTGTTCTTTAGAGATAACATTTAGCATTGTTTCATTATCTCCTTCTGATTCAAAAGTATTTGTTAATGTATCGTCTATTTTTGCTTTTCCATTGTTATCTGTATTTTCTTTATTAGTTGTGTCACTATCAGAATCTATAAGTAAGCTGGATATTTTGTTCATAATGTCGTCTTCTAGACTTAGTTCATTAAGCTTTCTTTTAATTTACTGATAATTTCTTTGTATGTCCTTTTTGTGGCATCTATAACATTCAATGTCTTTTTTCCAATTTGGTTTTGACGTATTATATTTTTTATTTTTGTTGAAATTATTGTTCGAGGGTCTTTTTATTTGCTTGTTATTTCTGTATAAATTCCTATTAGGCTGATAGGTTTTTTTTTTTTGCAATCTCCTTTGCAAGAGGAAATATTTTTAAAAGGATTGTTGTCAAATTGTTGACAAAAGGTTCCAAGTTCTAAATTAGCCTTTTTCATTTCCCATTTTATGTGTTTCTGAAGTTTTAAGTCTTGGCATATTTTCATTCCTTTTTGTTGAATTACACTGACTAGTTGTCCATATGTGTATTGATCGTATGGAATAATTTGGATACCTGAATTCTCACGAATTCTATTTCTAACTTTTTCCCCTAATAAGGTTGGTAATCTTGCTAGGAATTTTTCTTTCCAAAAAGGTTGATTGGAATCATCCCTTTGCATTAATCTTGTTAGGAAATTATTTTTATACCATTGGAAATCACTAAGTTTTTTACGGCGTAGATTTAAAAGTAGTTCATTATTTCTTTCTTTTAATTTTGCCGGATCTCCAAGAAAATGTATTGAAATAGTATGTATTAGTGTGGATACAGCATCCTGTAGAGGTTCTTGTTGGTCGTCAAGAATCAGATTTTGTTCTTCATCATATTTTACTGAATTAAGTATTTGGTCATGTTGGTCAGATGTTAAATAGAAATCCCACCATCCTTTTAATTGTTCTGAAAAACCTGCAATTAGTAGTTCCGCAGTAGTCCTATCTTGGACTCCGTGCTACGTTCTGTATGCATTTGCAGCCATAGTCATTTGCTGTAGGAAAGATATAATTTGATATTCATTCATAGTATCTAAGTTCCAATATAATGTAAACAGATGATGCATTAAAACGGTTTTGAGTTGAGTTTCTATTGGTATTATATCCATAGGATTGTTCGGAACTTGTGTTAAACTTCATCCTATTTTGTTTAGTTGATTTTTATCTAGTGATATATCAGTGTCTCTGTGTGAGTCAAAATCATATTCTTTCCCAATCGTATTAATATGGAGTGTTGTCGTGGGGGTCATTGCGGGGGTATCAGGTTCTATCTGATTTTCAGAAGATGAGTTGGCTGTCATTTTTTGAAGTCTGTTTTGTAAATCTTTGAATAAATCCGATTTTTTTCTTTTGTATGTTGATTGAGGTTGACCCGAATATATCCACATGGCGCATATCCCGTGGATAAATTAGATGACCAGGGCAGGTCCTTGGGCAGACAAAAGACTAGGACCAGGATATGAGTTAAACATCATGTCAGGTCCCTATTGGTCAGATGACCAGGGCAGGTCCCTGGTCAAAATGACCAGGTCAGATCCCTACTGGTCAGACGACCAGGTCAGGTCCCTGGTCGTTTTGACCTGGTCAGGTCCCTACTGGTCAGACGACCAAGTCAGGCCCCTGGTCAAGACGACCGGTCAGTCCCCTTGGTCGACGACCAGGTCAGTCCCTATTGGTCGAGACGACGGTCTGGGTCCCTGGTCAGAGAGAATAGATCGAAGATCTGTAGATACATAGTGGAGGCGATTAATTATGAGACGTGAGGCGTGGTGATAATACATAACTACCCACTAACTCCACTTAAAAAGGTAACCGCCTGAACTACGGTTGGACTTGATTCCAAATATATATATTTGGATACGTAGGCAGCTTGATCTAAGTTCAGTCCATACGAAAAATAACTACTATTCTCTGTATAATCCTAGAGTAAGAAAGACCCGTTTGTTCATCAATTTGATTCAGGACTCGATTATTGGCGCTAGAAGGAGGGTTATTTTTTGCTTCTAGTGACGAATTACAGAGTAGCAGACTTGAAATATAAGAAAAGTCAACTAGGGAAGGACCTAGTAGGTTCCTCACGCGATCCGGAAAATACGGATCAAGATCTAGAGAAAAATCCAGAAAAACAACCAGAAGATCGACCAAATACTAAGGAAATGGTGAAACAACTCCTAGTGGATGCTTTAAAGACAATGGGAGATGAAGATTTTCAGGTCCTTTTCGAAAATGTGAGAAAGGGGAAGGAAAAGGTAGAAACTTTTGGAGGAGTAGGGCATTTATCACCAGAAAACAGGGGTGGTTATAAGGAAGCAGCAGAATCCAGTGGTCAAGTTGTTAAGAGCAAGACTCGTCAAGTTGATGACGCTGCAAGGGCCGAATTGGATGCAATATTAGAAGATGAGGAGGACGAGTTCCACCTGGCTTCGCCCTTTGCAGAGCACATTGAAGCATACCCCTGTCCCCGAGGGTTCAAGATACCCAAAATCAGTCCATATGATGGAACAAAGGACCCGTATGATCATATGCACCAGTATATAGCGCATATGCAGTTGTATAATGCTCCAGACGAAATGAAGTGCAAGGCTTTTCCCGCACTTCTTTCTGGAAGGGCTAGGGATTGGTTTAACAAATTGCCATCCAGATCTATCACCAGCTTTACAGTTTTAACGAAGAAGTTCATGAGTATGTTTATCATTTGCGAGACCGTTTCAAAGAAGCAAAGACTCATTTGCTTACTATCAAGCAAAAGTCCGACGAAACGGTTCTACAGTTCATCAAAAGGTTTAACGCAGAATCAACCCAGGTGGCTGATGTGGATGATCGGTTTCTGGTGGCTTCGTTCGTAGCAGGACTATGAGAGGGGAGGTTACATGCAAAATTAAATGGCAAAAATCCCAAAACTATGGAAGAGTGTTTGGCAGTTGCTTTCAAGCACTGTCAGGGTGAGGAGCTAATCGTGCTAAGCGCGAGGTAGAGAAAGGGGATCGCAGGAAGGACAAATCAGAAGATAAATTGGATAAGAAACGCAAATCGGTTTGGGATATAGTCCAGACACCTATAACCGATATATTGGATAAAAAAGATGCTTTGCAGGACAAATCAGAAGGATAAGAAAATAGTGGGCTCCATGAGTAAAGATCAAGATTCTAGTAAGCGGCAAGAAGTTGCAGGAGCTGGAATGCAGTTAATCTGAAGAAATTTTATGTTTAAGGCAAGTAATTGTCGTTTGTATTATTCTGCAAATTTTTTATGCATTGTGATACTATGTTAACTCTTTGAATTATGTTGAATGAAATTGTGTTGGCTGTGATACAATTCTGTTATTAACTCTTATAAAAAGAGAAAGTTCGTTAAGTCTGAAAATATTATATCAATTTAAGACCTCAGGTCAGGCCTTAAATGCAACAGACCTCAGGTCAGGTCATTAACTCTTACAAAGAGAGAGAAATTTATCAAGTCTGAAACATCAGACCAGTTTAAGACCTCAGGTCAGGTCTTAAGTGCAACAGACCTCAGGTCAGGTCATTAACTCTTACAAAGAGAGAAAAAATTATCAAGTCTGAAACATCAGACCAGTTTAAGACCTCAGGTCAGGTCTTAAATGCAACAGACCTCAGGTCAGGTCATTAACTCTTACAAAGAGAGAAAAAATTATCAAGTCTGAAACGTCATACCGGTTTAAGACCTCAGGTCAGGTCTTAAATGCAACAGACCTCAGGTCAGGTCATTAACTCTTACAAAGAGAGAAAAAATTATCAAGTCTGAAACATCAGACCAGTTTAAGACCTCAGGTCAGGTCTTAAATGCAACAGACCTCAGGTCAGGTCATTAACTCTTACAAAGAGAGAGAAATTTATCAAGTCTGAAACTCAGATCAACTTAAGACCTCAGGTCATGTTTTAAAGTACAACAGGTCTCGGATCTGATCATTTAATAGCCTTTAGTCAAAAGGAATGATGTTTCGGCTAGGCGTCGCTTGAAAAGATTACAACAGGTAATTATGGTGGCATTTGAGATAACCGAGGCAACGGTGGTTACACCACCTACATGGTACACGTAAAGAATTTTTAAACTTCAGATCTTAATCCGCTTGTAAAATAAGATATCATCGATTAAGATCTGGGGGGCTTTGATTGAGGTTGACCCGAATATCTCCACATGGCGCATATCCCGTGGATAAATTAGATGACCAGGGCAGGTCCTTGGGCAGACAAAAGACTAGGACCAGGATATGAGTTAAACATCATGTCAGGTCCCTATTGGTCAGACGACCAGGGCAGGTCCCTGGTCAAAATGACCAGGTCAGATCCCTACTGGTCATACGACCAGGTCAGGTCCCTGGTCAAAACGACCTGGTCAGGTCCCTACTGGTCAGACGACCAAGTCAGGCCCCTGGTCAAGACGACCAGGTCAGGTCCCTACTGGTCAGACGACCAGGTCAGGTCCCTATTGGTCAGACGACCAGTGCAGGTCCCTGGTCAAGAGAGAATAGATCGAAGATCTGTATGTACATAGTGGAGCAGTTAATTACAGACGTGAAACGTGGTGATAATACATAACTACCCACTAACTCCACTTAAAAAGGTAACCGCCTGAACTACGGTTGGACTTGATTCCAAATATATATATTTGGATACGTAGGCAGCTTGATCTAAGTTCAGTCCATACGAAAAATAACTACTATTCTCTGTATAATCCTAGAGTAAGAAAGACCCGTTTGTTCATCAGTTTGATTCAGGACTCGATCATATGTCTTTGATAGATGAAGAAGATACTTGGTATGGTTTGAAGACTGGGGTTGTTGAGTGTTTTATATCGGAATCATTAGTTTGAGGAGTTTCTCTATTCGACCAATCTTCATTTGTTTTTCCATTTTTTCTAATTGTTTTCCGATTGTATGGAGATTAGTATTCATATAATTATTTTGGGAAATGATATTTTTTATATTTCTCTTGTCGTCTTCTCTAGGAAGTTTGATCGGATAAGCTTCTACATATTGATCTTGGTGTTGTATTTTTATTCCTTGGAAAGGTGGGTGAGTAGATATTATTTTTTTCAGAATTTTGAGTAATTTCCCATTCTGGATTCTTATTTCTAATGGTAATAGGACTAATTATGGTTGAGAAAGGATAATCGATATGATTTTTGAGGGAGTAATATTCAAACCAGTCAAAGAAATATATATATAATTTTATTTTGATTTACAAAGTCGTAGTATGTATTTTGAATTTCTTGTCGTTTTAACATAAATTTGTCAAAGAACCAAGTCCTTTTCTTTATATTTCTTTCAGAGTAAAAGTCATTTTGGAGAACTTTTTTGTTAATTGTAAAATCTTTTTCAATGATATTTAGTTCATTAAGGTTATCGGTAATGGCTGAAAACGAGGGGCTGGTTGGTTCTGGAGTGTTTATTTCATTGTTTCCTACGTTTTCTGTATGATAAAAAGATCTTGGAATCTGCGAAACATAATCTACGTTCCTTAGTCTTGAAACATGGATATCGGAGATTGAATTTCTTGGGTGTGAGGTACCTATAAATGATGGTATTTGCGATACTCTGCCTAGATCAATAGTAGCAGAAATATCTTCTGATACAGAGCTAGAATCAGTGTATCTGGCACTTGTACTTCTTCTATCAAAAAGAAGTTTTACCTTGCCATCAGTGAATTGAGTAACATGTCTTAGTTCTGAATTTGGTTCTGGAATATTTTGCATTGGACTATATTTTCTAAGACCCATTCGGCTGGAAGAGTAATATCTTTCCATTTGATAGTTCTTGATGTACACTTATTAGACCTCGAAAGATCTGTTTGTAGGAGAAGTGTTTCTCCTTTTGGACTATAACATCGTACTTTTGTAGAAAAGGCTGAAATCATGGCTTTGTAGTGTAATCTAAAAATAATAGTAAGGGCTTATTTCATTAATCACGATCAACAATACACGCACGAATTACACGAAGAGGGGGAGGGTATCCATTCCACACATCCAACTAGATGGAAACCTTCACTAGCTAAAAGATGAGCTGACACATTGCCAGTTTTCTTGACAAAAGAAAATGTCGCTGAGACAAAAGCAGGTTGTAATGTGCGACAGTCATTAATGATTCTTCCTACATTAGATAAATCTTCCGAAGAATCCATAAGCCTATGATAAGTGCTGAGAGAGTCTCCTTTTAAAAAAATTCAAACAAACCCAAGTAAGAGCAAACACCAAAGCGTGGTAAATTATCAAAGAATCCATTAATCGATTTTTGTACGTATATTCTCAATATTCAAAATTTCATCTAAGCACATTTACCCTTTATATATGTTTTTTATTTTAGTTTTTTTTTATTATTTCAGTCTAAACCGCCACATGTCGAGTAACCTACTTATTTTGAAGGTTCAAACTGCTCCAACCTATAAAAATTTAAAACCGATAAAAACGAGGAAAAAAAAACCTATAGGTTGGTAAAAACGTCATAATGGACGCGGCTTTTAGTGGAAGTTCAGCCTCAAATGGAGGATTAGTTCGTGATAGGAATGACATTATTCTCCAATCCTTCTCAAGAAAGTTGGAAGGACATTATGATGTTGGAGTAGGAGAAGCTTTAGCGGTATATCATGCGATTTTTCTGTAGATTCAATGGGGCTTCTTCAAAGTGATATTTGAAACAGACTACATTACTGTGTGCTAGAAGATGAATGCAGAGATGCAAGATTAATCGGACTTGGGAAATATTGTCGAAGATTTTCGTAATTTTTTAGCTTGTTTCTCTTATTTCAGTTTTTTCTTGTTAAGCGCAACGGAAATTTTTCGGCACATCTGTTGGCTAAAAAATTGTTGGAGTTAGTAGGAAGTGTTTCTTGAGGCTCGTCTCCCCCTTCGGATGTAATTTTAGCTTGTTCGGCGGATATTAATTAATGGAATGATTTTTCTCCTAAAAAAATATATTTCCAAGAAAAAATCATTGAAATAAAATGATATTGCTAATGACACCACATACGATTTGTTCGAACACCACACTGCAACACATTTCGAGCAAATTTCGTCTTTACAGAAGTCAAAATATGATTTGGACCCATCCAAAGTCAAGTTTTATGCATAAAATCAACTATTTGAAATTTGAATTTCAATATGAGGCCTCAACGATACATTGACTTTGATGCAATTCACAATGTCCAAATAAAATTGCAAAACACTATGAAAAAATACTAATGTTTAATAACAACATAGTCTCTCTATCGTTGGGTATCACAGAAAAATTCAACATTACCATAATCAAATTTATGTATAAAATTCGACTCCTTCAAGAAATTTTCAAGCCACAATTCAAACAAATGGAGAGATAAGGTTGAAGATTCAAAAAGACTCAAAAGATGCCAGTTATGTGATGTGATGATGTTTATCAAAAGCTACAATCTCTCAAGCAAGTGGTGTTTAGCGTAATTGGACTCCATTTAAGTGCAGATAAATGCAGTAAAACTAAATTGTATTTTTTCAATAAATTAGGGATTATGGTTTATCTTTTGAGATAGATTTGAAATAAGCCTGAAAGGAGTTTTATTCTATTAAAACTCCCAGCACTAGATGTATAAATAAACCCTCCGAGTATTGATTGAACACAAGAGAAATACATACCTTTCTTCTGCAAATTTTCATACTTGGCCCGCGTTTTTTCTTTTTGCCATTTTTCCTTGCTTCTGTTACCTCTGATTTCTTTAATATGCGCCCGAAACTGAACATAATGTTGGATTAATTCTGCTCTCTTCTGGGTGTGTGCCTGCTCTGAGTGGGTATACACCTAAAATCTTCATTTCTCCAAACTCATCTTCAACACCTCTAAATCATCTTTCTTTGCCCGGATCAACTCATACACCAACTTATGGCCTGAAAATCACTCACAAACAAGAATTCTCAAGTAAATTAATGGGGTACGGGGTATCCCGTGTGTGTGATAAAAATCCACATTTAACAGTAAAACAAGGTTTCTCACTAAGTGTGATGTAGAACCGGGAGTGATAAAGTAAGCGAGATTAAGTGTCTAGATAATGAAATTCCGGCATTAAACGTTATAAAATTAGGTGATATAGGCGTAAAATGCATAGAGGAGTTGATTATCATCAATCTGCACACCTTGACTTTCATCACGTGCACAAAAACCAAGACATAGTAATATTTAACAAAGTTGATTCGCATATACCAACGGTCTATACAATGTATAAACGGAGGATCATCTCACCACATATTTTATATTTGTAAAATTATTTTAAAAAAAACACCCATCACAACTCGAGATGATGCTTGATATAGACACTATACTAGCATTTAGTGTAAATTTATCTAAAAAAAGTGGAAGATTATGAATAATAACACATCACTATAGTGGTTTTTGTGGATGTTCTTACCTCATATTACTATTACTCCCTTCCCCTACCACTCATATTACCCATTACCCAATACCCACAACCATCCTTACTCATTCTTTACGTTTATCTTCACCCCACGCATGTTCCATCACCATCCATTATAAAATTTAGTTCATTTTTTTTTTTAATTTCATCGCGTGTCAGACGTTATATTCATTGCATTATTTTATAACAATATAAACGGGTTTGATTAGGGAGTCACAACCATATCAAGGAAATTCGTTCATCTATAATTAACTTACACACCCTTTAAAATTTGAAAGTAAAAAATAAGTAATTATCAATTAAGAAAAGCTAATGAGATTACACACCCTATTTATGTGATTATAGTGTAATAAAATGTGGTTGTACATAGTGTGTCAAAATAGTGGAACAAAATACATTATGTTCCGGTAAAACTGAGTCTTAACTTACATAATTATGGAGACAGTATTGTGACCGATATCGGTTGGAGCACCAAAGTCCCTGATATGAGTAAAAGATTCATGTCGAATCAAATAATTACTTATCGAGTCGAGCAATCACTCGAAGCAATGATCTTTGAACTCGAATCGAGTTCGTTCGAACAAGGAAACAATTGCTCGAGATCGGCTCGATTAAGTTTTGACTATGCATGAGTTCAGCTCAATTATGCACGATACAATTTTAAACACTAATCAAGCTGAAATTAAAGCTCGAGCAGCCCAAAAAAGTGTTAAGAATTAAAGTGTTCGAGTTCGGCTGGTAAAAAAAAATACAAAAGAATATAATTTTTTTAATATAATATAATATAGTAATTGTCGATAAATGTCGTGAATATTTCAAGTAAAACTTTAGAGTGTTTGAGTTCGAATCGTTAACTTTGATGAATTGTTCGAGTTCAGCTCGAGTTCAGTTAAATCATATTTGGACAACCGTCGATATATATATATATATATATATATATATATATATATATATATATATATATATATATATATATATATATATATATATATATATACTAGTGGTCGGTACCGTGCTATGCATGGTGTTGCCCCTACTTGGTTGTGTTTTTCGTGTTTTGTTCGGGAGGTTGTTCTGTGTTGTTAATGTCTCTGCTGCGTTGTGCTGAGCCGTAGACTTTGCCTGATCCGGCATTTGACACTGGTGGTGGTGCTGTTGTGTTTTGTTGAGAGTTTTCCATGATACCTTTGTTTCCCTGATCAACAAATTCAGATGATATATCAATATAATCACCCCCTATGTATATCATAGAATAGTTCACATTCATTTCTAGCAATGATATAAATTGCCACGTGAAGCCTAAAAGAATGAACTGATAAAACTGAGTAATTATTTGGCTAGATCCTGTAAATTTAACAGCCATATTCTCCGGAGCTCCCATTAAGGACAGTAATTGGACGACCTGGCGCCAATTTCTTCACTTCCATAGCCAAAGAACACATTCAAAATGAAAACACCATAGCATTAAAAGTCCCTTTTGATAAAAGTTCCCAAAAAAAAAAAGGCAACAGAATCATAAGGGCGTCTATTCGATGTGTCCCGCTAGAGAAAGCAGCTATCTACAAGGTTGCACTAATAATTAATCAAAACCCATTCGAGCACGGTGAAAGCTTTTACAGAGAAATTTTGGTGACAACTTTTAAATGGATACACCATGGAAAGAGAGAGAAAAAAAGAAGTGAGAGCCAATTGTACAATCAATCACGAGAGGAAAAAAACAGTACCTGAAGCTCCGCCAAAAAGTCAGATAATTTACCATTATGTAACAGTATAGTCCCCGTATACCCTAAATACAAACAATAACCAGCGTTTCAGATCAAAACTGCAACATAAATGAATAGGGAATACTTGAATCAAATACAACGAGAAACACACAGATCAATAAAATACCAGCTCCGACAATTACAAGGATTCTGGACACGCCTAATCCCGCTTGCATAGCCATGGCTCAGTTTCAATTAAACAAGAACACTTCAATTGACGTGCTTCTAGAAATACACTCATAGAACAGACAGGAAAGAAAAGAAACACACGTACGCCTAGAAAGTAGAAACTAAACACAAGATACGGGCTAGCGGATTCTCGAAATTCTTTATCATATTGGCATTTGGAAGCTCAAATTTCCGTTTCTAAAGATGGATAACTCAATGCTACTTCTTGTTCCTCCGTCCCAAATTAACACAGAATAAAAAAAAAACGACAAATCTGCGCCAAAAAAATCCATCTCGTTTTGTCTGAAAAAGTCTCTAGGATACAACATGATTGATGGAGCTATTCCTCTTATCAGCAAAGGTACAAGAATGTGGACAAACAACAATCACTTTGTATAGTATACATAACATAACTATTTTCTCACCTATTAAGAAAACCTTTAAAGTGGAACATTTAAAGCGAAAAGAAATGCTAAGGCATAGCTTGAATCTTGAAAAGGATTTACTATTATACAAGAAAACTATTCACTCAGCTTTACAATTTTCCCCAAATTCGGTAAATCATGTCTATGAAACACATTTGTCAATTCCAACCACCAAAATCAACACATACCAGAAAGTTATGGTAGATGACAGCTCTTGGTTCCCAAGAGATGACTTCAACCCAACGATCTCTGTGGAATCTTCATCTCCTCTCGCCCAAAAACGACCAAAACAACAAGAAAATCGGATCGCAAACACGAGAAATCAATCAAAACTCCTACATTCAATTCAACACGTGCACGGTCTACTGAGTTATGAGCGATGAATGCGAGATCGTGAGCCTTAGGTAAACGATTTGTAACCGTTAGGAATCGAAAGAATTCCGAGTGCTAAATTCTACTACGGAGACTCGTCAACAAGAAGCTATGGCAAGATGCCATCAAAACACGATATGTAGCATCAAATTGACCACAAATAAGCTCCTAAACAGAGTAAGTCTTTCAGTAACTGAATTTGGTGGAAAATTCGATTGTGGACAGTACCTAATGAGACAACTATGACAAAAATCTACACTTACAGCAACAGCTTCTAAGACATTCTCTAGATGTTTTGTCAAGTTTGCAACCGCATAAGTCATATTCTGCTTCGTAACATACATAAGATCTGAGAATGTAATACCCTAAGATTGAACGACCAAAAAAAAAATCAGAATGGTAAAAACACACTCCACAGAGTCAGGATTATAATGGCAATAAATCTAAAGAATATAAAATTTTGAATAGAAAAAATCTCAAACAACCCTGATTATGTACCTTCCACTTCAAGTATCCATAACCCAAGGCTCCCAATGCAGCAGCTGGCATAACAAGAGATGATAAGCCTGTAGGAGACCAAGGTAAGTAAGCTTCACGTCCACAAAAACCTTAAATAACACAAGCATAGTACAAAAGTTTGTAGTTTCTGGAAAAAGAGAAAGTAAAAACAACGTAATCGGTTAAAAAATTACGCACTCACAAGTCTTGTTTACACAAGGTAGTCAGTATATAGATCACAATTGGTTTTCAAAAGCTAAAAAAGGAATGTAAACGAACCATATTCTCCGGAGCTCCCATTATTGCTGTGTTCAAAGCTATGCATGTGTAACGGGTGTTCTTGAAGTTTTGCATAAACGGCTACCAAGCACAGCAGTATCAAGAAGACCTACAAATCGAATCAAAATTGGGCCCCTACACAACACGCAATCCAAAAAAACATGAAATTGAGAAAGCAGAATCTAAAGCTACCATTTTCTTTGGAGCGAGGTTGCTTATGCAATCCAAAAAACATCAAATCGAAAGCGAGAATCTAAAGCTACGATCTTGCTTTGGAACAAGGTTGGATAAGCAAGAAAAGCAATGAGACAAAGATGCAAGATTGTACCTTAAAATCGAAGGATAGCTCAAGCAAAGAACACAACCACCAAATAACAAACCTGCAGAATTAAAAATTTTGAAAATTAAGATTAAGATTAAGATAAGAAGAAGCAACATTTCAAACCATGTAAATTAAAATCAGAGGAAGAGGAAATTCGCGAAGAAGACGGGCTCTCACCGGACTCTGAATTCAACAACGCCGGAGGAAGTGAGAAATGCTCTGCTTTGAACAACAATGGAAATGGAAGCGAGAAATGGTCCATCACCGACTGAGAGGCTTTATTTAGCTCAGGGCGGTGAGAAAAAAAAGATAGTGGAAGGTTAGACGTGGAGGCCAGGCGTTGGAGAAGAAGGCGGTGGGCTTTCGTCGTTCGTCATTTCTCATTCGCAGAGGATGACGGTGGTGGGTTAGAAGTTGAGAACGACGTCGTTTCCTAAAAAAAGGGGAAAAAAAGGACAGACTTTAGCGACGAACAAAACGTCGCTAAAGGCGGACGACCAAAAAGGTCGCTAAAAGCCGTATGCAAATTTAATATGTATATACTATATATATATATATATATATATATATATATATATATATATATATATATATATATATATATATATATATATAGGGGTAAAGGCTATTTCATTAATCACGATCAACAATACACGCACGAATTACACGAGGGGGGAGGGTATCCATTCCACACATCCAACCAGATGGAAACCTTCACTAGCTAAAAGATGAGCTGACACATTGCCAGTTTTCTTGACAAAAGAAAATGTCGCTGAGACAAAAGCAGGTTGTAATGTGCGACAGTCATTAATGACTACATTAGAAAAATCTTCCGAAGAATCCATAAGCCTATGATAAGTGCTGAGAGAGTCTCCTTTTAAAAAAATTCAAACAAACCCAAGTAAGAGCAAACACCAAAGCGTGGTAAATTATCAAAGAATCCATTAATCGATTTTTGTACGTATATTCTCAATATTCAAAATTTCATCTCAGCACATTTACCCTTTATATATGTTTTTTATTTTAGTTTTTATTTTATTATTTCAGTCTAAACCGCCACATGTCGAGTAACCTACTTATTTTGAAGGTTCAAACTGCAACAACCTATAAAAATTTAAAACCGATAAAAACGAGGAAAATAAATAAATAACCTATCGGTTGGTAAAAACGTCATAATGGACGCGGCTTTTAGTGGAAGTTCAGCCTCAATTGGAGGATTAGTTCGTGATAGGAATGACATTATTCTCCAATCCTTCTGAAGAAAGTTGGAAGGACATTATGATGTTGGAGTAGGAGAAGCTTTAGCGGTATATCATGCGATTTTTCTGTCGATTCAATGGGGCTTCTTCAAAGTGATATTTGAAACATACTACCTTACTGTGTGCTAGAAGATGAATGCAGAGATGCAAGATTAATCGGACTTGGGAAATATTGTCGAAGATTGTCGTAACTTTTTAGCTTCTTTCTCTTATTTCAGTTTTTCCTTGTTAAGCGCAACAGAAATTTTTCGGCACATCTGTAGGCTAAAAAAGTGTTGGAGTTAGTAGGAAGTGTTTCATGAGGCTCGTCTCCCCCTTCGGATGTAATTTTAGCTTGTTCGGCGGATATTAATTAATGGAATAATTTTTCTCCTTAAAAAAAATATCTTTCCAAGAAAAAATCATTGAAATAAAATGATATTGCTAATGACACCACATACGATTTGTTTGAACACCACACTGCAACACATTTCGAGCAAATTTCGACTTTATAGAAGTCAAAATATAATTTCGACCCCTCTAAAGTCAAGTTTTATGCATAAAATCAACTATTTAAAGTTCGAATTTCAATATGATGCATCAACGATACATTGACTTTGATGCAATTCACGGTGTCCAAATAAATTGCAAAACACTATGAAAAAATACTTATGTTTAATAACAACATAGTCTCTCTAGCGTTGGGTATCACAGAAAAATTCAACATTACCAAATTTATGTATAAAATTCGACTCCTTCAAAAAAAATTCGTCCTAATAAATCAACTGTCGTATCATTAGCGATGAAAAGATATATAAAAAAAACAAAAAAAAACGGGGCATTGGTAAAAGAGGGATGCTTCACAAATTTATTGGTTGGGATAACTCTGTGTCCGAATGTTTTGGCAAAAATAACCCATATTTCCTTAAAGCTTTTGAATTCTAATTTACCCCTTACACACCCAATACCGGCGGTGACTTCTTCTCCTCTTGAAACCTTACATGGCCACCCCAACCTAATCTTACAATTTTCCCGCCCAAATCATTTGATTTACCTCCCGACCAGATTTCCCATTTTCCCCCAACAGCTCAATTGGCAGCCACAGCTCCTCCATTATCATCGTTAGAACCTCCCTTTTCACAGCTCAATTGAAGATGAGTTCGTCCCTATAAGAAGCTGAAGTTGAAGCACCATTGTCGATTGCATAAGAAGCTGAAATTGAAGCTGAGTTCGTGTATCCATTGAAGAGGTGAACGAATCCAGATCGAATCCTCCAAAATCCGTCCACGGGTATGTCTTCTTTTATTAGTTTTTTAGGATTATTGAAGTAGATGAATTGTATGTAATGAAGAGGGGAAGAAGATGCATTGAAAGTAAATGAGAAGCTAAAATTAGGATGTTGGCTTGTACAAATTCCCACTTTGACTAACTTTGATTCTCATCTTGTTGTTTCCTATATGGCTATTCTTCAAGCACACAGGTCCCTCGCTATTCTCGCTTACACACCCCAGTAGTTGGTTTATACAAAAACAAGTTTGAAGTTGTTATCCTCTGTTGTTTGTTTTTGCCCGTAATGATTGTATTGAATGGATTTTTACAGGACATTTTTTGATTCGTCATGGTTAGGATACGCAAAGTTTCGATATTTCTATGTTATCCTATTGCGTTTGAGAAGAATGTCGATGGTGATTGGTTTTGGAAGTATGTAGGAGATGAAAAGGAACAAGTGACCAAGCTTGTAAGTTTGAAAATAACAGTTCCATATAACGAATTGTATGAGATGGTGAAAGTAGCTTTGAAAATTGATATAGGGTTGAATGATTTTGAAATGAAAGTAATGGCTCCTATTAGTAAAGCTGCACCAATGGTAATTGATTGTGATAAGGTTGTGTCATCGTTCTTAAGTGGTTGTGAACCAAAGAAAGATGTGATATTGGTAAGTTTGAAAGCAAAGGAAAACGGAACACAATTTGAGGAGAAACAAGTGCTCAAATGGAGGAACTGATTTTGGAACCCAAGAAACAAGCTGTTCAAATGGATGTTGGTGTAAACGATGCGGTAAATGAGAGATGTGATGATGGAATCGGGATCGATGAATATTTTGAGTGTAGTGAAGCTGTTCATGATCATCACTATGAAGATAGTTTCCTGTTGTCCTTGGGTGCGGATGCGATTTTAGTACCTCAAGCCCCCGAACGATGCCCAAAATGTTGATTTATTGAATGGTGGCCCCAAAATGTTGATTTGTTGAATGGTGGTGTCTTGAATGCACCGGAACCCGAAAAGAGTTTAGAAGTCATTGGTTTCATCATGGAAGGTTTAGATATTGTGAGCATTCCGGAAGAGGTAGACACAGAAGTCAACGAATTGTTCAAATCAAAAAAGTTTTTGGTGTATAAGGTTGAGTGGTTGGCTGTGAAGCATCATTTTTATTTTAAACTGGCAAAGTCCACCAAAAGCCTTTATGTAGTGTTATGTGAAGCGGAGGGATGCAAATGGCGGTTGCGAGCAACCAAACCTCCTAATAGTAGACGGTTTAAAGTTACACAGTATAAATTTAAGCATAGTTGCCAACCTATTATTGGTAGAAAAGAGCACAGGCATGCTACATACAAGCTAGTTGGCAGATATTTCTGTTCGAGGTTTAAAGATGGCTACCGTACCAATGCACCGAGGGATATAAGGGCAGACTTTTTCGAAGAATTTGGGTATGAGATAACTTATGACAAGGCTCACGATGCCAGGGCATATGCTGATTCAATCATCCGGGGACAACAAAAAAAAAGTTATGGAAAATTACCTAAGTATTGTCATCGGTTGGAGTTGGCAAACCCGGGGACTTTCACGGATATTAAAACTAAACCAAACGATGAGTTCTTATATTTTTTTATGGCACTCGGTCCAAGCATTGAGGGGTTTAATGTGATGCGTAAGGTCGTTTCTGTGGACGGGACGCATTTGAAAACGGGTTACAAAGGTGTTCTACTTGTGGCAGCGTGTCAAGATGGAAATAGAAATATATTTCCAATAGCATGGGGTGTTGTTGATGTTGAGGATACGGAATCGTGGCAATGGTTCTTGAAAGGCTGAAAATGATTACAGTGACACCGATGATGTAGCAATACTTTTCGACGCCATGATGCTATAAAAGCAGGATTTGAGAATGTGTACATGAATGCGCATCAAGGGTATTGTACCTATCACATGCAAAAGAATTTGAGGACTCGTTATCCAAAATTGAAAATCTCAAGGCCTTTTAGGGACGTCATATTGGCTTTTTATGAAGAAGAGTTCAAGATTTGCTACGAAAAACTATGCGGATTGGATTCGGATATAAAGAAATACTTGAATGAATCGACGTTCCCTCATCGGACTAGATGTCACTCTAAGGCTCTTGTCGGTACAATATAATGACAACAAATCATGCCGAGTCTTTGAACGGTAAGTTAAAGCGTGCTCGGAATTTTCGGTAGTTGGGCTAATTGAACATATCCGGGTGAAATGCAAAAGTGGTTTGTTGCAAGAAATACAACTTCTACAAAATGGGGTGCCCCGTCACTCCCGAAGTGGAGAAGATAATAAAAGGACACTACAAGAAGGTAACTCGGTATAGTGTTTTTCCTATTGTTGACAATAGCAAGTACGAGGTGTTTGATACGACAACCCAAGTGAGTTACGTTGTTCGGTTGTATGCACGGAATCGTGATTGTAAGTATTTCGATGTACACAAGTATCCATGTGTGCATGCCGTTCTTTGTGGCAAAGCACATTGGGAAGCATGCGTACGAGTATACATCTCCTTATTATAGCACCGAGTATTGGAGGAAAGCTTATGCTCAATGTGTGAATCCCTTGCCGAACTCAGCGGATTGTGAATATCTCAAGACGTCTTTGAGCAATGTGGTTTTGCCACCGACACGCGATAGGGGACAAGCTGGACGTCCATCAAAAAAGAGAAAAGCCTCTGCCGGAGACGCGCCTGTAGGTCGACGAAAAAAGAGAAAAGCACCTGCAGGAGACGGGCCTAGAAGGACTGTACAATGTAGTAAATGCAAGGGATATGGCCATAACATTACTACTTGTTCGCGTGTGACTGCGGAGTCTACCCCCCAAAATGAGGATGAATGGAGTTAATTGTAACAACAGGTATTGTATTCTCCTTTTTTCGTGTTTTAACTTGTTTGAGTATGATGTGTGAGACTCCGCAGCCCAAGCCCTTTTTTCTTTGTAATATTTTGTAACATGAAGAGGCTGTATTTGTTGTTGATTTAAGTTATATTTTTTTATTCGCACCGACATTATAACAAGTTCAATTAAATGAAAAACGAAACAAGCCCAAGCCCAAGCCCAAGCCCAAGCATATATTCGAACCAACCCAATAAGATTAAAACTAATATTGTGACTCCAAGCCCAAGCTCAAGCCCAAACTCAAGCATATATTCGAACCAACCCGGACCAATGGGTTTTTTATTGATGATATGGCACAATTTTAAATAATTTTATTGTTAAAAGGGACCAATTGAAAATTTTTATTGGATAAAAATGACAAATGTTTATTCCACTATATATTTTAATTTCTCTCGACTTAATGATAAATAAAATGTCTCGATCAAACTCGGATCGAGTAATCGCGCTTGATCGAACATCGATCTATCGTGACATTATGTCCGATCAACTCGGATCACGAGAATCGCCTTGATCGAACCTCGATCTATCGTGACATTATGTCTGATCAAACTCGGATCACAGTAATCGCCTTGATCGAACCTCGATCTATCGTGACATTATGTCTGATCAAACTCGGATCAGAGTAATCGCCTTGATCGAACATCGATCTATCGTGACATTATGTCTGATCAACTCGGATCACAGTAATCGCCTTGATCGAACCTCGATCTATCGTGACATTATGTCTGATCAACTCGGATCACAGTAATCGCCTTGATCGAACCTCGATCTATCGTGACATTATGTCTGATCAACTCGGATCACAGTAATCGCCTTGATCGAACCTCGATCTATCGTGACATTATGTCTGATCAAACTCGGATCACAGTAATCGCATAGATCGAACTCGGATCACAGTAATCGCCTTGATCGAACCTCGATCTATCGTGACATTATGTCTGATCAAACTCGGATCAGAGTAATCGCCTTGATCGAACCTCGATCTATCGTGACATTATGTCTGATCAACTCGGATCACGAAGAATCGCTTTGATCAAACCTCGATCTATCGTGACATTGTGTCCGATCAAACTCGGATCACAATGAATCGCCTTGATCGAACCTCGATCTATCGTGACATTGTGTTACGATCAAACTCGGATCACACGAATCGCTTTGATCGAACCTCGATCTATCGTGACATTATGTCCGATCAAACTCGGATCGTAGTAATCGCTTTGATCGAACCTCGATCTATCGTGACATTATATCCGATCAACTCGGATCACAAGAATCGCTTTGATCGAACCTCGATCTATCGTGACATTATGTCCGATCAACTCGGATCGAGTAATCGCTTTGATCGAACATCGATCTATCGTGACATTATGTCCGATCAACTCGGATCACGATGAATCGCCTTGATCAAACCTCGATCTATCGTGACATTATGTCCGATCAAACTCGGATCGAGTAATCGCTTGATCGAACCTCGATCTATCGTGACATTATGTCCGATCAACTCGGATCACAAGAATCGCCTTGATCGAACCTCGATCTATCGTGACATTATTATGCTCGATCCGATCAAACTCGGATCACAAGAATCGCTTCGATCGAACCTCGATCTATCGTGACATTATGTCCGATCAACTCGGATCACGAGAATCGCCTTGATCGAACCTCGAACTATCGTGACATTATGTCCGATCAAACTCGGATCACGATGAATCGCCTTGATCCAACCTCGATCTATCGTGACATTATGTCCGATCAAACTCGGATCGAGTAATCGCTTGATCGAACCTCGATCTATCGTGACATTATGTCTGATCAACTCGGATCACAGTAATCGCCTTGATCGAACCTCGATCTATCGTGACATTATGTCTGATCAAACTCGGATCACAGTAATCGCCTTGATCGAACCTCGATCTATCGTGACATTATGTCCGATCAAACCGGATCACAAGAATCGCCTTGATCGAACCTCGAACTATCGTGACATTATGTCTGATCAAACTCGGATCACAGTAATCGCCTTGATCGAACCTCGATCTATCGTGACATTATGTCTGATCAACTCGGATCAGAGTAATCGCCTTGATCGAACCTCGATCTATCGTGACATTATGTCTGATCAACTCGGATCACAGTAATCGCCTTGATCGAACCTCGATCTATCGTGACATTATGTCTGATCAAACTCGGATCACAGTAATCGCCTTGATCGAACCAAAATTGAGCTCGAACCCTGCACCATATATATATAAAGCAACGCAACCCACCCACACCCTAACAACCCTAACTCAAACAAAACACCTGTGGTCGTCGTCTCCCTCTCCTCTTACATTCCCCTCCCAGCGCCGCCGGAGCACACACAGAGACACAATCGGACCGGTCCAACCTCCGCCCATCCATCCATTAGCGTCTTAAAGGTACTTTCCTCCTCCCCATCCATCCATTCTCGCCTTTTACCCGCCCGATTCTAGTCTTCTTCTTCCCCACTTCCCTACCCCACTTTCACTGTGCACTCTCTCTCACTCACAGAGAGCATGGCTTGATTCATCTCCGGCATATACTGTAATTTTCAATTCTGTGATGTAATCAATTTTTTTTTTTGCAGTAATCCTGTTCATTTGTTTACTTGACATATCATTATAATAACTATGCTATGTACTCGTAGACTCGTAGTGGTTTGTTTTAGAAGCTAAGGTGTAAGTAGCATTTGTCTCTTTAAATCTTTTCGCTTGTCTTTGTTGTTTGTGTTGATTTTGGATTAATTAGTGTTTTTGAGCAGAGGACCATGTCGGATTATGAGGAGGACATAGGTTTGATGGTGGATTTATTTGATCGAGTCATTGATTGGGAGGCAATGGAAAAGGAATTAAGGTTGATCGAATCGAGTATGAGCTTAATGTTAAGAGATGGAATCCGTGGGGTGTAGATGAAGCATTGATTGATCCCGAAGAATTTGCAGAGATAAGGGAATACATGGACATGCTTGATGATTTTGCAAATGGACCTTCGACATGCCTTTTATGACTCATGGACGAAGAAAAGGGC
Organism: Gentiana macrophylla; assembly: GCA_026214975.1. NCBI lineage: Eukaryota > Viridiplantae > Streptophyta > Magnoliopsida > Gentianales > Gentianaceae > Gentiana > Gentiana macrophylla. Next base: position 20,603,515 of record CM047812.1, on the reverse strand, counting down.
TACACATTTGATTGTGAGGATTTATGGGAGAGATTAATGAAAGCTGTGTGTGATAACTTTTTAATGTGTTTTGGTTGTATCAGTATGTATATTATTTTGTTTTCATGTTGTATATTATTTTGTTTTCATGTTGATACTTTAATGTGAATGTTTCAGATGCATAAAACCAACCAATTACTATCATTTAGTTATTTTCATGTCTTCTTAGTTAAATGAAAAGTGATTTCATCAGCATAACATTAGATTGTCCATCCCATTGCAAAAAACATACTTAAATCTGTTATCATGAGCATTTAAAACAACATAAGCATTTAATTAATTAAACAACAAACACAAGCAACTTTCCAAAACAAAAAAAAAACAAACACAAGTACACTTAAGACATAAAACATCATATGGCGTAATAAATCAATCAACCCATCCAATCCGGTATCTCAGCAACGGGAAGATCATGTACGATTCTTTGATACACTTTGTTCACCGGGCTTTGACGATTTCATTGATCTTATCCAAGTAGAACTTGAACCTCGATCTCGGGATCACTATATCGAGACTCCTTGTTTCAACATCATTAGTTAGTTGTAATATCTTCATGTCATGTTCCTTCAACTCAAAATTCAAGTAGTCGATTCTCTTCTTCATATCTTCCATTTTGCGTCTTCATAACATCGAACTCCTTCTTCAAATCGCAATGCTTACATCAACTTCTTTGATTTCTCGCAGCCATTTTTCGCTTTTATTTTCTTTCTTTCTAAAAAAGTCTTTCAATTGAAAATCATTAGCATACAATAGGGTGGTGTTGTTTAAATAGGGTGTTATTGACATTCCTTTTCGTTTAACACAACTACTTAAAAACCTCTTCGTTAAACATGCCTCTTCGTTCTACACATGCCTCTTCGTTAAACATGCCTCTTCATAATGACATATAACATCTTAAATGCCTTTTATTATCAACTTAAATGCCTTTTATTTAATAACAAGCTTAAAATTGTTTTTAGATAACCGAATCCATAACAAAAAACATCAACATTGTTCCAAGAAACTCATCCACCAGTTAATTCAACAACCACCAACATTTGTTTCATACATCATAACTGAATCAATAACCGAATCCATAACAAACATCATATAATAACAAGCTTAAACTTGTTTTTACAAGCCAACTAATTAATTCAACAACTACCACGAACATTGTTTCATACATCATAAATGATTCCATAACCGAATCCTTAACAAAACATCCACATTGTTCCAAATTTCTCATCCACCAGTTAATTGATCAACCACCATAAGGCTGAACCAAGAAACTCATTGTCACAAGAAACTCATCAAGATTGTTCCAAGAAACATCAATTAGTAAATTCAACAACCAACAACATTGTTCAAAAGTGAAACTCATCAATCAATTTCTATGGAGCGAATTGCGATGCTAGCAACTCAGCCACCAACTTTCTCCGCCACATCCTCATATGCCTTCTATCAATCGCGTCCACATTCATATTTGCAAGCAAGTACTCCAAGAATTTTATTGTGAACATCCCACAATCAGACCTATACATTATACAAGTATTCCAACACATCAAACAACTTCACAATCTATATTAAAAGGACTAATATGTACTAAGCTAAATAGTAAGAAACATACCCGTTTTCCTGCAGGGGGCACTTCACTCTCTCGAAACTAAATTTATTTAGCGGATAATTTTGAAAACCATCAACATGCTTCCTCACTAAAAAAGGTATAACACATTGAAGAGGCATAAGCCGTGATTGAAGAATTTTCATTCTAATATGGTTTTTCAAACTATCATAAACATAAATCATCCGGTTTTGTAGATCAACTTTCAACAGAAACCAGTGATCAAGCTCAGACACCGGTATGTATAGATATCTACAACCGGACCAGGGTTGCCCTCCCACTGGATTTTCACCTCTCACATAATTCAACAACTTTGAATCAAAACTTAAATTCCCCAACTTCACTTCCTTATTCATTCCTTCATGAAACTGTGTCATCAATATGGCAAAATACGTGTTCAGCACGCGAGCATCTTGTTGAAACAACTCCGGATATGCTTTTGTCGGAGGCTAATCTCACAAAAGGCAAAGATTCATAATCTAAATTGTATCGTAAAAAATTATATATTAGTTAAACAAAATATCACCATATATTCCTCGCTAATATAAAACATCAACGGGCTTACCGGGTTGTCACCCATCCCCATCCACAACTACTTTCAAAATCAAGCTTGGACATCTCCATCAACCAAACCTCACATTTTTACTATATTCATTCAAAGGTTAAAAATTTAAATAAGATACAACAACAAATGACTACAATCTGTGCCAATTTCATACTGTCCTCTTCAAATTGCATAAAGGTCTCAAGCAATTCCATCGTCTGAGCTTCTACTTCTCGGTGCGGATCAAAAACTGGAACGGTATCAAGCTTCCTTCTCTTCAAGTTTTGAAAATAAGGATATGCTAGCTCCAGCTGAGCTTTCTGTTTCCCCAACACCTTTTCTCCTAACATGTTAAATATCCAATTTACAACTTAAAACTCATAAAAATATTTTTTTTTGGGAAAACTCATGGGTTTTTAACTCATAATACAAGTGCAACTGTTTTACCTTCGTGACCGAGATTGCTCCCCAACCTCACCTACAAGCCCTCACCTTCATGCCTCTCTTCATCTTGATTAACATCTCCTTCACCTTCACCTTCACCTTCCTTCTCTCTTCACCTCCTCCAACCTTTTCAAATAAAACTTTCTTCACAATAGCTTCCAATGATTCAACCTTTCTCCTAACATCCTCCAACTCGGATCGCAACAATTTGTTTTCCTCTTTCACAACTCTTAAAATCTCGTCTTTCGCCTTCTCCATTTCAGAGGGTTGGGGAACTGACGGTTGATCCAGATTAACCCCACCTCCTTCTTGCTCACCTTCTTCTTGCTCACCTTCTTCTTGCTCACCTCCTTCTTCTTCCTCACTAACATCACTATCATGGAAATCGAGTAAAGCAAGATAATATGGCTTTGATTTTTCGAATTACATTACAACAAGAGTTGGCAAAACATCCTCCTCCCGCAATGATTTCATAATATATAAATTAATAAGATATTTAATTCGGGCATCAAACATTTAAGAAATGACTACCTAACAAGATACACATTCAAAACTGTGCTTTTTGTAAAAGAGCATCAACACTCGAAGAGGTCACCTCTTTGGCATTGTCCACTTGCGCATTCTTGGCAAGGCTTCCATATCAACACTCTCCATAACGAACGTAAACTAGGTATGGATTCAAGTGCCCATACCTACACAAACATTCATAAGACAATACTACAAAACAACTTCCAAAATTTGAAGACTAATGAATTCAAACAATACTACATATCATAAGACATACCATCGAGCATGTGGGAATCCATAAATTGTATACAACACCTTCTTCTCTTTGAACTTCTTACTCAGTCCCGATTAAACAATCGAACCGTGTATTCATAACACAAGCTCCCCAAGGAAACTTGTTGAATGCTTCCAAATCATCAACCAAGACAAACCACCACCATTCCAAACACACATTTTCCTCATGACCAACAATACATAAGACAAAATAATCAACAAACCCAACTTATACTTATCTTCTTCATCCGCAACCCTAGGAAACACTTCCAACACTTCTTTTCTAGTAATCGACTTTTTTCCTTAAAATACCTTTTCACAATACGACAACCTTTAGCTTTGTTCTCACTCCTTTGACCACTCAAAGTTCCTAACATTTAAAACGGTAATCAATGTAAATTCCTTCAAACAAAACTCGCAGGACTTGTTTCCAATCTTAAACAGAAAATTTCTTTTGAATCGCCCGACACGACTCATCAACATATTATGCAAGATTTGAATACCATTAAACTTAGGAAGCCTAATTAAACTTCCAAAACAACTGTTTTTAGTAGTGTTCTCTTGTGTTGTCTGTCTAATTTAGAATACACATACTCAACTTTATCAATATGACATCCATTAACGATCGTACTTGGCCGCCTCTCTCCACCCTTGTCAATTGGTATTTAAACTCCATTTCTTTACTACAAAATAAACAAAAAAAAGATAACACGGTTTAATTTCAAATTCAACACATATTACATTTCTTGTCGTGCAATATGGCGTAAATTCAACAAAGATTACATTTCTTGTCAATTACTACATGCATGATGCAGATTTATAAAGTATGTGCAAAACACATTTTACAAATGTGCTTAACTCGATTAAAGATATCCACAGTCTGTTTAATTTCAAATTCACAATATCCAATGGTTTCTAAATCACATACTACAACCGATTAAACCTAATATTACACCCTTAATTTCACCAATCACCCCCAATTTCAGTTTGTACAATATAAGGTACATGCTTCAAAGAATACTCGATTCTTCTTGAGTTCGCCCCGCTTGTAATCCAATTTAGGGTTCTTCAACAGAGGAGAGATCGAGATCGATATGATGAGATGAGAGATGAGTTCAAAACAAACTACTTTGAGGTTGTTATATTTGGAACAGTTGCGAAGGTCTTTTTTCTTTCACCGCTAATCGCAATTTTTGGATTTGGCAAGGCAGAGGGAAAACTATGAAAAGGGTCGTCGAAATTTGGGGATTGGAACTCACGGGAAATTAAATGAATGAAGAGGCGTTTTGTAAGTTCAACACTTTTTATTTGTTTTGGCATTTTGTCTTTTTTTTTAATTGCCCCCAATACTCATGAGTTATTTTTGCCAAATACTTACTGAAATGGGTTATTTACGCCATTCCCCCAAAAAAAAACTAGAAAATATTTTATCCTATTTTTGGCAGAACAAAGCCAAGACGTTCACGCAATTTCTATTCGTTTCAATCAAAATTCCCCCTTTCACCTAAGGCACGAGCCAAAGCAAACGACGAGGAAACCGCCAACCATCTATCGCCAAATTTTATTTTATTTTATTTTTTCCTTTTTTTCTTTCTAAATTAATTAACAATTCCCCGTCTTACAGATTTTCATTTTCTCCGTGATCGATTTGTTTATTCTTCCCGGACTTTGGAGAAAATCAAACCTAACCAAATCTTCAATTGAGCTAGGGCTTTGATTTGTGAGAAGAGAAATGGGTAGTCCTAAGAAGAATCTGAATAAAGGCTTTTTTGCTTCCATGTCTTCCGGTTTCTCGATGTTCGGCAGCGCCATGCACAGATCTATTAATGGGTGAGCTTGTCTCAAGCTGTATAGTTTTGTGTGCTTTCGCAATTGTGTGATTCATTCGTTTTTTCCTGTGAAAATATCAATTTTTTTTTTTTAAAGTTTGGTAGGTTGAGCTTTTTGGTTAAAAAATCGGGAAGCTCTGCTTTGATTTGAATTTTGATTGTTGATGCTCATTGAATCCGTGGATTCAATGAAATTGTAATTAATTTATGCTGTTTTAATGGTTCGGAAATGTGTGCTTATTGCAATTTGAGCTGCATCTATCTTGTTCTTCCTGGCCCGAGAAGATTGAGGTATTTTCGGTATTTTGCTTGTAGATGAACTGGTTAGTACTTGGCTTCTGATACCTTTGAAGATGCCTAGATGAGAGTTGACAGGATAGTGCCTTAAGGTACACCATAAGTTGGTGGAATTGAGGAGATGTAAACAAACTTAGCTGGGGAAAATGACCTTACAAAGAGTTACTAGATATGTCTGGAGCACTAAATAGAAGGCCTCCCAACTTGTGGGCAACAGGGGGTCATTTAATAGATTAGTACATCATTATTTAAGAACACCTGATTCTTCTTAAAGATCTTCTAAGCTGCATTAAAATGTAACATACAAGTTTATTCTAACAAGATTTGGAATGTCAGGATTGGATGGACGAAATCGGTCAAGGCTGAAAGGATTGCAATTGCGTTATGTCAAAAGGAAAAATGATACGCGAATGCCTACTTTAGTATTACTAACCAAGTATGTTTGGAAGAATAAAGTATACACATGTAAACATGAATTTTCTTAAGAAAATCAACAGGATCATTTAGTTTTAGCAGTTTTTAATTGGTATCCTGGTATGAACTTGTCTAAAATTTTTGGCACCTAGGTATTGAGGCGGCAGGCAACCTTTTGTCGCCTGGCGTTTTCAAATTTGTAGGGCTTGTCGTGTTTTAATTTACGTCCCCTGGCATGGTTGGGCGCCGTTTTTTTGCACCTAGGTGTTTGGGCTACAAACGGTATATTTGTCTCTTCGGCGTTGCCTATCGCTTTGACAACTATGATCCCTCCTTTTAGATTTTTACTGTAAATGTATTGTCCTGACTTATTACAAAGAACAAACAATTACTATTGTTGGGTATGTTGACTTTGCCTACATCAACAAAAAAAACTACTGCCATTGCTGGGGATGTTAGCTCTGTTACAGCATGCCTACTGTTTTCCACGAGGTGGTGGTGGTGTATTTATAAATACTTCTGCTTAACAATTTAAGCATTAATGTAAGTTGGCAATTTGTCAACTCCTTTTTTTTATCCTTCTTTTCTCTGGTTCTTTAATGGGAATAAGAATATAAATCACATTTTATTTTTTACATTCCTTTTAGCTATTTGAATATGGATAAATTTTTGGGTGCTGTAACTAATGTTTTATGCTGAAGAAACTTTTGAGTTTCTTTTGAAGTTTATTATTATTATTATTATTTTTCATTTTAATTAAGTAATTATTTTGTATGTATTTCTCATGGTGCAATGGTTTGGATTATGTGGTAGTACTTGTTGGTAGTACAGTTCAGGACATTTTGCAACACAGATTTACTTTACGTTAGGTAACATATTTCTCAATTTTATAGATGCGCCTTACGCATATTCTATTGAGGGTACTAGAGGCATTACCTGTTGGGGCGACTGTATGTTGATAGTGGATAATAGCGACTCTGCATGTCAGTTGATTAGGTGATCAAAATTATTATGACGCATGCTCTTGTGGGATTCCATCCGAAGGATTTCCTTCAGTTTTTACAAGCTTAATTAAAATGGGCCTTGTCTAAATCAGTAAATCTAATGTTTGCTTTGATAAACGTTCGAAGCACAGTCCCTTCTTATTTTGTGGAATAATTATGTAATTTATGTGGAGTAAGTGACAAGATATATTGTTCTTTGAATTTTTTTGGTTTGTTTACTGTGAGAGTGCTGCACTTATTTACATCAAAAGTTTATCTTATTCGAATATCTCAAGTATAGTGCTTAAATTATTTCCATTTATCGCTGCTCTTTAATGTTGTGTTATTAACCCCAAATATGCCTGTCTTACTCTCAAGGCACAAAAACTTTTTAAAAAAAAAATAAATTGGGCAGATTGGGAATATTAAGAAGTCTTGGGCCTGTAAAGATTAATCCTTTGTCATATGGAATCCCTACGTGCTAGTGATATTGTGCTAAGTTTCTAAGATATAGTTATCAAATGGGTAAACACGACTGGCTTTTGAACCACAAACTTAACCTACTTTTGCTTTCTGCATCTTCCGACCCGTTCAATTAATTTGTTGCTATATTATTCATCATTTCCATTTTTGTTGATTGCCTCAGATTACTTGGTTATGAAGGCTTGGAAGTTATAAATCCCGAGGGAGGGAAAGAAGATGTCGAGGAAGAAGCTCACAGAGGAAGATGGCAACAAGAGGTTGGCCATCTTCTTCTTTAATGCTATTTGATGTACCACGGGTGTTTTTTCTAGCGATAGAAGACACTGTTTGCAGTGATATTTGTTTCGCTGTGAAGATCAGTCTCTTGTTATAAAATTTTATGAATCTGTGTAAGAACTATGTGCATGCCTGTTGTGAGCAAGTTTTCTCATTTAGCCGGTCTAGTTATGTGCTTTGTAGCCTTAATGGGGTATAAAATGAATGTATGGTGTCTTGCTTTTTATCTTTTTCCATATCAACTATATTCACGGTATGAGCTTGATTTCCTTTATCTAGGAACGGGATAGTTACTGGAAGATGATGCAAAAATACATTGGAATGGATGTGACGTCAATGGTTACTCTTCCTGTCCTTATATTTGAGCCAATGACAATGCTTCAAAAAATGGCTGAGGTTTGTATCTTCTTTTCATCTCGTTCTCTTAATGAGCTATGTTGAAGTTTGTTGTGTTTGAATATGCAATTACTCATCTTAGGCCGCTTTGCCCATCTACTAACAATTATGATGCTGATGTTGAATGGCAGATAATGGAGTATTCACATCTTTTAGATCAAGCAGATAAATGTGAAGATCCATACATGCGGATGGTGTATGCTTGTGAGTATTATGATGATTGTAATATCGATTTACATGCTGTAGACAGTTATATATGCCAGTTATTTTTTTCGTGGTTAATCATTCTTCTTCCTCTTTAAATGTTGTTGCAGCATCATGGGCAATATCTGTCTACTACGCGTTCCAGCGTACATGGAAGCCTTTTAATCCAATCCTCGGCGAGACTTATGAAATGGTTAATCATGGTGGCGTTACTTTTATTTCTGAGCAGGTGATTCAAGATTGTATATAGTTTACATCCATCTTCGTTACTTCATTCTGTGCTTGATTTAGTGGTAATACTTATGACGATTGTTAAATTCTTTTGACTAACCAAACCTACGAGACAGCTACTTTCACAAGCATGTTTGTTATTTTTTTGTTAATTACAGTTGATATATTACAGGTCAGTCACCATCCTCCAATGAGTGCAGGGCATGCCGAGAATGAGCATTTCATATATGATATCACATCCAAATTGAAGACCAAATTTTTGGGGAATTCTCTTGATGTGTATCCTGTTGGAAGGTCAGTTGTATGTCCTGTTTTCACTTTGGCTTTTGCTTTTTTTGTAGAACTTTTCGTGAGGCATGAATAGAATCTATGTTTTCTAAAACAAGGTATACACTTAATGATGATTTTAAATGCAGGACACGTGTGGTTCTTAAACGAGATGGCGTGGTTCTAGATTTGGTACCTCCTCCGACTAAGGTGAACAATTTGATCTTTGGACGAACTTGGGTGGATTCACCCGGGGAGATGGTGATGACTAATTTGACTACTGGTGACAAAGTTGTTCTATATTTTCAACCTTGTGGTTGGTTTGGGTATGTGAATGTCAACATTTCAGATTTTTTTTTTTCATTTTAAATTTTTTATATCATTCTTCTCGATTTTCAATACCTTCCGAATTTCTCTGATTTTGTATCTGATGGGTGGATGTAACCACAGAGCTGGTCGTTATGAGGTGGATGGTTATGTATATAATGCTGCTGAAGAACCAAAGATATTGATGACTGGAAAATGGAATTCTTCAATGAGTTATCAACCATGTGACTTGGAAGGAGAGCCTCTCCCAGGGACAGAACTTAAAGAGGTTTCTTTTTTTGTGTGTGTGCCAACACACACACACACACACACACACACTTTGGACTGACTAGTATATGGGTTTGAGTTGAAAGTTGAACCTGTTTATTATTATTGTTGGCAGGTCTGGCATGTTGCTCCTGTTCCAGAAAACGACAAATTCCAGTATACGTATTTTGCGCATAAAATCAACAGTTTTGACACAGCTCCAAAGAAGCTGTTAGCATCTGATTCTCGTTTGCGTCCTGATAGATATGCACTTGAGAAAGGCGATCTTTCTAAAGCCGGTGCAGAGAAAAGCAGGTCTTTTTCTTTCTCTATATTCCATTTCAACAATTTTTATCCTCTCCTTTTGGTTTCAATACAGTAGTATAAAATTTGATATACCCGACTAAAATTTGATAGAGTAAAGGGATAACTTTGGTCCTCGTTTTTTTTTCTTTTTCTTTCATGATTATTGAATTTCTCTTGGCACTGTTACCCTTTTAATATTTGCAGTCCATTTATGCCACGTGTCGAGTTTTTATTGGTTGGAGTCTCTCGTACCTTCAATGCAGATTGTTTGATTCGAGTCACTTGGGCTGAAAATGTAAACAAAAATACATAGTCGGGGTGTAAAAGTGCCAAGATGAAAACATCAGGGATAAAAGTGTAGAAATCATGAATGAAACAAAAGGGACCAAAAAACGTCTTTATCCCCAGAAAAAACCCTATAGAAAAGCTTTATGCACCTCTGCCAAGCATGTAATTAGCTTGATATCATGTGTTGCAGTCTGAATTTTTTTTCGGCATTTGGCATTTTGTTAATTATTATATACACAGTTTGGAAGAGAAACAGAGGGCAGAAAAGAGAACTAGAGAAGAAAAAGGTGATCAATTCACACCAAGATGGTTTGAGATGACAGATGAAGTCACACCTACTCCATGGGGTGACTTGGAGGTATACAGATACAACGAGAAGTACACCGAACATCGAGCTGCAATCGATGACTCAGATGTCAACGAAACCGTGGATATCGACTCTATAGAATTCAACCCATGGCAATATGGTAATTTGTCTTCTTAGGGATGATTCATTCTTGTATGCAGTTATAGATTCATCACTGTTTGTGGCGATTTTTCGGTGTGATAGAAGAAACATATGATGTTTGTGGGGGGGATGTTTGTCTGTATATTTTTCTCTCATTTTTTTAAAATAATATTATAAGTCAGCGTGAAATTAACCAAGTAAATATATTTTTTTGTGTGTAATTTATGTGTCTTTAAATTAAATTAACAGCTTGCGTTTTTGCACACATGGTAGTAGCCATTTCATCTGTTTGGAAAGCAAGTAGGATTGTGTTATAGTATTTGGATATTTTAATACCCTCTGCACAAATATTGAAGAGAAAGGGCGATGATGGATCGCCCCTGCTGAATACCCCGAGTAGGCACCAACCGACATGACGATCTATCATTAATTGAAACCCGGAAGGAAACATATGAGACCATACACATAACTAGACTAACAAATTAACTGATGAGGGAACCCCATTCTGACTATAACTGCAGAGATATTTGACCAGTCAACTCTATCAAAGGCCTTCGCCATATGAAGTTTCAATGCGGCATGCTCGTGAAACACTGGGAGACCTGCATTCAAAGAGCGAAAAGCCTCAAAGGCGGTGATAGCATTATCTATGATTAATCTCCCAGAAACAAAAACACTTTGATTGCCTGAAATCACCAAAGGTAATGACCCCCTTGAGCTGATTCACCACCACTCGCAAAATTAGACGTTGCGGGCTGCTTAATCTTAGGGATTAGCGTAATAGATTACCATTCAAAAATATTGGGACCTAGTAAGTCCTAGTATTTGTATTAAAATATCACATGCATATCATCCGGGTCTGGCGTCTTACGAGCGAGAAGTTGTGATAGAGCACAAACAACAGGGGCGGATCCAACATACCCGAGGGGTCACGTGACCCCACTCAATTTCTAAAAAAAATAAAAATAAATATTTAGTATTAAAACTGTATAGTTTTGTTGTTAAAAAGTGTCATTTTATCGATAAAAATTGATGTTTTAGACTTCGGTGACCCCACTGGAATTTTTTTTGGATAAAAGATGTAGTTTTAGACTCCGATAACACCACTAGAATATATTCCTGGATCCGCCACTGACAAACAACTTCCTCCCCGCTCAACATCCATAGGGCTGAACATGGAGAAAGTGAGACCGTAAAAATCTAGAACTCCAATAGAAGGAGAAGAAAATTTTGGGGAGAAGTAGATAATATATTTACATATTTTGTAAAATTTACTTTACATATATCGCAATCTTCCAAATTCTGTATTAGGAAATATATGTCTATCGCATCTTTTGAAATAGGAAATTAAATTCATTTCATCTTAGATAGAAATTATGTAAATTGAAAAGATGTGTATTTAAAGTGTAAAATAGAAAATTCGTTAAAGAATCTTATCTAAGTGTTCTTAGTCATGGAATTTTGGATAATGATTTAAAGCATTAGCATGACATCCATTTAACGAATTCATTATTTTACAGTTTTAAATATTCATTTTTTTAGTTTATAGAATTTCTGTTCAAGATAAAATGCATCAAATTATCTACTTTATATTATAAAAGAAAATTTATAAAATCTGATGAATGCGAAAACGTAAATAATTTCTTTTTTTTACAGACTCCGTGTTTTACGGTATCCTAAATATGAATATTGAAATTATTAAAATACAGTCTAAAACAATTTACGATATCTACTGAAAGTGATTTGGAAATGGACGTATATCGCACATTTTCATTTTCTTTGGAATTAACGACTTTGAAGTTTGACCAAGTATCCATTGCTAATTAATGCATTCATCATTCTTGGGAAGCAAGTCTCTCTTTTATTTACTTTCCCTTCTTTCTCCCGGATAAATGATAAATTGCTATGTATCAGGCCCCAGTTAGGTCATAATGATATACTTAATTATTATTTGATCACCCATGTCCTACTTAAATTATTCGTAACGCTCCATCTCGGTAAAATTGTAATTTTAATCTTATAAGTTGTTACGCTTTTTTTTTTTTTTGTTTTAGTTATATTATTATTCCGATAACAACTTTAGTTTTGTAAATTAATTTTTTTCCTGTCTGTCGGAAATTGCTTTCTGGGCATAAAGTCGGCCAAATTTTGATGACATGGCAGAAAATAAATATCATTTTCAGGCCACGTCGGATATTTTACTCTTGAGTATTGTGTCACTTCGTAACGCTCAATCCCAATTAAATTGTAATTTTAGTCTTATAAGTTGTTACCTTTTTTTGTTTGTCATTTTTATTCCGTTAACAACTTTAGCCTTGTAAGTTAATTTTTCTTATTAAGTACAGAAAACTTTTCGGATAATAAATAAGGAATCATTACTTGAGCACAAAATCAAGTATATTTTTTTTTCATTATTTTTTTTGCAACAAAGACAGTAAATATTGGACAATTTGAATTTCGAATCTAAGTGTTCTGATTCATCTGATTCTAATCTGATGTAATTTTAGTTAAATCTGGATAATTAAATCTGTAAATCTGATTTTAACTTTAAATTCTGATTTTTGCGAGTCTTCTAAGTTGTCACGTTTTTTGTTTTAGTCATATTTTTATTCCGATAACAACTTTAGCCTTGTAAGTTAAATTTTCTTACTGTCTGTCGGAAATTGCTTACTGAGCACAAAATCAAGTCTTTTTTTTTTAATGAAAGCCGTGGTATCTGGAACCCAATGATCATCGATTAATTTGTCTATCAGGTCGGATTTTAGAGAGTAAGTTTTCGAGTATTTGTGTCGATCTTTATGTCGGATATTGAGCGATCGAGTATTGGGTCACTCGTTATGATAAAATGAACGATTGTGCCCCTATCTCATACTGTCTTCGTCCCAATTTGTTTGAGAGTTATTTCGTTTATGAATATTCCAACTTTAATTGTCTAAATTGCTCCAATGTATTTTATAAATTGAAAATAATACTATATATAAAAAGGATAAAAATAGATATATATATATATATATATATATCAGTTAAATTTTAAATGAATAGAGACCAGACAACTTATTAATTAATGTCTCTTTAAATATTACGAGTTCCAAAGCGTCTCAAACAAATTGAGAGCGATGGAGTATGAGATTGAACGACAGGTGGCCGGGAGAGCATTTGAAATTCAACGGCGGCATAAGTGGAGGGACCCGGAACACACCATCGGGAATCTCACATCACGACGACGACGACCCCATAAATTCCAGCTACATTTTCTTCCAACACAACACACTATATATATATAAGTCACACTCATAATCTCTCTTCTTCGACGAAACTTCCAGTTTTCTCTACAGTCTACATTTATCTCTCTATTTATTATTATAACAGTTGAATACGAGGTTGCCAATTCAACTTGTTCTTCACGAAAGAAACATTTTTATTTACTAGTTTCATATTAGTTCTTCTGGCTTCCTTGAATATCTTCAAAACCAGGTATGTTAATGTTAATCTTTAAAGTGAGGTTTTAATTTTACTTTTATGGGTTCTTAAATTTTAAGGGAAACGTTTCATTTCATGGGTTGGTTTCATTATTTCATATGTGAAGGATATAGAAACGAAAAGAAAACGTAATGACAGAAAAGAAAGGAATGGAAAGAAACGGAATGGGGAAGTAGATATTGTGAAGTCTAATCTGAGTGTTTGGATTGAAGTACACAGAAATCAAAGGAAAGGAAAGGAAAGGGGAACTAGAGATTGTCTCAGTGTTTGGATTTTGATTTTTTTAATCTCTGTTTCAATTTCTATAATTTGAGCTTTTTCTGCATTTCTGCTTCCAATTTTTGCTTGTTCTGTATTCAGTCACAAATCACAATCTTCTGGTTTCAAGGAATTGGATACAACAATGTACCAGCTTTAGTTTTTCGAAAATCGAAATAGCTTTTGTTATATGTATTTACCTTACTCTTTCTGATCTCTGTATTTGTAGGTTGTTAAGAATATCATATGGATCCGAATTTCATTGGATTGTCTGATTCATTTAGTAGTATTGAGTATGAAGACGGTGTGTTTTACCCTAGTTTTTCGGATCCTCCCGATTTTCCAAATGGCTTTCAAGTCATGGAGAATCATATGGATTCTCAGTTTTCAGACCCTTGTAGCTTACATCAATCACCGAAGATCGGTTTTGAGATGGATTCTCCAGATGATAATAATAATTACTCAAATCCTGTGCTCAAATACTTGAACCAGATACTCTTAGAAGAGAACATGGAGAAAAGGCCCAGTATGTTCCATGACCCTCTTGCTTTACGAGCAACGGAGAAATCTCTGTATGATGCACTTGGTCAGAATTACCCTTCTTCACCATATCAGCTTGATCACAATGCAGACAGCCCGGATTCTCTGTTTCAAAATCCCATTAATAGTAGTAGCTATGTTGATCCTCATTCGGTTGTTGATCTTGATACGGGGGTATATAAGTCTTTACCTGCTCGTCATCAGAATTCAAATGGGCAGGCGGATAACGAGTCTATATTGCAGTTTCAAAAGGGAATGGATGAAGCTAGTAAGTTTTTGGTCACGAATAAACAAATGTTTATCGACTTGGACAAGTACCAATTGCCTGCAAAGTCTGATGAAACTTTTCTGAATCCTAGTATCAAGTTAGAGAACGAGGTTAAGGATGTTTGTCTCGATGGTTCGAGAGGGAGAAAGCATTTACATTGGGAAGAAGAGGAAAAGGAGAGTGTATTGGAGGAAGAACAGAGGTGCAGCAAACAATCAGCAATACACGAGGAAGAAGAGGTCGAGATATCTGAGCTGTTAGAACAAATTTTCCTTTGTAACGATCCAAAGATCGGTTTAAACTGTTCGAATGCTGATAACGGAGTCACAAAAGGCGCAAGAAGTCGTACTAAGAGAAAGGCGAATAAAAGTGAAGTTGTTGATTTGAGTACTCTTTTACTTAACTGTGCACAATCTATTGCAGCTAATGATCGAAGGACTGCGACCGAACTATTAAAGAAAATCAGGCAGAACTCGTCTACAACGGGCGATGCATGCCAAAGATTGGCTCATGTTTTTGCAAATGGTCTCGAGACTCGATTGGCTGGAAACGGAACTCGGCCTTGTGTACCTCTAAAACTTATGAGAAGCTCAGCCGCGGTGATATTGAAAGCCTACCAGGTTTATCTATCTGCTTCTCCATTCAAGTTGATACCTATTTTCTTTGCTAATAAGATGATTGCTGATATGGCTTCGAAAAGTGAAGCGATTCACATTGTGGATTTCGGTATATGTTACGGTTTCCAGTGGCCTGTTTTGATCCAACACCTTTCGACGTTTCCTGGTGGGCCGCCAAGGCTTCGGATCACTGGAATCGAGTATCCACAACCTGGGTTTAGGCCTGCAGAGAGAGTAGTAGAGACGGGACAACGTTTAGCGAAATATTGTGAAAGATTTCGTGTCCCATTTGAGTACCGAGCCATAGCAACACGAAACTGGGAAGAAATTAAAGTCGAGGACTTAAAGCTTAGAAAAAGTGAGGTTCTTGTTGTGAACTCTTTGTTTCGGTTTAAGAATCTTCCTGATGAGACGGATGTGGCGGATAGTCCTAGGGACACGGTTTTGAAACTAATTCGGGCAATGAATCCTAATCTGTTTGTGAATTCTGTTATTAATGGATCATACAGTTCTCCGTTTTTCGTTACGCGATTCCGTGAGGCTCTCTATCACTATTCATCGTTATTTGATATGCTTGATTCAACCATACCTCGTGAAAACGAGCAAAGGATGAAGTTTGAGCAGGAGTTTTACGGGCGTGAAATACTCAACGTCGTTTCTTGTGAAGGCATGGACAGAGTTGAAAGGCCTGAGACATACAAACAATGGCAGATACGCCATATCCGGGCAGGACTTAAGCCTCTTCCATTAGAACAGGAGATTATGAACAAGTTAAGAGGTATGGTGAAAAAATGTTACCACAAAGATTTCGTTTTTGATGAAGATTGTTGTTGGATGTTGCAAGGATGGAAAGGTCGAATCATCAGTGCTAGCTCGTGCTGGATTCCTACTTAAGCAAGTGGTAAGTGGTTTGAAAATGCCTAAGAAGGTCACGGGTTCGATTCACCTCTGAGTTTTCCATGTTAAAGAGATATAGGCTAGGCCTTTACCTCTGAGTCAGACTCAAACTCTGCATGCACCGGTTAAACCGAACTTCAGAATATTAGTTGAAGTTATAGCAGTTGATGTATAATAATAATGTTCTTTGAGGATTTCATCGAACACCTTTATAAGAAAGTTAGTTAGAGTTAGTTTAGTTAGTTAATATAAAGCTGTTTCAGCTCATTGTAATCGATTGTAATGCATTTTGATCATTCAATAAAGTTTCATTTCCTTCTTCATTGATTGAGCTCTTTAATGTTCATTTCTGAAACCGTGTTCCGAGTTGTTTCGTTTGTTTTTACAGTTTCTTGATGTTAATCTTCAAGAAATTCTACAACCCACCTGTAACATGATCCCAAATTCTCTACTTTTTTCGGGTTTTCTCTCTCTACTCTTTTAGCCATGTAATTGCAATACTTGAGATCGATTCGTCTCTCATATTGAGCTGTTCAGATTAGTTCGGGTTCATACAACATTGAGCCACACCAGGCAAATAATTAAAACCATGAACAAGCTGCGGGCTCATTTGCAACTCAACGTAAAAAAAAGTCAGTTTTCTAGACTAATGCATTGTAATGCAAACTTTAATAATATCAACACCGTGCATACAAATTGAATCGAAAATGTATTCAACTACATAAGTTAAACGAATCAATTAGGCGAGCTGAACTTGCTAAACAAACCATTTATAACAAAACCCGCCTAATTAACTAACTCTAACTATAAGTTTTACAAATCTAAGAACTAGAATAACACACTATCTAATACCTGAAAATACCTCGGAAGGTCGCAGGTTCGATTCGATTCGATTCCCTTAAGAGGGCGCCATGTTAAAGAGCTTTGAGCCATATCAACCCCTATGCAGGTACCCAACAGGAGCTTGCTGAAATAGCCTTTCCTTTCCATCCTATTAACATCCAATCATCATCTTCACATAACATAAATTCTTTATGATAACCTTCCTTTGTTTTCTTCTTTAATTCCTTCATATGATCCGAATTCAAAGGAAGAATCTTAAATCCGGCCCTAATATAACGAGCTTGCCAATGTTTATATGTCTCGGGTCTTTCAACCCTTGCAGAGCCCTCACAAGCAACAACATTCAACACTTCAAGCCCAAGAAAATTTTGTTCAAATTTCATCCTTTGCAAATCGTCACGTGGAAGATTAACGTCAAGGCAATCGAAAATAGTCGTAAAGTAGAAAAGGGCCTCCTTAAAACGCGATAAAAAGAAAGAACTACCAAATGAACCATTGATAGAGGTATTAATGACAATGTCGGGTTTCATTTCCCGGATTACGCTTAATACTGCATCTCTTGGACTTTCATTCCCTGTTGATTCATCAAGTAATTTCATAAGCACAGTCTGGCAGTTTACAGCAACAACTTCATTTCTTGTTAAATTCAGGTCTTTAACTTTGATTGTTTCCCAGTTCTTTATAGCTAAACCTTTATACTCAAATGGGACATCAAATCTTTCACAATATCGAGCTAAACGGCGCCCTGTGTCTTCTAGCTTTTCTTCTGGTTTGAACCCGGTTTGGGGTGTGTCGATACCAGTAATCCGAAGCTTAGGAGGTCCACCAGGTCTGTTTGAAAGAAGCTGTATAAAGCTAGGCCAATGGAATCCATAACTAATACCGAAATCCACAATATGAAGTGTGCTTGAATTTGATGCCGCGTCCATGATCATCCTATTAGCAAGAAAAGCCGACATCTGTTTGATTGGAGCACAGAGATAAACTCTCATAGCTTTCAATTCCTCAGCGGCGGATACTTTTTCAGATATACGGGCTGCGTAAAGATCTGGTCCGGTACCCGTGAGTCTTGCTTCAAGTGCATTTGCGAAAATAACAGCTAATCTCTGGTATTGATCACCATTTGGGGAAGCATGTTGCCTAATCTGTTTTAATTGTTCGATTGCAGTTATACGATCACCAATAGCTATAGATTGTGCACAGCTTAATAGAAGAGAGACCAGATCTACAGCTTCAACATTCTTATTACGTCGCTTTTTCTCATCGCGAATCAATCCATTAGAAGGTGATATTAGAACTTCTAAATCACCATAAAGTAATACTCTGTCAAACGTTTCTGATAATTCAATCGCTTCCTCTTGATAAACAGCCGAGTGTTTGCTGCTTCTTTGATGATTAGAACCATCATCATCATCATCATCATTCTCTTGGTGGGGATGCTTCTTACCCCTTGAACCAGTAACATTTCTCTTGGATTTTGAAGGTAATGCATGCTTAGGCATATCAACAAACACCTTGTAATCACTACTTGGAAGGAACTTGTTACCTTCATCTAACCCTCTTTTGAATTGCAACATTGTCTCAGCATCAGCAAACATGTTTGAAATCAGCTCAGAATCTTTCATAGATTCTGTCTTTTCTCCACGTTTAGAAATGGGCTTCGGATCAAGATCAAGATCAAGACTGTGCGTGCCTAACAGGGAACTACCATTCGAAAGTTGCAGTTGATCCACTGCTAAAAAACCAGGACAAGTTCCACTTTTTGTGGAATTCTTAGGATTTTGCAAGTTTACTTCAGATGGTTGATGCAGGGGAGAGGGATCAAAATTCTTGGTTAAAACCTCATAAAAAGATTTCTCAGCAGCTTGGAGAGCTAATGGGTCAGGATCAACAACTGGGTCTTCAACCAAATTCTCTTCCATTAATATCTGGTTTATATAATTGATCATAGGATAGTTTTCATGATCATCCACAAAATCTACCTCAGAACTAACATTACGAAATGGAGAAAACATACCAAGATCTGGAGATTGTTCAGGACCCATGAAATCATATTTATATCCATTTTCATGATCCGGCGGCAACTCAGAGTCCCACAATGCAAACTTAGTCAACGGAACAAGATGGCGATCCTCCATAACTGGATTTTGAGGTTCTGGGATTCAAATGTGCTTTTCAGAAAAACTGTTTTAAAAGCTAAAACGCCACAAGTATTCTTGAAATATAAACTTTGTGCATTGTCTCTGTTGGTTCCGGTTCCGGTTCCGGTTCCGAAGATAGATTGCATCAAGTAAACACATGATCGAATCCCGATATATGAGGTCGTTGAGTCATCATAATTAACCCCCTCAATATTCTGTCACGTCGAAATGAAGGGATCTTGTGGACTAAGAATATCGTTCTTTTTCCACCAAAGTATTCAAACTAGATAGGTTGACAGTGGGGGGTAAGTAGGACCCCTATTAGAAGGAATTGTCATATTACTGTCACGTATATAAAAAAAAAACCAAAATAGTATTATCTTTTCTACACATTTTCATTCTAATAGAAAGTCAATGTATCTAAATTTTTTGGACAGTGAGAACATGTGGGAAAGTGGACTTTCTAGAATTGGCATAAGGAGGAACATGAGCTTTGAAAAATAAAGGAAGGTACCTTCCAAAAAAAAAAGAAAAATAAAGGAAGGTAAGAGAAGTTGAACTTGAAATCAAGCGATGCTTATTCCCTCTCTTGTCAACGTCCATGACATCTTATCAAAAGGCACCACGTGGACCAAAAAAAATTCACACACACGTTAAAAGTCGAATTGATATTCAACCTTTTTTTTTTTTTTTTTTTTTTTTTTTTTTTTTTTAAACTACTTATCAACTTAATAAGACATTTAAGACAGATTAACAAAGTATTTGGTAATAAAGAAATATTATATATTAATGGGCTAATTTACCCCCCGTAAGTATTTCAGTGGTTTCTCAAAATAAATCCTGCTTAACCACCATAAAGATGTGGCGTTTTGTTTTTTTTTTTTTTTTTTAATTTTTTTTTACAGGAAAGAACTTCATTTATATATAAAGTCGAGAAATTACCGTGTAAAAACACGGTTTGGCAAGCAGGCCGCCTACACTTTTGATTATTACTTTACCTGTTTGCAACAAATAGATCACATCTGCAAAAGGTTATTCATCAGAATGCTAGTAAGACTTCTCGTCTGATTTCACCATGGCTAAGTAAATTTCTTGTATGTCAGTCCCAACTCTTGAAGTTGTCGGCTTTATTTCAGGCTATCCATGGTTGCATAATATCTCACAATTCACTCTCATTCAAACTCTCCTTGGCTGGTAAGTTTCTTTCTTCTTCTTTTTCCCAATTCACGCCGTGATTCACTATACACATCCGCTAAACACGTACAGCT
The DNA here is from genome assembly GCA_026214975.1 of Gentiana macrophylla. Lineage (NCBI taxonomy): Eukaryota > Viridiplantae > Streptophyta > Magnoliopsida > Gentianales > Gentianaceae > Gentiana > Gentiana macrophylla. The sequence goes on along the minus strand of CM047812.1, from coordinate 20,582,801 downwards.
CATTCAATGGTATTCGTCACTGCATTTAAATTTAGCAACAATCATTGATTCTCGTAAACTAACGTCACTACATCAACATTACTTTACTACATTAACAGCGTTGTCCGTTCACGTAACCATGTGTCACTGTCTCGTCCGTCACTTCATCTCTGGTGTAGCCCTACCACTACTACGTCACTGTGCTTTTACGATTTGGTGTCACTGCTTCGATTTTTTCCCCCTTAAATATATTTTTTTAGTTACTCAATGGATCACTCCAAACAATAGAAAGTGCAGGTTATTAACAATCAAATTACACTATAATTAAGGAGATTCATACAACATAACTCGAATGCAATAGCAAGTGCAGGTTCATACACCATAACTCAAATGTCACTATCGAAGCATTTACATCAAAAGAAAATTTTAAAAAAAAAAATCATACACACAGTGGCATACCAAGTGCAGGTTTATACACACAGTGGCATAGCAAGTGCTGATTCATACACTAGCAAACCATAACTCGAATGTCACTATCGAAGCATTTACATCAAAAGAAAAATTACAAAAAAAAAATCATATACAGAGTGCTATCGAAGCATTTACATCAAAAGAAAAAAAATTTAAAAAAAAAATCATGCACACGGTGGCCTGGGACTACGAATACAAAATTCGAAGATTTACCCTTTCTCATTCGTCTCTTCATCCGTGTCCGTCTCTGATTCATGTGAGTCAGTGCCACTGCTCCCATATTGATGTTCGATCATCTCCAACCACGCAATTGGGATTTTGGTAGCTACTCAAAAACCGATAGGTGGTGGATTGGCTGAAATCTTTTCCTGTTAAGGTTCAGAAAAATCTGATGCTGGTTGCCTTCGATTGTGCAGTCAATCTTATCCTGAATTCGTTGTTCATATTCCTTTTGATTTTCTATTTCCAACAGCATTGACCACATGGTTGTAAGAAAAACAATATTTTTCTTGAAAGATTTGCGGCTGATTGCCTGCAGTTAGGCTATACGATTGCGCAAAAATCGTGAAAGGATGTTTTTAATTTAGAAAATCCGTGAAAAGATGTTAGGGAAAAAGAATTAGGAAAAGGGTAATTTGGTCAACCTATTTTCTTATTGTCCTTACAAACAATTAAGATATTATCTTGTCCTTTTCTTCTATTATTTCACATTTTTTGTCCTTTAGGACCCTTGTCCCTTTTTTAAAAAACAAAACAAAATAAAATAAAAACTCGACATTGGTGTAGATGTCGAATATTTATTTTCGATTTTCATAAAGACAAACTAACTCGAAATGTAAAGTCAGGATAGATATTGTTGTGGTGTATTTACAACACACATAATAGTGATTGTTTCATATTCATGTTCATACGTTACCTTTTTTTTCTTTAATAAGTTTGTATATAATGAAAGATATTCAAATCGAATAAACATTATGCATCTACTTGATACACCTTCCTTATACTCTATGATTTCTAATTCATACTCCCTCCGTTTTTATTTATCTGTCACATATCAGTTTTTGTCATTTTTTATTTATCTGTCATTTTACATTTCCAGCGGAACATTTATTATTTTTTCCTCCTTTACCAACAAAATATTTACATCTCCAATAAAAAAAACACAATTCCAATACTAAAAACTCTTTTACCAACAAAACATTTACATCTCTAATAAAAAAATACATTTCCAATACACATATTAATTACTTTCTTAATATGTGTGATTTTTCTCTCTGCGACATATATATAAAAACGGAGGGAGTAGTTCTTTTTAAGAAAAAATTATTTCTATTAAAGAAAATTAGAAAGAAAGACAAAAAGCAATCTAATCCGCCTTAATAAAGATCATGTACAACTCAGTGCCTTAATGTAGCCGTGTGCTCTATAAATATGATTCAATGGGTGCTATCGATTATATACGCCTCTCCCACCCCGAGTGTTCGTAATGATTTTTGGGACTATTTGGTACGTCTCTCTTCCGTTATTAAACTCCCCTGGTGCTTGTTAGGGGACTTCAATCAGGTGATTGACCAAGAAGACAAGTACGGTGGCCGAGCTGTTGGGGGTATTAATGTCGAAAAAATGAGGAATATGATTCAGCACTGCAAATTGTTAGGTGTGGATTTTCATGGTCCTAGATTCACTTGGACCGGCCCTCTTTTCAAAGGCATTCGTATTCGGGAAAGATTAGATCAAGTCTGGTGCAATGACAGTTGGCTCGTCCAGAACCCGGATTTTTCTTTGCTTCATCTTCCTAAAACGCACTCGGACCATAGTCCTCTCCTCCTCCAAATTAATAAGCGTGATAAGCCCAAGTCGACCCTGAAAAATAATAGATTTCTCAATGCCTGGCTTGATCACGTTGACTTTACCAATTTTGTGCAGAACTCCTGGGACAATACGCAGCAAGACATTGGGGTCACTATACAACAATTCATGGACGCAGCTCATTCTTGGAATAGGAATATTTTTGGCACCATTTTCTACCGTAAAAAAAATTGTCTGAAGCGAATTGAAGGAATCCAATCAGCGCTTGCGAATCACCCCTCGACAGCATTATTTAACAAGGAACAACAGCTTAGCCGGGAATATAATGACATTTTAATTCAGGAGGAAACCTTCTGGCACCAGAAATCCCATCTCCAATGGATCATTGAAGGTGAGAGAAACACGCATTTCTACCACCTTACCGCTCTTAGACGCAAACAACGAGCAAGCATTAAATCTTTGAAAAAGGACGATGGGACGTGGACAGTGGATGAGAAAGAGATTTCTACGATGATGCGGAACTATTTTATGGAGCTTTATAGTGATGATCATGCAAATCATATATTTAACTGCCAGTTTACTTTCCCTGCCCTTCCACAAACCGCTATTCAGTTACTTAATAGGGATGTGTGCGAAAAAGAAATCGAGGAGGCTTGTTTCGATATGGGCACTTATAAAGTAGTGGGTCCTGATGGGTTACCACCAATTTTTTTATAAAAAATGCTGGGGGATTATTGGAAGCTCTGTGGTGGACTTTGTAAAACGTGCGTTTCGTGATCAAACATACCCGGCCCATCTTAATGATGTCCTCATTACCCTCATTCCCAAAGTTGATGTTCCAGAAACACCTGCTCAATTCCGGCCGATCGCTCTTGCTAATGTCATAACAAAGATCATCACAAAGGTCTTGGGGAATCGAATTCATATGATTATTGGAGAATTAATCGACACCAGTCAGAGTGCTTTCATCTCTGGTCGTAGCAATGCGGAGAACATTATCCTTGCGCAGGAGGCCCTGCACTTCCTCCATACTAAAACAGGTAAAAAAGGGTATATGATGATAAAAGTTGATCTCGAAAAAGCTACGGCGGGGTTGATTGGTCCTTTCTTATAAATATTACGATATCTATTGGGATGGCGAGAATATCCGGAACTTATTAATGCACACGATTACGACGGTGAAATTGTCGGTGTTATGGAGCGGAATCGTTTGGATGCTTTTTCACTAGCAAGGAATAAGGCAAGAGACCCCGTGGCTCCTACCTATTAAATCTGTGTATGGAAGTCCTCGCAAGAGCATTAACGAGGCGATTGAAGCAGGGCGGTGGAAGCGGCGAGACTTTCGAAGCGAGGACCGCCAATCCACATATCTTTTTTTTGTCGACGACTTAATTGCATTTGGAGAAGCATCAATCGAGCAAGCCAATGTTATGGAAGGGTGCTTAGTCGATTTTGTTTGTGCTCTCGAAAGGCGTAAAATCAAAGACCGCCAAATCGAAATTTTTGTGTACAGAATGTGTGTCTTTGTGATTCAAAGCGAGATAAGCGGGCTCTTTCAATGCAATATACTTCATCACTTGGTACTTACTTGAGGGGGTACCTCTTATCGAGAGCAGCAGAGGGTTTCCACTACACTTATTTGGTTGATAAGATGAAGAGAAGCGGCAAATTGGAGGTCTAAAGCGCTTTGGAAAGGTGCGAAACATCTTAATCGAAGTTCTCTCGCCACCCAACCTTTCTATGCGATGCAAGCGCCAAGTTACCGAGCTCCATAATTCAAAATATGGAACGTGTATGTCGTGATTTCTTATGGGGACGACGGTGATTCGAGAAAATGCATATGGTGTCTTGGGATAAAATCTGCAAGTCGAAGCGAAGGAAGGAGGTCTCGGATTCCGCAGCTTCATGAAATGAATTTAGCTTTCTTTGGGAAAATTGGTGCAGCAACTTTTTGTACAGGAAAAAAGGCTCTTTGGGTCAAAGTCTGTCACACAAGTATAAAGAATTAACGGTGAACCCGAAGCAGGGGTGCTCCAATGTTTGGCGAGGCATCTGTAAAGCCTATGGTGTGTTGTGGAAGGGACTTTCAATTCAAAATGATGATTGTATTTGGAATGACGATCCGAGGAGTGTATTCGATTTCCTCGGGTTATAGATGGCAAGCTCAAAATAATAACCCCAAACACATATAGTGAAGATGAGCAATGGAATCAGATTTGGAGCTTGAAAGGGCCAGCTCGAGGTAACTATTTTTTGTGGAGTATTAAGCATGAAGCTATTCCAGTTGGTAGCATTCTGGCACAAAGGCACATTATTCCCTCGCCAGTTTGCCCTTATGTGGTGAGGAAGCAGAGACTGTGCTACATGCTCTGCGAGATTGCTCAATGGGAAGTCTGATTTGGTGTTTAAGCACGCCACGAGGCAGTTGGAGAGCCTTTTTGGTGCTAGCACTTTGTGGAGGCATGGAGTGGGTGAACCTCAATAGAGGGTGGGAGATACGTTGGGCTCTACGACTTGGAAGTACACTTGGAGGGAAGCACTATATGGTACATGGTTGTGGCGCAACAGGAATCTTCATGGGTTCAACAGGGAAAGGCCTCCCGCAGCGGTCTTTTTGGCACATGTGGTGGAGAGGGCTAGGAACCTACGCCTTGCTTGGCAGGATTTAGAGTGAATACTTAACAATTTGTTAAGTTCATTTTATTTTTAGTTTTTTTTTTTTTTTTTTTTCTGATGTAAAGAATTTTTTTGTTACACCTTTGGTTGTTTAATAAAATGACCGCTTCTTTAAAAATAAAAATAAAAAGATCATGCAACCTCAACACTTAACTTTGTCCATTAAAACCTTTAATAGCAAAATCCAAAGGGAAAAATCTACTATAAGAAAATATTACAGCAATTCAAGACTGAGCAAGATTTAAGAAAACCCTTTTTGTCGAAGGAACTTATAACTAAGCTCTCCTTATTAGATATTTCTGTTCCACCTACATCACATCATTTCTTCTTCTTAGCCTCCTTGAACAAATCTTGAAGAGTAGGACTTGTATCAACATTTTTGTGTCTACCTATGGTATACGCTACCTGTCTATGTCTTTGAGAAACTTTGGGTTATCCTTTGTTCCTCGTGGAAAATCCTTGAACTCCGAGCCCCCCCGCCCCCCGTAAATGGACATTCCATCACTGACATCATATTCATTAACTCCAGCCTCGGATCTTTCCTTGGTCGAAAATTTGCCACTACCCTAAAATGTGACAGAGTTGAAAGGATTCATTAAAGAGGACGCATTAAAGAGGAATTTGAAATTGTTAGACGGATTTTTTGGGCCCTATAAGGTGATTCCAGTGGCCTATAAACTCCTCTTTGCCCCGAGGGATTAAAATACGCCATGTCTTCCACGTTCATATGATCAAGAGTATTTAGGAGCTCACATTGTGTCGTCAGCTAACCTACCCATCAGTCCCTTCAAATTCTTCTGGACATTTCAGAATCAATTGTAATGCATTTTGATGATTCAATAATGTTTCCTTTATTTCTTCATTGATTGAGCTGTTTGAAGTCCGCCTCTGAAGTTGTGTTCCGAGCTGTTTCGTTTGTTTTACAGTTTCTTGAAGTTAATCTTCAAGAAATCCTACAACCCATCTGTAACAGGATCCCAAATTCTCTACCTTAGCTTGTTTCAATAGCTTTTAGTCATGTAATTGCAATACTCGAGATTGACTCGTCTCTCGTATTGAGCTGTTTGCATCACTTCAAGTTAAAACCATGAACAAGCTTATGGCTCCTTTGCAACTCATTGTAAAACAAAGTCTGTTTTATGGACTAATGCATTGTAATGCAAACTTTACTAATATAAGCACTGTGCATACATATTGAAGCCAGCTGAAAGCCTGAAACAAAGATGTAAACAAAAAGAGATTGGTTTCTTAGCAAATTTTCAAGCACAGATCACCACCTCTGCTAATATACACAAGAATAGGCATGTTGAAACACTAAACAAATCAGTTATAACAAAATCTGCCTAATTAGACAACTCTAACTATAATTTTTACAAAGGGTGTTTGACCTATGTCTCAATGAACCTAAATAACACACTAACTAATATTGTCATTCTTGATTCCTTCCTCTCCCTTCTTGCCTTTACATTCTTCATCCTCGAAGAAGAAAGTGAATCTAGTAGCTTGGATCAAATGGTAAGTGGCTTGTGAATGTCCCGAGAGGTCGTAGGTTCGACTCTCTTGATAAGACACCATGTTAAAGAGCTCTGAACCATATCAAACCTGCAAGAGTCAACTTTGTGGGTACTCCATAGATTGACTCTGGATGCAGTCATGCCGGTTAATCCATACTAACTAATACCCCAATCCTTGATTCCTTAAGCCTGCATTTGAATTCCGTAGCTTAGCTCAAGTGGTAAGTGGTTTGAGATGCCTTCGGAAGTCGGATGTTCTGTTCCTCTAAGAGGGCGTCATGTTAAAAAGCTTTGAACCATATTAAACCTCCGAGTAAGACCGTAAGAGTCAAACTTTGCGGGCACTCGATAGGCTGACTCCGATGTAGTCGGGCTGGTTGTGGCAGATGATTAGCAACATAATTAGCACAATCACTTTCATGTTTCCACAGAAACCTAGGAAGGCACCCAACAGGAGCTTGCAGAAATAACCTTTCCCTTCCATCCTAATAACATCCAATTATCATCTTCACATAATATGAAATCTTTATGATAACCTTCCTTTGTTTTCTTCTTTAGTTCCTTCATATGGTCCGGTTTTAGAGGAAGAATCCGAAATCCAGCCCTTGTATAACGGGCTTGCCAATGTTTGTATGTCTCAGGTCTATCAACCCTTGCAGAGCCCTCACATGCAACAACATTCAACACTTCAAGCCCAAGGAAATTTTGTTCAAATTTCATCCTTTGCAAATCGTCACGTGGCAGATTATTGTCAAGTAAATCAAAAAGAGTTGTAAAGAAGAAAAGGGCCTCTTTAAAACGCGTCAAAAAGAAAGAACTACCAAAGGAAGCATTGATAGAGGTATTAATGAATATATCAGGTTTCATTTCCCTGATTAAGCTTAACACTGCATCTCTTGGATTTTCATCTTTATTCCCTGTTGTTTCATCGAGTAGCCTCGTAAGCACAAATTGGCAGTTCACAGCAACAACTTCGTTTCTTGTTAGATTCAGGTCTTCAACTTTGATTGTTTCCCAGTTCTTCATAGCTAAACCTTTATACTCAAATGGCACATCAAACCTTTCACAATATCGAGCTAAACGGCGCCCTGTGTCTTCTAGCTTTTCTTCTGGTTTGAACCCGGTTTGGGGTGTGTCGATACCTGTAATCCGAAGCTTAGGAGGTCCACCAGGTCTTTTTGAGAGTAGCTGTATGAAACTAGGCCAATGAAAACCATAATCAATACCAAAATCCACTATATGAAGTGTGCTAGAATTTGATGTCGAATCCATAATCATTGTATTAGCAAGAAAAGAAGACATTTGTTTGATTGGACAACAAAGATAAACTCTCATAGCTTTCAATTCCTCTGCAGCTGATACTTTTTTCGATATATGGGCTGCGTAAAGATCTGGTCCATTACCTGTAAGTCTTGCTTCAAGGGCATTTGCAAAGATAACAGCTAACCTCTGGTATTGATCACCATTTGAGGAAGCATGTTGCCTAATCTGTATTAATTGTTCGATCGCAGTTACGTGATCATCCAAAACTATAGATTGTGCACAGCTTAATAGAAGAGAGACCAAATCTACAGCTTCAACATTCTTATTACGTCCCTTTTTTTCATCGCGAAGCAATCCATTTTTCTGCAAGGATGATACTAGAACTTCTGAATCACCATAAAGCAGTACCCTGTCAAAAATCTCTGATAATTCAACCGTGTCCTCGTGATAAACAGCCGAGTGTTTTCTGTTTCTTCCATGATTATTACTATTAGAATCATCATCATTGTCTTGGTAGTGATGTTTCCTACCCCTTGAACTAGTAACATTTCTCTTGGATTTTGAAGGTAATGCATGCTTAGGCATATCAACAAACACCTGGTAATCACTATTTGGAAGGAACTTGTTACCTTCCTCTAACCCTCTTTTGAACTGCAACATTGTCTCAGAATCATTAAACATAGTTGAAATCAGTTCAGAATCGTTCAAAGATTCCATCTTTTCACCACGTTTAGAAATGGGCTTCAGATCAAAATCAAGACTGTGCGTGCCTAACAGGGAACTACCATTTGAAAATTGCAGCTGATCCACTGCCAATAAATCAGGACAACTTCCACTTTTTGTGGAATTCTGAGGAATTTGCAAGTTTACTTCAGATGCTTGATGCAGGGGAGAGGGATCAAAATTCTTGATCAAAACCTCATAAAAAGATTCCTCAGCAGCTTGGAGAGCTGATGGGTCAGGATTTACAATTGGGTACTCCACCAAATTCTCTTCCATTAGTATCTGATTTATATAATTAATCATAGGATAGTTTTCATGATTATCCACAAAATCTACCTCAGAACTAACATTACAAAATGGAGAAAACATACCCAGATCTGGAGATTGTTCAGGTCCCATGAAATCATATTTATATCCATTTTCAGGATCCGGAGGTAACTCAAAGTCCCACACTACAAGTTTAGTCAACGGACCAAGATGGTGATCCTCCATAACTGGATTTTAGCTACTGGGATTCAAATGGGCTTTTCAAGAAAGCTGTTTTGGATATGATGAAACGCCAACAGGCACCAGTAATCTTGAAATGAACTGAAGGTTCGGAGATAGCCCCACTTGAAGGGAGATACTTTTTTTCTTAAATTGAAGGAGATAGAACTTGAATTGAAGCGATGGTTCTTTCCTCTCTTGTCAACGCCCATCACATCCTATTTTAAGGGGAAAGTCTTCACGCAACCAGACGTTATTCTGATCGAATTTAAATAATTTTTATCTCGATAAAGTCTAAACGTTATCTTGATTGAATTTGAGTCAGTAAATAATTTTTATCCCGACCTAATTTGAGTTAAGATTTTGTTTTTGATAGTCAATATTGATCAGAAAGCTTAATTGATACTTTCTGACTAAATTCTTAAAAGTTATCCTGGTCGAATTGAATTAAGAAATAATTTTTATGACGACCTAGTTTGAGTCAAGATTTTGGTTTTTTTAGACTCATTATTGGTCATGAAAGCTCAATTGATATTTTCTGACTGAATTTTGGTCTGTAAACTAATCAACATCCTGACAACCGAATTTGAGTAATGAAATAATTTTTATTCTGATCGAATTTATAGTTTTCTTTATTGGCGGATCAAAATATACATACACACATTTTTTCGTACTCCACTTTGGTTTCGAACTCAAACAAAGCACAGCACAACACTTGTTTGGTAAATCTTTGTGAAACCACAAAATAAATAGTAGGTTTACTCTTTTGGTAACCACAAAAAAAAATATACTCCCTCCGTCAAGTTATATCATAGAAGTTTTCACACAGATTAAAAAAATGGTTGAATGTCATAAATTTGAAGGTTAAATGTTTAAAATATTCATTGACACTCTTTAATGCAATAGTTGTTAACTAAAGAAAAATGGTTGGATTGATAATAAATCAGAAATAAGATAGATAAAATAAGTTTAGTAAATTTTTAAAAAGAATAATGCCCCCAAAGTTAATGTGGCACAATATAATCGTTGCATCATACACATTTAATCTTTAAAATTGTTGATTATATGATATAAAATCGATTTTAAATTGTTTATAGTCATAATCAAATTATGGAAAGTTAATTATAGGGTTTATAATCGACTTTTGAACGATGGATTAATGGTTGTTCAAAAGAGAGAGTGTCTTCTTTTTTTTGGTTTGTTGTTGTTCAGAAAGTTGTTCGAAGGGGAAGTTATTGGGTGCATCCGCCACATACGGAGTGCATTCATATGGCAAATTATATACCTTTTATATTTAAATAGAATTCAAACTGTGTGATCTAAATTTGTTTATCAATCAACTAAGTGCAGATGAATATACCACACAAAAACTTCCCTTTCACAAGTTTCAAGTGTGATTATAGTACCTTTTAGTCTTTGCTAAGAGTACTCACTATGATACACTTTTGCACAATGTGAACACAAATGTGTGACAAAAAAATAGGTGTATTAGCCACTATGGCTGGTTTTACCACGACGTGGGAGTATATGGCGTGGAAGTGGACGTGGGTATATCCACTACCACTACCACGTTTGGAGGCGCTGAAAACATCTTTTTTTTTTCTTTCTTTTTGTTGTCCGACAAAGCTGTTCTTCTTCTTCATGCGAAATTCTTCACCCAAATTGCTCAATTTTCTTTTTCTTTGAAGGGGAATTGATCTACAACATCCGTTTCTTGTTTTGCCGACAAAGCTGTTCATCTTCTTCCTGCGAAATTCTTCCACCCAAATTGCTCAAATTTTTTTTTCTTTGAAAGGGAATTGATCTACAACATCCGAAAATCTCTGAAGGAGTTGAAATTGATTCTTCACTGCTAAAAGGTAATTTCTTTTCTTTCAAATGATTTCATCCGAAAATCTCTGAAGGAGTTGAAAAGTGGGTTCTTGCAATTTCTGCTAATGTTTTCTTGTAATTTCTGTGAATTTTTAATCTGCTATTGTTTTTTTTTTTGTTGCTATTCTATGTGTGTACGAATTTGTAATTGATTTGTATTGTGAAAACATTTGGGCTAGAAAGTTTTTTTTTTTTTTTTTTTTTTGATAATATGATGTTCATCAAGAACTCATCCATTTGGGCTGGTTTGCATTTTGCAGATACTTGCTAAAAAATGTCCAAGGATGGTTCGAACGACCAAACCACTAATGAACAAGACCCAACTGATGTCCAATCTGCTGCCAAGGGTTTAAACTGGTCTGATGCAATTGCTTTCAATAAACAGCCTACCAATTTAACGGGGTTGCAACCAAGTAACATGTCATCTGGTTTCCAATTCCAACAAGCACCTTATCCAGGAATGTTTCAGCCTGCTTTCTTCCAACAAGCACCTTATTCAGGAATACTCCAACAAAGCCATTCTATTCCATTCCAGCAATCCACTTCACCAGGAACATTCCAGTGCAACAACTATTGCCCTCCCCAAACTACACCCTCATATAATCAAAGCTTGAGCTGCCCACAACCCACTTCAACCCCCTTAAACCCTAACAATAACCTGGAGTCATCACAGAGGCGCAAAAAAAAGACGTCGGTGGGGGGTGCAAAGGTAAGAATCGCTTGGAATACTGAAGAAGACATTGAATTGTCTGTAGCTTGGTTGAAGATAACGGAGGATCCTATTGTTGCAACAAACCAATCAAAAGACAAGTTTTGGGAGCGGGTGGCAAAGCAATTCAATATGCAAATGAGTCGTATCAACGCTGACCACGTCGAAAGAAGTCCGGATGGTTGTAATGCTCGATGGAGGCTAATAAGTCCGGCGGTGACGAGATGGACTGGAATATTGGCGCATGCCTCCAGGGGAGCGCCAAGCGGATGGAATCAATCTATGATAGTAAGAAAAATAACCTATCAAATAAAGTGGTATTTTGTGATAAGAAAATATAATAAAGTCATATCTTGATAACTCTTATCACATAATGGATAGCCAATATTGGGTTGTTGTTCATAGTGTATTTTATGATGTTTTACAGGAGTCGCAAGCAAGAAATACATATCAGCAGACATATGGTGAACATTTTGCATTTGAAGAATGTTGGAAACATTTAAAGGATAGTTACAAGTGGCAGACGTGGAGCACAAGATATAGTGAATCACCCGCTTCTGGACCATCGGCATCATCTAAAAGAAAATATGTCCAAAGCAACGATCCAACCGATGATATACGTGACACCGGTGCACCACCATCATCTTTTCATGTGGATTCCCCACAACCTGTGACACCAAGGGATGACGCTCCGCAATCTGTAGGTGTTGATACCCCTGAAGCAGGGGCACGTAGTGCAACAATCCCAGGTAAATGAATATACTTATATATGCATATATATCATTAAAGATGTTAGTACTTTTATATCAACACCTACAGATTGCGTCAAGGAAGAAGAAGATATAAAAGTAGCTTTACTTACCCTGTTTTTCATTTCCATTTATGTTGTTATAGAGTCAATTTTGGTGACTAGCTTTTATTGCTTTCAGCCCCTCCCATGTATGGTCCAAGCAAGATGAAAAGGCCAGCGGGAGGTAGAAAAGTTATGAACGAAAGACAACGAGCTAAGCAGCGATTCGTGGAGGTACAAAGCGAGGGAGCTCAGAAAATATCTGCAGCACTTTTAACGATTGATAAGGATGTTGAAGAAAGATCCCGACGAGCTGATGAGGCAAGACATCAACGAGATGATTTCATGCGCTTGCATTTAGAGGCAGAAAGCACTCGCGCAAAAGAGCAACATATGTGGGAGGCGGTTTCTAAGCGGACAACCTATGTCAAGGATCTATTGTTTGTGACTGAGAAGCTCAAGGAGGCATATAAAGAGCTGGAACTAATTGATAATTCATCAGTAAGGACTCAACGAGAGCAATTTGATTATAATGTCTGTAAGAGGTTGGTGGAGGCTTTGGAGTCCCAACGCACAGGTATGTTTTTCTATTTTCACTTGTGCAGGCTTTGTGTGTGTGTGTGTTTGTTCAAAGAGGTGTCTTAAAGAACAATGATATTCATTTATTCATGTGATTGTTCCTTTATCAACTAATTTTGGAACTTCATTCTTGTTTCTTTTGTAGTGCTAGAAAATTCGATCAATACTCTTCCCGTGGAGTCTTTAAAACCATCAACTCCGCTTTATTTTTTTCATTTACTTTTACTATGCCACATGGGATATTCCAAATGTGTAAAACAACACCATTGGAGTGGATTGGAATAGAAAAAGTGTATCATATTAAAATAATAATAAATTCTTGCAGCTTTTTACCACATCCACCTTGCACCATAGTGAGTACTCTAATAAGATTAAAGGACATGTGCAATTTCGCTGGCTTATCATGCATCTCCCAAAATATAATAAAAAATAAAAAATATACAAAAAGAAGTGTATATTCATGATTATACTTCCGTTTTAAAATATAAATCATCTTATGTGTTTTCAGACAGATTAAAAAAGTGGTTGAATGTCATAAATTTGATGATTAATAATTAAAATGTCCCTTGACTATCATTAATGCAGTAGTTGTTAATTAATGAAAAATGGTTGAATTGATAATAAATTAAGGGTAAGATAGAGAAAAGAATAATAAATGTTGTATTAGTAATATAGAATTACTAATAATGTGAAATAAAACTAAAAGTATATGATGACTTATATTTTGAAATGGAGACAAGTTTGCTATTGCTAATAAGATTAAAGGACATGTGCAAATTTCGTTGGCTTATTGTGCATTCTCAAGTACATGAATGAAACTCTAAGGCACGTTGAATAAGTAATTTTTTATAAAGATGTTTCGCACAACTATAAGATACAGTGAAGACGTTTGATTAGACGGTGGCTCGTATGATCAAACCAAAGGACACTCGGATGTAACACCTGATGATGCCGTGTATACGAATGTTCTTTTCATGCATGCACGACTGCTTTTTATATGCAAATAAATGTCCGGAAAAAAAAATGGTTGTTTCCCTATACGAAAACAATCAAAAACTCCGTTTCAGCTAGGAGCTGTATCTCTTCGGCTTTGACGGGGTATATCACTTCGTTTGCAGATGTACATTATTTCATTCGCAGGGGTATTATAACACATCACCTGGTGGTGTTTTAGCTCTTGGGGTCATTGCCCCTGAGCCCCCACGAGTTGGCGTCGAACCACGTTTTGTTACGGTAACATTTATCTATATGTCAACTCGAATGCAATGCATAGGATAACAAAATGTGCATATGATATGATACAGTAGAAATAAGAAGTAAAAACAAAAAAGCTAATCCCCAAGAAAATAACAATTTACATATAAAATAGAAAACCATTGTTGCAACATGAGGGAGCTTTATTTATACTGGTGGAATATTAAGCAGGTACCAGACAGGAGCTAGCAGTAATGATTTTACCTTTCCACCCCTGCATCAACCAATAGCCATTATCATCAAAGATGAAATCTTTATGGTACCCCTCATTCACTTTGTCCTTCAATTCCTTCATCAGAGCCTTATTCAATGGAAGTAACTTGAAACCAGCTCTCTGATAACGATTCTGCCATTGCTTGTACGTCTCCGGTCTATCTGTTCGTGTTATACCCTCACATGCAACAATATTAACAATGTCTGTCCCCATATAATCCATTTCATACTTCAATCTGTGAAGATCATCGCGTGGCAAGTTGTGGTCGAGGATATCGAAAACAGTGGAGAAAAAGAAGATGGACTCTTTGAACCTAGTTAGAAAGAAGGGAGATCCGAATTGAGCGTTAATCACATCGTTTACGAGAATATCTGGTTTCATGTCCCTAATTAAGTTTAGAACAGCATCCCTAGGACATCCTCTTTCTACTGTTTCATCGAGTACGGACCTAAGCCGCCATTGACAGTTCACTGCAAGCACCTCGTTTCGTTTAAGATTAAGGTCTTCAATGTTGATTTCATCCCAGTTGCTACTTGCTATGGCGTGATACTCGAAGGACACCTCAAACCTTTTGCAGTATTCAGCCAAGCGGCGTCCTGTTGCTTCGATTCGTTCTGCTGGCCGAAAACCGGGTTCAGGAATGTCGATCCCAGTAATTCGGAGCTTGATCGGTCTACTATCAGAAAGCTGTTTGATAAGGCTTGGCCATTGGAAACCATAACCGATACCGAAATCTATAATATGAAGCGTTGTAGATTTTTTCGACATCGCTTTTAAGATCATACTAGTGGCAAAGAAGCAAAAGATTTGTTTAAATGGTGCAGAAAGAAAAACCCTGAAGGCTTTTAACTCCTCAGAAGAAGGGGCATTTTTGGAAACAAGGTTTGCATAAACCTCGGGTCCAGTACCCTCTATTCGTGCCTCGAGACCTTTGACAAATGGAATGGCTAGCCTCTGATACGAGTTACCGGTAGAAGAAGCATGCTGTTTGATGAGCTTAAGTTGTTCGTTCGCTGCCTTAACGTCATTAGCAGCCACAGACTGTGAGCAACTAATCAATAACTCAATCAGATCAACCGATATGGCATTAGTACCGCCCTTTTTACTACGATTCGAACCCTTACGATGGATTTTTTTGTTTCCTCGAGTTACAAGTTCAACATCAGCATGACTTATTCCATCTCTATATAGTAATATTTTGTCAAATGTTTCAGCCAACTCGACTTCTTCCTCGTAAATTGCTGAATGCTTGCTGCTTCGCCCTATATTATCCTGATCTCTATGCTTCTTTCGACTAAACCGAGCACTACTTTGCACCTCTTGTGTTAAAGGCGACCCGTTATTACCTAAATCCGAAAAGAACTGAGCATTTGTCAGAAGAAACTTATTGCCTTCTTCTAACCCTTTCTTGAACTGTGAGATAGTCTCACTATCAGTAAACATACTTGAAATCACACTACAACTCCCAACACCACCCGACGAAGCATCACCATCACCACACCTTATTGTGTTTTCTAAAGGATCAAAAGACACGAATCCTCGAGAATCAATAGGAGGGCCGGAAGAAGTACTACCAATTAAATTATTATGAAGGGAATCCTCGATTAATGGTTCATGGGGGGGTAAAGAGAGGAAATCATTACCAAGAACATCATACAAGGACTTCTCTGTTGCTTGAAGAGCAAGAGGATCATTACAAACAGTTGGCTGCTCTTCCATTAGTATCTTGTTAATGTAATTAAGCATAGGATAGGATTCATTTTCGTCCGAAAAATCAAAATCAGAACTCAGATTATAAAGGGGTGCAAAATCATGAATTTCTGTAGTCGGTTGCTGCTCTAAACCTGGGGAAGTAATAGTATTCATAGCCCCATCATCTAATTCTTCTAAGCAATATGATTCAGGCAAATCGAACAATTGTAAGTCATCTAAAGATTCATCACCACTTTGTAAAGGAAACACATCATCATCAAGATCATCAAATCCAACATCACTCACTACAGAATAAGTCAACTGGCGAAAATGGTGATCCATAAGTCAATCAATCTACAGGTTTCTTTCTACTCAGCCAACAAGTCCGTATCTTTTCGAGCTTAAATGGGCAACTAGTAAACTGTAAGAAAAGGGTTCATTTTTATTTTTTTATTTAAAGAATTACAGAAACGAAAGAGACTCCAATTCTATATATGAATCCCAGAGAATATTAGAGAGATATTAAGGGAAATACTCACACTTCGTACTTTATTCAGTGACAGTTGACAACTGAATCCTGCGTCTGAATGGGTAGAATGGAAGTCCAAGAATCTCTTCTCAGTGTTGACCTTCGGAAGCTTTACAAGATTTTCACAGTACCTGCGGAGCTGTGAGGAAGGAACTGTATTTTATCGTGAATCTCACCACCACGAGAGGAATATTGCTGACCGTTTTGGTGATCTCAATCATTTGAGGGCAGATACATACCGAGTTCAGTTTAAGACGGTTTCTCTCGAGACCAAGAAATTACTATCGTTTTCTTTTAATTTATTATTTTTAATTTATTTTTTTAGACCATGTAATCATTTAAGGAACACCTAAAAATAATCCATGTATTTTCAAAAAAAAAAAAAAAAAAAATAATCCATGTAATAACTTTCAAAAATTATACATTTAGTGTCTCATGTTTTAATAATTAAACACTCTAGTCCCTCTAATTTCTTCCCCTACATTATACCTTTTTAAAAACTCTTTTAACTCCCCTCTCCCCCCTCCCCCAACATTACGGGTTCATTTAAAGGCACCACATTTTTTCTACTAGAGGCACCACAACAGTATAAAAAATAGGTGATTACCTGAGGCACCACATAGGCTTTCTAAATGATGAATCTACTCATAACACCACACCTATTAAAATTCAAGTATCTTATATCCAAATTACTTTTACTATTTCCAATATTTTTTTTTATTATAATCAAATCCTTTTACCTTAAACAATTTACATTTTTTCTTCAACCTCTAACCACCATCTTCTCCACCTTTCAACCATATCACCATTTCCACCACTTCTTACCACAACAAAAACTCACTATTCTCTTTCATTCCATTGATTAAATCTACCATCCCACCCCAAATCTCCAAGCAAACAATGATAATCTCCATTCACGTTTTGAATCCAAAAAAACAAATAAAATTAAAAAATAAAAAAAATTCAACTACAACTTTGCAGGAAAACATGAGATTTTGAGGTGAGTCAAAATTGAGACTTACTAGCAGTTGTAAATATTAAGTGCGATAATCAACAAAAAAAAATTTAATATTCAACTTGTTTTTCTCCATTTTTTTTCCATGCTACTGTTCTTTTGATTCAATTCAATTTTGATTCATTTTTCAGCCGATATCCAGCGATTGTGTTTATTGGTATTTTTTCATGGTATATGGGGCGGTGGGGATGGGTGTAATGGCGGCGGTTGGGCTAGGTGATGGTGGAGGAAGATGGGTCTAGGGCGGCTAGGCTAGGTGGAGTGTGCAAGGTGGCGGGGCTGGTGGGTTTGGGAGGTGTCGGGTGCCAGTGAGTGCGGGAGGTGGCGGGGCTGATGGAGGTGGCAAGGCTGGTAGGGGTGGTGGCTAGAAGGAAATAAGGGTTATTTGTATATATTATTTTGTTGGAGTGGAAAATTTGATAAATGTGGTGCAATACGTAGAAATGACAATATTGTAATTACTCTGTAGTGTATTGGGTATATATAAATATCAGTGTGGTGCCTTAGGTAAAACAACATATGAAAATATGGTGCCCTCTAATTTGGGTGCCCAAGTAAAATAAGTGTGATGCCTTTAAAGGCACCCAACATTACTTCTTTTTTATTTCATTTGAACCAACATAAACCTAGGAAGTCGCCAGAGTTCTTGTCGGAAAAGACGTCGGAGAAGATAAAATTCGCCGGAAACACAAGTGAAGCTAAGAAGAACATCATTTTGAACCAAATCATATAAGTAGGTTGTTTTGTTTGCATTTTGTCAGTAATTTTGTAGAAATCGGAGGTGGTAATGGTTCGATTTTCCGTCGGAGGCGACTCCAAACGAAATTGTGTATTGTTACGTGTATTCGTTTGTTTGATTGTAATGTGTATTCGTTGTTAGTTGAAATCAGAGGGTTTTTAGGTGTTTTTCGTTCAACCGCCCGTTTTCCGATCGGAGGTTTGGGGAAGATGACCGGGGGCATAAAATGTCGGTCACAGCGACGTTTTGATGGGGATAAAACGTTAGTCGTACTGACGTTGAAGTTATACAAGGCAAATAGAGTTACATGTTTCTTCGTCAGTGCGGGTGACGTTATCTTATTCCCGGTGTTGAAATAGTGTCCTAAACCCAATCGCGTTGGACCGGATCCGACCGGGTCGGATCATTTCTACTATTTCTTTATGTGTGTACATATATTAAATGGCTTTTCTGTTGTCATAAATATGTTCTTTTAAAGAACCAATTATGAATTGTTATATGATAACGTCCTTAGTATTAAACTGTGATAGAGAAACCATGATAAGCGATTATGGTTGATGAGATCTTTAATCACTTTAATAAGTTTGATACTTAAATGTCT
This sequence comes from Gentiana macrophylla, assembly GCA_026214975.1. NCBI lineage: Eukaryota > Viridiplantae > Streptophyta > Magnoliopsida > Gentianales > Gentianaceae > Gentiana > Gentiana macrophylla. The sequence goes on along the minus strand of CM047812.1, from coordinate 20,563,886 downwards.
CAGGCGATGTACTATTAAACAAGGCATTGATAGTATAAGCAGGCTATACGTATTAGATGTCTTATATCTTTAAGTAAGGCGTGGATAGATCTCGTCTATCGAAGTGTAGAGACACTTGGGTATGACGTGGGCGTGTATTAGAGAATGCGCGACGTTAGGATCGACCCACTTACACGGATAAGTGTCACACTATGTGACGGTTGTGTAATTATCCTTAGGACCGAGTCTTCATGGCATCACGGTGTGGATTGTCATGCTTTGACACTATTGAGGTTTCCACAGCCACGGGCGATCATGCGGTAGTGATTGGGTATGATATTGAAGCATACGGAGTATACATGATTGGTCGTCCGGGAATCGCGTATCCTATGATTGGGATCGAATATCCGAAATGGCCTTCTTATAAGGAATGTCTTACTCGTGAATCTTTGCAAAGTGGAAGTAAACGAGTTGCCGAGAGATCATGATATCCAGATTATAAGATACGGTCGTTGATGTTTTGACACTCGACTAACGACCGTATGGATATTATTACAAATGATAGGATGGTAAGTTACACGGTAACTGTTTCACATGAAAGGTAGTAGTCATTGCATTTGACTTTTACGATGATTGGGGGTCACGGTGTGTTGCTAGACGCTATCCCGTGATCGTTAGGTATGAAGGGCATTTTCGTAATTTGCAATTTGTTTCTACGGCCAACATATTCGGAAGCCTATCGGGTCACACACATAAGAACATCTTAGCCGGATTAAAATGTGGTTATAAATGATAACCAAATAAGGAAAGTTTATCTCGAGACTATAAAGGTTATAGTGGTAAATTAATATGGTGGTATTTATTTATTATGAATAAATTAAATATAAGATATTAATGATATTATATTAATTATAGAATATTCCGGATGCCAATTTATTGGCTAAATGTGGCGTAATTTTGGAGTGTATAAGATACACTTAGATTGTGCAAGTTAATTAATGATATTACCATATATTAATATTAGATATTAATATTTATAATTATGTACATACATGCGTGTTGCACATATGATGTGCATGTGCACACTTGTTTCCAAAGTATATATTTGTATAGATTTATATGTGTTATATATATGTGATATATACACATGTGTAAATTGATTTATGATAATATAATAAAAGATAAATATTGTCAATATAAGATATTGACAATATCTTGAAAATATTCAATATAAGATATTGACAATATCCTAGATTTATTTAATATGAGATATTATAATAAATGAGATAAATCAATCAATTATACTTTCCTTATTTTACTGGGAAAATATTTTCTTCTCCTCCACTCTAGTAAGGGGCGCCACTTCTACTATAAATAAGAGGTGGGTGTCAAGCTCTTTTGTACATCACAATTCCAAGAACTAATAGTTCTTGTGTAAAATAGAGAGCATCTTTTGGAGAGTTGGAGAGAGGGAAAAAGGCCGGTCTAGCAACCGGAGTTTTCCAATAGCAATCCATGATGGGATTCTAGCGGGCTGTTCGTGTGGACTAGCGGTAGAGGCCGAATACTTGGGCGGCTCTATGCAAAACTACTCTCCTTAGACGGTCAAAGCGTCGATCTTTTAGATCAACCAAGGTAACCACCGTCTACTACTTGTTTGTTTATTGGTTAAACGAAGTCGATCCTGGTTAAAAGGAAATAAAATTTCAAATTCCGCTGCGTTCCCGCGTAGATTTCCTAACAGTGGTATCGGAGCGAGCTTCGAGCTTAAGCAATAAGCATGTTATTATGCGTCGTTAATTTTATCGTTTAAATCACGCAATTAAAAGATGAAAGATTTATGATTCGCAAAAGTGATACATGAAAAGAAAAAAAAGGAGATCGGGGGGTGCTCGGCCAACTGGCAGCGGCACCACCACCAGCGGCGGCTGGGCGGCGGCGGCGGCAACAGGAAAACCTGCTGCCGGCAGTCGGTTGACCAATCAATGCTGGCGGATCCCCAAATTTTTGTTTTGTGTATTTTGTGATTCAATATGGTTCATAGTTGTTATTATTAATTTTCTTTTGTTTAGTTGTGTCATGTGGCTAACCGATGGTTCAAATAGTTTAGGCCATTGGGATGCCACATGGCATTAAAATAATAATGGCATTTCCAAACTTTGTTTGGAATAGGCCAAGCCGCTTTCAAATATTTGATTTGGGAAAAGCGCAAGCGCAAGCCACTTCCAAAATTTTGATTATGGAAAAAAAGGCTGCGCTAAACTAAAATTATTTGGCCTTTCCAAATATTTGATTTGGAATAGCGCTGCGCCCTTTCAAATATTTGATTTGTAAAAAGCGCAGAGTTAAGCGCCACTTCCAAAATTTTGATTTTGGAAAGTGGTCGCTTAAGCTAAATTTGGTTTAGGAAACCAAAGGCATCCCTTTTGATTACGAATCAAAAGGAAAGAAACAAAAGAGACTTAATTTTAATTTTGATTTATATTTGGAATAGTTCTAATTTATTAAAATAAAATTAAAATCGGTTTAAAATTAATCGTTAATTTTATTTCGATTAAAATCATTTAATTAATTAAATGTTAATTAGTTAATTGATTGGATAAAATTATTTAATAGATTAAATGTTAATTGATTAATTAAGACGCATGTAGTTAAATTTTAATTTTATCTTTTTCATAAGATGTAATTGTATGGATTAGATAGAGTATATATAATATGATTATATGGATTTCGATTGATCGTGGACTCGACCGATAGGATAGATGTGAATGATTTAATTTTTCTGTTGGTTTAAAAATTGTCTGAGCCGTTATGAAGAACGTGACCTAGTTTATTTTCTGCATTTTATCCCATTCCCGTTAGCTCCCCCCATGTGCGGCGGGTGTATTAGATAAATTAAATGTAACAAGAATGGAGCAGAAGATTAAGACCAAAGAAAGAAGAAAATAAAGATCCCATTGGAGAATGGAGCATTAACGATCCTATTGGCGGTTGCAATTACCCTTAGATTGTGACCCAGCGGTTTAAATCGATTTGTATTCAGAAACCGCACCTAGGAAAAGTCCATGATCATACCGGTTATTTTACGTATTTATTTATTTTGTGCTTGTATTTATTTTATATGATACGATAGATGCATGACTAGCACGATCTAGATAAAGGTGTAGGATATATATCTATAGAGATAGATATAATTGATGAGACCGAAATTAAAATTAATTAATGATTAATTTACGAAAATACTTCCACAACAAAAATCAAGTCGAAACATTGTCTCCTAATATTATAACGACGGTGAAGAGCACGTGTTCGGATCCAAGCGATCGACCACCGCCGGAGTTGACCTACCTCGGGTATATCGTCGTTATTGAGATATGATCGTATGAGATCTCGTGAATATTGGGTTATGACTTGACTAGAGTCTTTCGGTGATTGGCCACCGTCAGGGCCGTCGACTTTAGAGACAAGGGGTTGACTAACATATAGTGATGTGTATCGCCAAAGAGTTGACTAGTCAACCAACGAGAATCACATAGAGATGTGAATGGTAAAGAGTTACCTACCTATCGAAATTATCTTGGTTGATTGACCACCGCAGGGAATCGAGGTAACTAGATTGGATCTCAGCCACTAAAGAATTTTTGAAATATTCTTGAAAGTCAATTGGGAGTAGTTGACTAGTGGGAGCAAAATCATAAACCAAAAGACCATTTTTGATTTTGCGTGTATAAACAACAACACTCTTTTATTTTCATTTTTATGTTGTAGTTTTAGCAAACTTTATATTTATGTTTTTTCTCGATTAGTAAAACCAAATTATATTTATTACCTTTGAGAAGCGTTCTCAAATATGGTTAAGTAATTTTAATCCTTTTAAAATAAGCAATGACACGAGCAATCCCGTTATAGTAGTTAGAGACAAGGAGACTACATATTTAATGCAGTGCTCCAAGACTTTAATTATTAAGGAAAAGCGGAAGCTCATGGCATTGGATAAGATCCAATATGATCATTCAGTCATATGATGACAGTTAATTCAAACGTTGGATAAGAATGACCACTCTAATTTTGGAAAGGTTGTTTTCAAAATTGTAAGATTTAAGTATCGACTTAATTCTATCATTGCTTAAAAGTTAATTAAATAGTTAATGTTTTAAATACGATTTAAAAGGTTAAATAAACTATTTAAATAAACTTTAGATTTTCTTTATGAAATGAAATCAAAGAAATAGCTCTTGTGATTTTTCTTAAGTCTTATGAAGACTACACTAAGAAATATTTACAAGTGCCTGAGGGATTAAAAAGGAAAGTTAGGGCATGTGCTTAAATAGAGAACTTATTGAAGTTTCTATTCTAGGCAAGTGAGTTGAGATAAATCTATCTAAGTTTAAGTCAACTCTTAGATATATGATATCTTGCGAGTGTGATTAAATTAGAAAGATTAAATACATATATGCAGGTGAAGCAAACGTTGTAACAATTACCATATTCTGGATCTAGTGAACTGATAAGGGAACTAAATAAATGTTATTATGTTCCGGTACTTATGAAGAACATAATTTCAGTTATTTGTTAGGATTTAGTAGACATGTTCAATTGTAAAGAATAAATATTATTCGATAAAGTTGGAAGGTCTTTGAATCTAACATACTAGATTGATGTCACTATATAGTTGATATAAGTGATGAGATCTCAACTAAATATTTGTATGGTTTGTTATCCTTGATTTGTGGTTACTCTGGCACGGTCTACATGGAAGGAAGCGTGTAATCAAGCGTTGTTTCGATGATCTTTGAACCTTATGATTATGAATCATGTGGGTTATACGCATCTTATCCAAAGAGGACTAAAATACCCTTTTAAGAAAAGGTTATGAAACCTAGAGGATTGACTAAAGCCTAAACATATTGATGTTTGTTGGCTTGTGACAATTTATACCATAAACAATTGTTTGTCTCTCTCTCTTGGACTATTTTTAGAAATAGTTGAATGTACTTATTGAAGTACAACAATTTGGAAAGCCCGAAAGGTTCGAGCTAAGTACAAATATGAGATTGATGAGCTACTTAGGAATTAACCTTCAATTGGATTGAAGTAATTAATACCTGAAGGGTGTTTCAGAAGTCGTTTGAAAAGGAATAAGATTCTTCCCTTGAAGGATACCATCTTTTGGTTACGCAATTAGATTGTGTTCCCAAAATGGAAACAACACTTTATATGATAAAGGTGTGACGCAAGCCATGCGAAGTATCCCTTACCCGTTTCGGGATAGTGCCCTTATACTTAACCGAGTTCCAAAGATAAAGGTTGAATAAATTCCATATTAGATATGGAAGAGGATAATGTCGAATCCATCTTAACCGATGATTTGAAGTTGTCATAGGCAAAGTCAGAAAGGCTTGAAGCCTAGTACGACATATGCAACTTTGTGGAATATCTTAGCAAGTACGCTAGATATTATTTACTTGTCCATGGAGCAAAATGTTTGTCTCCAAACATCTTTGTCTTCTAAAGGAAGTGTTTCTTCCAAAAGAAAGCAGTGGGGTAAATCGAGATCTCAAAAGAGTTTGAGAACCACAAAGATACATTCAACCAATGGAACATGAGCGCATCGCGTCGATAGCGATGAGGTGTAGAGACCGCTCGGTGCACACAAAAGTTCTGTAAGTCTGTGGATAACCTCAAGCCCAAAAGGTTCTTTGGTATGTTCATCTTGAAGAATGAATATCTCACGACTCATGAAGGAATGTTTGAAAGGCAAGATTGAGAGATATGGCCAGGAGCCATAATATCTGAATTACATTCCATCAGTGACAACTAGGTTATGAACCTAGTCTGTCTTACCTAGAGGGTATGTCCCTGTAAGGCTGAGCCCAGTTCTATTCAGATAATACTTGTTATAACTTTGTATCATGACTATATGGATGAGTGTTGAAGGCGTTGGGCGACAATTTCGATGTTCATAAGCGATAACATGATATGTAAGCCCACGAGATCCATTTATGGACTCAAACAAGTTTCTCTAGACAATTTCTTTGTTTGACAATCAAAGGAGTTTGACTTAGTCAAAAGAAGGATACGCCCATGTGCAAGATGGATAGTGGGAGTGTGTTACGATTTTTGAGTAAGGTATTGGATATCTCTCTCGAGAATTGTCACCCCATGTCACAGTTAATTAATGTTTGGTAGTTCAAGGTCTTTAGGAAAGCACTTGGATTAGCAGTTCTTATTTTAGAAATAAGAATCTATAGCGATAGATTTAACTGCTGTTAGATTATAGTTTACCTATATAGATGTGATGCTAAAAGAAGTTTAGCATAGATCACGAAAGGAGATACTGCTAGCCGGTGTTCTCAAGATCTGTCTATGTTAGAATGTTAGTCCTAATGATAAGGTGAAAGATGATTCTTATGGAAGGTATCTTTTGTTACTGCGATAGAAACCATCATAAAGGTAATGCCGGATGTTCATACTCCATGAATAGTCATGAGCAAGTATGAAAGTAGATCTGGTGATTGTCGAGAATATCCTTAAACAAGTTAAGGATGGTTTCCTAGTTTATCGAAACTTGGAATTAGATAAATATAGTTATACAGACGTATATCATGAGTCTTATGAAGGCGATTGGGAGCTGCTGTTTGGGTTTGCAGTCACTTTGATTAAGTGATACAGTGAGCAGGAAATGTTCTAGCATATGGGTCACTGTAAATTCTACAAGTAGGCCAAAACACAGTAGTGCCTTAGAGGCTAAATGAGCGATACATGGATCTAGAAGGTTCATTCTTGAACCTCGTGACGGTTCTTCCACCTTTTCTATATAGCTGATATAGTAAGAGGATTTATTGCTTGAAGCAAGGACCAGGGTCTCGTCAGAGATTCGTGTGTGTGTTGAGGAAGTTCCTTTGACTTGGTCATTTGGAACATGATATGAAGATAGTCCGAGTCCCCACGGATAGCGATCCGTTTATGGCTAGGGCTGGTTGCGAGTATTGCACGAGATTATTGTGTTTCAACTTGGTCTTGTGTGTGCGAGTGATTGGTTTTAGGCCAAGTGGGAGATTGTTGAAATAGTGTCCTAAACCCAATCGGGTTGGACCGGATCCGACCGGGTCGGATCATTTCTACTATTTCTTTATGTTTGTACATATATTTGACAGACTATTTCTATGCTATACAATCCTTACCGGCAGTGTACCGGGTCAAATTGTAGTGCTAGTGTGGTGAGTCAAGTGTCGAATCCTCAGGGAAGCGTGTGGTAATTCAGAGTGTGGCTAAACACCAAGAAGCTGTTATTAACTCAATCTAAGTCGTAGTTTTTCCTTTTTTGTAATCGTAAAACAGTAAATAAATGCATAAAACTAAACAGATATATATAGATACATAAATATATATATAAATATATAGAAATACATATATATATATATATAGATATAAATATATATATAGGTACCAATACAATATATAGGATATAAATACTAGTAATATTATTAGAAACTAGCCAAGAATATGTCACTGAATCAGTATATCCTTTTAGTAGAAATAGATGTGCTTGATCTATCCTTATTTTAAGGTTATTCAATTATATATGAACCGGTGTACTCCTAAGCTAGACAACTCCTCCTCACACGAGCGTATGAAATTGTCATATGCCAAAAGTCCTCTGTCTAATGTCTTCCTCAAGCTCGGGAACTCCGTTTTATCATACGGCTGGTATTTTGAGTATTGCTCAATTAAACAGGTGATTTTAACGTGATAATCTCTTGAGTCCAATTTTCAATAAGATTTATTTTTCTAGGACAAATCTGGCCCCGGGTAGGAAATAGGATTCCGTTTGTCGACGGCCATTTTACCCTCCGGTCTTTCTATTCATGATCGCGTATCCTAACTTCTGCAGTCGAGTTCATCATTAGGTTACGATTCTTGTTAAATCGAGTAGCTAATTCAATTTTAACTTTTCATTAAGCTCAAATAGAAAGAGATTCATTATAATCGATTTTAATTCAATTTTAACATAGTCATCATCTATTTCCCTAAAAAGATAAAACTAATTCAATTTCATATCTTGGCTAGATATAGAGTTAGCCTAATATCATTATAACTAATATATATAGATACTAATAACAACAAACAAACATAAATACATTAGAATGTTACCAGATTACAATTGAAGCATCAGAGCCGTATTCTCCGGAAATAGCAACTCCTTTAACAACAACGAGCCTTGATAATCCTTCTACGTATTACACGAGACTTATACTACATTATTATTTAGGCAGAGTGCCGTTTACGGTATTCTGAGAACTAGAAACTAACTAAAGATAAGATATATATATATATATATATATATATATATATATATAGAATTGATATATATATTGGTACACTTCCTACAGCCTGCAACTGAGGAGTATTTATAGACTGGAGTACAAGGCCGGCGCGGGCGGTCATGTCATGCACCGCGCGGGCGGTGCTACATTGGAGATTCCTTGGTGTCGGTGCCCATGTCTTTGGTGGCGGGGAGATTCGGCTTGGGCGGGTTTTTTGGTTCGGGCGGACTTTGAAAAATATCTTTCTTCGGTTTTCTCTTGTTTGATTTTAATTCTTGATTTTCCATCATACGTACCACACAAACGATCAAAAACACGAGCCACGAAGAATTTCGACCACAAAAACTATAAGTTTTACTAAAATTATAACGATAATATCTATTTATAACGATTTAGATTTTTATGAGTTTTTAGATATATTTTTATAGAATTTATACGATATTATCGTAAATACGATATAAAAAGTCATATAATATAGTTATATTTTTATCATACATCAACTACTCCCTACTTAGCTTTTGATCGTCCTCGAGCAAAATAAGCGATAATATATAAAATGTTATAATGCAAATAATACAGTTCTTCTAGACTAAATTTCTAACTTAGTAACGTATGCTGTCAACATTATAATTATATTAATTTTATCTATCTAAGATTATTAATAAAATAAAAAGTGTGTATAACTTAATAAATTAGTTATAAAATATTATCTAAATGAAATTCTACATGAATTACTTAATAAATATAAAATAAAATACTTAGAATAACTTTGTAATCGCCACTATATGAAATTTCGGAATCAAGGACTAAGTCAAGTAGTTGGCAAAATGGCTTATAACGTTCAGGCTCAGGGTGTTTGGCTAATCGAAAGGATAACAAAGGAAAATCAAAAGAAATAGAAGCAAGTAAATTTACTTACACCTTCAACTTTTGATCAAAAATACCTTGATCAAGAACATCCCGATATTCGTTTTCAAAATTTAAATCTACTAACCATATTATTTCTTTCTTTTTTCTTTTCATTTTTTCTTCAGAATACTAACATATCCGAACTCATTACCAGAATCGACTATCTTTCAAGCGTCATGATGTGAGCACAAATACATCAGTACCTAACTATTCCAATTTTTTCTTTTTCTAGAAAATAACAATATTTGATAAAAGATTGCCTTCGAATAATATTTATTCCAATCTCAAAGATATACCATTATTGAATTTCAATGTCGTCACCGCTATCCATAAGCACATACTAAACTTGCTTTGGATTTCAAGGAAATGTAGACCATTTTAAGTTAAGGGTCGGTTATATCTAGTTAATCATAATGGCTAATTTTGAGTGAGGTCTTGATCACTCTACAAGGTCCGAGTGGGGACAAAATTGGAAATTACGTTCGGGTAGGCTTATTTGGCCATAGTTAGTCAAAGTAATGCCAAAAATCTCATCATTCCTAATCCGGTTCCAAATTCATACTTGTCTTGAAAAGAAAATCATTCTAAAATTTCATTATAATTATAAGTAACTTTTGTCTAATTTCATAAAAAAATATTTCATACTATTTATCTAGGTATACATACTTAAAATCTTGATAAAAATCTAAAATAGATATAAATAATATAGAAATAATATATCAAGATTACTTTACTTAATTAAAAATTTATTCTATCCAAATATACTATCCATATTATAATAATTATATATTATTTCATTTATTTCCTTAAGGATAATTAAACTAAGTGCATCAGTAATTGATATATTAAATTCATTTTATTTACTAACCAATCTCTACTCCCCACTTACGAATTGGCATCGTCTCGATGTGTAATGAGTAGTAAAAAGTTGGTTTAGGAAATAAAATAAATTTTTATAATGGTTGAATATTTTATGTGTCAAATAGACGAGCGTTTATATAGCATAAAGGCGAAACATAGTTAATTAAAAACAGACAAATATATTACAACATTATAGAAAGTAGAAGTTAACTATTAAAATAATACTCTAAACTAAAAAAAACTGAAACTAAGTTAATTTATTTTTTCTTAAACTAACTTATTCTTACTTAATTCAACTGACTTTTTCATCATAAAACATCTAATCTTCTTCACTAGACGAACCGCCTGGGATACCAACTGGTAATATCCCAACCTGAGGAAGGCGAGCAGGGAAGATTTCATCTGTCGCTCTTTCTCGGACCCTAGCCAAATGGGTACAAATGCGAGATATCAACCATGCAAAAGGCATAGGCTGACGGTTTGGTTGCCTCCCAAAGGCAAAACTCGCAGCAGCCTTTTGAATTAAGACTCCCGATCTATACTTGACTCCACAAGAGATGGCATATAACAACAACATTTCATCATCACCGATTTACGAAAAATCAGTAGGGTATACGGGAATTGATGAAACGTTTCCACGTTCTAAGATAGGGAAGTAAGGCAGAGGTGGAAATATCGTGATTATTATTGTCTTGTGAGAATATGACTTGGTAAGATTCCTCCTTTTGTTAATGAATCCAGCAGCAGTATCAAGTCTCCATTGATACTCAAAATGACTAGTCGGTGACGTTTGGACAGGTGGTATATGAAAACGCTATTTATGACAATAGATGTGAAAGGAACAACAACACCTCTAACTGTAACAGCCTGTGTTGCTCCGACCGTGGTAGCTTCTGACAACATGGAATAAAATTCTCTAACCATCGTAATGTTAACACTTCCTCTTGGCATACGACAAAAACGTTCCCACCCATCACTTTGCATCCGTATGAATGCCCAATTATCTACTTTCCGAAAGTTTAAACACTTTTCAATCAGCACCGGTGACTGATTGAAAGTACTGATAAAAGGATTTGGATTTCAGTTATTCTTATAATTATAAGGTATTGGGTGAAAAGTTGGATAATAATATTCGGGATTTGGAAGCACAGAATTTGGGGTATGAGGAGGAGACTAACTGTTAACTGACGAATGATCGGACATTTTATATGGTCTTTATAAGAAAACAAGAGGCTTTATGAACTGAATTGGCAATTTGAGGAATGAGGCATCTGTTTCTTATATAGAAATGACAGAAATAGATAGGAAACAACCTGAAGAAGGTCGGTAGTACACCAGACCGGTGCGGGCCGGGTCAGTACCGGCGTGCGCCGGTGCTACAGTGCCCGATCACAGATTTTTTCATTTCAGGGTGTTCTATCAGGTTCAATCAGTGTGTATGTATACATTTTTATCTAAAACATGGGGAAAATGTTTAATAAAATAGAAACAACGGAAAAAACGTAAAACTACGAAGTGCACTAACCACAGAGTGCATCAAACAGTCTAAAACAAAAAAAAAAATCAAACCATAGTATATCGTTACACATCATAACATAGGAAAAGTTTACTTAAACTACTCATCTTCATCATAATCCTCATCTTCGTCATAAGATGAGTCGAAATGAGCTGAAAATGATCCAAACATACTAGAAGTAAAATCAGCCCCTAAAGACTGAGTCGTACTAAAATCATAGTTGAACTGTTGTGGATCTGTTGAAGTAGATGCTTGAAATGTAGCCTGAGTCTGCCTAGTTGTCATCGTCACCAAAATTTCCAATCCAAATGAGCCGAGACCTGCTGTCACATCTGCCACTGAAGTTACTCCTCCCATGCCCATGGATGTATCAAACGAACTCAGTAAACATACCACCCTGTCCCTCTGAGATGATGGCATATAGTCCGGAATAAAGCGGTGGTGGAATAGGTGGAATCAATCGGCATAGTGTATGGGTCGGTGACTACTGAGGATAACAGCGAAATCTCTGCATATCTCGGGATCTATCTCAGTGATGAAAGATCTATGGCCTCTTTAGCCAATCCTAAGATCCTCAGCCCACTTCCTATTCTCGTTCACAAGCTAAAGCTATATTAGCATCGGTTCTAGCCTGAGCACGAACCATATCTTTGAAACATAGCCTCAATCGCTATTCTCGGCTCGAAGTGGCTGCGTCTGTGGTCTTTGGATCGCTAGGAGCTCGAGATGCTGGAGTATGAATAGGAGAGGAGGTGGTTGTTGTTGTTGCTGCTGGCGATTTGGGTTATTGTAATCGATTCTACCAGCAGGCAAGGTAGTTAGTTTTTGACCGATAAGTGGAGCACAAGGTGACATAATCCTATCTGAGGGTAATTTTGGTACTTCATGAAGATCACACAAGGCAGATATAAGATTAGGGAACGGCAAACGTCCTCCTCGAGTTTTATTCTTAACAAAATCACATGCCTTGGTAAAGATTAGCTTCCCCAGATTTATTGGAATGTCATGAATCATAGCCCAGGCTAAAACAACATCCTCACGACCATAAGCACATAGATGAGCCGAAGGATTAACATTATATCCTATAAATTGCTTGATAGCCCTTATGTCCCTTATACAACGTCCATAAGGAAACCTATTATCCTTCCATGCTCTTTGTGGAATCAAAAAGCGACTGAGCTTCATATGATTTAGCTTTGTAGTCTACAGTGTAGGTCTAAATTCCAAACAAGACATGATAATCATCATCCTCAAGTATCTCAGGTAAACCATAAATAGTATTAATCATGACAGGATTGAAAGTGACATTAACCGTCCTAAGAGGGATATTTTCTAGTTCTTCAAGAGTAGCCCTATCATAAGTAGACAAAACAGAATAGAACTCGGCTACCATTGTGACATTTATGTTACCAAGCATGCTCCATTGCAATTTCTATCCATTCCCTTTCTTGAAAGATTTTTTTCACTTCTTCTCCTAGACAGTCAAAATCAATACCACGTTCTAAAGTAACCCCGCACTTACTAAAAAATCCATTATAGGCATTCTTAGCTTCATCACTAGCGGTTTTCTCAAAAGAAACGGCTTCTTCGAGTTCGTTTAAAGGCCGCGGTTCATGAACCGTACTACTACTACAGGGTTATCTGGCTTTCTTTTCTTAGAGGTTCTCCTAGATGATGAGGCCATCTACGATAATGGTATGGCAAAATAACAACAAAAACAACAACAAACAACAAACACAAATAAGTACTTAGACCAAAAATTTTTAAAAATTAAAATAAAATTAAAAAAAAACTAAAAGCTTGATAAAAATTGAAATGATTGATATATATATATATATATATATATATATATATATATATATATATATATATATATATATATATATATATATTGTTACCGTATAAAGCTAGAAAGAGTAGATAGTTGCCGGAATAGGTGGTGGTGGCACTTGAAATGTGTTGAAAAAGAGAGAGCTTTGTTTGCAAAATCTATCCTTTTATGTAATGGTGATGAATTTATGTAGTGGAATGAAAGAAGATGATTAATTAAGTAGTTTGGGATAGAAAATTTGGTGAAAAGTGATGAAAATTTTTGAAGAGGGAAAAGGGGTGGGGCGGCTTTTTGGGTTGAAGAAATGAAGAAGATGAAGATGATGGAATTGTGATGTTCTTTTAGGTTATAAAGCTAACGAATCGAACCGAACTCTCATCGACTCGAATCGTTAGTAATTACTCGATTTTCTCTTTTTTTTTTGTGTAATAATTTAAATTATATCATAGAAATATTTTTATAAAAGTCATAAAATTATTTCATGATAAAATAAATTATTACAATTTTTTTTATAAAAGCTTAAAAAAATATTTTTGGTATGATAATCCTTAATTATATCATATAAATCATATATATGATATAAAAATAAGTTTATCATAAATTTTTTATGAAATCTTAAAATTATATATAAAAAAACATAAACTTAATCTAATTCTACTCCCATCATTCTTAAATATTCAAGATTTCTATAATAACGGTCCATTAACCTAATTCCTAGAAATGATGCGTTTGAATTCTCTCTTTGTTGTCCATCGGGATTTTCGGATAACCACCTAGTCGTTCCCATCTTAATTACATTCAAACATTCATCCCAGGATTTGGTTGTCTTTGTCTCCACATTTTCCATTATGTTCACTTTTTCCACAGATTCTACATCTCTTTAGAAATCTTGCCCTTCTCTTTATAGCACTTCTCGATTTTCCATTACAAAGATCTCTTTCTCTGATTTCGCTTATCAGCTCCTTGTTCAAGTTAAAAACTAAGGCTTCTATTCTAAAGGCAACATCTTTATCTAAACCTAATTTTAAAAGTAAAATAAAAACTTCTATTCTATCTATGAAAGGCATTCCAGTTCTTTAACATCTATCCGGTAAAAGACGAAACTAATTAAATTGCATATTAAAAAGTGAATTAAAAAGATAGTACCCATAATCGGCTGAGTTTAGAATTCCTGCTTCCTTAATCCGTTTGAGGGTCGTTAAGCAATAATATTTCTTCTGTTTGAGGTATCCCTTCAGTTTCCACGAATAATTTTACCCTGTGGCCATTAGCTATGAAAGTTGTTTTTCTATCAGTTAGTTCAACAGCTCCAGACTTATAGACTTTAGTTACGTCGTATGGACCTGTCCATCTAGATTTAAGCTTTCCTGGAAACCACTTTAAACGTGAATTGTATAAAAGTACTCGATCACCTACATGGAACTCACGACTATAGATTTTCTTATCATGGAAAGCTGTATGCGTTTCTTGTAGATTCGAGCATTTTCATAAGAATCGAGTCGAAATTCTTCCAGTTCTGTTAATTGAAGTAACCTATGATCACCAACAGCTTTAGGATCAAAATTTAGGAATTTAACAGCCCATAAAGCTCGGTGTTCTAATTCAACTGGGAGATGACAAGATTTACCAAAAACTAATTTATAAGGGGAACAACCAATTGGTGTTTTAAAGGCTGTTCTGTATGCCCATAATGCATCATCTAGTCTTTCTGCCCAATTTTTACGATTTGAGTCCACTGTTTTCTCCATGATTCTTTTAATTTCTCTATTGTAGACACCTCTACACATCCCACTAGTTTGCGGATGATAGGGTGTTCCAAGTTTATGAGTTACACCATACTTCTCAATTATCTTAGTAAATGGTCGGTTACAAAAGTGTGATCCTCTATCACTAATGATAGCCCTTGGAATGCCATATCTTGTAAATATATTCTTTTTAAGGAACCTTAGCACAACCTTGGTATCATTAGTGGGAAGAGCTTCAGCTTCTACCCATTTCGAGACATAATCAACTATTACTAGAATAAATCTTTTTCCAAACGATATAGGGAAAGGTCCCATGAAATCTATACCCCATACATCAAATAATTCACATTCTAAAATCGGTTGCATAGGCATTTCATGTTTTTTAGATATGTTTCCCCATTTTTGACAAGATTTACAAGATTTTACATATTTATACGCATCTTTATATAGTGTAGGCCAATAAAAACCACACTGTAAAACTTTAAAAGCAGTTTTCCATCCTCCATGATGACCTCCTGCCTCTCGATCATGGCAAAATGATAAAACACTTAAAATCTCATTATCAGGAATACATTTTCTGATTATTCCATCCGAGCATCTTCGGAAAAGATCTGGTTTCTCCCAATAGTAAAATTTTAAGTCCTAAAAAAATTTCTTTTTCTGCTGCCAAGTCCAGTGAGATGGGATGTAATTACAGGTAAGATAGTTAACAATGTTCCCAAACCATGGTGAATTCTCTTTTGATGGTATTCTATCCTTTAATAATTGCATGGTTGAGGGAGTATCGATCCTAAAAAGTTGTTCATCCGGAAATGGATCTCGTATTTCATTTCCTTTTCCTTCTTCATTTTCCATTCTACTTAGATGATCTGCTACTATATTTTCACTCCCTTTTTTATCCTTAATTTCAATATCAAATTCTTGAAGTAACAGAATCCATCTAAGAAGACGAGGTTTAGCATCTTTCTTACTTAGCGAGATACTTCAAAGTCGAATGGTCTCGTATAGATAATAACCTTAGATCCAACGATATACGATCTAAACTTATCTAAGGCAAAAATTACGACCACGATTCTTTTTCGTAGTTGCATAATTAAGTTGAGAAATTGCGTTTAACGTGTGAGCCGCATAGTAGATTGCCTTTAGTACTTTGTTATATCTTTGACCTAAAAGCACTCCTACAACTAAATCACTCGCATCACATATAATTTCAAACAAACAAACTCAAATGCGGTGCTACTAGCATCAAGTGCGATGAGTTAACCTTGCTTTTGTGGTCCTGAAAAGCTTCCATACATTTATCTTCAAAGTTAAATGGTACTTCCTTTTCAAGCAAATGACTTAGAGGCTTTGCTATCTTCGAAAAGTCTGCAATAAATCTTCTATAAAATCCAGCATGTCCAAGAAATCCCCTTAGAGTTCTTAGATTAATTGGTGGAGGTAATTTTTCGATTACCTCGACTTTAGCTTTGTCAACTTCGATACCAACTTCAGAGATTCTATGACCTAGAACAATTCCTTCTGATACCATTAAGTGACATTTTTCCTAGTTTAGTACTAAATTGGTATCTTCACAGCGTTGTAACACTCGTTCTAAATGCGATAAGCATTCATCGAAAGAATCTCCATAAACATTAAAGTCATCCATAAAGATTTCTAAGAATTTCTCGACCATGTCAGAAAATATAGCCATCATACATCTCTGAAATGTAGCTGGTGCATTACATAAACCAAAGGGCATTCGTTTATAAGTAAAAGTTCCATAGGGACAAGTGAAAGTAGTCTTTTCTCTATCTCCTGCTGCAATGAATATTTGTAAGTAGCCTGAATAACCATCTAGGAAACCGTAATACTTATGTCCACTTAATCGTTCCAACATCTGTACGATGAAAGGAAGTGGATGATGATCTTTCTTAGTATGATCATTCAGTTTCCGAAAATCAATACACATTCGATATCCGGTAATTTCCCTTGTCGGAATCCATTCATTTTTATCATTTTCCTTTACCGTGAAACCTCCTTTCTTTGGTACCACTTGAGTCGGACTTACCCATTCACTATCATATATGGGAAAGATTATCCCTATTTCTAATAGCTTAATAACCTCTTTCTTAACAATAGTTTGCAAATTTGGGTTGAGGCGGCGTTGTGGCTGAATACAAGGTTTTGCTCCTTCATTTAGAATAATTTTATGAACGCATATCTCAGGGCTAATTCCTTGAATATCTGCCACTGTCCATCCAAATGCTTTCTTATGATTTCTTAACATTCTTAGTAATTGATCTTCCTGTTCATTAGTTAAGGTTGATGAAATAATAATCGGTAGTAGATTATCCGTTTCAAGAAAAGCATACTTCATATTTGAAGGAAGTGACTTCAACTCCAGATTCCTTGGTGGATCTTCTACTGAAGGTTTTAGAATTGGTCCTTCTAGTTCTAATTCCAAATACTTATGCCATGGATGCTTAGAAAACAGTCCTTTATTAAGATAAAGGATTACTTCTCTCATTTCAGTATCATTTTCATCTTCTTTATAGATAGACAATGCTAGGCATTCTTCTAATCTATCTTCATAATCTAGCAATTGGTCATCACAGAATGTAGATATCTCATCTATAAAAGAACATGATTCTGGTGATTTGTATGGATGGTTCATAGCTTTGAAGATATTGAAGGAAACTTCTTCTTCATTAACTCTTAGTATTAGTTCACCTTTTTGAACATCGATTTATGTTCTTCCTGTAGCTAGAAATAGACGACCTAGAATAATTGGCGCTGAATATCCTTCTTCCATTTCCATTATTACAAAATCCACTGGGAAGTAAAATTTGTCTACTTTAACCAACACGTCCTCGATGACTCCCTTAGGATGTTTAATTGATCTATCTGCCATTTGCAGAGTCATTTCAGTATTTGTAAGCTTTCCTATACCTAGTTTCCTATAATCCTCATAAGACATGAGATTTATACTTGCTCCGAGATCACATAGCACTTTCTTAAACAGAAATCCTCCAATCTCACATGGAATGGTAAAACTACCAGGATCTTTAAGTTTAGGAGGTAACTTATGCTGAAGTATTGTAGAGCATTCTTCATTAAGGCATATATTCTCATATTCTTCTAACCTTTTTTGTTCGATAGAATATCCTTAAGAAACTTTCCATAGGTAGGCATGTTGATTAAGGCTTCGATAACAGGGATATTGACATGAATATGACGAAAAGTATCAAGGAAACGAGCATACTTATTATCAGTTTTTATCTTTTTAATTTGATATTTAGGTGGGTAAGGTAAAGATTCCAAATCTATAACCTTTGGTTCTGAAGTTATTTTCTCTTTTCCTTTTTCCTTAAATCTTTGAGAATCAACTGGTCGCCATGTTTCATTATCATACGATCTTTTCTTTGAAACATCATCTGTATCAATTTTTCCTTTTTCGGTTATTGGCAAATCTTTCTTCTTTTCTTTAGTATTGTTTTCTCTAACATGTTCCTTAAATAAGGTTCTTAGGTCTTTATCCATTGGATCTTTTAAAATCCTAGGGACTTTAACCCATTCCTCATTCTTACTTTCAGGTTCAACATTACTATTTTGTCTTAAGAAATCTTCAATAATTTCTTCTTCCTTATTAGTAAATTCAAGTTCGTCCTTTTCCTTTATAAAGTTACCATTTAAATCATTTTCTACTTCATTATCTCCTGAGTTTTCTGTTCCAGTATTTCCACAGAGTTTTCTACTCCTCGTAATAACAGCATTTAACTCTCTCGGGTTTCTTTCGGTTTTACGTTCTCCTTCTCTACTCAAATGATCTTCCATATTTCGAATTGATGCTTCTATAGTTCTCATTCTGGTATCATGTCCACTCATGGATGTTTTCAACGTACTCATATCCTTAGTGACTGTACCTATAGAAGTGATCATAGTTTCTACATTTTGAGCTTGAGTAGATACTACACACATCATGTTCTCCATTAATTTCTCCCATTTATCAACTCATTCAGGTTGAGTTGAACTTTGGGTGACTAGTATACTTTGAGTAGTATGTTGTGGATATGATCTAGGCAATGATTGTAGATTTTGATTTGCGGCATCTCCTTGATAAATAGGATTACTATATGAATTCTTATATTGAACTGAATACGGTGGTTGTCCTTGCTTACTAGGGTTTTCAGACCAACGAAAAGTAGGGTGATCTCTTTTAATAGCATTAAAAGAATTTGAATACGCATTGTTCAAATTCCTATGCTGTTGAAGAAAACTTACTTCTTCCCTCGAATATCCTTATGGTTCTTCTTTCCCTAATGATACATTTTCATGATTTGAGTAGTCATTTGTTAGATTATTCTCCGAGTTAGTATTCTTACTAGCATGTAAGCCATCAAATTTCCTACTCAAATTCTCCAAGTGTGCTAGAACTTCCGTATTCGATGTACATTCTCCTGCAAATGCTACTTTTCTTGTGCTAGAACCGGTTTCCCACATTCGGTTATTTTTGGAAAAATTTTCAATAGCATCGTAAACTAATTGGGCTTCACTCATCATTAAAGAACCACCACATGCATGATCAACGCTCTTGACGTGAGTCTTTCCTTAGTTTACTGACAGAAAAGTTGGATTTGCATATCTAAGGAATAACCATGATCGGGGACAGCTCTTAATAGTTTCTTAAATCTTTCCCAAGCATTCCCAAGTGTTTCTTCAGATCCTTGTCTAAAGTTAGCAATTTCGACCTTTAATTCCAAATTTCTACCAGGAGTAAAATACTGCTTTAAGAACTCGGTTTGAATATCCTCCCAACTAGTCAATGAATGATGTGGGAGTGACATAAACCAATCTCGTGCTCTTCCTTTTAAAGAAAAAGGAAACATAGACATCCTCATTAATTCACGATGAGCACCTTGACTCTTGGCTGTATTGCACAATTCTTCGAAAAGATAGAGATGATGATGTGGATCTTCATCATCCTCTCCTAGAAATTGGGCTCTTGTGTCAATTAAACCAAAAAGATGAGATTTTATTTCGAAATTATTTGCTCCTTCATTTGGTAAATGAATTGGATTATTAGTCTGATTTCTCCTTACGGTCTGATCACAGATAGGTCTCGGGTTTGGTAGGTTAGGATTATTATGATTATTCTGGTTCCGATTCTGATTATTTATATTATTAGGATTCTGGTTATTTGGTATTGGTAAAGTCTGATTAAGGTTTTGTCCATGTCATTGGGCATGTTCTAGCCCTTGTTCAGGTGTTTCATCACTAGTTTCGGCCATTCTAGTTTCTCGATTTGATGATGATTCGTCAGGATTTCCCTGACTAGTATGACCACGTTTACTCTCTACTCTTAACTGCCTTTCGTAAGTATTTATGTCAGGCTTATAAGGAGTGAGTGGGGCCTTACCGCTTCTGGTCATCAACTATCGAAAATAGAAAATAACACGAAATTGATAGTAGTAAAAATTGGCAACTTACTTATAAGGTAAGTACCAACGAAAAATAAAAAAAGAAATGTGATAAGAAGAGTGTTGACTTATCCTCGAGAATTTTGAGCTAATACAAGTAGTAACCATAGACACAATGAATTAGCGTCGTTCTTCCCCGGCAACGGCGCCAGAAGGCTGACGGACTATTTCTATGCTATACAATCCTTACCGGCAGTGTACCGGGTCAAATTGTAGTGCTAGTGTGGTGAGTCAGGTGTCGAATCCTCAGGGAAGCGTGTGGTAATTCAGAGTGTGGCTAAACACCAAGAAGCTGTTATTAACTCAATCTAAGTCGCAGTTTTTCCTTTTTTGTAATCGTAAAACAGTAAATAAATGCATAAAACTAAACAGATATATATAGATACATAAATATATATATAAATATATAGAAATACATATATATATAGATATAAATATATATAGGTACCAATACAATATAAATGATATAAATACTAGTAATATTAATAGAAACTAGCCAAGAATATGTCACTGAATCAGTATATCTTTTTAGTAGAAATAGATGTGCTTGATCTATCCTTATTTTAAGGTTATTCAATTATATATGAACCGGTGTACTCCTAAGCTAGACAACTCCTCCTCACACGAGCGTATGAAATTGTCATATGCCAAAAGTCCTCTGTCTAATGTCATCCTCAAGCTCGGGAACTCCGTTTTATCATACGGCCGGTATTTTGAGTATTGCTCAATTAAACAGGTGATTTTAACGTGATAATCTCTTGAGTCCAATTTTCAATAAGATTTATTTTTCTAGGACAAATCTGCCCCCGGGTAGGAAATAGGATTCCGTTTGTCAGACGGCCATTTTTACCCTCCGGTCTTTCTATTCATGATCGCGTATCCTAACTTCTCTGGTTAGTTCATCATTAGGTTACGATTCTTGTTAAATCGAGTAGCTAATTCAATTTTAACTTTTCATTAAGCTCAAATAGAAAGAGATTCATTATAATCGATTTTAATTCAATTTTAACATACTCATCATCTATTTCCCTAAAAAGATAAAACTAATTCAATTTCATATCTTGGCTAGATATAGAGTTAGCCTAATATCATTATAACTAATATATAGATAGTAATAACAACAAACAAACATAAATACTTTAGAATGTTACCAGATTACAATTGAAGCATCAGAGCCGTATTCTCCGGAAATAGCAACTCCTTTAACAACAACGAGCCTTGATAATCCTTCTACGTATTACACGAGACTTATACTACATTATTATTTCGGCAGAGTGCCGTTTACGGTATTTACAGAACTAGAAACTAACTAAAGATAAGATATATATATATATATATAGATATATATATATATAAGTGATATATATATTGGTACACTTCCTACAGCCTGCAACTGAGGAGTATTTATAGACTGGAGTACAAGGCCGGCGCGGGCCGGTGCTACAGTGGAGATTCCTTGGTGTCAGTGCCCATGTCTTTGGTGGCGAGGAGATTCGGCTTGGGCGGGTTTTTTGGTTCGGGCGGACTTTGAAAAATATCTTTCTTCGGTTTTCTCTTGTTTTGATTTTAATTCTTGATTTTCCATCATACGCACTCAAACGTCAAAAACACGAGCCCACGATAATTTCGACCACAAAAACTATAAGTTTTACTAAAATTATAACGATAATATCTATTTATAACGATTTAGATTTTTATGAGTTTTTAGATATATTTTTATAGAATTTATACGATATAAAAAGTCATATAATATAGTTATATTTTTATCATACATCAATATTAAAGGGCTTTTTTGTTGTCATATATATGTTCTTCTAAAAAACCAATTATGAATTGTTATATGATAACGTCCTTAGTATTAAACTGTGATAGAGAAACCATGATAGGCGATTATGGTTGATGAGATCTCTAATCACTTTAATAAGTTTGATACTTAAATGTCTCTCAGGTCGATGTACTATTAAACAGGGCATTGATAGTATAAACAAAGGCTAGCACGTATTAGATGTCTTCTCGTCTTTAAGGCGGGGATAGATCTCGCTCTATCGAAGTGTAGAGACACTTGACCGTGCGTGGACGTGTATTAGAGAATGCGTGACGTTAGATCGACCCACTTACACGGATAAGTGTCACACTATGTGACGGTTGTGTAATTATCCTTAGGACCGGAGTCTTCATGGCATCACGGTGTGGATTTTCATGCTTTGACACTATTGAGGTTTCCCCTAGCCACGGGGCGATCATGCGGTAGTGATTGGGTATGATATTGAAGCATGCGGAGTATACATGATTGGTCGTCCGGGAATCGCGTATCCTATGATTGGGATCGAATATCCGAAATGGCCTTCTTATAAGGAATGTCTTACTCTCGTGAATCTTTGCAAAGTGGAAGTAAACGAGTTACTTCGAGAGATCATGATATCCAGATTATAAGATACGGTCGTTGATGTTTTGACACTCGACTAACGACCGTATGGATATTATTACAGCGATAGGATGGTAAGTTACACGGTAACTGTTTCACATGAAAGGTAGTAGTCATTGCATTTGACTTTTACGATGATTGGGGGTCACGGTGTGTTGCTAGACGCTATCCCGTGATCGTTAGGTATGAAGGGCATTTTCGTAATTTGCACTTTGTGTCTACGGCCAACATATTCGGAATCCTATCGGGTCACACACATAAGAACATCTAGCCGGATTAAAATGTGGTTATAAATGATAACCAAATAAGGAAAGTTTATCTCGAGACTATAAAGGTTATAGTGGTAAATTAATATGGTGATATTTATTTATTATGAATAAATTAAATACAAGATATTAATGATATTATATTAATTAAAGAATATTCCGGATGCCAATTTATTTGCTAAAGGTGGCGCAATTTTGGAGTGTATAAGATACACTTGGATTATGCAAGTTAATTAATGGTATTACCATATATTAATATTAGATATTAATATTTATAATTATGTACATACATGCGTGTTGCACATATGATGTGCATGTGCACACTTGTTTCCAAAGTATATATTTGTATAGATTTATATGTGTTATATATATATATATATGTGATATATACACATGTGTAAATTGATTTATGGTAATATAATAAAAGATAAATATTGTCAATATAAGATATTGACAATATCTTAGAAATATTCAATACAAGATATTAACAATATCCTAGATTTATATAATATGAGATATTATAATAAATGAGATAAATCAATCATTTATATTTTCCTTATTTTATTGGGAAAATGTTTTCTTCTCCTCCACTATAGTCAGGGGCGCCACTTCTACTATAAATAAGAGGTGGGTGTCAAACTCTTTTGTACATCACAATTCCAAGAACTAATAGTTCTTGTGTAAAATAGAGAGCATCTTTTGGAGAGTTGGAGAGAGGGGAAAAAGGCCGGTCTAGCAACCGGAGTTTTCCAATAGCAATCCATGATGGGATTCCAACGGGCTGTTCGTGTGGACTAGCGGTAGAGGCCGAACACTTGGGCGGCTCTATGCAGAACTACTCTCCTTAGACGGTCAAAGCGTCGATCTTTTAGATCAACCAAGGTAACCACCGTCTACTACTTGTTTGTTTATTGCTTAAACGAAGTCGATCCTGGTTAAAAGGAAATAAAATTTCAAATTCCGTTGCGTTCCCGCATAGATTTCCTAACACCCGGAACGTCGGAGTGGTGGACGTTCATATTAACGTCAACATATGTGACGTTTAATCTAATGAGAAACGTCAACGGTTCTGACGTTTCCGTGTTAATGTAACGTCAGATTTTGTGACGTTATGTGTTGAATTTCACTATGAATGGCATAATTATTGTGCACATAACAACTTTGAATTAGTGTTACTTGACTTTGTAAACAACTGTCCACCAATTAATTAGTGTACTGCCAACTATGAACTAGTGTATTTTTTCACATTGTAAATTGTTGGAAGTAGCGCGCGAAAGACAATTTATGTAATTGTTTTTAGAATTAATAAATGACAGATTTATTCTCATCTTATTACTTGCATCGTGCTTGTAAGTACTACACTACTGAAAACCCCAAGTCGTATCATATGTAGCCATATAACTTAGTGTGTGTCACACATGAGGATTAAGTTCATGGTGATACACTTGAACTATTAGTCCGTGGTGAACTTAATCAAAGTATGGGGACTATTGATTAAACCACCATTAATGCGCCCAGAACACTTTATGGTGTGACCGTCTTATCCGGACCGTCGACACGGGTTGTCTAAGTGGGGCATTTATATACGATGAGAGTCATATAGGACTAGACCGATTTAATTTGACTTTCTCATATAATTCCGTGATTGAGAAATCTTATTAAATCACAAGATGATCATATATGGATTAACCTTAATCATTAAGTGATTACAGACTCCTACTGGTTTCAGGATAGGGTTTGATGTGTTTGTTAAGGATCGCTAAGAGGCACGGTCCGAATCACTTTCACGTTGGCACTATTCTGGAATGAGTGAGAAGTGTGTGTCTCACAGATATGTAATTCATTCCTTCCCGCGGGAAGTAGAAAGACAATCCCCTTATTTGTTGATCCTAGAAACTGATCGATCTTGGGAGTTCGTATTGGTTATGAACTAATTGATCACTAGTGGGTTAATGGTAAATAAGGATAAGATGTAGTGAAGAAGGTTTACGGAATAATCCTACTTCAGTACAGATAGTCTATGGAGGGTTAGTTTATATGAAATGATTATATCAATGGACACTTATCGACTCGACTCGACGTTTTGAGAATAAGTTATATCTATAATCGATAGAGTTCGATTTGGATTTATGGTGGCGTAATTCGGAATTAATGAATTAAGTAGAAATATTCATTCGATGAATATTTAATTTAATTTATTGTAGCTCTCGATTATAGGTCCATGGTCCCGGGTTGGATTCTAACACGCGAGTGTTTTTCGTTTTATGGAACCTCGAGATTAAATTAAATAGTTGGTCTATTTAATGAATATGCAAGAGACTATCTTTTCACACAAATGTTGTTTTACACTTACCAAGAGTCGAGAGTGGGCTTCGTTTGGATATTCCACACGCTTTGCCATTACGGCGAGAATGAGTCCGAAAATATATACTATTCTCGCCAATTTATGGTCAGTTCACACGTGACCATTCGACCCAATTTGAGTCGAATACGATCATTATCTCGATTTTATTCTAGTCGAATTTTGAATGTTTTTCATACTCAATACCATCGGAAAGACATTCGACTAAAATTGAGTACAAAAACTTTTAATATTCTGTCTGAAATTCAGTCAGAATCAATAGTGGTGCTCTTATATTGTTGTTGTTATCCTGACCCAATTCTAGTCTGAATGTGTAGAGTATTCTGGACTCAATATTGGTCAGAATGATGCTCTGAGTATGTATGAGTTTGGAAAACTTCAAACATTCTACCTAAAATATGGTCAGAATCAACCAGTGTGGACTCTCAACACGTATATTCTGACCATATTTCAGTATGGATAATGTGTCATATTCTGACCAAACTTTCGTCATAATGAACGCGCGTAAAATAAAAAAAATAAGGGCGAAATTGGAAAAGAATTCTGTGTGGTAAGATAAAAATTTGTGTGAAAAAATATTCTCATATGCAATATTATTTATTTGGTAAATAATATGTAAAATATAAAAGACATTCTCTATTAAAAATGATGACAATATTGGCGCCACACATATGGATAAGTTAGGAGAAGAAATTTTCCTAGATTATCTCATATGTGTAATTAGTTATCCATTTGTTGGATAATTAATGAAAAAATTAAGAGATTGATTTTTTGGGAATTATCTTTTATTTTGTAGCAAAAATATCTTTTCCTTTTTTGATTTTTTGGGATAACTCTCTTGGCACAGCAACAATTTTCAAAGGAAAATTGAAGTGGCGCTACAAAAAAAAGAAAAAAAGAAAAAAAGAAAAAAAAAAGGCTGAACCAACAAATTTTTGGAATCGTATGCTCAATTGATACCAATCAAAAGAGCTACAAAATAGATCTACGGGTAAACAATACCAACCCAATCCATCTCTTCAACCACGACAATCACAAGCATACAACATGATTATATTCGATTCATCATAAAAACAAAAAAAACAAAATAAACAATCTAACATGCTTATATATTCCACTCCTTAGATCTAAAATTTAAATACTTTGATTGCTAGATCAAAGTCTCTGATACCACTTGTAGGATGTAATATCACCGGATGGATCAAGATCCACCCGATTACGCAGCGGAATAGTATAGGATCTAGATCTAGTCAACCAAAATACATAAAATAATAGATCTGAACCTGCAAGGGGGTTTAGATTTCTTACCGGCTTATTGTGAATAAACACCAAGAATAATCTTCAATCCGAGCTATATGAGAGCCTAGTTGAGAAGCCAAAGTCTTCCAACACATATCTCCAAGCACCATCAGGTGGATGGTGTTTCAAGCCGCCGGACCTCCTCGATATGCTACCTTAGAAAAACCCGAAGTTTTTCTAAAACTCGAACCCAAGTATTATAGCCGAAAATTCCAAGCTATAATACTTCACAAAATGGCGTGTTTTTAATGTGTCAAAAGGCTTGGGAGATCTCTTTATATAGGAGAGTAATCCTTGTCTTCCAAGGATTTAATAATTAAGAGATAATTATTAGATTAATCCTTATTCCAAATAAAAGATAAATAAAATAATTATCCCAAACAAATTAGGATAAATAATATCATTATCTAATATTCCATGAATTATCATTTAATAAATAAAAGATAAATCACACATTAAATAATTATCCAACAAAACTAATTCCTTAATAATCATTTAATAATAAAATGCGCCCCACCTTAATAAATAAAAGTCCATGCGCATTTTTTGACACATTGGGCCGAGTCCACGAAAAACTCTTTTCCTTGTATTTAATTATCTAGTCTAACTAAACAATTAATCCACATATCAATTAAATAGTACAATCCAACTATTTAATTACAATTGAGGTGAAACAACGAGAAGTCGTATATGCTATATTAGGAGTCACGTCGAGGACCATGGACCCATATTCAGTAGCTACAATAAATTAAATAAAATTATTCGTCTGACCGAACAATAATATTCAACCTATTAATTCCGGGATTACACCACCATAAACCCGAAACTGAACTCTGCTGAATATATATATAAACTTACACTCAACTATGAGTTGATAAGCGTCCACTGATATAATCATTACATACGGATAAATCCTCCATAGACTGTTCATTTCGATTCGGGACATCTCCGTAAACCCTTCTCGAAACGTATTATCCTTATTTACCATTAACCCCCTAGTGATCAATTAGTTCATAACTAATATAGTATGAATCGGGCCCATCGATCGGTTTCTAGGGTCAACAAATAAGTGGAATCGATCGTCTACTCCCGAGAGAAGGAATGGATTCCATATTCGTGATAGCACAGACTACTCACTCATCCTAGAATAGAGCCAACGAGGAAGTGTTGGACCACATACTACTGAAGTGATCCTTACTAACACATCAAACCCTATCCTAGTCTAACAAGCGTTAAATGCGTGATCACCTCGAGATTGAGATTAATCCATATATGATCATCTTGTGATTCGATAAGACTTCTTGATTACGGAATTATATCGAGAACTCAAATCAAATCGGTCAAATACTATATGATTATCATCATATATAAATGCCCCACTAGGTACCCTATTACCGACAGTCCGGATAAGACTGTCACACCGTAAAGTGTTCTGGGCGCATTATTAGCATATTAATCATGAGACCCGTACTCAGATTAATCAACGCTACGGACTAAGTTAATTTTAAGTACATCTCACTAACTCAATCCTCTTGTGTATAGCCATACACTGAGTTATGTGATTACATAAACGAGGTACTTAGGGTTTTTAGTAGTGTCTTAATTATAAGCATTCACGCATATAATAAGATGAATTATTAATTCTGTCCTAAAACAATTATATAATTGTCTTTCGGGCGCTACACCTAAGAGATGCCATGAAGACTCCGGTCTCAGGATAATTACACAACGCCACATAGTGAGACACTTAATAAAGTAAGTGGGTCAGTTGAACGTACGCATTCTCTAATACATGTCCACATACAGTCTAAATGTCTCTACACTTCGATAGACGAGATCTATCCATACCTTCAATAAGATAGAAGACATCTAATACGTGCTAGTCTAATCGTACTATCAATGTCCCGTTTGATAGCACATACGACTAGAGACATTTAAGTATCAAACCTTTTAAAGTGAGTCGAGATCTCATCAACCATAATCACTATCATGGTTTCTCTCTCACAGTTTGACACTAGGGACGTTATCATATATACAATCACAAATTGGTTCATATGGATAAACACAATATATAATAACAGAAAAGCTATTTATCATAAGTATAAACATAAAGAAATAGTAGAAATGACCCGACCCGGTCGGATCTAGTCCAACCCGATTGGGTTTAGGACACTATTTCAACAACTCTAATCCCTACTTTCTGGAGGACTTCTCATCGGAGGTGGCGTTTATCCAACCCTTTCCATTTCCATGATTGCCAAGACTTGCACACGAGGTCTGTTCAAAGGGATAAAATCCCTTTCTTGTAGAGCACCTTTCTTCCCTGACCGATCTGTGGTTGGGGTAGTTATGCGGTCCCAGACCTCTTCCTGTCGGTCTTTTCTTCTTCCATTTCTCTTTTAGATTCTTCCTTATCTGATTCTCGTTTCAGCCAATTCGCCTATTCTCCCTGACAATACTTGTATGCAACGTCCATACACTCTTCCATCTTTCCGGGGAGTTTACCACTCAACTTTGCATATAACTTTCCCTCGCGGAGCCCGGCTACAAATGACGTAATCGGCAATGAGTCGTCCATGCCCTTAACTTGCATAGACTCCTCACTTAACCTCTTCAGATATTAGCGGACAAATTCCTCTTTCTTTTGCTTGATTGTGTGAAGGTGTGTTGCGTTTCTCTGGAACGGCCTAGCCGTAACAAAGGCCTTCAGAAACATTCGCCTAGTTCCTTGAACTTAGAAATCGATCTTGGTTGGGGTTTCTGAAACCATTCACGGGCCCTGCCTGTCAGTAGAGTAGGGAAAGCCTTACACTTCATCTCGTTTGAAGCGTTGAACAGACTCATCTGTGTGATAAACTAAAACAAATGATCTGATGGATCCTTGGATCCATCATAAAGATCCAACTTGGGCACATTGAATCCTAGCAGTCGATCATACTCATCCATCTGCCTTGTGAAAGGCAAAGTGAAGTAAAAGTCATCAACTCTTTTGCCCATCATGGCATTGATCTCCACACGGGCTACTTCCCTAACCCGGGCATTCAACGGTTTCCTTCCCTTATTTGAGACAAATGCTTCTTCATCTTGTTTCCGTTGATTATGGGGTGTTTTCCCCTGGTATCCTCCTCTTCTGATTGCACTATGTGGAGAATGGCCTGTCTGGTGACGGGATCCATGGCCGCCAACTAATCAATAACGGTTTGTTGTTATGAATTTAAGGAGATTTCCCCGGTTTGTTGTGTTTGACTGTCAACATCGGTATTCTCCGCTTCTTCATTCTCGTCGTTCGGCCATTCCGGCGGCCGCCGCCTATACCTTGCCTTGTGTTTCGCCATTGATCCGATTAAGATAACTCTCAAACAATTACCAGTAGAAGGCCTTCCTTCTAGCGCCAATTGACGAAACAAAATTCGTCGGGTGTCAAACGTGGGGCGTTTAATGTAATGGTAATTGGTTGAGGAATAATAGAAAAAGAACTGAGGATGGTTTGTTAGAGGATTTTAGACTGAGACTGGGATTTTCTCTAGGGTGCCTACGTATCCAATGCGTGTCATGGAATCAAATCTGCCGTAGTTCTTTGTGAACGTTTATATAGGGCGATTGTGCCCTATGCCAGCATGGGCCGTGTCCATGGTGGACTCTTTCACCGTGTTATTCAAGTTAGAGATAATCCTTGGATTATCCCTTGATTTTAGGAGATAATTGAGATATTCGAATGTCCGTGTTTAAATGATGAGGATTAGAGCTTTAAAGTCTTAGGATTCTTTCCATAATTATCGTATTATTTATTATACTCTCTAGCCGACCTGCGTAGGTCTACCCCGTCCCTGTCCTGACCGATCTACGGTGGATCGGGGACGACCTAAGCAGCCTTTCTTAATAGGGAATCAGCTCGGCCCCTAGGCCTATGATGGGGCTCATGTCCCTTACAGTCAAGGTATTAGGTTCATTCTTGTTATTATTTGGGTGTCATGTGTTTGGCACGTGTTGTGGTGAAATCCGGTATCGTCAGGTTCCGTTCCTTCAAAAACATTGTTTGTAATATTTTAAATCTTTATTGATAGAAATAGAAGGAACATTGTTTGAAATATTTTAAATCTTTATTGATAGAAATAGAAGGGTTAATCTGTTCGGATCCTGTAATATATAGTAGTTTTTTTTTTTTATCATATAAAGCAAAATGTATAATTGCTTGCTTTTTTTTTTTTTTTTTTTTTTTTTTTGCGATGTATAGTAGTGTTCTTTTTATTAAATCGTAAGAGACGGAAGAAAAAACAATATTAATCTCTAGCACGAGATGTTGATTGCAAAAAAATCTTTAGAAATATCGAGCCGCGTCAATGTTGATCGTAAAAAGTCTTTATTGTTAGATGCGTATTGTTTTAAAGGCTTATTGCGTTCATATGTGTATTGCTTCGTCGATTGATGCAGGTGAAGCTTTTGAGCTCTTTTATTATATACGGCTATCGTCATCTTCTTATGGAAGGACATTCATTAGGGACCATCAACCGCCTTAACTCCCGTGTGAAGAGGATTTTTCTAAAGTTGGAAATATTGTACACTCCTGCAACGATTTGTTTATTTATTTATACTATTATATTATTATTTTTTTAATTTTTGTTTCATTCTCTTTTTATTTTATGTTTCATTCTCTTTTTTTTATTTTATGTTTCCTTCTCTCTCTTTTTTTTTTTTATATATATATTTTTTTATATTATTAAACGTTTCAGCGCATTTACTAGACAATGTTGTAGGTGCTTCAGTATCTTGTTTTGTTGAATTTGGGGCTTCACATTCATTGAACATTTTGATTGCTTGTGCTAAAGATCGCCTAATAAAATCCTTCTTCCCTTAGAAATTAAAAAAAAAAAAATTGTTAAAATTATAATTTATATTTACACCGAACACATTCAAGAATTTAACGAGCCACAGGCAAATATAATAATATTTTATATAGCAAATCCAATACCAAAGGATAAGTTTTTATTTTATTTACTTAGAAGTTAGAAGTGTCATTTACAAATTCAATTTTTCTTTTCTTTTTTTAAGAAGAAAATTACTACCTCAGTCCTAAAATATAAGTCATCATACACTTTATATTTTGTTTTATAATATAAGTTATTCTACATTTGTTGAACTACCATCTCTTCCAAAAGCTTAAGCTGATGGGGAGGGAGATAATTAACATTATATCTCAATACGCCCCTCAAGTGTGGGCCTATAGAAGAAGGAGAAAGGGCCCAACACTTGGGTTTTTTTTTTTTAAATTTGTTTTTTTTTATTGGGAAAATTATGCTTGGAGCGGGGTTTGATCTTAGGACCCCTTGCTCGGATACCATGTTGAACCACCATCTCTCCCAAAAGCTTAAGCTGATGGGGAGGTAGATAATTAGCATTATATCTCAATAACATTACCAATGCAACATTACTTAACAACAATTGTATTAATGATATATAGTAAGGGGTATTTTAGACATAACATTCAAATTAATGACATTCAATCACCGTATGAAAACTTTTAGGATGACTCATATTGTGGAACGAAGTAGTATAAATAAATGTCATAATACAAGCCACCTATTTGAAACATGTGTCAACATGTGTGAGATGTAAATATACAATGTTTACATTTGTCTGATTCAGTCAGCTAATAAGACACGCATGCATGCCTCTCTGTTGTTGCTTGTATTATATACACACACATGCATATTCGCAACTCCTAATTAAGGAGAAAGTATTCAATTCAATGCAGCAGTTTAGTTTTTCTAGAAGCTTTTATCTTGGAAATACATACATTTTCTTAGCATAAAATACAGTATAGAAAGAAAAGGTTCCATTTCCATAAATACTCCATTAATCTTGACAAGAAAACTAGTATCACAAGTTGGTTGAATATTTATATTGTCCAAATTCAAAGCCAGGCCGGGTTGCACAGGTATATTAGTAACTTTTTCTGTTTTGCGAAAAAACGCAAATATTAAGTAGAGTAGTTCCCCTCAAAAAAAAAAAAAAAAAAAAAAAAAAAAAAAAAAAAGAGTAGTTAATGTTTTGATTTTACATCAAAATGACAATAACATCCTTTGAATATAATTAATGCAATATTGTTTTCGATTTCCCATCCCTTAATAAATAAGGCTATATATAGAAAAATACATTAAATAATTCTTTGCAAGAAATACAACTACATTATCAATGAATCATTTATCAATTTGTTTTACCTTAATTTATTAACAATTCAACTATTTCTAAATAGTGCGTTATAACCATTTAATTAATGATAGTTAAAGAATATTTCAATCAATTTTTATTGAAATTTTTGTCATTCAACCACTTTCTTAATTTATATATGAAAATATCCACAATGACTTATGTTTTGAGATTGAGATGAGGAGAGGACTTCGTTGTTATTTTCATGTTATTTCAATAGCATAAAACAAAAATATGTTATAAGAAAATAATTTATTTTTAAGATTCTGATCCGTTAATCGGAATTTTTTTTTTTTTTTGTGAATGAGCCTTACCTCAATGATTAAGGTGAGGCTCCGTGATTAAAGAGTTCGCGCGTCCGATCTCACCGTATTTATGTGTGGGTAATTGTTTTTTAAATACGGTAATTTTGTATCGCCTAAAAAAAAATACTCTCTCCGTTTCAATTTATTTGAGGCAGTTGGCAAAATCGTTCATATTAAAGATGTGAGTTAATACATTAACTTTTACAATGAAATGACCAGAATGTCTTTGAATATAATTAATGTGATCTTCTTTTTTATATCTCCTACCGTAATAAATAAATGTAAAAAACACAATAAATATTGCATTGAAAATTGTACTGTCTCACTTAAAATGAAACAAACAATTTTGACAACTATCTCAATTATCGTAAAACGGAGGGAACGGATGGATCTTTTAATTTCCAATGTTTGGAACTTGTAGCCTCCATTTCTATCTGTTGCAATTGCAATGGTTAAAACAAACAAATAGTAGTGCCTCAAGAACACATGTAGCATTAATTCCACACCTATTAATTTTCATTCACTTTTCCTTTTAAAAAAAATAAAAATAATTTTTTCCCTTTTAACTCTCGATCTCCATTCGTGTTCTATTTAAGTGAACCATTTGAAGCCAACTCAAAGCTCAGCCCATTTCGAAGTGGAGATAAAATTGAATCGTATCTTTGCTCGATGTAAAATCACCTTTATTATTTATTATTTTTTTTATTTCTAATCATTCTTTATCCTTGCGCCGACGAAGATTCATTTTTTTTTTTTTTTTTTTGCAGCTTTTGACGTTTTGGTATGTAACAGTTTTTTAATTTTATTTTAAAGCACAGGAATTGTTGATAAATACCATGAATTCCTTTATTCTTTTATTTCATTTTGAGAAGAAAGACTTTATTCTTAGAAAAAAAAAAAAAAAAAACTATTTTAGACTTTTTAGTCTTTAATATCATTAAAGTATCAAAACAATAGTAATTTACTTTCTTAATCTGTATCTGAATTTGTTCAGGTTTCATCTGGTTGCCGGTGGTTTCAGTTTATTAATTAATAATCGATTAATCATTTCAGGTACGATCCGTAATACATTTTATGTTTTCTTTCATTTTCAGTATTATATATTTCTGTTTTTGCCATGCATGGAGATGTTTTTAGCCAGAAATTTTCTATTAAAACAAAGACGACTGCTATCAGCACCGGGAATAATTATAGACATCGAGATAGAGATATTTGAGTTCAATTTTGAAATTAAATTCGATATTATAAAAGTAATTAAAATTCGATAATGTGTAAATAATAACTGAATAAAAAGAATTAGAATTATATTAATTGGCCACCTTTGACAGTCATCGGACTGGTTTTTCACGAAGATCCGAAAAGCCATAGATACGATCACCGGTTCTAGTCACCGGATTCTTTTTCCGGCGGATGTCGATTATATATCTGTATCGTACCCAGGGGCGGCTCCATGTGTTAGAAAATGGGTCACCCGACCCCTTAAAAAAATATTACAGTGAATTTTTTTTTTTTTATATACACATTTTATATGTGTACTGACTCCCTTATTTTTATATATTGATCTTTTATATACACGTTGTATATGTGTACTGACTCCCTTATTTTTATATATTGATCCCTATTAACCCGTATTGAACTATAGTATATAACATTACGTTTAGTAATTGTAAATTATGACAAATTTCCGACACGTATCATTAAATTTCTGGAGTCGCCCCTGATCGTACCCTTTATACAAATTATAAACCAAACCCCTCTTTCCTCATTAATTAAACGCGCTGTTAAAAAGACTGGTAGTATAATGGGAAGTTTACTTATGGAAGCTCCAACATAGGAGTCGCGCGAGATAATTTGACCACATGCGGTTCATTCTGAGGATGATTGTGTGGTCAGATTATGCGCCATGAACGACTTCTATATGTTGGAATTCTGGTGTTAGAATTTACCAGTATAATGGAGGAGAATGAAGAAATTGAGAAACCCTAATTTCGCTGCCGCCGTCACCATTGTTGGTGGTTGTAATTAAATTGACGGTCACATCAAGACTACGTTGGTAGCTCAGTTTTATATTATTTTTTATTTTTAAAAGTTGGGTCGGCAAAAGGTTGTGTTAGCAAATTTTGATTTGATTTGCCATTTTGGGCCTACAAGATATACGTTTCTTCTATATATATATATATATATATATATATAAAACGTATTTTTACAGCATTGATATTTATGAGACCGGTAAAAAGCAATAGACAATAATATAAACAATGTGTTGTGTTATATACTGTGACTATTTTGTTGTGATACTCTCATTATTATAGTAGATAATGCCATGCCATTTTAAGATAATCTCAAAGAACAAAGATAGGATTGCTTTAGATTTGAGTTTAATTTCAATAAAATTTTGTTTTAAGTTTATATTAAAATTATATAAGAATTTTATCTTATGTTGATTTAGTTTGAAATTTTTTTATGCCTAATAAATAGAAACATTGTATTCATTTCACAATTCACATCACTTCAATAAAAAACAAGAGAGTTTTACATTTGCGTTACGTTTATATATATATATATATATATATATATATATATAACACAAGTAATTACATAATGTATTTTAACAAAATCGATCTTAACCTGTATAAGTGTGTCAATTCTATTGTGGTGCTCGCATTTACTTTCGAAAATTTGTGCAAAATCAAACAAAATGGTTACACTCACTCATATTTACAACATGGTGTGAGACCTATCCATAGCATAGATCTCATTTTTATTATTTTACATTGGTGCAACTATTTTATTGTGTAATTAATTAGCAGTTCCTTTTTAAAAAAATTGTGGAATTGAAGGTGTGTGATATCTTTAAATTAGAGAGTAAATTTGTTGATCCACTAAAAATGGTCAAATTCAGTTGTAGAAACCCGAGTAATTGAGACAGAAACATTAATACAATTTCCCTGCATCACAACAAGAATGCAAATCAAATGCACAAAAAACACAGTATACTTGATTTCGGTAAAACAAATATTATATTTTATATATATATATATATATATACCCCAGCGTGAAGAATTCTATGATGGTATATATACATTACAAAGATCCACAGGGTGCTAAGAAGGTGGATCACAAAAATTAGAAATCTTGACCGAAAATCATCCATATTTAGCTCATATACAGCTATATATGAAGATATATAAATGCGTCTCGTCTCGTCTCAAGGTGTAATTTTTTCTTTTTCTTGTCACTAAATTGCATTTGCAGGAACCAGGCCAGGGGGATCACCCGAGATCCCCCGCACATTCAAATCAGAGTTATACACGCACGATCGAGGCGAGTAGTATGAGTATCAGAAAGGGTTTTTAATTAAAGGAATAAAACCTGACTTTTTTTTTTAATGAAAATTATTTAGGAATTGCGACGTACACACGATGGGAAAAGCATGCTGCAGCATTAATCTCGGCTCGATGAAGCCGACATTTGTGATGGTGTTGACACAGGTTATGTTTGCCGGTATCAATATATGTTATGCACTCGCTGCGGAAAACGGGATGGATTTAAGGGTAATGGTGGCGTATCGTTTTTGCTTTGGAGCTGCGTTCCTCGTCCCCGCCGCTTTATTTTTCGAAAGGTAGGTCCCACTTCTTTCTTATTGCGTTTCTATTTATTTATGAAAACTGATATTGTAATAATCGTTACGGATTATACAGGAATAGAAGATCAAAAATGACATGGAAGGTGTTTGCTTATGCCTTTCTTTGTGGAATATTTGGGTAAGAACACTTGCATTACATACTGTAAATCCCTTAAAAACACCTATTTAAACACCTATTTCAGAGATTTCAACTGGAAAAATAACACTGCTTGCGCACAACATATACTCTTTTTTTTTTATCGTAAAATACAGATTCTATAAAATTTTCTTTACATCTACAGTAATTCATTCAGAATCTGTAAATTTTCCTTTACATCTACCAGATTATTTAAAATAGATAATCTGATGCATTTGCGAATTCTCTAAGAACGTAATTATGCGTCTTCGATGTAGTGATGTATATCAGATGTTGGTAAACCCGAAACCCTAAACTCTATATAAATGGAGATGCATTTATTTATTTATTCATAATGGTTTGAGAAAGAATACACACATGTTATTATAATATGCTAACTATACACTAATCTCTTCTATCTTACTGCAGTGGATCATTAGGACAAAATTTATATTTAGAAAGTTTGGCATTCACCTCAGCCACATATGCAGCAGCTATGACTAATCTCATACCGCCGTTTACTTTTATCGTAGCCGTCTGCTTGAGGTTTGAATACGAATCCCAAACATTTCTCGTGTATATATATATATAGAATCCCGTATATCATCATTCAAGTTGCTTCATGATTTCTTAATCTTTAATCATTATTAATTTGGACTCTTTTAGGTTGGAGAAATTGGGATTGAATACTATGGCTGGTAAAGCGAAAGTGTTCGGGACACTAATTGGTATCGGGGGAGCGATGTTATTCACGTTCTATAAAGGCCCCGAGATTATTCTTTGGAAGACAAACATCAACTTATTGAAATTAGTCAGCAGCAACCATTCAAGCAATAAAGGACAAGGAGGACATCATAACGACCTTGTCCTCGGTATCATTTTAGCGATGCTAAGCTGCATTTGTTATTCGCTTTGGTTTGTGTTTCAGGTAATTAATTAATAAAACCGATTATTATTTTCATATCATTCTTTTTTTGTACTTTGTATATATATTGAAATGTGTATATATAGGCAAAGGCAGCTGCTATATATCCATACCCTCAATCATTTACGGCTCTTATGCTCGTTTTGGCAACCATTCAGTCAACTACAGTTGCAGCTTGTGTACAACACGATCGGCAACAATGGAAGCTAGGATGGAATATTAGGCTCCTTACAGTTTTTTACGCGGTAATTAATTCTCTCATTTATGTTTATTGTTCTAGATTCTAATAATCTAACATAATACTCATCTTTTATTCATGTTGTATATATAAATATATTTATCGTGGACTTGTTTTTGTAGGGGGTTATCGGATCTGGAATTATGTTTTCATTGATTTCGTATTGTGTCCGTGTAAGAGGCCCGTTGTTTGGTTCGATATTCAGTCCGTTATTGCTCATACTTGTCGCAATTGCGGGATCGCTTCTAATGGATGACCATTTAAGCCTAGGGAGGTATGTTGGGATGACCATTAGATCCTAAAAGATTTACTTGAAACACATAAAAGTAAGATTTTCAGCTCAAATAGTGTATTTGGTGGGTTTTAAAATCCTTCCTGTCCTATTTAACTGAAGTAGTTGTCATAAAATATTCTGAAGCAAAATATTGTGGGATCATCTGTTCACACCGCACAAACTATTCCGACCCAACATGGGTCAGAATGCGGTTGACTATTCTGACTAAATTTGGGTCACAGGTTGAGTGTTTTCTAGACCAATATCCCAGGTCAGAAATTCTATTTCATACATTCTGACCTAAATTTGGGCAGGAAAATTCAACATTCTATCTAAATTTTCAGTCAGAATAAGTAAGCGCAAAAAAAGACAATTTCAAGGACAAAATTGAAAAATAAAATCTATGCTAGGATATTTTGACGCGTGAAAAGACATTCAGAATATTTTTCTTAAGCCAACATTTATTTGCATTTTTCAACTTTCACCCTTATTTATTACTAGGTGGGAGGTTAAAATAAGAATGCATTAATTATAATCAAGTATTTATAGTTATTTTTATCAAAGACAAAGCATCAATACAACTCATTAATATGTGTGATTCTGACAGTCTCAGTTAAATAGAAACGGATGAAGTATTTCTGTTGTCGGTTTTTTCGATCCAAACTGCATTCGGTTTTAGTATAATATTCTTATTTACAGGATACTTGGAGCCATTGTGATAGTTTGTGGATTGTACATTGTGTTATGGGGAAAGAGTAAAGAAATGAGGCAACTGAATCGACTCGTGCCCGAAAATCATAGCAACAATACTCAAGTAAACAAGTCCTTGGCAATGTCAGAAAGCAATCACAGCATCAATGAGGTTGAATTATCAATAGAAACAAGGGATATAAGCAATGAGAATCAAAATGGAAGATGAAGAAGTTCATTTTTTTGTTGGGGGTGGGGGGTAATTTAGGAATAAGTTGGTAACTTTTATAGGCAAGTTTGTTCCGAAAACTCTCATTGGTTATCGATGTTGTAACTCGATCTTTGAGGAGTTGTACTGAAATTTCAAAGGTTTTTTTCTTGTTGTTGTTGTTGTTTGTGTGTGGCAATCTTGAAATATAGGAATCGAGTGTAACGCCCCGTTCCGAAAATACTCGCGAAAACCCAAGTATTTTCGGACAGGGGCGTTACATCAAGATTGCTTTTTAAATCTTTTGGAATTTAGGCTTATCGTTGTTTTGAGAAATTG
This sequence comes from Gentiana macrophylla, assembly GCA_026214975.1. NCBI lineage: Eukaryota > Viridiplantae > Streptophyta > Magnoliopsida > Gentianales > Gentianaceae > Gentiana > Gentiana macrophylla. Next base: position 20,523,960 of record CM047812.1, on the reverse strand, counting down.
TAATGTCTTTATAATGAGTAACTGGGCCCTTTTTTTTTTATAGGAGGAAAGGGATGTTGAGGAATTGAGGTGTTCTTTCTATGTAGAAAATTACAAAAAAATTGATAGCTAGATGGTGCTACTAACAGAAAATATTACAGTATTGACAGCTTAATATTGACAACATAATGTACTATGTCAATCACCGGCGGATCCAGGAATTTGTTCCAGTGGTGTTATCGGAGTTTAAAACTACATTTTTTATCCAAAAAAAATTCCAGTGGGGTCACCGGGGTCTAAAACATCATTTTTTATCGACAAAATGACACTTTTTAACAACAAAACTACATAGTTTTAATACTATTTTTTTTTATTTTTAAAAATCCAGTGGGGTCACGTGACCCCCCCCCTTGGGGCACGTGGATCCGCCCCTGATGTCAATGGACACAAGTGGTGCAATAGTTACGGGTGAATACGAGTTTGGTCTCTATTTTAACAACCCGTGTCCAAATCCAATCAGGTTGGACCGGATCCGATCGAGTCGGATCATTACTACTATATGTTTTATTATTATACATATATCAAATGACAATTATGTTATCAAATATTGGTTCATTAAATTAATTAACTGATAATTTAAAATAGTGTATCTAAAATTATATCATGATAGATAATGATTAATGAGATGTTGATTTGTAACGTCGCACTTCTGGATACCGAGTATTTATCCGAAAATACAGCGTTCGACGTATTACTTTTAGAGAAAATCCTAAAACCCTCGTAAATCTAGATGTAATATCAGTATTAAGAGCGGCACGGAAGAAAAGAAAGATGCAGAGACTCGAGAAACGGACCCCTAGAGTTTTCCATAAAACACACTCCAAAAGAACACCATTGATGTTACACTAAAATGGGCACGAATAACTAAAATATACTCCCTCCGTCCCGTAATATAAGTCCTTTTGGCCATTTCACACAGTTTAAGAAAACCTAATAAATGAGTTACTTTTTAATATTTCAATGCAAAATATTGTATTGTTTTCTGGGACTGACTAATAATAATACATTGTTTAGTGTAAAAGTGAAAAACATACATTGTTTTGTGAGAAAGACTTATATTTTGGGTCACCACTAAAAAGCTAAAAGGACTTATATTACTGGACGGAGGGAGTATATTAGAATTCCAAAGCACCACTCTCATTGCGTTTTTATCAAAAGCCTTGTCAGAAGTTTCACCCCCCATTGTCAAAGGTTTTTTTTGCCTGATTTGGATGTAACCGTAGAAGAAAGAGGGTTTAATCCTTGGACTCTGCGTTTGATTTATCGCCATTGTCCTTGGATATAGTTCTGGCATTACCTCGTTGGAATCACTCGTATCTCTCAATCTAGAAATTCAAATTTTAAAATTCTTTCATGAATTTTTTTTTTATTTTTCATTGACTTTATTTTAAGACCACATTCAACATATTCCGATATGATTTCCGAAAATCCGCAGTCGAACTATTTGAAATTCATTGCTTTTCGGGATTTACTGGAGAGATTCACTGTGTGAATTTCGACAGTGAATCTCACGAAAAATGATGTAATGACACCGAACCAAGTCTCAAAACGAAAAGAATGAAAAAATTAAAAAATCTGTGATCTAACGCCCCGTTCCCGGACACTAAGTCCTTATCCGGAAAAGGAACGTTCGGCACGTATAAAATAAAAGTAAATTCATTTCATACGTAAGCCTCTACTACGTCGTATCAAAAAACAAGCAAACGGAAGCAAAAGAGTCGAGTATAAAATTTCCAAACATCCAAGAATAGAAACAACATCTAAAGGTGGAAATGTAACTTATTACATGTAACGCCCCGTTCCCGGACACCGAGTCCTTATCCGGAAATCGAAACGTTCGGCACGCATAATATTAAATAAATAATATTACACGTAAGCCTCTACTACGTCGTATCAAATAAAAGCAAACGGAAGCTAAAAAGACTGGGTAATTTTTTTCAAACATCTCGTAATAGAAATTCAAGAACTAGAGAAGGAAATGTAAAGTTATTACATCCGAAACAAAACCAACGAATCCCAAAACAGTACGAATTCCAAAGTACTAAAAGTAAACTACAAAATCCAATAATAATCCAAATCTAGGAAATAAATAAAGAAATGAATAATAATTAATCAAAGTCTTCAACTCCGCGTCCTCAAACGTCGTCATCAAAGTTCTCCTCGAACTCATCATTTACTGTTAAATGCCTTCTCTCCCCAAACACATAAATAAACATGCATTTTGAGGTAAGTACAATGTACAAAGTAAGAAGTAGAAGCTACAATATGATTAAGGTTTATTATTAAAAGATTTGCCTTACTAAGACCGACTCGATCTAGGGTTCACTACATGCCCATCGACACGTCGTGACTATACGTTTCTAACTTAGCTTATCTTTGTTACATCATTACTCAAGGACACAATGCATGGTGAAAATTCCACCACGAGATATACTTGCCAACTACGGTGATTAGCACCGGTAGTCCCGGGATCTCCCGGTATGCATATCGTTCGATGGATTTCTCCACTACCCTTGACCTTTTGAGCCGATGAGCGTTGTCCACCTTTTATGAACGTATCACATCGCCGATTTGAATCAGTGCCTAACCAAGAATAGATGACGTTTTAGCTTTTACTACACTTATGTAATTATTAATGTGAATTAACTAGTCACCTAAGTGTTTTCAGAATAATACTCCCTTATCAGCTCTACTCCCTCACTTAGACAACTAGACATCACATCCTATCAATTACACAGACATTGATGAACCCTAGTTCATCAAAGCACAAGCCCTTTCATGCCCTTCCGACGGATCCGAACTTCAACTCCCTTTAAGAGTACATTCGGTGTTTTAAGCCGAGCGAATCGTAAACTCAATCGGGCTTGTTCATATTCAATTAATGTTATTTAATCATGAATTAAGGTTTAAAATTCAAAACATAGCTTAAAACAACATTACATAGAAACTGGGGCAATGCGTGCGCATTACTCTGGAATGCGTGCGCATCCCTGCTGCACTTATTCTAAGCAATCCTGCATCAGGAATGCGGGCGCATTGCTAGCCAACGCAGACGCATCCTACGCTGTGAAAAAGCCCTAAAACATGTTCTTCAACCCTTAACGATCTTTACTCGAATTATAGCGTAAAAACAGTAGAAAAACATGTCTTTTAAGATCCAAAACAAAACTTAATCTTTAAACATCATCTAAGCTTAAAACTTGATACAATATGCATCCAAAACATGATCTATTCTACTCTAAACCACAATTAGATTGTAGGAAGAGCTTCTTACCTTTAGCAAGCTTATTCCAACAGCAAAACTCGAGAAACAAAGAGAATAAAACCGATCTTTCTCTTATCAAAGCTTCAACTTTCTCGCAATCAAAGCGTTGCCTTCTTCACAACGATTCCGGCGCTCTACTCGATCCGAAAACCGTCAAGAATTGCTTTAAAACCGATTGAAAAACTCACATTCTAATTTTTGGCTCACACACGCAGAGAGTATATGGAGGTGGAGAAAATCTGATTTCTAATAGGTTATAAGAATTGTGGGGATTTATTCTCCTTAAATAGAAAATCCCAAAAAAGATAGAGATCTTATTATCTTCCTTTATAATAAGATAAATCCCAAAAAAGGATAAAGATCTTATTATCTTCCTTTATAATAAGATAAATCCCAAAAAAAGGATAAAGATCTTATTATCTTCCTTTATAATAAGATAAATCCCAAAAAAAGGATAAAGATCTTATTATCTTCCTTTATAATAAGATAAATCCCAAAAAAAGGATAAAGATCTTATTATCTTCCTTAACTATATACATATATATATTTCGAAATATACATATATAATTTAACAAATACTTAAACTCCGAATAAAAGGAACCGAACCCAATATTTCGTTTTCGCAAAATGACACGTCTGCCCTTTCCCGAAAATCGGAATATTACATTCTTCCCCCCTTAAAGGAGTTTCGTCCTCGAAAACTTAAAACATACCCAGTAAGTCCATAAAATCGGGAACTCACGATCATATCGTCCTCAACTTCCCAAGTAGCTTCATCCGTGAATGATTGCTCCATTGCACCGAACTAAAGGAATCAACCGTCTCTTAATCATCTTTTCCTTCCGGTCCAAAATTTCGTCGGTGTCTCATCGCATTGAAAGATTATCCTGGAGACCCTCCGGATCAACAATAGTCTCAATATCCGTCTTGGTCAAACACTTCTTTAACATTGAGACATGAAACACGTTGTGGACTCTCGACATGGATTCGGTAACTTGAGTCAGTAAGCCAAAGGTCCAATTCTTTCTAGAATCTCAAAAGGTCCAACGCACTCAGGGCTTAGCTTTCCTTTTTGTCCAAAACGTTTCACTCCCATCATTGGTGAAGCTCGTAGAGTAAACTCTTTCACCAACTTCAAACTCAAGAGGTCTCCTTCTAACATCCGCCCAACTCTTACGCTCTATCTTGAGCCGCTTTGATTCTTTCTTGACCCAAATTGAACCCTTTCTTTAGCTTGCTCGACCAATTCGGCCCGGTGATTTGTCTTTCCCGACTTCATCCCAAAACAGCGGTGTTCTACATCTTCTTCCATATAATGCTTCAAACGGTGGCATGCCAATACTTGCATGATAACCGTTGTTGTAAGCAAACTCGCTACCGGTAGGTAATCATCCCATGATCCACCTACTTCCAACACACAAGCTCTCAACATATCTTCAAGTGTTTGGATGGTTCTCTCAGATTGTCCATCCATGTCTGCGAGGATGAAAGGCCGTACTCAAATCCAACTTGGTTCCAAAAGCTGCTTGTAAACTTTTCCAAAACCGACTGACGAACCTCGAATCACGATCCGAAACTATCGAGATAGGTACTCCGTGTAACTTCACTATATTATCCAAGTATAGTGTCGTCATTTTCTTCAAGGGCATATCGACCTTATATGGTAAGAAATGAGCGGATTTGGTCAATCTATCCACAATCACCCAAATCGCATCATTACCGCCTCTCTCGTCTTAGGTAAACCGGTGATAAAGTCCATAGTGATCTTATCCCACTTCCATTCGGGATATCCAATGGCTTAAGCATTCCTCCGGTCTTCTATGTTCCGCTTTAACCTTCTGGCAAGTATCACACTCTGCAACGAACTTGGCTATCTCCAGTTTCATCGAGGGCCACCAAAACCTTTCCTTCAAGTCTCTGTACATTTTGGTAGCTCCTGGATGAACTGCGAAAGCAATCCTATGTGCCTCTTCCATGACTCTCTGTCTTAAATCACCAACCTTAGGCACACACAAACGATCCTCGGTACCAAAGATTGCCATTCTTATCTAACACATATCCAACCGTAGGCTTTTCCTTGCAACTCGCTTCAAGTCAACCAACACTGGGTCTTCATCTTGCTTTTCCCGAATGTCATCCATCAACTCGGACCTTGCTAACAATGGTGCCATAAAGCGCCGGTCTTCAATCGATCAAAGCTTCGGATTCTCAACCCATCTAACCTTTTCGCAACGTCTTCAACACTCGATCATCGCAAACACCGGTTTTCTCGCTCAAGGCATCACCACTACATTTGCTTTACCGGATGATATTGAATCTCCAAGTCATAATCCTTTACTTAACTCCAGCCATCTCCTTTGTCTCATATTCAGATTTTCTGGGTAAAGAAATACTTCAAACTCTTGTGATCGGTGAAGATCCCGGCCTTAACTCCATACAGGTAGTGCCTCCAAGTCTTTAGGGCAAACACTATCTGCGCCAACTCTAAGTCATGTGTTGGGTAATTCTTCTCATGCACCTTCAATCTGCCGGGATGCATAAGCAATTACCTTCCTCCGCATCAACACACAACCTAAACCTTGTCCCGAAGCATCCGTGTAGACATCATAATTATCAAAGATCTCGGGCCCGCCAAAAGCGGGGTGTAGTCAACCTCTTTTCAACGTCTGAAAAGCATCTTCACACTCACTTTGGTCCACTCGAACTTCACATCCTTTTGAGTGAGCCGGGTAAGTGGTGTAGCTATCTTTGAGAAGTCTTGTACAAACTTCCTATAATAGCCAGCCAAACCGAGAAAACTTCTAACCTCTGAAACGGTAGTCGGTCTGGACCACTTCTCAACTGCTTCAATCTTCGCGGGATCAACCTTAATGCCATCTCTAGAAATGACATGACCCAAGAAACTCACTTGATTCAACCAAAAGTCACACTTCGAGAACTTGGCATACAACTGGTTCTCCTTTAATGTATCCAGCACTATCCTTAAGTGTTCTTCATGTTCCTTCTCATCCTTAGAGTATACAAGGATGTCATCTATGAACACTATCACAAACTTATCCAAGTATGGCATGAAAACACGCTGCATTAAATCCATAAATGCAGATGGGGCATTAGTGAGTCCAAAAGGCATAACTAAGAACTCATAATGTCCATACCTAAATCTTGAAAATTTGTCTTTGGTATATCTCGCTACCTTGATCTTCAACTGGTGGTATCCTGGATCTAAGATCAATCTTAGAAAACACTCTCTTGCCTTGCAACTGGTTAAACAAATCATCAATCCTCGGCAAAGGGTATTTATTCTTGATGGTCAGATTATTCAACGCTCGATAGTCTATGCACATCCTCATGCTACCATCTTTCTTCTTAACAAACAACACTGGGGCTCCCCAAGGCGAAGTACTAGGCTGAATTATATTCCTCTCAAGCATATCCTTGAGTTGTGCTTTCAACTCCTTCAATTCAGCCGGTGCCATTCTATAGGGTGCCTTAGCAACTGGTGCCGCTCCTGGCATCAACTTGATCTCGAATTCTATCTCTCTATCCGGCATGTTTCCCGGTAACTCTTCTGGAAACACTTCGGGGTATTCCTTGACTACAGGGGTCTCCTCTAACTTAGGTTTTACCTGCTCCACATCAACTGCGTACAACAAGTAGCCTTCACAACCTTTCTGACAAGCCCTTATAGCCTTAACCGCTGAAATTATAGGGTGACGCTTCTTACTAGGCTTGTAAATGTTACCTTGATAAGTCTTATCTCGATTTTCCGGTATCTTAAAGGTCACTCTCTTTCTCTACAATCTAAGTGGACGAAATTCTCGGATAGCCAATCTATTCCAAGAATCACATCAAAATCTGAAAAGTCCAAAACCGTAAAGTCACTCTTGCAACAATACTTTCCAACTCGAACCTCTACCAGGGTATCAACTTGGTTACCTTAGTCACCTTCCCTAAAGGTGTTGTTATCTCCAAAGTATTTCTTAAAGGTTCCATTGGCAAGTTAAGCTTCTTAGCTATCTTAGTTGACACAAAAGTATTAGACGCCCCGTATCAAACAACGCCGTGAATCGCTAAGTTGTCTAATATTATTGTACCTAGGATGTAAATTCATTTATTTAAATACAAATACAACATGATTTAAATCGTGCTATAAAAGTACTCAAATAAATTAAATTAAACAAAAGGTACGAAATAACATTATCGTCCGGTTTCGCTATCTCAAAGATCCACCGCAAAGACTCGAATCAGGCGACTTGGGCCGCGCTTTCCCACTTCCTTGCTTCGAATATTCGAACTCCCCTTCGTGGGACACATCTTGGCAAAATGTCCTAAATCTCCCACGAGAGTAGTGACCTCTCAGTATTAGCCTTACACTCCACCGAGTGATTCTGTTGCACTTAGAGCATAAAGGTGCTCCGGTGGGTGGCTTACTCATTGTAGGGGCCGTTGTCTTCTTGAAATTTTGTTGGGGTGCTCCCCGGCTATTGCCCTGGCTTGTTCCAAAATTCCTCTTGCTCCCGATAACAACGGTGGCCTTCTTCCTGAATGTCTCAACCTCTAAGGCCTTATTCAACAACTCAGCCATGTTCTTGGCTGTGAAACCCAACATGCCAGACTGTATCTGATATGATAACCCTTCCTTGTATAGGGCCATCTTCCTCTCTTCTACCTTCATCAACTCAGGTTAGAATCTTCCCAATTCGTTAAACTTGTTGGTGTATTGTGATACTGTCATGTAATTACCTTGCTTATGCTTTAGAAATTGACTTGCCATGTCTGTCTGCACTGTTGCTGGAAAATACTCATTATAGAACATTGCCTTAAAGCTTTCCCAATCCGTCACTTTACCATTACTGCTCTGTATAGCATCTATCCATGCTTCAGCTGCACCCAAAAGGAAACTAACCGCCAACTGTGCCATCTCGGTCTCAGGGACATGTATGTTCCTACATGCCTTCTCAAAACTCCTTATCCACTCTTCGGCCTTCGAATGCTCGACATTCCCAAAGAAGTCTTGAACTTTGTTCCTCCTTAATCTCGTATAACAGTCAATCGGTGGTGCTTGCTCAGTGCCGGTCTAAGCGGTGGGGCTTGTGGATAAAGCGGAGGGTATTCAAAAAGGTATCTCTTGCCGTTGAAATCCCTGGGGTTGATGTAAACCGTAGGGTGGGTAACCAAGACCTTGTTGATGGTCAAAAGCAGGTGGAGGTGGTACAAGTGGGTCGGGAGTATGACCCACCTGGAGGAGGGTAAAAGGTCCGATGTCGCCGATGAGAAAACACGGTGGAGGAGGGTAGCTCACTTTGGTGGGGATAGATACTAGTTCTTCGGGGGTACGTGAGATCGGTGGAATGTCTCCCACTACTGTTGACTCGATAGTGCTTCTCCTGGTTCTCCATAGATGTAGTTGTACCTTGGTGGAGGGTGACTTACTGGTGGCGGTACTAAACCCACTGGAACGTCACTTACCAAGGAAAACTGAACCGAACTTCCCACATGCCATTGTGGGTGTTGCTCCTGATGAGGTCGCGGTGACAAACTCCGCCCGAGATCGTGGTGTAGGGGTTGCGGATGAGGGGTGGAGTGGGGCTCGGGTGAGGTGAAGGATTCTCGCCTCACGAAACCGCCTCTAACAACAAGCGGCGTAGGACTCTCTCGACGTACTCTCGAAGCTTTCAAGACCCGCTCCGGTTCTCGTGAACACCATCCTGATGATCAACGAAAACCAAATCGTTACTAAGAGGTCTAAAGAGAACTTATCTTAATAGAAAGAAAGCCTAAAAGACGCTTCTCTTTGATACCAACTGTAACGCCCCGTTCCCGGACACCGAGTCCTTATCCGGAAATCGAAACGTTCGCACGCATAATATTAAATAAATAATATTACACGTAAGCCTCTACTACGTCGTATCAAATAAAAGCAAACGGAAGCTAAAAAGACTCGGGTAATTTTTTCAAACATCTCGTAATAGAAATTCAAGAACTAGAGAAGGAAATGTAAAGTTATTACATCCGAAACAAAACCAACGAATCCCAAAACAAGATTTAATTCCAAAGTACTAAAAGTAAACTACAAAATCCAATAATAATCCAAATCTAGAAATAAATAAAGAAATGAATAATAATTAATCAAAGTCTTCAACTCCAGCGCCCTCAAAGCGTCGTCATCAAAGTTCTCTCGAACTCATCATTTACCTGTTCGTCTTCTCTCCCCCAAACACATAAATAAACATGCATTTTGAGGTAAGTACAATGTACAAAGTAAGAAGTAGAAGCTACAATATGATTAAGGTTTATTATTAAAAGATTTGCCTTACTAAGACCGACTCGATCTAGGGTTCACTACATGCCCATCGACACGTCGTGACTATACGTTTCTAACTTAGCTTATCTTTGTTACATCATTACTCAAGGACACAATGCATGGTGAAAATTCCACCACGAGATATACTTGCCAACTACGGTGATTAGCACGGTAGTCCCGGGATCTCCCGGTATGCATATACGTTCGATGGATTTCCTCCACTACCCTTCAGCCTTTTGAGCCAGTAGCGTTGTCCACCTTTTATGAACGTATCACATCGCCGATTTGAATCAGTGCCTAACCAAGAATAGATGACGTTTTAGCTTTTACTACACTTATGTAATTATTAATGTGAATTAACTAGTCACCCAAGTGTTTTGAGAATAATACTCCCTTATCGGCTCTACTCCTCACTTAGACAACTAGACATCACATCCTATCAATTACACGGACATTGATGAACCCTAGTTCATCAAAGCACAAGCCCTTTCATGCCCTTCCGACGGATCCGAACTTCAACTCCCTTTAAGAGTACATTCGGTGTTTTAAGCTGAACGAATCGAAACTCAATCGGGCTTGTTCATATTCAATTAATGTTATTTAATCATGAATTAAGGTTTAAAATTCAAAACATAGCTTAAAACAACATTACATAGAAATCGGGGCAATGCGTGCGATTACTGCGGAATGCGTGCGCATCCCTGCTGCACTTATTCTAAGCAATCCTGCATCAGGAATGCGGGCGCATTGCTAGCCAATGCGTACGCATCCTACGCAGAAAAAGCCCTAAAACATGTTCTTCAACCCTTAATGATCTTTACTCGAATTATAGCAGAAAAACAGTAGAAAAACATGTCTTTTAAGATCCAAAACAAAACTTAATCCTTAAACATCATCTAAGCTTAAAACTTGATACAATATGCATCCAAAACATGATCTATTCTACTCTAAACCACAATTAGATTGTAGGAAGAGCTTTTACCTTTAGCAAGCTTATTCCAACAGCAAAACTCGAGAAAACATAGACTAAAACCGATATTTCTCTTATCAAAGCTTCAACTTTACGCAATCAAAACGTTGCCTTCTTCACAACGATTCCGGCGCCTACTCGATCCGAAAACCGTCAAGAATTGCTTTAATAAACCGATTGAAAAACTCTCAATTTAATTTTTGGCTCACACACGCAGAGAGTATATGGAGGTGGAGAAAAATCTGATTTCTAATAGGTTATAAGAATTGTGGGGATTTATTCTCCTTAAATAGAAAATCCCAAAAAAAAGATAGAGATCTTATTATCTTCCTTTATAATAAGATAAATCGCAAAAAAAAGGATAAAGATCTTATTATCTTCCTTTATAAGAAGATAAATCCCAAAAAAAAGGATAAAGATCTTATTATCTTCCTTTATAATAAGATAAATCCCAAAAAAAGGATAAAGATCTTATTATCTTCCTTATCTATATACATATATATATTTCGAAATATACATATATAATTTAACAAATACTTAAACTCCGAATAAAAGGAACCGAACCCAATATTTCGTTTTCGCAAAATGACACGTCTGCCCTTTCCCGAAAATCGGAATATTACATTACATTCAAGGAAAAATACGAAATCCAAACGAAAAGTACGATATTCTCCAAATGGAACGTAACGGTGCTACAAGTCTCGAAAGACCAAAAGTCTAAAACAATCTAATAAAGAATAAATGTAAATTCTTCAATGAGGCGTCTTCAAACGTCATCATCGAACTCCTCCTCGTAAACAATATCAACCTGTTCGTCTTCTCACCCCCAAACACATAGAAAACATGCATTTGAGGTAAGCACAGCGTACTTAATAAGAAATAGAAGCTATGACAACAAATATAATTTATAAAGTAAAGATATTTAAAGGTTTAGTTGTTTATGTTTGACCGACTCAATCTAAGGTTCATCTCATGTCCATCAACATGAATTGACTAAACGTTTCTACTTAACTTATCTATGTTACAACCACATTCACGGACACTACGCATATCCAAGCTGGGGATATTCTTGGCAACATATTAGTGGATCACACCAATATCCACGAAGTCTAGAAAAGGTAGACTCCGATAGTACGCACATTTCAGCGGAGTCCCTCCGTACTTAGGGTTTTGTTGACCTACGGAGTTCTTCCACCTTCAGAGGTAGGCAAACATCGCGATATAGACTGGTGCCTATCCAAGAGAGACATGTTGTTTAATTTTTACTAGTCAAGTACGTATTTATTAGGATGATTAACTAGCCACCTAAGTGTTTTCAATTAATCTCCTCACATTAACTACTCTCTTCCTAGACCCACTAGACATTAACAAGACTAGCAATTACATTGGCGGTGATGAATGCTAATTCATCAAAAGCACAAGCCTATCATGCCCTTCCGACGGATCCGAACTTCAACTCCTTTAAGAGTACATTCGTTGTTTTAAGCGAGCGAATCGAATCTCAATTCAGGCTTGTTTATGTTAACCAATGATATCATATCATAAATAAGGGTTGAAAACAATAATAGTGTGATTATAAAACCCAAAACCAAACTAGAATGATAAAACCGTAAAAACAAGGCAAAAAAGCAGGCCGGCGCTTTGTTTGACCTCCCATGGACGCCCGTCTGTATCAGACGCCCATCCACTAAACCCCAAACGCCCGTCTGCTAAAAACAACTACATCCTGAATCAAAAATCTCACCTCAGACGCCCGTCTGCCTATTGCAAACACCCGTCTGAGCTACTAGGGTCTCGGACGCCCGTCCGCCTATTGCAGACGCCCGTCCGCCTGAGTTTTTCCCAAAACACTAAAATCGTCAAAACTCGATTTCTGAACCGTTTCTAACCTAATTAACATCGAATTAATCCCAGTAAAACACAGAAAACATATCTAATCAATCATAGCATCTATGATCATTTGATCAACAAAAAAACGCATCTTTCCAACATTGAAACATCTTAAATTATGATCTAAACTCTATAAACGATAATTGAGATCATAGGAAGAGCCTCTTACCTAATTCTTTGCCCAAAAGCAGATCCAAACGACCTCGAGTGCGACCCTTCCAAAAAAGCTGAAATCCAAACGGAGCTCTCCTCACGACGATTCCAATTCTACCGTCTAATCTGAAAACGATCGAGAACCGCTTCAGTTATTGCGAAAACTATCCAAGCCCTATTTCTCTCCTCAAAGCCGCAGAGAAGGAGCATGCAAACTGAATTTCTGAATTGTGTTTAGGTTATGGGATCAATGTGTATTGATTTTCCTTAAATACCAATTCCCAATTAAATCCCTTTTCCATAAACACCCTTAATTACCAAAAATCAGAAATTCCCTTTAATTAAATACACATAACTCGAAAATTACACATATTTAATTAATACAACACTTAACTCCAATAAAAGAAAAGAAATAATAATATTTCGTTTTCGCAAAATGACACGTCTGTCCTTTCCCGAAAATCGGAATATTACATGTGAAATTTTTATCGCGTACGATGTAATGACACCGAACCAAATCTCAAAACGAAAAGAATGAAAAAATAAAAATTTCTGTGAAATTTTTATCGCGTTAGGATTTCTACGTCAGAAGATACAGAAAAAAAAAAAAAAAACATACAGCGTTCAAGCATCGAATATTTTTTTGGGTGTCTTTAAAGGCACCACATTATTTTTACTTGGGGCACCACAACACTCTAAAAATTAGGTGATTACTCACGGCACCACACAATAAAATTTTAAATGATAAATCTACTTAGTCACACCACACCTATTAAATTTCAAGTTTATTATATCCAGAATTTTTTTACTATATCCAGAAATGTTTTATTACAATAACATCCTTTAACCCATAAACAATTGCATATTTTCCTTAACCTTCAACCTCCATCTTCTCCACCCTTCAATCACCATTTCTCCCGCCTTTTAACTAGCCACATCACCATGTCCACCATATGTTAACTGAGTTGATGAATTATGATCAACAAACAATATGAGCGGCTCGGTACGTAGAAAAAAAAATTCAACCATTCTCTTAACTCATCCATTAATTTCAACATCAACTCCAAATCATCGAGCAAACAAGCATAGACACCATTTATGTATTGAAGAAAACAAAAAAAAAAAAAAAACCAAAACATAATCGTCCATTGCTGCACTGTTAATAAAACCATCCATGGCTGCATCTTTAGCCAAAAAAAAAAAAAAAAAAAAAAAAAAAAACCGCAGCAGCTTATTTGGTCTGTTCAATTCATCCATTTTTTTTTTCCTTTCCAACACCTTTATTTAGTCTCATTTTTGACTTGGGGAAAAAAAAAAGCTCTAGCCTAAAGGTAATGGTGGCAGTAACGAAGATTGGTGAAAGAACAGTTGGGCTGGGCTGGGTGGGGTGTGGGAGGTGGTGGGGCTGGTGGTGGTGGTTGGTGGCGGTAGTGGGCGGGGGGGCAGTGAGGGGAGGTATCTAAAAGGAAATTAGGGTAATTTAGGGTTATGTGTGAAATTATATTGATGGAGTGGAAGCTTTAATTTGATAAATGTTGTGGTATAAGTAAAAATAAAAATATATTAATTTCACTGTGGTGCATTGGGTATATTCAAAAATCAATGTGGTGTATTAGGTAGAACAAAATATGGATGTGTGGTGCCCTTTAATTTAGGTGCCCAAGTAGAATAAGTGTGGTGCCTTTAAAGACCGTTTTTGATTGGTTCTTTAGACCGTTTCTTTCTACCTATGTTGATTAATTACAGAGTATATAATTACATAATTCTTACGCAAAATATTGTGATTGTAACCTAGGTAACTCTAGGCCGCCGATTCTCACTATAGTTTTCGTGGTTTTCCGCAGCTATAATCATGAAAGGAGGAAAATCTAGATCAAAAGCTGCTAATAAGTGAGTTTAAGTTTTCTTCGCGATTTAATTATTCTGTTGTATTCTCAGAATTATATTTTTTGACAATTTAATCGCTTACGTTTTGGAAATCACAGTTTATGATCTGTTTTTTTTTTTTAAATTTAATTTTTTTTTGTAATTTACGATTTCATAGGCTTTCTGTGAAGAAAAAAACTTCTACAAACAAGAAGATTACGGAGAAAAAGATGCCGACAAAGGTTCCAAAAAAGGGCCTACGAAGCCGCCTAGTGCTTTGTTTTATTTCATGTATTTATTCTTTCTTTGTCTTTGTAGTTAATTTGATTCTTTTCCTTTTAAAAAAAACGATCATAATTATGATTATAATTATTTATTCTTTAGGCAAGAGTTCTCTAAAACTTACTTGGAGGACCATCCTGACAAAAGATCTGTTAGTTTTTCTTTTCTTTTTCTACACGATACTTTGGAATTATTTTTGGGATATTATTTTCACCCACCGGTGCACCAAACCATTTTTACATAATCAACTTTGTGAAAGTCGGTTTTAGGGTTTTACTTTCCCAAGATAGATTCATAGTCGACTCTGTGTGAAGTCGGTTCCACGAGGTCGATCTAGGGTGGTGCACATGAAATGTGGTGCATTGATAGAGTTAGTGTGGTGCAAATAAAAACTCCCATTATTTTTTATTCAAAAATAGAGAGTTTCATTTGTATTCAACTAAAATACGACGAAATGCGTCATCACGAACACTTTAAAATCACACCACGTGTCCATTGAATACAAGTGAAACTCTATACGAAAGATTCATGCAGTAGAATTTCCTGCTTGTATTTCTAATGATATGTTTTTTTGTGACGTTTAGTTTGCAAAAGTTTGCATTGATAAGTGGAATCATATGTCGGAAGCTGTAAGGATATTTTTTTTTTTTTTTTTGTTTAACTTCATTTTATGCTTTAGTTCATTTTAATTTGTTATAATCAATTATATATAGGAAAGGGCTCCTTATAAAGCTATAGGGGAGAAAGAAATGGTTGATTACCAGAAGAAACTTAAGGCCTATGAAAAGAAAATGGTATATATATATATATATATATATATATATATATATATATATATATATATAGTTCGCTACGACTTTATTTTGCTTATGATTTCATTGTCAAAACGTTAGTTTAACGATTCGAAAAATTTATTGAAAAATAGGCTGGTGGTTGCGGAGATGAAGAAGACGAAGACGATGAAGATGAAAGTGAAGAGGTATATATTTTGAGAATATGTAATGTAACATGTATCGTTCGTTGAAGTTTAATTTGATTGATTTATCGTGGTTAATTAAGAAATTCTTATCGTTATCTCAGGAGGATGATGATGCATGATGATTGAAAAGTTGGAATTGGAAGGGTGTCCAAGTTGTAAGTAGGACATGAAGGTGTACTCAGGTGAGTTATATCCAGATATATAGTCTCTTTGTTTGCTTAAATTTTGAAATTTTACTTTACTCAAATAATATGTATGTCTTGAAGAAGATGTTGGAACAAATTTTAGTTAAGTTTTCACCTCATTTTTACTTGCTAGCTTGCTTTTTGATAATTTAGTCTACATATCAGAGTGTATATATATATATTTAGGGGGAATGAGGGAGAAGGACAGAAATATTTCATCAATTGAGTAGAAGGACAGTTTTCTGAAACTTTTGCATAAAGGACAAAACTATTTATTCACTGTCAAAATTCACTTGTGTTCAAATTCATTTATTTGCTTAAATTCACCGATTGAAATTCATCGTTTCGAAATTCACTAATTTTCAAAATTCATCGTCGAAATTCACTAATTTTAAGGATTCATTGTCGAAATTCATCGATTTCGGGATTCATTTGAGGAGATTCACGATTTTCGGGATTCACTGTTTGTCTTCTCATTATAAAAATTACGCGATTGTCTTCTCCTATATAAAAATATGTAATTTGTCTTATTCTTAAAAATATTTTGATTGTGTCCTTATCCCTAATTTTCCAATATATTTATGTGTGTGTGTATTGGAGAACAGCTAACTGCAAATTAACCCGTTTAGCCCCGATTACCCGACCAATGACCCGTTTCATCTAATATACTATTTCCGAAAAGAAAAAATAATAGTCGTTCTCATTTCCCCCAAAGAGAAGGCAAAACCGAATTAAATTGTTGTTGGTGATGCTCCGACGGTTGCACCGAAGACCTCTTCACGTCCGTTCGAAAGTCGATCACGCAATTAGGGTTGCATACCAACGTAATTTTTTATTTTCATTTTATACGTGTTATGTATTTTGTTGTTCTTAACATACTTCATAATCATACCATTCATGCGGCGATATAAAATTAGTGTAGTGCTTTCGGCTGCGCCCATGGGCGTATCTTGCTACCCCACGCTGGATGCGGCTGCCCCAATGAAAAAAAATCTTTTACTATGTAGGTATGGTATTTTTTTTTTTTTTTTTTTTTTTTTGTTAGATATATCTGGTGTTAATTAACTACCGCCCGAGTGATATTATTTCCTAGATCCTCTACTGGTTGCGCCTAATGATGACGACACCATTGGATGCAAAGTTGTTGGCTGATCAGAAAAGATAGCATCTGTAGAAGTAGACTGTTTAGTTGTAGTTTGTAATTGGATTTTGAACTTCATGTTTTTCGTAAATCTTCTTTCTTTCTAAAAGAATGTCTGAAACACTCTTTGGTGCTAGCTACCAGCTGCTCTTGAGCTCCATCTTCTATTGATTCTAGGAATGGATTTGACAATCCAACCCTGCAAATTACTATATATCATGAAACTGTATGGAATTAACTACATCACAGGAGGAGGCAAGATACATAAAGGCTCCCAGTCAAGAAAAACCAGACAAATACTAGGGAAACTGAAAATGCCACTGTAATGGCTTGGCTATTCGACTATATGGAGCCAAAAATTGGCCAAGTACATCTCTTCTTCATTACTGCAAAAGAAATATATGATGTACTCTGATCAAGGCAAATTTTGCCAAGGCTTTTGGAGTAAAATCCAGTCTTAAGCTTAGAAGCATGGGGCAAGCTAGGTAACCTTGATACGGCAAAATACTTCAACTTTCTGAAGATGCTCTAGAAAGAATATGCCTAATTGCCCATCTCTCAACTATTGAACGGGAATGCTCAAGAGATGTAGGGCGGCTCAAAAAGTTTATAAAGAGGGAAAGGGTCTTTGAGCTTCTCGAAGGCATGAACCCTACCTATGATGCTGCCACAGAAAGGATCATTGCATTGGTTTCTCTACCTTCCCTGCAAGAAACCGAAGACAGAAGAAGAGGAGAAATGGGTGGTCTTCTTCCCAGCCACTCTAGGGGGAGAACCATCAACCTTGGTATCTCTTCAAATTGATGCTGGGATATATGGTAACCCTAGGCCTTTTCAAGAAAAGGGATCGGAAGAATATGCCATGGTGTGACCACTGTAACAAGAAAGTCACGCCAAAGACTGCTAGGCAATCCATGGACGACTTAATAATGAGTCCAAAAATCCTGGGAAAAAAAGTCAAACTCATGGAATGATCAGAAACAGGCTTTTGTTGCAACTGAAAATCCAGCACTTTCTCTAATGAACAACTTGAAGCCCTGGGTCAATTACTGGTTAAGCAACTGAATATGAAACCTGAAGCATCAACTGGAGTTGTTGTTCAAGGAGATAACACTTCTTGGATCATAGATTCAAGAGCATCCAACCAAACAATAGGTGGCAAATCTATGTTCTCATCTTATTTTTCTTCTATGGGCTGGCGATAGTGTCATGGTTGTGAGGCCAGTGGGTTTGGCCAGAGCCCTTTGGGAGGTTTTCTAGGTGAAATCTTGAATCCTTCCCCCGACAATCGGCCGGATTTGTCGGGCAAGAGCTTGCTTTTTGGGGTGAGGTAGTAAATCGTTTATGTACTGGAGTTTGGTTGGTAATGAGTCATCAACTCGGCCAAGTTGGTGCCAAATAGGCAATGGACGTAACTTTAAGAAATTTTGTCATGCATTAATCTACTATTTTATGCTGGATAAGGAAAAGTCTTTTGCTGTAATATTTTCATTAGTTTTATCACAACTATTTTCATATATAAAGGTTCATGAGCACATATTGAAACTCACTCGGCCTTTCAATAGCTCTCGTTTGGGAAATCTCTTTCTTAAGATATGGAGGAAGGAAAATGTGAAATATTTTCCTTTAAGTATGACGGAAGGACCCCAAAATGGTGATCCGAGTGAGGCTATGCAAAAAAGAAATCCGATAAAAGCTAATATTTAAAAATTATAAACACAATAAAATCATATTCTTACGTTTTTACATCAAATATTACTTAGTTTTTTTCTTTAAGCAAATGCCTATTGGTGTTCCAAAAGTACCTTTCCGAAGCCCTAGAGAGGGAGATGCATCTTGGGTTGACGTATAGTGCGACTTGTCAGATATACTGGGTCATATGGGATTTACCCATTCTCTCCTCAATCGAGATATCCTCCGTTTCGCCCAAGAAGGAGTCATTAAATCAAGAATCGAAGTCGATTTGCTTTATAAAAAGACGATATCAATGAACTTCTATGAAAGGGTTTCGCGGGATTCAGCCAATTGTCTTGATCGTGGAATATCATTGAGAAATAGGAATCCATCTCTAAAAGAAATACGGGGTTCTGCTGCTGTCGTCAACATGCTTGGTCTTGCTTATGGGGTCAAATCAATACGTCCTAAGAAGAAATGTTTGAATATCAATCTCATCGATATAGTGGGCAGGCGAGTAGAAAGATAGCTTATAAAGATTGGAATAAAAAATAGCGCAGGCCTTGTTGATGTTGATCAAGTGTCAAGGCCGGGAGAACGGACTTCAAACAAAGGGCTAGTGCCCAGGTGGTTTGGCCAATAGTTGGCCAAGAAATATTGAATGCTGATGTGGGCGGGGGTTTCCACTTTGGAGACTGTCTTTGAAGGACGAATTGATAAGGATTAACATGGCGATTTAATTAGCGTTCAAGTTTTGATTTAGTTTGTCTTTGAAGTTTGGAATTTGCAATGTAATAAAAATGAAAGGATGTTGTGTTTTGGACTTAATGATGTTTTGAATAAAGTACTAATTTCCTTAATGACTTTGTCGAAGATTAATCATTTAGGCGATGGGTCGTCGACTTATTGGGGTCGCGGATAGGCCTATTATATCTGCTATCAAAGACATGTTGTTGTGGATATATAGACGAGGGAACTTATGATAAACTTGCTTAAAATCACTATCTCACTCACACACACACACACACACAAACACACACACACACATATATATATATATATATATATAATACTTACACATGTTAATAAACAACGATTTCATTTTGTCTTTGAAAATTTTGTTACGTAGGATATGGCATCCTCACAGAATTACAAGTTGAAATATGACCATGGAAAACCGATGATGCGGACCTTCACAGTCAGGAGTTCCCTTCTAACCTAAATGGGACAATTCAGAGAAAAGGTACGATTTCTAATGGTCAAGGCGGAACTAATAACTCACATGATGGGTTTCACTACAACAGTAAGGGTTACATACGCGACGAGGAACCTGAGAGGTTGTGGCTGTAAGGGACGACCCCAAAGAGGAAGAGGATCCTGAAGAAGAGGACATGAGATGGAGGAGGATTCAGAAGAAGGAGGAAATCCTAACCCTGAGAACACCGCGAATGTGGAAGAGGAGCAAGACGCCATGCTGGAAGACTCGACACCCACGATTAATGAGGTATCACCCATGGAGGTGGTTTTGCTACCCATAGGAAATAAGTGGAAGGAGTGTAAGTGTTCTGCAAGCTATGAAAATAAAGTCTGGATGGAATCACTCGACGCAAGGAGGCAGATTGAGATGATGTACCCATGAAGTGGGCGGCGGAGGGTTTTTTTGGATCATATAGTGACTTTGGAATAAATGAAAAATATTAGGATGAGTGAATAGTGATGTTTTCATGCCCCAAATAAATGATTTTTTTTAATAAGGTAAGCATGAAATATATTTGGATGAGTGAAAGTGTGATGCTTTAAGCATTTGTTTGGAATGACTATGACTTTATCTGTCATTGTTATGAGAAATACTTGTGTGGAGAAAGATTTTGAAGTGAAGTAACGGATGAAACGATCAAATCACACAGTTTAAAAACGTAATAAAACTGTGTGATGTTTATGTCTCCACCCGATGTCTCTACACGTGTGAAACATCACACAATTATTTTCACAATGTTCTTATTAAAATATAACTTAAATTTGACAAGATCTCACAGACCATGAACTAATATATAGAACATGAATGTCTTGTCAAATTTGACTTTTTTTTTAATAAGTTCTGGTGAACAACAAAGATAGATAAAGGCATAAAGCCATAGTCATTTCAAACAAATTCTTACTTTATTAAAAAATATTCTATTTTGGGCATCAAAATATCACACTCTCCAACATCATTACATTGCAAAATCCAAAATTCAAATACAAACTAAATGGAACTTGAACGTCAATTATATCTCCGTGTCGACATGAAATCCTCATCAATTCCTCCTTCAAGGACCCTCTCCAAAGTTAACTCGTTCACCTCACCATTTTGGGGTCCTTCCTCCTTACCTAAAAAAAAATAAGAAAAATATTTCACAAACGTGTGAGTTATTGATAGCCCCGTGAGTTACAGTGTGTGCACATGAACATTTATATATGAAAAGAGTTGTCATAAACCAATGAAAATACTACAACGAAAGACTTTTCCTCATCCTTCATAATATGGTATATTAATACAAAATTTAAATGCCTAGTAATGGCTTGAATTTAAGTCAATTGACTGTTTTGCACCAACTTGGCCGAGTCGATTAGTCATTACCAACCAAACTCCTGTACATATATATACGCTTTACTACCGCACTCCAACAAGCAAGCTCTTGCCTGAAAACTCCGTGAAAGGATTCTGAGCTTTCGCCCAGTGAACCTCCCAAAGGGCTCCAGTCGACTCCTGCCCTCCAGATCATGACACGATAGTCAGCCTTTGCTTAACATTGAGGAACCTTGGAAACATCACTCTTGGACTGTCGATGAGGTCGGTGTAACGCCCCTAGACTTGTGCCTGGAAGCACTAAATGAGTCATAAATGGTCCGGTCAACTGCTTAGACCGCTTCCTCGCTTGGTCTAAAAGGTCTAATCCGAGTTCACAAGATCTTTATGTCTCACACTTATATGGGGGTGAGCATTCTACTATTTTTTCTACGTGGGACATTACATTCTCCCCCCTTATAAGGGACTGACGTCCTCACCAGGACGGCCAAGATTGTTTTCCGGATCGTCCCTACCAGAGGTAATGTTAAGGGCCAAATTATAGTGATTTTTATATATATTTTATGAATCAATTTCCCCCATATATGGATTATTTTCATAGATATCGGGCCTTATAGTCAAATATTGAGTAAATGAGGTTTTTAATGATTAAATATGAAAACGTATCGATTTTTATGTTTATTTGATGTTTTTATATTATTTTGGAAATTATTACGTTTTGGTATGTTTTTGATATTTGTAGATACCCAATTAATGATGGAAAAGATGATCCTAAAAGGCTAAATTCGAGATGGAAGAGGATCAATTAAAGATATGGAAGAATAAAAGAGATAAGGAAAGAAATCAATCAAGATAAAGATGGAAATATCAAGAAATCCGTTCTGCATCAATCTGGACGAGCGTCCATGGAGCGTTCATAGCGAACGGGCGGTCATTCAAGTGAACGAGCGTCCAGGGAGTCGAAACTAATACAGAGAGTTCAGACGCTAGGTGAACTGGCGTCCATCCTCCGTCCAAGCATTATGGACGGGCGTCCATGTATTCAAACGAGCGTCCGCCGCCGCCTTTGCCTAAACCGACTTAATCTTCTATTTAAACAGCCGTCGCCCCAACCCTAAGGGCATCCATATTTTTCTTCACATCAAAAAGAGAGCACAGCCGCATCTTGGAGAGTTGAAGGCCGGTCACCCGAGCCTTGTGCTCGGGTGAACCGAGGTTAGATTAGGAGTCTTTTCGTTTCGTTTTTCTTTTCAAGGATCAACCTTTGTACACAACCATGTGAGTTCTTTTAGATTTATTCAATCCCAGTTCTTCTTCATGATTTCAATTTATTTGTATCTTCTCTATGCGGTTTGTATGGCTATGTGAATAAATTGAGGAATTAGTTCACGATAGATGTTTATAATACGGAAGTTGTGTAAACGTTAGATCACCATAGAAAGATAGGATTTTTTAATCGTTAATGATGACAAGTTAATCGATTAATTATCTAGGTTGTTAGATTCTAAAATACGAGAGTTAACCTGAATCTACACGAGTTTTGTATTGAAAATCAGTTTCAACTTACGAGAGAGTAGAGATTGATGAATTGGATTTACTAAGGAATTGGGAATCAGTAGCTTGAGAATAAATTCACTAAGGAATTAGGGTTTATGTCTCGTGAAAAGGTGAAACCACAAATCGAATTAGAATCATGAGATTAACTAGGATTGAGATCACATAGGTTTGTATATTGGTTGTTTGATCCCATGTCTTTAGATTAGATTGTTTATTTTATTCCTTAGGTTAGATTATTTGAATTATTTTCTGTTTTTACGTTTTGTCTTCCGTTTCTTGAGTAGCAATTGAGAGAATTAGTGAGATTAGATCCTTCATCCCTTTTCCCTGTGGATCGACCCTGTACTTACCCTACTATGCTATCAACTACCCGATATTTGGTCGGTTAGGAGTTAGTTTGCATGTTAAGTATAGGTTTATAAATTTTCTTTTGTTTTTATGATGCAAAATCCTCCCAACAAAAAGTGGCGCCGTTGCCGGGGAATAGGTGTCATGTTGAATCTAGTTTTGTTAGTTCTCGATTTTGTTACGTTTTATTTTTGTTTTTAATAAAAGTAGCGTATACCAAGTTGAGAGTTTTTATTTTGCCGTGTTTCGATGACCGTTAGGTTAAGAATGTGCAAAGTTTTTACTCAACTTGTTTTACGTGAAGTTTATATGTTTATGTGTTACCTAGTCTAACCCCTGCGTGCTTAATTTGAAATTTCTTTGTGTTGTGGATCGTGTTGCCGTGTTGTGTTCATAAGTATTTAGGGTTTTTTGTGTTTTTCCCGCTGTCTGTGCATTCTTGTTGTATGGGCGGCGTACATCGCATCGCTGACGCCCGCGTCGATTCTTCATCCGCAGTGAACGAAGCGTTGGGAAGTATTGGACGCTCGTCCGTTCAAATATTTTCAATCCTGTTCTGATTTAGAGGACCAGACGAGCGTCTATACTTTCTGAACGCCCGTCCGGTCGGTTTTCAAGGCAGACGAGCGTCTGCAAGGTGGAACGCCCGTCCAGTTCTGAACGCTAAGTGAACGTTCGTCCGGGGTTCAGTCCAGGTTCTAAATTTCTTGATTTTATTTTCAATGCTTTTATTTGATTTGGATTTTTCATTCGAGCTTCTGTGGCTAATTGATTTTTACATAGATGCCCTGAACTTATATGTTTTTACCTTTCCATCTATGAATCCATGTTAGATAATTGATCAATTCCTTATATGTGATTTATCTAAGCATGTTATAGTGACTGTCGGTTCTCGTAAGCTATAACTGTTCTTATAGTTAATTAGTAGCTAATGTCGTTTACGTAGGCTGCATATCTTGTCATGAATCATGTTTAGCGTTAAGACTTACGTGCTTCCTTTATTTTTATAATTTATATGGGTAGCTACTGTCGGTTTTCCGTATGCTACGTCTTAGGCCATATGAGTTATAT
Organism: Gentiana macrophylla; assembly: GCA_026214975.1. Taxonomy (NCBI): domain Eukaryota; kingdom Viridiplantae; phylum Streptophyta; class Magnoliopsida; order Gentianales; family Gentianaceae; genus Gentiana; species Gentiana macrophylla. The sequence goes on along the minus strand of CM047812.1, from coordinate 20,499,667 downwards.
CTGTTTAGTATAGCTAACTGTTGGTTTCCATAATGCTATCACCTTTGACGAGTCTTAAAGCGCGTCTACACTGCATGTAATGAACAGTACTGTCGTTTATCGTAACCTGTCATTATTTGGTAGACGTTTATTTTATACATGTCGTGTTGCAAATGAGTGAGCTAGTTTTCTTTCTTTTATTTTCTTTTATTTTTGCATATCATTTAGATGCATATCATTTAGTGCATGTCATCTAGTTACATTGTTTTGTTTTTATTTTTATTTATTTTTATTATTTTTCTTGAGCGTAGTTAATCGTCGGTTTCGTAATACTACCTCGTTTTCCGTAAATTTACTTTATTTTTAGGATTTTTCATATAGTTTGCATTGTATTGCATTCTCGTATAGTTGCACCTAGCCTACTGAGTTTGTGATATTTTCATGTATATGTAGTCCATCTTTATGCGAGCATAATTTGAAATATCTCTATATCTCCTTTTCCATGTGCTTTATATATGTAATCTTTTCTTTTTCCCGAAGACTCTTTTGCAATGATCAAGTATGCATGATACTTTCTTCCTAGCTATTATGCACTTTCACGATGTATTCAGATTGTCTGTGATGCTCACGATCTCATTGAGCTATGCAAGCAATCTGGTTCTTGTTGGTTCCTCCGAACTGCCGACATCCAATCGCCTAAGTTCTCTAATTTATTATTTCTGTATAACTTGAGGACAAGTTGCAATCTAAGTGTGGGGGAAGGGATAGATGATTTATGTGTCTACTTTCGTTTGCTCATATTTTTAGTATTTCTATGAAAAGTGCTTAATTTTCAAATTTTTTTTGTTTTGTCCCGAGTAGACAAAGGCATATCTTTGCTTGAGTTTATATCATTGATGCTGTATTCTGTATATTTAGTAATTTTAGTTGTTTCACCCGACACTCTTTTTCACATGCCATAGTAAATGATGAGCTAAATGTTGAAAGCCTACCCCATTTTAGTTGGAGATTTTTTATGATTATAGCATGTTTCTTTGCTCATGTACAATTCTTGAAAAGTTTAGTAGTTTGTATTCTAGGATTAAAGTATGACATACTGTGAATATCTGTAAGTTTGAATGTGATAAGTGAAACGTGATTAAGTCTTTGCAATAGTAATAAATTGTTTACTTGAGGTGTTATGCTCAGTGGTCTGTGCTACTAGAAAATAATATTTACCACTGCCAGCCAAAAATCTCTAAGTAAACATAATTGTAATTGTGTGTGTCGGAAGCTGGTTTATGATTTGGGTGAGGTAGGGTGTACCACGTATGTCCTATTCCACTATGATGACCAAAGCTCACGATGGTCGGTTTATAGTTGCCTTATGATTGGGGTAAGGTAGGGATTATCTTGAAATGTCCTATTCGCTATGAGGCAAAAGCTTATTACGATGTGTGTTAGAAAAGTGTGAAAAAGTGAAAATATTGGAATATATTATTATGAATAAGTAACGACTTAGTTATCGTCGATCTTATCCCCAAGATAAATGAAGGATATGTTGTAGGGATTATCCTCTGAGTGCATGGAAATGTTTTAGATATTCTCTACTATTTCTTTTCGGAATATGTATGTTTTGTAAAAGTGCTGTTATAGTTTTTGAATATTTCTAACTTAGATGGGAAACCGGGCTAGTTTTGGTTTGAATAACTTTCAAATTGTGGAACTTAGTGGAAGTTTATTATGGCTATGCACACACTCACTTGGGTGAACTTTAAGTTAACAAATATGCTTCATATTTGCATAGATGTTTATTTATCTCGAGTTGATTATGTTTTGTTTTGCTCGGGACGAGCAAAAGATAAGTGTAGGGGGTGTTGTTAAGGGCCAAATTATAGTGATTTTTATATATATTTTATGAATCAATTTCCCATATATGGATTATTTTCATAGATATCGGGCCTTATAGTCAAATATTGAGTAAATGAGGTTTTAATGATTAAATATGAAAACGTATCGATTTTTATGTTTATTTGATGTTTTTATATTATTTTGGAACTTATTACGTTTTGGTATGTTTTTGATATTTGTAGATACCCAATTAATGATGGAAAAGATGATCCTAAAAGGCTAAATTCGAGATGGAAGAGGATCAATTAAAGATATGGAAGAATAAAAGAGATAAGGAAAGAAATCAATCAAGATAAAGATGGAAATATCAAGAAATCCGTTCTGCATCAATGGACGAAGCGCCCATGGAGCGTTCATAGCGAACGGGCGGTCATTCAAGTGAACAGCGTCAGGAGTCGAAACTAATACAGAGAGTTCGAGACGCTAGTGGTGAATGGCGCCCATCCTCCGTCAAGCATTATGGACGGGCGCCCATGTATTCAAACGGCGCCCGCCGCCGCTTTGCCTAAACCGACTTAATCTTCTATTTAAGCGGCCGTCGCCCCAACCCTAAGGGCATCCATATTTTTCTTCACATCAAAAAGAGAGCACAGCCGCATCTTGGAGAGTTGAAGGCCGGTCACCCGAGCCTTGTGCTCGGGTGAACCGAGGTTAGATTAGGAGTCTTTTCGTTTCGTTTTTCTTTTCAAGGATCAACCTTTGTACACAACCATGTGAGTTCTTTTAGATTTATTCAATCCCGATTCTTCTTCATGATTTCAATTTATTTGTATCTTCTCTATGCGGTTTGTATGGCTATGTGAATAAATTGAGGAATTAGTTCACGATAGATGTTTATAATACGGAAGTTGTGTAAACGTTAGATCACCATAGAAAGATAGGATTTTTTAATCGTTAATGATGACAAGTTAATCGATTAATTATCTAGGTTGTTAGATTCTAAAATACGAGAGTTAACCTGAATCTACACCGAGTTTTGTATTGAAAATCAGTTTCAACTTACGAGAGAGTAGAGATTGATGAATTGGATTTACTAAGGAATTAGGAATCCGTAGCTTGAGAATAAATTCACTAAGGAATTAGGGGTTTATGTCTCGTGAAAAGGTGAAACCACAAATCGAATTAGAATCATGAGATTAACTAGGATTGAGATCACATAGGTTTGTATATTGGTTGTTTGATCCCATGTCTTTAGATTAGATTGTTTATTTTATTCCTTAGGTTAGATTATTTGAAATCCTCCCAACAGTAACTAGAGGCCATCCTTACACCGTCTTCTTGTACGGTGTAGCGCATAGTTCCGTCTGATAGTCGGCTCTAATACCATTCTGTAACGCCCCCAGACCTGTGCCTTGTAGCGCTAAATGAGTTATAAATGATCTGGTCAACTGCTTACACCGCCGTCCTCGCTTAGTCTAAAAGGGCTAACCCGAGTTGACAAAACATTTATATCTCACACTTATATTGAGGTGAACATTCTACTATTTTTCCTATGTGGAACATTACAGTCGGATTAAGAAGCTCAAGACCGGTGACTAGCCATTATGTGGTGCGACATCCTAACTCAACTACTCGCTTAGAGTTTGTAATGCACACGCAATGAATCAAGCTGGAACAAGACTTGACAATCATTATTATCTTTCCTTGAATTTATGACCAATCAGTACAAATGTATGATGTTGCAAAATTATATTTAGTGAATTGGCTCTAGAAACCCACGTCATACATTCATGCGGTGATCGACTGCAAACTTACAGAGTTATATTTGGTTAGGATGATTGTGACGTGGCAATTGTCTAATCTTGCTGTGGAAAGTGATGCAAAACCTTGAGTGATCAGGTTGCAATTTGCAAAAGGAGCGGTAGGTTCAGTGATGCATAGAAACTAATTTTGAAGATAGCTACAATTTATTTTTGTTTCGGGTACCTATATATCAAGGACAAATTAGTGATTAAAATAGTTAATATTGAATTTCAATGTTAGCTAAAATAGTAATGTGTAGAAATTATATCATAATTATATTTATATTTTATAATGTAACAAACATATTAATGGGACATCTTAATTCCCTAATATGTTTGAGTTAAATTATCTCAACCTCTTATAGTGTGGGGAAGAAGTGGACTATAAGGGTATTACTGATTGAGTTGAGGAATCGTGCTATATCAATTGTTTTCTAAATCGTTCTGCAACGCGTTTTAAACTCTGGAAGAGCTAGAATTCTAGGAGGTCTTCCTCCGCAGGCGGGAAGATGTTGCCACAACAGAAAGAGAATCGGGAGGAAGGAAGAGGTTACTGGCTTAACTAGCCGTTAGTTCTTTTATGATTTTGACGGCTGATCTTAGACACAGCATTTATTGCTGCTGTCTGCCTGTCCGCTGCTGTTATTTACTCTTCAAACCAAACCCCAAGACTCCCCAACATAACTTGTATCTATTTATACTCATCTTCTTCAGTCAATAATAATAAGAAGAGTTTTCTCCCTTTATTTGTTTCTCTTTATCTCTTCATGGTATCAGAGACTTGTTAAATCGATCTTAAAAAATTTCTTCTTCATCATGTCATCTCTTTCTGATGTAACACCAGCAGAACCACAGAATAATCAAAATTCTGGGTTGACTGATTCATCAACTCATATTACAAGCCATAGATTAGATGGCAACAACTATCTCCTATGGTTCAGGTCTATGCTCATCACTGGCCAAAGCAAAATGGGATACCTCAATGGATCCAAAGTTGCACCAGATGCCGATGATGAAAAGTTCAATGCTTGGGATACATAAAATAACCAAGTCATGACTATCCTTCTCAGATCCATGACCAAGGATATTAGTGAAAACTTCATGCTCTATGATACAACCCAAGAAATTTGGGCTGCTGCTCGTGATCTTTACTCAAAGAAAGACAACACATCTGCAATATATGGAATAGAAGCTCAGATTCAAGGATTCAAGCAGGGAGTCCTTACTGTCACCCAGTACTTCAATCAACTCACCAGGGCTTGGCAACAATTGGATATGTTTGAAGCACTTGATTGGAAAAATGCAGATGATGCTACAATATACAAGCAGGTGGTGGAACAAAAAAGGATATTCAAATTCCTTAGATGATGTAAGAGGTAGAGTACTGGCCACTAAACCTCCTCTATCCCTCAAAATGGTTTTTTCTGAAATCAAGCATGAGGAGTGTAGGAGAACTCTTATGCTCAAAGGAACCACCTCTAAAACTACTATTGAAGGATCTGCACTCATATCTCAAGGGAAAGCCTTTGATCATTCTGAAATTAGCAAGAATTCTGCCTCATACAACAAGAACAAAAAGGACAAGCTGTGGTGTGAACACTGTAGGAGAACCAACCACACTAAGTAAACCTGCTGGAAGATCCATGGCAAGCCTGAGAACTGGAAGACAACAAAACATAACTGCAAGGAAAGCCATGGAAAACTGGTCACTGAAGAAAGGAAAGAGAGTCCTTCCTTCAGTAAGGAGCAACTAGAGGCTCTCAATCCTATCCCAGTCAGCAAATTAATGTCAGACTCCTCTCTTAATGAATCTGCTACTCATGCAAAATCAGGTACAATTCTGTCTGCCCTGAATACTTCTGAACTTGGGAAGAACCCTTGGATCATAGATTCAGGGGCATCTTCCCACATGACTGGTACTAAGAGCCTACTGACCAACTATAAAACTTGCAATCATATTCACAAAGTCAAAATTGCTGATGGTTCCATCTTCTCTGCTCAAGGAACTGGAGATGTAACCATCTCTGACTCTATCACTCTGAAAAATGTTCTATATGTACCTGAACTTGACTGCAATCTAATATCTGTTGGCACACTAACTCAAGACCTAAACTGGGATATTGTATTTTCTGCTAACCAATGCATTTTTCAGGATCATTTATCTCAGAGGATAATTGGCAATGCTAAAGCATGTTCAGGGCTGTTTATCATTAATAAGAATGATCATTCTGAGAAGAACAAGTTGCAAGTTGCCTCGAGTGTCAGTAGCTGTATTTCCAATGATGTAATGGTGTGGCATTATAGGCTAGGCCACCCAAGTTTTGTTTATCTAAAAACTCTGTTTCCTGATAAATTTAAGGGTTGTAATCCTAATCATTTGAAATGTGAGATTTGTCAGTTTGCTAAAATCACTAAATCTGTTTATGCTAAATTACCATATGTGCAATCTAAACCCTTTGCCCTAATCCATAGTGATGTATGGGGCTCTTCAAGATTAAAAATGTAACTGGGGCTAGATGGTTTGTCACGTTTATAGATGACCACTCTAGGGTTACTTGGCTCTACCTTATGAAAGATAAATCTGAAGTTGGTTCCATTTTTCAGAACTTTTACAATATGGTTACTACTCAATTTGACACCAACATTAAAATTCTAAAAACTGATAATGCTAAAGAGTATTTTGAGTCTAACTTATGCACTTTCTTATAAGATAAGGGTGTTGTCCATATCAGTAGTTGTGTTAAAACTCCACATCATAATGGAACTGTTGAAAGGAAGAATAGACACCTACTTGAAATGGCCAGATCACTTAGGTTTTCCATGAATGTGCCTAAGTATCTTTGGGGTGAAGCCATTCTTTTTGCCACCTACTTAATTAATAGGTTGCCTAACAGAGTTCTGAATTTTCAGACTCCCTTACAAACCTTAATATCTGTTCACCCTTGCACTCACCTCACCACTGATCTACCTTTGAAAATATTTGGGTGTACTGCTTTGTGTATATTCATGCACAACACATAAGCAAACTTGACCCTAGAGCTCACAAATGCATATTTCTGGGATACTCTGTGAATCAAAAAGGATATAAATGTTACTCCCGTAGCACTAAGAAGTTTTATAATACTATGGATGTCAAATTCTTTGAAGAAACACCCTTCTATAATGATCAAACTGAAACTTTTTCTGAATGTGTTGAAAATTTGGACATGTTTGATATTCCTGTGTCCATTTTCCCTCCTTCACTAACATCTATGCAGATTGATCAAGAAGACCCTCAGCAGACTGAACTTAAGCAGATTGAAATTCAGCAGACTGAAACTCAGCAGACTGAACTTTAGCAGACCGAATCTCAGATCCTCAGCAGACTGAATCTTCAGATCCTCAGCCGACTCAAAGACTCCCTATCCAGCAGACCTATAAACGAAGGAAAGTCAAAAACACACCTACTATTCCTCAAGGTACTAGTGTCATACCCTCAGATGGAACAACAAATTGCTTACCTCTCCATTCAGGTATTATCTCTCCATCTAAAGCTGATGATAGGCCTATTCCTCTCAGGAAAGGTAAACGGTTGTGTACTAAACACCCCATATATACTTTCATGTCTTATGATAAGCTGTCTCCTGCATTTTGCTTATTTACTAGGAACTTAGACAAAGAGTACATACCCAGAAACATTCATGATGCCCTCAATGACCCTAACTGGAAAAGTGCCATCCAAACTGAGATGTCTACCCTTCTCAGTAACCACACCTGGGATTTGATCACTGTCCCACCAGGAAAGAAACCTGTCAGCTGTAAATGGATATTTAACATAAAATATAATGCTGATGGCAGTCTAAACAAGTACAAAGCCAGACTGGTTTCTAGAGGGTTCACACAGACATATGGCTTAGACTATAAGGAGACCTTTGCTTCTGTAGCTAAACTAAACTCTGTGCGAATCTTTCTATCTCTAGCTGTTCATCTTGATTGGCCCTTGTTCCAACTTGACATTAAAAATGCCTTTCTAAATGGAGACCTTGAAGAAGAAGTCTTCATGACCATTCCTCCTGGCTTTGAGAAACCTAGTACCAAGGGGCTTGTCTGCAAACTCAGGAAATCCCTCTATTGCTTAAAGCAGTCCTCTAGGGCCTGGTTTGGGAGACTTACTTCTGTTGTTAAAACTGCTGGATATATCGAATGCAATTCAGACCATACTATGTTTATTATGTTTATTAAGATCACTAATGGCAAAAGGTCTATTCTAATTGTTTATGTGGATGATATTATCTTAACAGGTGAAGATCATCCTGAAATACAGAAGTTGAAGGACCTACTGGCTAAGGTGTTTAAAGTTAAAGATCTAGGAAACTTAAAGTATTTTTTGGGCATGGAAATTGCTAGGACCAGAGAAGGCATAGCTGTCTCTCAGAGAAAGTACATCTTTGACCTCCTCCAAGAAACAGGCATGCTTGGATGCAAAACTTTGTGTCACCAGTTGACCCCAGCTTGAAGCTTCTTTATGGCACTGAAGCTGTAAACAGGGAAAGGTATCAAAGGCTAGTGGGGAAACTTATCTACCTTTCCCACACCAGACCTGACATCTCCTATGCTGTAAGTCTTGTTAGTCAGTTCATGCATCTACCAACCAAGGATCACTGGGACGCTCTTTATAGAATTCTGAGATACCTCAAAATGACTCCATGACAAGGCCTACATTTTAAGAAATCGACATGCGTAGTGTGGATGTTTATACGATGTCGATTGTGCAGGCGGCGATCATCTTGATGAAGATCCACAACATATTAATGTGTAGAAATTATATCATAATTATATTTATATTTTATAATGTAACAAACATATTAATGGGACATCTTAATTCCCTAATATGTTTGAGTTAAATTATCTCAACCTCTTTCCAGCCGTTAGTTCTTTTATGATTTTGTGGTGATATTCTTGTGAGACACAACATTTATTGATCTTTCGTCGCTTTTCTGTCATTCTTGTTATTTACTTTACAAACCAAACCCCAAGACTCCCCAATATAACTTGTATCTATTTATTATCATCTTCTTCATTCAATAATAATAAGAAGAGTTTTCTCCCTTTATTTGTTTCTCTTTATCTCTTCATAATGTAATAAGTTTATCACGTATTACGCATAGGATTTGGGGTGTTACGTACAGGATGATGTGTCCCTTGAGTTCTTATTAGGAACATTTTGAATGTCACGTTGCGGTTGTGGGTTTGGATTCTACGGTTAGGTCAGTACATTTGGTATCAGAACACAAGTATGTTGGGAACATGGCCTTGTAAACACTGTTGTATGAGATTTTGAAATCTATATGTTTGGCTTCTTTGAGCTTAGAATTTTACGATACAACCCCCCTTCCCCTCCTCCCCCCTCTTAAGTTCAAGCCTTTTACGTGATGGTTAAGGTATGTCTTGACCTTTAGATCCATATGTTGTTAGATAGGTTATAATCTCTTTCATCACACTAAGTAGGACAACATATGGATCTAAAGGTCAAGACATGATAGGTTATAATCTCTTTCATCACACTAAGTAGGACAACATAAGTTAAAGGTGATGTTCAATGGAATTTTGATCTTGAGGGACATCCAAGGGTTGGCTTTGGATCATAAATTATCGCCCTCAAGTCGTGTTTAATTGCTCAACATTAGCAACAACTTTGGTGATAAGTTTATATTGTTCAGTCAAGATTTGCAGACCTGCATGTTTTGGCTTGGACGGGTATGGATTTTGGAAGAAAACTATAAAGTTATAGTCTTATAGATATATGAGTTTTCTAGCTGATACTAAAAATCACAATCTTTGGATGAGTACAGGTCAATGCATAGCTATCAGAACTGAACCGGACAATCAACCGGAAAAGACACCGGGTCAATGGTTCAACCGGTGGGTCAATGCATTTAATTAAAAAGATATAATGATGTATTCAAGAAATAAGAAAAAATTAAAACATGACGTCCAAAATCATTTCCAAACCATTCCAACATCCAAATTACAAAACAAGATACAAATAAAATATGTAAATACCGAAAAACACATTAAAATACTAGTGAAAATCCACAAACGTTCTGAATAAGAGATCTAATAACATAACATAACATAACCACACTAGTCCTCAATATCCAACTAGTGCCAAATTCATAGCCACCAAATTCTTCTACTGGGAAATGTCTCATTCCCTTCGGCATCATTGTCTTCGGTATTCATTTGCCCCTCTTCATCAACATCCAAGTTATCCAAATATAGATTTTCGTTACCTTCTTTAAATAATAATTATAGCATACTTAGAAGAAATACGTGATTGTATTATATAGATAGATAAACTACAAACGATGTAAAATAAATACATCTCGCCTATCCTCGATGCTTGAACTCCAAAATCCAAGAAATCCTTTCGATAAGTTTCCAGTTCTTCAACAGTAAAAATTGGAGGATCATCTTCTAACGCCCAGTTTCCTCTAACACTAAACTCTACATAATCAATAGCATCATAATTTCTTCCACTTGAGCTCCTAAAGAACCAATATATAAATATGTGAATATCATTTATTCATAAAGAAATAAAGAAAACAAATATAAAAAATTTCAGTGATTTTACTTTTGTTGCAACCGCAAGTTGTAGTGTATATAGATCAAATCATCGAGTCTTTGATGCTTCAATTTATTTCTGGGGTTTTTGGGGAGAATATGCTCCAATTCCTCTCACATCCAGAAGCACTGCAAGCTAATTTTTGCAAATTTGGCGCACCATTACCATAACATCTCCACCATTCTTCTGTTGAACATGAAAAATAAATGACACAACAATTATTCAAGTGGATACCAGAATCGTACATAGAGAAAAAGCATAAGATAAAGTAGTGAAATCAACAAATTGTGGATTTCATGAATGCAATTAAAACTATAAAATCTCATTAAAAAAACAAGGAACAGAAGATATTTATAAAGATAATTACTTGGAAACATAACATCACGATCATGAATAGCCGAGGCCCTGTCAAAATCACCTTCCGCCCCACGGAACAAATTTGATTATATAGTTAACTTGGCCATCAAAGTCGGGTTCCAAGGAGCATATTTTTCACTGACATCCATAAGTGAAAACCCAGTATGACCATGTTGTTCCATATCATCCGCATTGTATGGGCCGGATTGAACCAAAAACCAGCAGTATAGAGGTTTATGAATAGTTGTCAATCTATCATCAATACTTTTTAAACATGTATCAACCCTTTTCTTCATTTTTTTAAATTGTAGTTCTTACTTCGCTTTATACATGGCAGCATACAAAGAACCCAGTGATGGCCTCTCATCACTATCAAGTATCAACTAACCTTAAAACTTCCATCAATGGGTCTGTTAATTGGACAATAATATCACTGTTTCTAAAACATGGAGTCAAACAACCATTCCTCAAAAAATAATTCCCTGCTTATCCTTTGCATATGAGGAGCTCTTCCATTCTTTTGAAATCACCATGGCCCTCAACCCATATTTGTGAGCCAAAATATTTTGTTATGCAATGAAATTTGTCGCAAACCTTGTTGGGGGATTTCTCTACCGCCAGTATGTTTCCTCATCAAATACAAAGGAACAGAATGATTGTAAATATACCTTGTAACCTTTGATGCATGAGCAACAATTGTGCTTACCTCTTTCAACTTTCCAATATCTTGAAACATCAAATTAACACAATGAGCAGCACATGGAGACCAAAATAGTGAGGGAAATTCCTTCTCCAACAACCTTCTGGCAGCCATAAAATTCAAAGCATTATCAGTCACAATGTGCACCACTTTCTCTACACCCACATCTAATATCACTTCATTAAATGAATTGAACAACAACTCAGCAATTTTTGAAGCATATGAGGCATCAATTGATTTCAAAAAACGGTTCCTCTTGGACAATAAACTAAAATATTAATAAGAGATCTCCTATTTTTATCACTCCATCCATCTGTCATGACAATGCTTCTGTCTGTTTACAAGTTACACGATAGCTATCAAGAAAATTCTTAACTTCCTCAATATTCTTCCTCAACAAAAAATCTCGTAATGCATGGAAAGTAAGAGCTTTATATCCAGGTCCATAAGAAGCAGCTGCATCTAACACTTGTTGAAAGTATACAAAACTCGCTGCATAAAAGGAAATCGAGCTATCAATCATCCATTTTGAAACAATAAATTGGTCTACCTTCTCTTTTGCCTCTTTTGTTTGAAGTACGCTTTTTCTAAGGCTAGGTTTTGCTCTAGGAGTAGTTGTTGGCATAAATACAGTATCTAATGTTTTCAACTTTTTAGGAGGATAATCGATTTTCTTCCCTTTGGCATTGTCAGATGCACGACTTGGGTGAATTTCTTACGTATCATACATTTCCTCTTCATAATCTTTCATATTACTTTCTGAATATGATTCATTTTGTTCACTTATACCATCTGTCTTCTTTGTTGAACTACTTACAAAGGCTTTCTCCATCTCAAATCTAATTTGTGCACTTACCTTACTACATCATTTTTTATGCTTGCAAGATGTTGTTTGAATCGATTAATTCTACTACCTTTATATATCTTTTCACAATAAAGATACGCTATATAAATGCGTTTCTTGTCTTTGGATAGAAATTCCCTACAATGAGCCCAAGCGAGATCCATCTTCTTCCCTCTTGTTAGATTTTGATTTTGTGCATTGGAAGAATCTAGGGTGGGCGTTTCACGATTGTAGGGTTTTTTATTTGAACATGTTCTCTCTTTCTGTTATAAATAACAAGATGATCATTGTTTCCCTTGTTTTATTTTCAAAACAAAAACAGAGCACATGGATAGTGAAACGCCCACCCCAGATTGCCCACCCCAGATTCTTCTACTGCACAAAATCAAAATCTAACAAGAGGGATGACAGATCCCACTTGGGCTCATTGTAGGGATGTTCTTTCTGAAGACAAGAAATGCAATTATATAGAATGTCTTTATTGTGAAAAGATAATTAAAAGTGGTGGAATCAATCGATTCAAACAACACCTTGTAGGCATAAATTAAAAAGATGTGGCATCGTGTAGTAAGGTAAGTGCTTGAGATGGAGAAATCCTTCGAAAGTAGTTCAACCAAGAAAAGAGAGATGGTATAAGTGATGAAAATGCATCATATATTCATAAAGTAATATGAGAGATTATGAAGAGAAAATGTATGATACTCAAGAAATTCACCCAAGTTGTGCATCACCAAATGGAAAAAAAATTGATTATCCTCTTAAAAAGTTGAAAACAATAGATACTCTATTTATGCCTAAGAACTACTCCTGGAGCACACCCCAGCCTTAGTAGCGTAATTCAAACCAAAAAGGCAAAAGAGAAGGTAGACTTGGGTGTTTCAAAATGGATGATTGATAACTCGATTTCCTTTAATGCAGTGAATTTCGATGCATTACGAGGTTTTTTGTTGAGCAAGAATGTTGAGGAAGTTAAGAATTTTATTGCTAGCTATCATGTAACTTGCAAAACAGACATGATGCACTGTCATGGAAAATGGATGAGATTGATAAAAATAGGAGATCTCTTATTAATTTTTTAGTTTATCATCCAATATGAACCATTTTTTTGAAATTAGTTGATGCCTCTGATGTTTCAAAAACTGCTGAGTTAATTTTGGCTCACAAAGATGCCTTGAGGGCCATGGTGATTTCAAAAGAATGGAAGAGCTCGTATTATGCAAAGGATAAGCAAGGAATTTTCTTTTAGGAATGATTGTTTGACTCCATGTTTTGGAAACATTGTGCTACTATAGTCCAATTACAAACCCATTGATGCGAGCGTTAAGGTTAGTTGATAGTGATGAGAGGCCATCAATGGGTTCTTTGTATGCTGCCATGCATAAAGCAAAGCAAGAACAAGTGAGGCGGTTTAAAAAAATGAAGAAAATGGTTGATACATATTTAAAAATTATTAAAGATAGATGAGATTGACAACGTTTCAAAAACCTTCATGCTGCCGGCTTTTGGTTCAATCCGGCCCTTCAATACAATGCGGATGATATGGAACAACATGGATGTACTGGGTCTATCCGTGGGGCGGAAGGTATGGATGCCAGTGTGATGGGTTCTTTATAAATAACCATGGATTAATTTGCATTCATGAAATCCACAATTTGTTGAAAATTAGCTATACCCGTGTTTAGTCAAAGTTGCAGAGTTTCTGGACATGAGAGGAATTGGAGCATATTTTTAAACATATTCACTCCAAAAAGAGAAATAGATTGGAGCATCAAAGACTCAATGATTTGGTCTGCGTACGCTACAACTTGCTGTTGCAGCTAAAGGAAAATAATTGAAAATTTTCCATTTGTTGTTTTTATTTCTTTACGAATATAGATGATATATTCACATATTTATATGTTGTTTTTTAGGAGTTCAAGGGAAAGAAATTATGATCCTATTGATTACGGAGAGTTTAGTGTCAGTGGAAACTGGGTGTTAGAAGATGATCCTCCAATTTTGACTGCTGAAGAACTAGAAACTTAACGAAAGGAGTTGTCGGATTTTGGTTTTCAAGCACCAATGATAGGTGGGATGTATTTATTTAACATCTTTTGTGGTTTATCTATCTATGTAATACAATCACTTCGTCTAAGTATTCTATAACTTTTTTTGATGAAGGTAACGGAAATCTAAATTTGGATGACTTGGATGTTGATTAGAGGGGCAAACGAATACTGAAGAAAATGATGCGGAAGGGAATGAAGACATTTCCCCTGTTGAAGAATTTGGTAATAGTTGGCATATTGAGGACTAGTGTGGTTATGTTATGTTACTGGATCTCTTATTTAGAATGTTTGTGGGTTTTCAGTAGTATTTTAATGTTTTTTTTTTCTTTTCGTATTTACATATTTTATTTGTATCTTGTTTTTTGATGTGGATGTTAGAATGTTTTGGAAATGATTTTAGACGTCGTATTTTAATTTTTTTTATTTCTTGAATATATAATAATTATATATATTTTTTATATAAATGCAATATCCGAAAATCGGTGAATGTCCATAGTGAATGAAATCGATGAATTTCGATAGTGAATTTTTGGATGAATCCCGAAAATCTGAATTTGAAAATTAGGTTGATAGTGTCGGAATTTAAACAATGAATTTCCAAGTGAATTTCGACGGTGAATAAATAGTTTTGTCCTTTATGCAAAAGTTTCAAAAGCGTCAAACTATGAGAAATATTTTTGTCCTCTCTCATTCCCCTAAATGAAAGTATGAATTGTGAAATATGTGAAAGTATGTGAAATTGTGAAAGTGAAGTTAGGGTTTGTTTTTTTTTACCGTTCACTCCGTTTTGTGAAGGGTATAAAACAATTTTTACGTTATATATTAAAATCTAGTGGTTTATTACTTTTTTTAAAAACACATTCCACCGGTTTGGCTAAAAACCGCCTGTGCTGCGGTTGGCCGGTTAGACCGGTGGTTTTACCGGTTTTGAGCGGCCAGGCTCCTCAAATGGGCCAACAGCTGAACTAGACCGGTTTTGTGTCCGGGTTACCGGTTAGACGTCACATGAACCTTGGCATTGGGATCTGGGAAATTTGTTCTAGTATTAAAATGATATAGTTTTGTTAAAAAAAATGTTATTTTGTCGTTAAAAAATGTAGTTTTATATAGGCTCCAGTACTGACCCCATTGGAAATTTTTTTGGGATAAAAAATATAGTTTTGGACTCCGGTGACACTACTAGAACAAATTCGTGGATCCGTCCCTGAAGAAGACCCTTGCAAAGTTCCTATAAAGAACCAGAGACGGATCATTAGGGACATAATGTCTAGCCAAGGTTGTATGATCTGGAAGATTGATTAATACAATGGCCCTTGCTGGATAAGTCCCGATGAGAGATGATTACATGAAAATTTTCAAGATGATTAAGGTGTGAGGTTGAAGTTTAACCACACTTACAGTTGGTTAGTTTAAGAGAAGCTTTCTATTTTTACAAATGGCATATTTGGGAATCACAAGGTATATAAGTAAGTCCAATACTACTTAAACAAGTAGTAATTTATGACAGAAATTATGCATGTGTTAGTAGTGAGTTGACAGTACTGGGAATCAATAGTTCATACAATTTAATGTAAACTGAAACCAATAAAGAATTACAATAGAGGGCTTCAATTCCTGTCGCTGCTATGTCGATCCGCATTTCTTTTTAAGCATAAATTTTCAACTTATTTATTAAATTTTTTTTCTTTTCTTTTTCCGGATAGATGACTAGATCTTGAATGGAGTTAAAAGCACTTGATTTACGAATGGCTCCATGTACTCTCTTGAATAAGTGAATCCATCTTTTTCCTGATAAAGTACACTGAATATACGGGCCTGGTTGATAAATCGGTATAAAATATCTCCAGTTATGGGAGCAATTCGTTTACGGCTGTATTCTTCATTTAAATCTTTCCAACAATCTTCAATCATTTCCCAGAATTTCATCTTTGCTGTTTCATCTGATACATTGTATTCCTTCATGTAACAATCAATACTTGTTGCAATGCCTCTTTCTTTGTCAAACTGTAAATGACGAAAATTAATTGTTTAGACATGTTTATTGTTGTGCTCTTTTGTTAATAATGTAAAATAAATATGGAAAATTAGGGATAAGGACACAATCTGGAATATTTTTAAGTAACAGGACAGCTACATATTTTTTATAGGAAGAAGGACAATGCATAATTTTTATAAGCGAGAATGACAAACGGTGAATCCGAAAATCGGTGAATCTCTCCGGTGAATCCCGAAATCGGTGAATTTCGACGAATGAATTTTGACATGATGAATCCCGAAAATCGGTGAATCTCGACAATGAATTTTGAAAATTAGTGAATTTTGAGAGTGAATTTCGGCAAATGAATTTAACAAATGAATTTCGAACACAAGTGAATTTCGACAGTGAATAAATAGTTTTGTCCTTTATGCAAAAGTTTCAAAAAACTGTCCTTCTACTCAATTGATGAAATATTTCTGTCCTTCTCCCTCATTCCCCAAATAAATAAGGATAATAAGGAACGGAGAGAGTAGTTTTGTATTTTACTTTGATATGAGGATAGGAGAAACGTTATCAAGAGTTTAAATTGAGTCCTAGGTGCATTGATGTTGTGTCAAGTTTTGGTTTCATTAATAAAGTTTCTCTATTGCTTTTCATTTTTTTTACGGCATCCATCAGTTTATTTTTTACATGGTATCAGAGCTTGAAGTAAGTTCAGCAATGGCCACTTTATCTCTAAATGTTGTCAGTTTCTTTTCCCTTCGAATGAATTCCAAAAATTATGTCTCATGTGGTGTGAACAAGCCTTATTGTTGGCTGAAAGCCAAGATCTGGTTGAACCTTATTAAAAAGGACTTAGTACCGGTCCAATTTCACCACTGGCACCTCAGCCACAACATTACTGCCATAAAAACAGCGTAATACATTTCATGGAAAAGATCTGATAGGCTTCTAAGAGGATGGCTGATGGGTTCATTATCTGAAGAATCATTAGGCCTTGTAACAGGACGTGACTATTTTATTTTTCGTGTTGGAGGTACTCAATATTGCCTATTCCCAAGACTCTCAGGAAAGCTAGTTCAACTTGAAACAACATATCATATATCTCAGGAAAGATGACAACATCAGTGTAAGTGAGCACAACATGAAGTTCAAAGAGAGGTGTGACAGTTTTGCTGCCATTGGAAAACCAATTGCCGACAATGAGAAAGTGTATGACGAGGACCAAACCGAGCCTCGCCACATGTCATCTCTAGATTGGCTAAGCATTAAATGAAGACAGGGAAACTTGTAACATTAAGGGCCAAGAGCCCCACCATGCCTAAGGGCAGACCTAAACCCCAGGTGGGAGATCGGTCCTACTCCCCAGACCACCGCAGGTCGGCTAGGTTGCAACTGAGCTGGGCCTGCCTAGTTCGGTCGGGACAGCCTAGGGGGCTCGATGCATGTCTGCCAGAGCTTCCTTTATTCGATAAATAGCCCACGTGCCTATAATAAAAGATAATTATGGGAAATGTTAAAGATCCTGTACCCATTGGGACTCTGATACTTTCATTTAAACTACCGTGATTTTATCCTAAATAATAGGCATTGACATAGGATAATCTAGGGGTTACGAAACAGAGTCCTTGAAGGACACGGCACAGGATGCCAAGGACGAGACGTCCTCTTATAAACCATCCATAGGAACTACGAGAGAATTGATTCCTGATTAATTACAGGATCTGTAGGCAACCTGGGATACATTTATTCTAGGCTCAGTCTAAAATAATTCAACACCACCCGCGTTTTTAGGTCGGAAATTAGGGTTTTGATCTTGTTATTGTCACTAGGATTATTTTTGGCCTGCATTTATATACAGACGATTTCTAGCATTGTCAATTGGCACTAGAAGGAGGGTCTTTTAATGGAAATTTGTTCAAGATCATCACCAAGCCACCAAAACAGAACAAGAAGAAGAATAAAGAAGCAACGACCTAGGATGGTGGTCAAAATGCTGAGGATGGGTGGCAACAGATCCTGCCACCAACTATAATCAACAAGAACCCGAAGTTGTGTTGGCAATCAACAAGCATTGGTGGAGCAGCTGGCATCCGTGGATGCAACAACCCTAAACGCTGTCATCCAGGCATCTGTATAGGGAAAGGATCTAGAGGATCATTCAGAGACTAGCTCGCCTCCTTCTCCGCCCAAGCATGATGTATTATCTAGTTCTAATGATGGGAGGAAACAGCTTAACCTTCATGTACAAGAAGCGGCCAGAGCAGAGCTCGAAACCATCATGGGGAAAAACACAGGTGAGTTCTCGTTCGCCTCACCCATCACCGAGCAGATCGAGAGCATTCCCCAACCTGAGGGGTTCAAAGTCCCAAAATTAGACCTATACGATGCATCTACGCTTTGTGACAAAATATGTGTGACAAGAAGGATGAACTTAATTTTTATAAATTGAAGAGCCAAACTCTCGAGTTAAGAGGCAAAAATACGTGTCGTAATCCAAACTCGAACACGACTCGGAAAATTTTTATTTATAAATGAGCCGATTTAAACATAATTTTACTTCGTTTATTTAACAAACATTCCCGAACAAGCCCGTTACCTTAACGAACCAATCTTGAACATATTTTTTTTGTTTTGTTTTTAAACAAACAAACACGAACAAGCTCATTACCTAAACGAATAGAGTTTAAACAATTGATACTCAGTTCAGCTCAGCTCGGCTCGTTAGCAACCCTAATCAAAACTGCATATCTCCCCAATTGCGATAATCGTAAATCTCCGCTTTCGATTCGATTGATCTCTCTACCGCGCCTCCCAGATAATACGGTCGAAATTGGATGGTGTGGCGGTCGAGCATGATTAGACGCTATGGATCCGAGTCGTCGCCGATCGGGTCATGATGATGGGTCGATAGTGATTCCGATGATCTTCTTCATCAATATCTAATGCACATGAACCTATATTGTGCTCTTGGATTGTTAAAGTGATTTTAATATTGCATGCAAAGCTTTGAATGAATTTCTTGGCGGTTGTGATTGGAAAATGCTCCATTTACTCGGACTAAAGCAGAGGCTACAGTTAACTCAAGAGTGGTTGCACAACTCAATATGGTTCTTGAGAACAGAAGATCCCTACCTTGAAATTGTTTGCTTTTTTGTTTTGTTTTGAGAAGGACGAAATTGATCGATCTCAAATTTCCAAACTTTGAAGTGAATTTTTACTGGATATAATTTTTAAATAAAAATATGAATATAAATGTGATCATAAAATCATTTGAATATATTGAATTGTTTGGTCATAAATTTGATGCAGTATTTTGTTTCACGATTGGTCATTAATTTGTCGTTCAAATTTATTTTAGATTTGTGAAAAAATTCATCATTGATCAATTTGTAAATTTGGTAGCGTACTAAAATTTGCCCGGAAAATTGTCTAGTTGTCACAAGTTTCTCCGAGAACTTAGTGACAAGGTTAGAGGAACGCAACCCATCTTCTTAATATGAAGCAAAAGAAGGAGGAAACCGTGTTGCAATAATTGAAAAGGTTTAATGAAAAGTCCTGGCAGGTCCGGGACACAGATGATGACTTGTTAATAACCTCATTCGTAGCTGGATTACGGGATAGAAGGTTGTACACAAAGCTGAACATCAAGCTCCCCCAAACTATGGAAGAGCATGTAGAAACAACCTACAAGCACTGCCAAGGAGAATAGGCTAACCAATTAGAAAAAGATCGGAGAAAAGAGAATCCAAGAATGAAAAGACCGATGATGAATCTAGACAGATTTGAAAGCCGGTCTGGGACCATATGACAGAACACGTTACAGATCGGCTCGGTAAGAAAGGTGCTCTGCAGGAAAGGGACTTTATCCCTCTAAACGGATCACGCGAACATGTTTTAATATTAATGGAAAGAAAAGTTTTGGCTAGGATTCCCTCACCAATGCAGGGACCTTAGGAGAAAAGAGACTCGAGTGAATACTACGCATACCATAAGGACATCAGGCATGACTTGGAGAGCTGTCGCGAGCTACAGAGAGATATTGATGTAGCAGTCATGGAAGAAAATATAGATGAGGTCGTGGACCGATCTCAGAGCTCAGAGCCAAAAGGAAGAAGAGATTATAAGCGGTCAAGATAGGGGTAGACAGGTTGAACCCCAAAGAAGAATGGATCGATCACCCGATCTGGATAGGTAGCTAGACAATCGTCCTATCAACACCATCAACACCATTTCTGGTGGACCGAGCAGCTCAGCTCGGGAAGGGGACAAGGACAGTGGCAGGTCTGGTTGTCCTTCTACGTCTAGTAAAGGACAGAGGTTTTCTAGAGAAGTAACTTATGGTCTAAGGGAGTCACTCTCTTTTGTAATAAACAACGAAGGCATGGTCATTGAATCAGTGGTGAATCAACACTTGATGAAGCGGTTTTTTATTGATACTTGAAGTACGGTCAATGTCCTTTATTATATTGCCTTCCAGTCGATGAAATTGAGAGATTCCGAGCTGACACCCGTCTCAGCTCCGTTGTTCAGGTTTGCCGGACCTCCTGAACATTTTTTTGGAATGATTAGACTAGCCACTACATTTGGTGGAAAAGCAAAGGGAAAGACCCTCATGGTGAATTATGTTCTTGTCAAGGCCCCATTAGCTTACAATATTATTATGGGAAGACCGGCCTTGATTTACCTCCGAGCTGTCGTATCTCCAGCTCATATTAGCTTAATGTTCCCTACAAATGAGGGTTCTAAGGAAATCAAAGGGGAACGTTGAAGCAGCCAGGAGTTGAAACAAGGCCAATGTCAAGTAGAGGAACATGATGCAACAGGTTCTGATAGAAGAGTTGGTTCCAGAAGAAGAAGAAAACTCGTCTCAAAAGATAAGGTTGAGGATGTCAACCTTTAGGATAATCAGCCCGACCTAACTGTGAAGATTGGCTCATGTATTCCAGTACAACATAAAAAGCTTCTTATTGATCTCTTCAGAGAATTCAGAGATGTATTGGCATGGTGAACCGAAGACATGCCAGGTCTCTCCTTAGATCTGGCTCTATATAAGTTGAATGTCGATCCAAGCAAGTTACATTTTCGGCAAAAGAAGAGGCACTTTGCACCAGAAATAGGTGCAACAATGGAAAAATAAGTGAGTTACTTTAGGCTAAGATCATTAGAGAAGTTATATACCCGGACTGGTTGGCAAATCTAGTCCTAGTCAAAAAGCCGGAAGGCAGTTGGCGGATGTATGTAGACTTCACCGGGCTCAACAAAGTGTTCCCAAAAGACCGCTATCCTTTGCCCAAGATCGACCGAATGGTAGACTCCATAGTTGGTTTTCAGGTGTTCACTTTTTAGATGCTTATATGGGGTACCACCAAATTGCAATGGACCGCAAAGATGCAGAGAAGACCTCTTTCATCACGGAGTTCAGAACATTTTGTTATGTTACAATGTCGTTCGGCCGAAAGAACGCTCTTGCAACTTATTACAGAGCTGTGAACAAGATATTCAGTGAGCAGATTGGCAGATGCATGGAAGTCTATGTCGACGACCTCCTAATCAAAAGCAAGTCTGTTGATCAATATTTACATGATGTTCGGGAAGTCTTTGGTGTACTCAGGAAGACGTGAAATGAGACTTAACCCGAAGAAGTGCACATTTAGGGTCAGATCAGGAAAGTTCTTAGGGTACATGATATATAAAGAAGGGATTATGGAAAACCCAGACAAAGTCAAAGCATTGAAGAACATGTCTCCCCCGCATAATATCAAGGAAGTTCAAAGACTGACAGGGCGAATGTCTCTCTAGATCTGCACAACATGCCCTTCCATTTTCAAAATCCTAAGGAAAGCAAGTCCATTTCAGTGCAACAAAGAATGTCAAAAGGCATTTGAAGAGTTAAAGTCCTATCTAGCCGAGCTCCCAACTTTGACTTCACCTCAGGAAGGAGAAACACAAGTGGTCTATTTAGCAGTGTGAGAATAAGCCTTAAGCTCAGTTTTGATCAAGGAGCAAGACAATGCGCTAAGGCCTATATTTTACGTGAGTAAAGCACTCATGGACCAAAGGTAAGGTATTTGAATGCAGAAAAGTTGGCACTGGCCTTAGTGCATGCCTCCAGGAAGCTAAGACCTTATTTTCAAGCTAAACCTATAGTTGTGGTTACTGATCAGCCATTTCAGAAAATATTGGCGCGACCTGACACTTCAGGCAGATTAGCAAAGTGGCTAGTGGAACTGGCAGAGTATGACTTGGACTTCCGCCCATGAACATCAATCAAGGCACAAGCATTTGTAGATTTTCTAGCCGAAGGAATGGCTATTACCATTGACCAAGATGAGCAGAGATGTAAATTCAAACAGTGGATGTTGTATGTCGATTGGGCATCTATTAAAGAAGAGGCAGGGGCAGGCCTCCTCTTCGTCTGTCCCAAAGGGGAATAATTCCCATATGCTTTGCGTTTCATTTCCCAAGACACCAATAAAGAGGCAGAGTATGAAGCACTTATTATGGGTCTTAACTGGCAATTAAGCTTGGTACGAAAGATGTACAAGTCTTTAATGACTCCCAATTAGTTGTGAATCATGTGAAGGGAGAATACGAGGCAAAAGAAGAGCCGATGAAGAAATATTTGGCAGTTGTTCAAACTTTGTTGAAATTTTTTCAAAGTATTCAGATCCTGCAGATCTCCTGAGCTCTAATTAAAAAAGCAGACACACTTTCAAAGTTAGCCTCAAACTTCTAGTTTGACAAGAAGGTCTCGGTCGAACTGCTCAAAGAATGGAGTTACGATAACAAAGCAGTCCAGCCCATCAACTAGAAAGACACATGGATGGATCCAATCATGTCCTATTTGAAGGTTGGAATCCTTTCTGTAGATCGAAATCAAGCGTGAAGGATAAAATTCATAACGGCCAGGATGCCCTTTTTAGTGATATATAGAAAATCATTTATCGCACCGTGGCTCCGATGCGCAACAGAAGAAGAAGGAAATCATCTCCTTCGAGGAATTCACCAAGGCATCTATGGAAGCCATTCCGGAGCTCGGACATTGGCCCAAAAATGTCGTATATTGGTCAACTATTGGCCCAAAATGGAACAAGATGCTCAGGAGCTTGTATAGAAATATAGATCTTGCCAAGTTCATGATAACTTGCCACATCAAGCCTCTCAGTCCATGATTCCTATAGTGTCTTTATGGACCTTTGATTAGTGGGGAGTGGATTTAGTTGGTCCACTACCCTCAGCTCTGGGAAATTTCAAATTATTTGTCGTGGAGGTGGATTACTTCACCAAATAGGTAGACGCCGAAGCCTTAACTACCACCACGGCCAAGGCCATAAAGTGATTCATATGGAAAAACATTGTATGCAGGTATGGCATTCTGAAGTCACCTATCTTAGACAACGGAACTCAGTTCGAAGAGATAACAGTTCAAGAATGGTGTTCTAAACTGGTGATCACCCAACACTTTACTTCTGTGGGTCATCCACAAGTAAATGGGCAGGTCGAGCAGACCAACAGGCAAATAAAGATGGGTGTAATGAAAAGACTTGAAGAAGAAAAAGAGAGTTGGGTGGAGCACTTACCCAACATACTCTAGGCATACAGGACTATGCCTAAAGCAGCAACAGGGGAAACTCCCTTCTCCTTAGCGTACGGAAGTGAATCGGTCATTCCTGTTTAAATCGGACTTCCCTCTCCACGGTTTGAACTTTTCACAGAAATAGATCAAGAAACTGAGTTCAAGCATTCCAAAGATGATCTAGAAGAAGCTCGAGACTTTGCCTTCATTAGAATGGCAAAGAAAAAGTACAGGATTTCTCCCTACTAGAACTTCAGGGTAAGACACTCATACTTCAAAGAAGGAGACATGGTGCTGAGAAAGAATGAAGTCAGTAGACATACAGGGCCCTCAAGGCAAGCTTGACCCGAACTGGGAAGGCCCTTATAAAGTTGTTAAAGTGCATGGAAAAGGTACATACCAACTAGCTGATTCAAATGTTAGGACCATTCTGCGGAGCTGGCATGCAAACAATCTCCGCAAATTCTATGTCTAGGACAGGTTCCAGACTTCAATAAAGTGTTATAAATTGGCCCTATTTTTGTAATGTTATTTCAATTATGTTGTATTCTATGAGCTGAAAACTCATGTTAATTCTATATTATTATAATTTTCCATTTTGCACAATGTGAATGGTTTTACTTAAGTTTGCGGGACAAACTCATCGTAATTAAGCTCTGTAGGTCAGACTCAAAAAGTTTGTAAAAGAAAAACTCATTGAGTCTGCAGGACAAACACCGAGTTGAGCTCCGTTGGCTGAACTAAAAAACGTTTGCTGGACAAACTCATCGTAATTAAGCTATGCAGGTCAGGCTCAAAAAGTTTGCAAAACACAAACTCGTTTAAGTCTGCAGGATAGACACCGAGTCGAGCTCCGCTTGTCGGAATAAACAAAGTTTGCAGGATGAACTCATCATGATTGAGCTCTGCAGGTCAGGCTCACCATGTTTTCAAAAGCCAAACTCGCTAAGTCTGCATAATAGACAGCGAATTGAGCTCTACAGGTTAAACTCCCCATGTTTGCAAAAGCCAAACTCGCTAAGTATGCAGGACAGATAACGAACTGAGCTTTACAAGTCATACTCATGAAGTTTGCAGGTCAAACTCGCTAAGTCTGTAGGATAAACATTAAAATTTAGAGCTCTTCATGTCAGATCAAAAGACAACACACACTTAAGTATACCATCCAAAAATTGTAAGCTAATTCATGGCATACTGGGGGGCAGGATACCCCACTATGGATTAAATCACCAAAGATAAGGTGCAAAAAAGAAGTACTGAGCATAAAGTAATAGGAAGGCAAGGTAAGAAAACTTATCATTGAATATATTATAAGTCATTGTACATGTTACAATTTGATGTCTTTCAAAACAAAAATAGCAAAGAAAAAGTACAAGACCTAAAGCTAAGATGCTTTGGAGGTCGAGTTCTGCTCTGGCTCCACAGTTGGATGAGCCTCCACAGTTGTGCTTGCATGAGGCAGCTAGGCCGGAGTAGCTGAAGCAGAAAGAGCTGCCACAGAAGGTGCTTGACGAGTAGCAGCGGAAGCACGACGGCCATACTTGGACATAATGCCCACCTCCTCCTTGAACTCCTTTAAATGAGCCTCATACGTGTCACCCATACCAGCCTTGTGTAGAGTCTTGTTGGCAAGACTATCTGCAGAATGGTTAGGATATTGGGCCCGGACATCGTCAACACCCAAGGAATAGCTGTACTTCACAACGGGAGCAAGCAGAATCTACATGGCTTGAGAGAGCTCAGCCGAAGTCATATAACTCCTAACGGCCTAAGCTGGGGTAGCCTTAACTTGGGCAGCCAAAGCATTCTTCTCATCCTGGAGCTTCCCAATGGCTGGCTCCAGTTCCGTCTTCTCCCCCACATACTTATCCTCCGCAGCTTGAAGGCTTGCAGTGTACTTTGCTCCCAGAGCTTGCAGGTCAGCCTCTTGGGATTTAATCTTTGCCCGGAGAGCGTCGATCTCCTTATTCTTGGTCGTAGTCACGTCCTTAATCTTTTACCGACAATAAGCATCCGTCTTCTCCAGGTCGGCTATCTTCTTTTCATACTTCACTGCATTAACGGCAGATGCGGCAAGCCTTGTGAACACCTCCTGGCCAACATGGGTCCCATGCACATCAAGTCATCAAATACGGGAAACTGTACCAAATTAAAAGTACAAAGTACAAACAGGAAAAATGTGACTTACATATCTCATGGCCTTGAAGCCAGCATCGGCCAACTCCGGTCGGACATCTCCGAGATTGTGTTCTGTTCAGCTAGAACATCTTTTTCTTAAGCGGAGGGGTCTTGAGTAGAATCGAGTAGACTAGCAGATCTGATCCTCTTCCTTGAGATACCTTCACGGCAGGCCTTAGGCACCTCAGTTTGGTCCATTCCTTGAAGCTGGGGCTGCCTCCGGGGTGGTCCTATCTAAGTTAATGGGAGTTGCTTTACCCTCCCAGAGATGGGTGGGGGGAAGAGTGGGTCACGGCATGATATGGTTGAATGGCCCGCAGCTGCGAGGTAGAAGCGTCCAAAGTCGAGCCTGCAGCTCGGACAGCTGTGGCAGGGGCATCTATAGTTGAAGTCCTCTCAGAAGCAGTGTTTTCTTTAAGCTGATCCTCCCCAGCCTCATCTCCGGTAGCGGCCAGCAACACATCTAGATCCCTCACTGCAAAACATGAACAAGGAAACAATTTGCCAACGATAAAAGGTTGGTAACACAAGGAAGAAAAAAGTACAAAGTAAAGGAACAAGTGATGTCCTACACGCTTCCCTTTCCTCAACACTAAAGGCCACGTAGGGAGCAGGCCCATCCTCAGCCAACCGAGCATCATTGATCAGCTCGGAAGAAAATTTCTTAACCTCCAGGAGACTCCCTCATCTTGGATGGCTCGCAATGCATTGTTACAGATACTGGTCAGACAAACATCCTTGGGTAAATGTTCTGACTTACAGCAATCTAGTTTAGGTCTCCCTCGTGCCGAACGAAGAAAAATTGTTCTTTCCATCTTTTGAAGGAAGACTTTCCATCTTTGAGTATCGGAATGTTGCCCCGACTGCCAGTTCGGTGCGGGAAATAGTAAAATCCTAGAGAATCTCTAACCTTCTTGATCTGATGAAGGCTTTAAAAAGGTTTAAGGTAAATTGGACTCTAACCATCCTATAGAAGATGGAAAATCCTACTATGCACCTAACCCCATTCGAGGACACTTGAGGTGTCCGGATCTCGTAATGGCGCATTACGGCCAAGAAGGCCGGACAGACGGGGAGCCTCAGACCACTCTCGAGCTAAGTGCGATAAACGGCACAATAACCTTCCGGTGGCCGGTAAGAGTACCGGTTAGGGGCAGAAGGAATTAGAGGAACGTACACTACTAAATCTATCCCATACTCGCTATAGGTATCAGTTATCCCCTCTTGGGAAAGAATGGATTTCTTGCCGTGGCTCCTATAATCACCATAGTGGCTCTGTGGGATTTAAGATTTAGGACAAAGGCAGAAGTCTTGATTAAAGGATGGGAAGAATAAGGATGAGAAGTCAAAGGAGGGGAATCAGAGGTAGGAGTTACTCAAGGAACTTCCTCTATTTCTAGCCTGTTTATGGTTTCTTCTAATTCGGGGTCAAGCTCAAATAACCTAGATATGGGATCTTCTCCATCTGGCTTGGATTCGAATGACCTATCTACTGAAGACGACGAAACAAACATATAGAAAAAGTGAAGAACAAGAGAAGAAAAGAAGCATACTGTGAATTTAAAAATTGGAACAAGAAGGTGAGAAATCAACAATGGACTTTGGAATTTTGATTTAAAGCAACCGAGAGATAACTGATTGACAGTTGATACGACAAGGGTTATAAACCCCAAACATATTCTCAAGAACCGTTCCACTTCAAACTTTGTGGGCAGAAACGCCTCGAATCTTGGGAAAGTAATGACAGCGTAATTACGGTAACTCCGCCACCTAGCAGAGTAGGTTATTAAAACCCTACATTTGTAGATGACAGAGGCTGGGCAACACCTTTGGAAGATCTGACCTGACCAAGAATGCTCAGGCAGATCTAGGAGACTTATGACGAGGGTCAAACCGAGCCTCGCCACGTGTCATATCTAAATTGTCTAAGCATTAAATGAAGACTGAGAAACTATAACTTTAAGGGCCAAGAGCCCCACTTTGTGCCTAAGGGCATACCTAAACCATATGTGGGAGATCGGTCCCACTCTCTAGACCACCGCAGGTCGCAACGGAGGTGGACGAGCGCAGTTCAGGCTGAGACGGCTTAGGGGGCTCAACGCAGGTCGGCCAGAGCTTCCCTTATTCGATAAATAGCCCACGTGCCTATAATAAAAGATAATTTTGGGAAATCTTAAAGATCCTGTACCCATTAAAACTCTGATCCTATCATTTAAACTACTGTGATTATCTCCTAAATAATAGGGATTGACATAAGATAATCCTTAGGGGTTACGAAACAGAGTCTTTGAAGGACACGGCACAGGATGAGAAGGACAAGACGTCCTTTTTATAAAAACCATCCCAAGGAACTACGAGAGACTTGATTTCTGATTAATTACAGGATACATAGACAACTTGAGATACATTTATTCCAAGCTCAGTCTAAAATAATTCAACACCACCCCCCTATTTAGGTTCGAAATTAGGGTTTTGATCTTGTTGTTTGTCACTAAAATTATTTTCGACCCACATTTATATACAGACGATTTCCAGCATCGTCAATATACTTTTCCCTAATTAGCAAGCCTTGGAACTCAGTATGAGACCTTCAACACAACCATGTTGAAACATCCAAGCCTTGCTCTAAGACGTCAATAAGTAAAATAAAAAAAATATTCTAAAGTACTTTGATGATCGAGTAGGATAAGATTAGTAAAGTATCAAATAATAACTATTAGTAAGATTAGTAAAATATTCTAAAGTACTTATAATAACTATTAGACGGAACGGGGAATTCTTCGGTGCACCAACCACAATATATTCGAAGCATCATTTTCAATTTCTAAAAATTCTAGAGCTTTCACTTGCATTATATGTTTATGAAATATACATAAAAACTCTGGTCGGTGCACCGGAATAATTTTCTGTAAAAACGTGCATGAAGTACTACGTACCTGCCATGAAGTGACGTCATTGTGTAAACGGTCAAAATACATGAGAACCGACAGTATTCTAGGATTACCAAAAACCCAATCATAAACTGCTTCAGTTGCAGACTTCATTGGCAAATGCCATGCACAAGCAATGGTTTTTATGCCTGTGGTCATCACTGCATTTCTCATGTACTCCTCAAACGTGGGAAGCTCATTGCTTGTAAGCCAATCCACTTGTATTTTTGAACTTCGTATATATTCGTTCCACTAAAAATAAAATAAAAATGTTAAGAAAGACAAACCCGAACGATAGCCATTAACGACAATAACACAAAAGAAATAACTGAGCGAAAAAGATAAAACGACAAAATTTATGTGGTTGAGAAAGAGTGAATATTACTATAGAAAAAAACATCATCCGTTGCATAATTTAAACTATGTTTCCATATAAATGTATTGTAATGGTGACAAGAACTATGCTGCTGAGCCTGTGTAGAAACCATTGATCAGCTGAATGGAGTCTGCTAGTGCGGAGTCCGGCATTCGATCAATTGTGTAGTCAGCAGGGTGATCGTTTGCTGAGTCTTGTGTTCAGCTGAGTTGAGTTGGTTCTCTTTATTTGGAGAACACATTTGCAAGGTTTCTCATAAAGGTTAGGGTTACTTCTGGGTGTATTTCAGTCATTTCCTGGTTTGACAGTTAAGGCTGTTAGGATTTGATTCCCAAGGTGTATAAATACCATTGTAATTGTAACTTCTCGGTAACTCTTTTGTAAATCTCTGTGAAAATAAAATATCCTCATTTGTTCGTGAAGTAGACGACACATTGTCGGAAACAATGTTAAATTCGTGTTCTTCTTGTTTTGTGCTTGTTTGATTGTTTAAATGCTTTTTCTTCACAAATCACCATGAATTCCTGACGATCCGTTATAACAAGCTGGTATCAAAGCGCCTTGTTTATCAGGAAATCAGTAATCTGTTCGAAGCAAGGTTGATTGGCACCAAGGTCATAATTGTTGCTAGGTTTTGGGATCCACGCAAGTTTTTCTGGGGTGAAAGACGTCTTCTCTAAATGTTAAAATCAACAAGTTTACAGGGAGAAACATTTTCAGTTTATGACAGATCAAGATGCATCCACTGTTGAAACAATAGGGGCTTTGGGGTCCGCTTTCAAAGTCAATAGAGGGCAGCACTGTTGAGATGGTCAGTCTAAAGGAAAAGCACATTCAACTATTATGTTTTGCTTATCAGGTGATATTATCTTTATATCTCAGCCAACAAGTTGTTGTTGAAGAAACGTCTGCTCAGTGTAAGGATGTATGAAGGTACTCAGCTGAGGGATGATCTTGATTAGCCGACTACAATATTACTTGATTTAAGGATTAATGACGTGAACATTGAACATGAGAATGCAACACTGGTGTTGTTAGCGTCGTTGCTGGCATCTTATGAGAACTTTGTAGAGTCCTTTATTGTTGAAAAGGATACAATATCATTGGAGGATTTGACATCATCTCTCCATGCAAGAGAGCTAAGACATAAGGCAGCTAAGACAGTAACAGATAGTCAAGCTGCTGGGTTGGTGGCCATGGTAGCAACAGAGGACCAAGAAACCTTGGAAAGAAGAAATCCAAGAAGGGTGGTTCCAAGGGTCCTAAGGCAAAAGGTGGTGAATGTCTACAAGGATTCAGCTGTGATTCTGAAGGGTATCAGGTAGGGGACATTGTATATCTACAAGGGTTTACTATATCAGGTTCTGGTGCTGTTGCATCATCTGAAATTCACTAGTCACAGTTGACCAAGCTGTGGCATATGAGATTGGGTCATATGAGTGTAAGAGGGATGCGGATTCTGTCTTAGCCCGATCTACTTGGGGCACATAAGTTAAAGGAGTTGGATTTTTGTAAGCATTGTGTGTTTGGGAAGTTACATAGGAGCATCAAAAAATGGACACTTGATTATATTCATTATGAATGTTGGTGCCTTCAAGAGTAGTCATTGGGTGGTCACCTATGAAGCACAGACAAATACACGGACACGTCGTATGACACAACATGGACACGGCGAATTCCAAAATTTAAGGGCACGACATGCCATTGACACGCGTTATATATATAAAAAATATAAAATATATAATAACATCATATGATGTAAATAAGATTTGTAAAAATCCGAAACACTCCGCAAATAATATATGCAATACGTAAACTCTATGAATATCTAAAATAGATATTCGACCTTTATACGGTGCCAAAAGTAAAAAAACATAATTGTAAATGACTTTCAAAATATTACAAAGTGTAAAAATGATTGTTTATCAACAAGAAACATATAAATTAGATATGCGTATTTTTGTGAAATTATAATCAAGATTGAAATCGTGTACTTTAAAGTTTCAATTGAAGAAAACCTAAATAAAGGAAAGAAAACAAATTTGAAGAAAATTGGGTTCTGGAGTCTCAGGGAGTGTCGGCGCCGTGTCCAGGAGTGTCGACAGCGTGTCGGAGGTGTGTCGGATATTAAAACTTTAAATAAAATTAATTTTATCAGCCGACACGTGTCGGTCGTGTGTTGTGTCGGAAATGTGTCTGACTCGGCGCACAACACACAGATTGAAGTGTCGGTGCTTCATAGGCGGTCACAAATACTTTGTGTCCTTTATAGATGATTATTCAATGATTGTTTGGGTAGTCATGATGAAGCATATAAGTGATGCATTCAAGCACTTCAAACAGTGGAAGGCATTGATTGAGAATCAGACTGGAGAAATATCAAAAGCCTTAAAACTGATAATGGTCTGGAATTTTGTTCGTATGAGTTTGATAAATTCTGCAAAAAATTAGTCATTGCTAGCCATCATACCATCATACACACTCCACAACATAATGGTGTTGCAGAAAGAATGAATCAACTCTTCTGGAGAGGGCAAGCTGCATGTTCTCTAATGCTGGATTGGCAAGGAGATTTTGGTCAGAGGCTATGAACACAACCTGCAGCTTAATGAATAGGGGCCTTACACATGGATCAATCTAAAAACACTACTTGAGGTGTAGTTAGGAAAGCCTACAGATTACTCTGGTCTGAGGGTTTTTGGGAGCACTGTTTATTATAATGTCAGTGAAGGTAAATTGGAACCTGGGACCAAGAATGGAGTATTTGTAGGGTATGAAGATGGAGTTAATGGGTACAAAATTTGGTCATCTACTGAAAATAAGGTTATACACAGTAGAAGTGTAGTCTTTGATGAAAATTCTATGCTCAATTCACCTGTGAAGGCCACATCTAAATTTGAAATTAGATCTAAATTTTAGAGAGTTCACAAACAGGTGTAGCTACAGGTTCAGTCAGCTGAAGATAGTCAACACTTAGAAGATCTAAATCCAAACCATTCAGCTGGACATGGGTCGGCTGATAAACAACTGAAGTTGGTCAGGAGAGTATAGCTCTCAACAGAGGTAGAAGGACCAATGTTGGGCCCCCCAAAAGGTATGGGTTTGAGGACATGGTTGGATATGCACTTCAGGTAACTGAAGATGTGGTTGGATAAGATCCATCCACCTACAGTGAGGCTGTGACATGTTCAGAGGCATCTTAAAGGCTTGCTACCAAGGGCACTGAAATTGAGCCATTTAAGAAGAATGAGCTTTGGGATCTGGCCAAACAGCCACAAGGGAAAATGGTAGTCAGTTGCAAGTGGATCTTTAAGAAAAATGAAATATCCCCTGCTGAGGGTATAAAATAGAAGACACGTTTAGTTTCTAGAGGATTTAGTTAGAAAACAGGGAGGACTACGATGAGATATTCTTACCAGTAGTCAGGCACAGTTCCATCATGGTGATACTAGCAGCAGTGACACATCAGAATCTTGAACTTGAGCAACTAGATGTGAATAGAGATTTTCTACATGGTGATGTAGTTAAAAAAGATATATGACTCAGCAGAGGGTTTCCAAGTTCCTGGAAAGGACGGGAATGTGTGTAAAATAAGAAGTTTGACAGCCATATGATCCATTTGAGCTATAATAGGTGTCCATATAACTACTGTGTTTACCAAAACAATATGAACGATGGTGCAGTCTTATATCTGGTTCTATTTGTGGATGATATGTTGTTGCTTCTGTGACAAGTCTGACATTTAAGATCTCAAGAATCTGCTCAAAGCTGAATTTGATATGAAGGATTTGGGTGAAGCAAATAAAAATTCTGGGAATGGAGATCTATAGGGATTGAAAGCAGGGGAAGCTGTTCTTATCTCAAAAGTATTATATTGGGAAGATATTATCCAAGTATTGTATGTCAGCTGCCAAACCTATAGACACTCCAATGGAACAAATCTACATCTGTTTGCTGTGCTTGCTGCATAATTAACTAAGGAGGAAGAATACAAGTCAATGGTTAGATACGCTAGTGCAATAGGTAGTCTCATGTATGCCATGGTCTGCACTAGGACTGATTTGGCTCAGGCAGTTAGTGTTGTCAGCAGGTTTATGGGTCAACCTGGAAAGGAACAGTGGAAAGTAGTGAAGAGGGTGTTCAGGTACCTTAGGGGTACATCTGATATTGGATTCATTTATGGAGGTGGTACTCAATGTTTGGTAATAGGATACGGTGGTTCTGATTGTGCTGCTGATGTGGAGAGCAGAAGATCTATGACTTGGTATGTGTTTACTTTGGGTGGTTCTGTGGTAAGTCGGAAGGAAACTTTACATGCAATAATGATATTATCTACTATTGAGGCAAAATTGATGGCAATAATAGAAGCAGGAAAGGAGGCAATCAGGTTAAAGTGGCTAGTAAATAATATGGGTCTGCATCATGATCATCTTGAGGTGTATTGTGACAGTTAACATTCAATATGCTTGGCTAAGGATCAACTTCATCATGAGCGAACCAAACACATTGATATCAGGTACCATTTTTTGAGGAAGGAGATGAGGCTCAAGGTAAAGAAGATCAACACTGATATCAATCCTGCTGATATGTTCACTAAGTCTGTTCCAAACAATATGTTTCAGTTGTGTCTGGACTTGCTGAACATCCAAAGCTGTTAATTTGTATCTGGAATACTCAGCTGAAGTGGGGTTTCTGCTGAGGTATTCAAATCTGAATAAACAAGGAAGTCTGACACTTGGTTGTGTATCTGGTTTGTCAGTCTGCATGGAGTTCAAGTCAATGTGGAGTTTTGTAATGGTGACGTGAACTATATGCTGAGTCTGTGTAGAAACCATTGGTCAGCTGAATGGAGTCAGCTGGTGCTAAGTCTGGCATTCAGCTGTGTAGTCAACAGGGTGATCGTCTGCTGAGTCTAGTGTTCAGCTGAGCTAAGTTGGTTCTCATCAGCATTACTTGGAGAGCACGTCTGCATGGTTTCTCATCTTGGTTAGGGTTACTTCTGGAGGTATTTCAGTCATTTCCTGGTTTGACTGATAAGGCGGTTAAGGTTTGATTCCAAAGCCCGATAGAAACCATTGTAATTGTAACATCTGGGTAACTCTTTAATTTGTAACTCTCTGTGAAAACTAAATATCATCGTTTTTTCGTGGAGTAGTCGACACATTGTCGAAAACCACGTTAAATTTGTATTTTTCTTGTTTCGGTGTTTGTTTAATTGTTTAAATATTCGTTTTTCTACCAAATCACCATCAATTTCTGACGATCCGTTATAACAAACAACAAAGATTAATGTCATAATTACATACCGTTTCCCTTTGGTGGTAAATTGCATAGGGTTTTCCATGTTGCAGGGCATAGCTGTCGAAATCGTCACATAGTTTCTTAAAAGCCTTAAAAGAAATAATCATGCATTCTGGCAGCCGATCGATTTTACTCGCATCCCACCTGAAAAAGCTTAAAGGTAGTCCCTCCATCATCCAATATTTTAAATATACTTAAAATATATCACTAGTTTCAACCCAACAATTTTTATTTTTTTTATTCGTCTTTCATATTTTAGATTTTAAGGTTTTAATTTAGGTGTATTCCTTACAAGTGTGACACATTCTAATCAATTACAAAACAACTTATAATAGATGGATTTTTTTTTAATATTCTAAAATGTCCTTCCATGATTTATTTGTGTTGTCTATGATTGTATAATTAATATATTTCTCATTGTTTTGCTTATTGATGATACGGGGATTAACTCCTCCACGTGGAATTATCTGATTGGTCCAGCTGGCAAGTGGAGAAATCTGTGTTGGTCATCCACATCGGTCGATCTGAGGCGTACCGGTAAAAGGCATTTGCTCGGGGATTCTACAAGTGTCCGAGCTCGAACACTTGTGTCGGTGTTTATCGACCCGATACCATAGACTTCAGTCTAGGCTCCTGGGCCCACATTCAACAGGTTACTTGGGCAAGGAGGCAAGGCCCATTTAAGGGTAATAACGTCAGTATACTAAACCGCCCCAAGTTTAGGGCAGAAGAAGGACATGTGCCTATAAATACACCATTCCAGGAACTACGTAAGGCTTGATTCCTGGACAAGATACAGGATACGTAGGCAATCCAAGATAAATTCTTGGACTCAGCCATTAAACACCCAAAACACTATCTTTTACCCATTTACAGTCATTCGATCCCTTTTACAGCTTACAAGTGGCCCCGATTTATCAGCGGTGCATTATTTGGCATCATCATTTGGCGCCAGAAGGAGGGCCTTCTACCGGTGAGTTGGTAAAGAAATCGCATGGCACCACCAGCAAGGAAGAAACCGGCGAGCAGTAAGAACATGCAGATCGAAGAGCACACGGATATAGATCCAGCGGGGGTTCCATCTTAGATTCAAGAAGTCCCCACTGGATCTAGACCCGCAGTTGCAGATCCATCCAGGCCTCAGCTTCCCCCACAGCTGCAAGATATGGCAGATCACTTAGCATCTTTAGATGAGGACGCCCTGAAGAGGGTGGTGGCGTCGGCATTCATAGGTAAGGGAATCTGTACTCCCCCTGAAGAACATTTGTTGGACCCTCTGAGTCGTAAGGAGGCTGATAAGGCTAGGGGGAAGAGGCCTGTCGAACTTCATGAAGAACATGAGGAAGACGCAATTGAAATCAGCGTGACTAACGCTCACAGACGTCCTGGACAAGAAAGCCAACAGCGGCAGGTCGAGGAGAGTATCCGAAATGAGTTCAACCGCATAATAGGAAAGGAACAGGTCACAGAATGGCTCGAATCGCCATTTAGTCCTGAGATAGATATACACGACGATGAGAGTCATTCAATCCGCCAAGGATGGAACCTTATGACGGTACTACGGACCCAGAGGACCATCTATATCGATATATATCGTTGATGAGGTTGAGTAACGCAAATGATGCCATGAAGTGTCGTGCCTTCGACACGTTGCTCACAGGTCGAGCTCGTGAGTGGTTCCACAAGCTACGCCCCGGGTCGATCTCAAGTTTTTTGCAGCTGGGACAAAAATTTCGAGATGCTTTTATTGGGAATAAGAAGTTCCACCTCAGTGCTACACACCTCATGAATATCAAGCAAGATAAAGGAGAGTCGACTATCGACTTCATGAGACGTTTTAATCTTGAGGCCATGAAAGTGCATAACGCTAGTGATGCACTACAGGTAAATGCTTTCGTTGGAGGTCTGCGAAATATGAAGTTGTATGACAAGTTGTCTAAAACGATGCCGAATGATATGGACGAATGTGTGAACATAGTCCATAAGTTTTGCCAAGGTGAAGAGGCAGTGCGTTTGCACACCATCTCACTTGGCCTCAATTCGAGGAATGATTCCCGAAGCCAGACCAAGGGTCAGCCTAGGGTCGGAATGAGGAAAGCAAGACCAATGTCTTTGATCGATTGATAGCTCCGATCTCGGATCGGCTTGGAAAGAAAGGGAATCTGAAAGAACGAGATTTTATACCCCTCAATCGATCTAGGGGGGAGGTGCTGGCGATTATGATCAAAAAGAATATTGCCCGAACACCCAAGCCGATGTCCAAGGACCCTGAGAAAAGGAAAAATACTCACAAGTATTGCGACTATCACATAGATGTGGGACACGATACGGAGGAATGTTTCGATTTGAAGAGAGATATCGATGCCTGTATTCAAGAGGGTCGGTTGGATGAGGTGATTGATAGGGCAGAGAAGGACGAGCCAAAGGGCCGTCGTGAGTATAAGAGAAA
Source organism: Gentiana macrophylla (assembly GCA_026214975.1). Classification (NCBI taxonomy): domain Eukaryota; kingdom Viridiplantae; phylum Streptophyta; class Magnoliopsida; order Gentianales; family Gentianaceae; genus Gentiana; species Gentiana macrophylla. The sequence continues at coordinate 20,462,712 of CM047812.1, read as the reverse complement.
GAGCTATAACGGAAAGAAGGATCGATCTCCGCACCGTGACAATCGGAGCCGCCGAGACAGGTCATCTGAACCGACATCCAGGGATAACCGTCGGGATGACCCTCGGGGAGATCAGAACCGAGATCCTCATCGGGACAATCGCGTCGGGTACGACGTTAACACAATTGTTGCAGAACATGAGTCGGATCGACCTCGATCCAGTCGGTATTCATCGGACAGATCGAGGGAGTCAAAGAGGATCAAGTTTACGACGGAAGTAAGTTACGGACCCAAGGATGACGTTCCGAGTTCCCATAGTCATAGCGAGGGATTGGTGATCGAGGCGGTGATAAGCCGAGGTCGAATAAAAAGAGTTTGTGTCGACAGTGGAAGCGCCGTCAATATCCTCTACTACTCAGCCTTCAAAGCCATGAGGTTGAAAGATGAAGACATTGTTCCGTTATCTACCCCTTTATTTGGGTTTACAGGGCAGGCCATCCACCCCGTCGGGTCGATCAATTTGTTAACTACGATCGGAGATGGGGAAAAAGGTCGAACAATGGAAATGACCTATGTCGTAGTTAAGGCCCCTTCAGGGTACAACGCGATATTAGGTCGACCAGCTTTATACGATCTCAGAGCCATCATCTCGACATTCCACAACAGCATGAAGTTCCCACCTGGTATGGAACCCATGAAGTCAAAGGAGATATCGAAGTAGCCGAGGAGTCAGAGCACAGTTACGATTAAAGAAAAAGGGTCGAGGCGAGTCTTTGGTTGAGGAGTTGATACGAGGAGGAGGAAGATCGGAGCTGGGTGTCCATGAGACCCAATGAGAGGAGGTTCGAGTGTGGAAGGAGGAAGAAGGCGGCCAAGGGTCCGGATCGGGAAGTGGATACCACACCCGACATGAAAGCCTTGGTCGACCTCTAGCCCGAGTATTGAGGCGTTTTTCGCTTGGAAGGCGGATGACATGCCAGTGCTGTCGGCGGACATAGCCGTGCATCGACTTAATGTCGACCCAAAAAGAAGCCGATACGGCAAAGAAGAGGAACCTTGCTCACGAAAAAGGAAAGAAGCGATAAGGAAGGAGGTTGACAAATTGCTGGTTGCCGGAATCGTGAAAGAGATATTCTACCCGGATTGGTTAGCCAATCCAGTGTTGGTTCGGAAGCCAGATCAGAGCTGGCGGATGTGCGTCGATTTTACAGATCTTAACAAAGCATGCCCTAAGGATTCATATCCGCTTCCAAAGATTGATCAGTTGGTCGACTCGACACTGGGCTTCGAGATATTTGGTTTTCTCGATGCGTACAGGGGGTATTATCAAATCTTCATGGACCCCCAGGACTCGGAAAAAACCGCGTTTATCATAGAATTTGGTACGTTTTGCTTTGTAACAATGCCATTTGGCTTGAAGAATGCAGGGCCACCTATCAAATAGCCGTCAATAAAATTTTCAAGGGGCAGATAGGTCTAAATATGGAGGTTTATGTTGATGATTTATTGATCAAGAGCAAGTCAATGGGACAGTTTCTTGTTGATGTCAGAGAGGTCTTTGAGGTACTGCGGGCCGCAAACATGAAGCTTAACCCAAAGAAATGTACCTTTGGAGTTCGATCTGGAAAATTTCTGGGGTACATGATATCGCGAGAGGGTATCAGAGCTAACCCCGATAAAATCGAGGCCCTCAGGACCATGCCTACGCCTCGTAACGTAAAGGAAGTGCAGCGACTAACGGGTCGGATGGCGGCTCTCAATCGATTCTTGTCGGTATCAGCGCAAAGAGCCCTACCATTCTTCAAGATATTAAAGAAAGCGAGTCCGTTCTAATGGTACGAGAAGTGTCAAAGAGCATTTGACGATTTAAAGGAGTATCTGTCTGACTTACTAACGCTGTCTTCACCTCGAGAAAGAGAGAAACTCCTGGTCTATCTAGCAATTTGTGAAGAGCGGTGAGTGCAGTATTAGTTCGAGAAGGAGATCAGGGACAGATCCCAGTGTATTTTATGAGCAAAGCGTTGCATGGACCCGAGATCAGATACACACCGGCTGAAAAATTGACATTAAGTTTGGTTCATGCATCGAGGAAATTGAAACCCTACTTCCAAGCACACCCCATCGCTGTGGTCACCGACCAGCCTCTGAAGCAGATTTTGGCGAAGCCCGAGACATCGGGTCGATTGGCCAAGTGGTTTGTCGAGCTAGCTGAATACGATATTGAGTTTCTACCTCGAACAGCCATTAAGGGTCAAGCACTAGCAGACTTCATAGCAGAAGGATTGTCAATTCAGTTGGAACAGGATAAGCAATCTTCAGATGAGCAATGGACCATCCATGTCGATGGTGCCTCGAGTAGAGAAGGAGCTGGGGCTGGTTTGTTATTGGTTAGTCCTAAAGGAGAAGAGTTCCCTTATGCTCTGCGATTCGAATTCAAGGCTACAAACAACGAAGCTGAGTATGAGGCAATGATCACGGGTTTGAAGCTGGCTTTGAAATTGGGGGTCGAGAACCTCTAGGTGTACAGTGACTCTCAGCTCGTAGTAAATCACATACGGGGAGAGTATGAGGCCAAAGAAGAATCTATGAAAAGTTATCTGAGAGTGGTTCAGGGGCTGATGTCAAAGTTCAAAGCGGTTCGTGTCGAGCAGGTACCCCGAAGTGAAAAATAAGCGGGCCGATGCGTTGTCTAAACTCGCATCAAATTTCAAATCAAAGAAGAAGGTTCTGGTAGAGATGTTAGCGGAGCGAAGCTATAACGAAGTTGACGTGCAACCAGTGTTTCATGGATCGACCTGGATGGATCCGATAGCGTTATTCTTAAAAGGCGGAATTCTCCCGTCGATAAGTCTCGAGCCAGGAAGATCAGCCGCAAGCCTCGAGGTACTCACTACTCGACTATGTGCTTTATCGAAAATCGTTTGTAGCACATTGGCTACGATGTGCATCGGAAGATGAGGAGCTTATCTTCTCGAGGAAATACATCGGGATTTGTGGTAACCATTGCGGAGCTCGAATGTTGGCAAGAAAATGCGGTGGCGAGGCTATTTTGGCCTTCGATGCGAAGGATGCCAATCAAGTGGTGATGAGATGCAGGGCTTGTCAGGTACATGACGTAGTGACCCACCAACAAGCGCGAGAGATGAGTGCCATCGAGTCAGTATGGCCTTTCGATGAGTGGGGGGTCGATATAGTCGGGCCTTTGCCTCGAGCTCCGGGCAATTTCAAGTATGTTGTAGTCGCGGTTGATTATTTCACGAAATGGGTCGAAGCCAAGGCTCTAACTGACATCAGAGCTCAGACCATCAAGAAGTTTCTGTGGGAAAACATTTTGTGCAGGTTTGGAATTCCCAAGTATCTGATATCGGATAATGGGACTCAATTTCTAGATGATCGCGTGCAGGATTGGCTCAAAGAGTTCAGGATCGAACATAGAAGGACATCGGTGGCTCGACCTCACCCAATGGGACAGTCGAAGCGGACAAACAGAACAAATCAAGTTTGGGTTGAAGAAAGCGGTTGGAAGGCGAGGGTCGAGATTGGGCGGCTCGATTTACAAAGATATCGTGGTCGTAGAACAGCACCCAATTCAGCTACCCAGGAGACTCCATTCGCTATGTCTTATGGATGCGAAGCAGTGATACCCACGGAGATCGGACTGGCCTCACCTCGAATTCTGGCATATAACGTTGAAACGAACGCCACCGACCTGCTTCAAGAGAAGGATAACGTTGAAGAGAAGAGAGAGGTAGCGGCATATCGAATGGCGAATTATAAAAGAAAGATATCACAATATTATAATGCGAGGGTAAAATACAAATATTTCCAAGTGGGGGACCTCGTATTGAGGAAGAACGAAGCCAGCAGGCAGGACCCAATAGGCAAGCTCGAGCCGAATTGGGAAGGACCATATAAAATTCTGAAGGTGCATCCAAAAGGGTCATATCAGTTGGGGAGATCGGACGGCAGCACAGTGCCCCGGACGTGGCACGCCACCAATCTCCGGAAATACTACGTTTAAGTTGTTTATTCAATTTATGACATTCGCAACTTCAATTTTTAGTTACTTGTAATATGTCGATGTGACAGTTGCTTTTAATGCCTTTTAATCAAGTAATTTTCTTTTCTAAATTGTGCTTAACATACATGCTTATGTAAAAAAGAAAAGGAGGCTGGAAGGAAAAAAGACCAAAAATCGACCCCTACAAAAGACCTCGACACGACAGAGTCGGAGCAATATGGTGAATAAAGCCAAGTCACTGACAATGCTTATGTCACCTCCATCCTGCAATCCCTCGACACGAAGGGGTTAAGACGGAAAAGTGAATAAAGCCAAGTCACTGACAATGCTTAAATCACTTCCGAGCTGCGCACCATCGACTCGATGGAATTATAGCAAAATGGGAAAAAGCCAAGTCACTGACAGCGCTTATATCACTCCCAACCTGCCAACAACCCACGACGCAAGGCAGGCAAAAAATCCCACGTTGGATACCCAACTCGACCAAATCACAAGCACCACGATATGCGACAGTTGAGTATGAACTTCTTAAATTCGATGCCCATATAAGCCTGATAAGGCAGGACAATCGAATCGAGCTCCGACCAGATAGCCAAGTCAAGCCAGTAAGGCAGTACAATGCTAGGTCGACTCATATTCAAGTGTACCACGAGTCATGAACTCGTACTACACTTCGAAGGGCCAGCAGGGGAATTAAGTCCGAAGGACTACACCCCATAAGGCAGCATTTTTGAGGGAATTAAGTTCAAAGGGACTACACCACTACACCCTGAACAAACGATCGATAAGAAACAAAAGACATTCAATTAAAAGCATAAATTCAAATCTGAAGATCAAAATGCAAAATTGAAATGTCAGAATTTACAAGATCGGATAGACAAAATGCAAGTTCAGACAAATAAAATCATAAAAAGTTATTACAACCAAATTGAATCGAAGTACTTAAAGAGACAGAGAAAATAGCATCAGGCGGCAGACTGGTTCGAGGTCGAAGCATTGGGATCGGCTTGTTCTTCAGGCTCGACGTTTTCTGCACCATCATTGTCTAAGGCAGGGGTCACGTACTTCTCATATAAGGAGACGCCGGTCTTGAACTCATTGAAATATCGTCCGTAACGAGGAACGGCCTCTGGATCATATAGGTAGGGTTTCAAAATGGCAGACACGTCAAAGTTTGGATCGACCTCTTTGACTTGGTCAATGGCCATGGTAAACCCCCCCTTCATGCCCTGGGTCATGAGCAACGTCAGGTCAACTTCAAGCTCTTTTGAGGCCAAGAAGTCCCGCTTGGCGGTTTCCGCTCGAGTCGTTAAATCATCGAGGAGGGACTGGACGTTGGTACGAGCCTTGAGTGCTTCCGCCAGATCGGTTCTTGTCCCCTCGAGCTCCGACTTCACATGCGCCAGCTCCGATCTCACCTTCGCCAACTCAGAATCTCTAACGGATATGTCTTTACGGGCCTTCGACAATTCGTCTCGGGAGGCAGCCAAATCAGATTCAAGCTTGGCGCGCCGCTCATCCAGCTTGTTGATCTTAGCCTTCTGCTTCTCGATGTCGGAAGTCAGTTTGGCTATGGTCTCTTTTTGTTCCTCCATAACGGCAGACGGAGACTCGATCTTACTGATAGCCACCTTGGTCGTCAACCGAGCCTAAAAGACAGAAATGTTAATTCGAGACCCGAAACCGAAATCGACAAAAAGTTTAAGAAACCGCAGGAAAAGAATAAAGACTTACCGCTCGAATAATCTTCAAGTGATACTCACTGAGCTCCTCCGGAGTCATGGCCTCCATCTCGGCGAGGCTCATGGCAGGGAGAGCCTCGACCCCACCTGAAGTCTGAGGCGGAAGAATTCGAGCCTCTTTTCTGATTCCATGCCTTACAGCCGTCGTCTTTTGTCGTTTTCTCGAAGCGAGGTCCGCGATCTGCCTCGCTCCGTCACCTGGGCATCGTCGGGTTGCCCCCTCAGAATATCCGACGTCGATGCAGGAGTGGGAGCTCGAGAAGGAGTTCCCTGACCTCCAGAAACCACTTTACCAGGTACAGAAGCCTGAGTCAGAGCCTTCGACCCGATACCGGCTAGTTCCTGGATCTTCTTCGGGTCTGTCTTCTTGGGATCGGGCATTTTGCCTAAGGTGTCCATTTTTGAGAAATACTCCACTGTGTACAGAGAAAGGTCGACATCAGAATGCAGTAAAAAAGAAATAGAAGAAAAAAAAAATGCAAAGCACACAAGTGTAACAGCTCGACAGAGTAAGTAAGTGTCCTACGCAACACTCGGACATCTTCATCAAGCTCCAGATAAGCGCCCGGGCCAGCTGTCTCGATATCAGCATAGGGATACAGTGAATGCAGGTTTCGAGTGGCGATGTCGGGATGAGCGATCTCGAGAGCCCCACACCCGTCAGGGTTATCGGGTCCGAGCTTTGTCATGCCATTTTAAAGGGTGTTATACCAAGTGTAGACATCGATGTCCACCAACCCGTGTCGAATAAAGAAAAACTGGGTCTTCCACTCACCCTGAGACGAAGTTACCTTCCTCACAAATTCCGACGTGAGAGGACGTTTCTGAAAAGTATACCATCCCGCATCTTGTAGACTTTGGATGGCGTAGTATTGACGGAATAGTCGAACCGAGAACTCGACCTTGGCGACTCGACACGCCAGCACAAATCCCATAACGCTCCTAATGCCATTTGGAGCAAGTTGTGGAACGCTGATCTTGTAGTGTCGAAGAACCTCGATAAGACACGGGTCGAAGGGGAACCTCAACCCCTCCTTCAACTGTGCCTCGTAAATAGCGCAGAATCCGGGAGGAGGGTCACAAGCAAACTGAAATTGACCATGCGATACCATGATGCTTGAAGAAGAATAGGGTATGCCATATCGAAGGTAGATGGTCTTGGCTTTCTCCGGGGTTAGACTGGAGATGCACCCGTACGGCCCTTGGCCTCTCATCCTCGTTTGACGTTTGGTGGTGGGTCGAGGAGACGATTCTTCTTCTCCTCCCTCTTCTTCTTCTCCGGTAGCTCTCTCACCGGAGGCAGATGGTCGCTCAGAAACTGTCTCCTCAGAGGATTCCTCTTCCACAACAATTTCCTCTCTATTTTGTGAATCACTATCGCTACTAGACATGGAATCAATAAGAGATACAGAAAATAAAAGACAAAAGAGTTCGAATAGATTGGGGCTTACTTGCGTTTTCTGGAGAAACTGAGACAAACAATGGCAAATGAGAGAGTGCAAAGTCTTGGGCTCCTTTTATGCTAAGAAAATCTCCAAATGATTTGAAAGGGTAGGATTTTGGGGCAGTTATAGAAGCGAAAACGCGACAATCAAGGGCCAAATCTCCACGCGGCCCAATAAGAGACGCTTCGTTTCCTGCACCAATTAATGCTGACAGTGTGACGTCATCCTATAACCGCCTATACCGATTAAGAGTGACAGCTGTTTTCCCGCCTAAAGAGCACCACGTGTCGGAAAGGTTATTCAAATCTTCAGATCCGATCTCAGCATTCGAGATGAGCTTCCCTCCGATCTGGGGGGCTTATGATGATACGGGGATTAACTCCTTCACGTGGAATTATCTGATTGGTCCAGCTGGCATGTGGAGAAATCTGTGTTGGACATCCACATCGGGTCGATACGAGACGTACCAGTAAAGGCCGCTGCTCAGGGGGGATTCTACAAGTGTCCGAGCTCGAACACTTGCGTCGGTGTTTATCGACCCGATACCATAGACTTCAGTCTAGGCTCCTGGGCCCACATCCAACAGGTTACTTGGGCAAGGAGGCAAGGCCCATTTAAGGGTAATAACGTCAGTATACTAAACCGCCCCAAGTTTAGGGCAGAAGAAGGACATGTGCCTATAAATACACCATTCCAGGAACTACGTAAGGCTTGATTCCTGGACAAGATACAGGATACGTAGGCAATCCAAGATAAATTCTTGGACTCAGCCATTAAACACCCAAAACACTATCTTTTACCCATTTACAGTCATTCGATCCCTTTTACAGCTCAACCTTAGATTACACGTGGCCCCGATTTATCAGTGGTGCATTATTTGGCATCATCACTTATTATTGTTGGCATCCAGCTTGGGGTGGTTTTTTAAACAATATCAAGTGGGATCTTGTCCTTTTTTTTTTTTCCACAATGAAAGACGATGTGTTGATCCTAGAAATTGATCGATACACATAATTTATAATATTCATTATAAATTAATTCATTACTAAGTTAGTGAATTAATTTTTTTTTTCCCAACACACTGTGAATTAATGTTAAATAAGGATAATATTGAATTAAGAACGTTTATGGAAACCTACCTATATCATTTACGGATTGTAACTGGAGGGTTAATTAATATGTATACAATGACTATATGAATTCTGAATTACTGAGTAAGAATAAGTAGTAGCTATAATTGTTAAAGTTCACTCCCGGAATTACGGTGGGATAATTCCAGGATTGATACTTTGAATGAAATAATAAACGAGTTGTTTATTTTATTTGTAATATTACAGCTATAGATCCATGATCCTTATGTTGGTTCCCACTATGCTAGGTGAAATATGGTTTCATGACTTTGTTATATTAATTAAATAAAACAATGAATAAGGCAAAGAAAGTGAGGGCTTCCGGCGTGAGAGCGGCTTCCGGCGGGCATGAAATAGGGAGACATTGGAACCTGTTGGTTTTCAAGCAGAATTACGAGTGGTTGTTCGGTGACTGGGACAGGTTCTCAACTAGTTGTATATTCCCAACTAGTTGTGAGCTAGCTGACATGTGGAGGACCTTCGGTGCTTATGGTAAAGTGGTGGATGAAGAAGAACTTGAAACAGCCATGAAGCTAAGAGAAAAGGAAAGAATCCATAGAAGAGAATTTTCTGATTTTATTTTGGAATATTCATTCTGATACATTCAAGAAATTTTTGGGATCTAGTCCATATATACCCTTTGACTATTTACATACATAGAAGACTAGTGTTATGATTGGATACAATGATGTCACTCCAACCAATAGCACCATTTCAAAGTGCCAACTCAGCTTTCTATACTTTCATTCTCTACATCCCCCCTCAAACCTGATCCTGCATATAGTGTAGTCCCAAATTACTTATTAACTGTCTCAATTTGATGCTGTCTAATGCCTTGGTGAACATATCAGCTAGCTGCAATTCAGACCTTATAGGCAAGGGTTTGATAATCCCCTTCAAGTATTTCTCCCTCACAATGTGACAATCTATCTCTGTGTGCTTTGTTATCTCGTGAAAAACTGGATTCTCAGCTATGTACACAGCACTATTGTTGTCACAAAACAGTGGCACAACTTTATTATGTTGGACTTGCAAACTACTCAGCAACTACAGAATCTATTGCACCTCACAAGTTGTTGCAGCCATTGATCTATATTCTGATTCTGAGCTACTTTTTGGCACAATAGTTTGCTTCTTTGATTTCCAAGATATCAAGGATTTCCCCACAAAAATGCAAAACCTAGTCACAGACCTTCTTGTCTCTTCACACCCTGCCCAATCAGAATCAGGAAAGGCTTTCAAGGTTAGCTCATTGTTTGCAGGGAACTTGATGCCTTGACCTGGACTCCTTTTTACATATCTAAGCAACCTTTGTGCAGCTTTCATATGGTAAATAGTTGGTGCATAAAGAAATTGACTGAGTTGCTGGGCTGCAAAGGAGATATCTGGTCTTGTTATTGCTAAGTACAACAATTTTCCAACAAGACTCCTGAACAAGGTGTTACTTGGCAATAATTTTGAATCTTGATGTGTCAGTTTTTGAGAACAATCCATACGACAAGTGGCCGGTTTACATCCCAATAGGACTTGTTTTTCCAATAGTTCTAAGGTATGTTTTCTTTGATTTAGAATGAGCCCCTCCTTGGACCTGGCCCCCTCAATGACCAAGAAGTATTTGAGGGGACCGAGATCCTTGATTTGAAAATTCCGATCCAAAAACCTTTTGATGGAGTCCACCTTAGTCCTGTCTTTACCAGCTATAACCACATCATCAACATATACCATAAGGCAGTAAAAGCAGTGGGGGAATGCTTGGTGAAGAGGCTGTGATCATGAGGTGATTGAATGTATCCCTGATGTAAAAAGGCAGCAGTGAGCTTGATGTTCCATTGCCTATTAGCCTGCTTCAAACCATAGAGAGACTTTTGGAGTTTACAAACCTTAGAAGTGGGAAATCCTAGAGGTGCCACCATGTACACCTCTCCATTGAGATCACCATGAAGGAAGGCATTGTTGATGTCTAATTGTTCCAAGATCCAATTTTTGGAAACCTCCACAGCAAGAAGAAGTCTGATGGTGGTCATTATAGCAACAGGACTAAATGTGTCTTGATAGTTTATCCCCAACTGTGGAGTGTAGCCTTTAGCGACCAATCATGCCTTATACCTCTCCACTGAATCATCTTGCTTGTATTTTACCCTGAAAACCCATTTGCAGCCAATAGGAACCTTGTTGAGAGGTAGGTCAACCAAGATCCAATTGTTGTTTCTTTAGAGGGCATCAATTATAGCATGCATAGCAGCTTGCCACTCTGGTACCTGCACAGCCTCATAATAGGATTTTGGTTCTGCAATAACAGACATGTTTAACACATAGGATTTTTATTTTGGTGCCACATGATCATAGGACATGACTTTATGAAGAGGGTAGTTGGAAGAAGGAGGAAGAGAAGATGAGGAAAGCAAGCTGGTGTGATATTGTTGTAACCATTGGGGAGGTCTCCTGTCCCTTGAGGAATGCTTAGTAGGTACAAGATTAGGGACAACATTAGGATCAGGTTTAGGTTCAGGATTAAGAACATGTTCAGGAGTGAAGACATGGGTGAGGAAGGTGGAGAGGGAGGAGGTGTAGATGATTGTGGGATGGCAGTATAGGAATTTTGGGCAGGAAATTTTGGATCTGGAGAATGATTTGTGGAAGAGGGAAAAACAGAAGAGGAAAGCTATGGATCATTAGTGAAGGTGAGGAAAGGGAAAATGTCTTCATGGAAAACAACATCCCTTGACAGAAAGATGTCTTTAGTGTATAGATCAAGAAGGATGCTAGCTTTTGAAGTTGAAGAATTTCCAAGATAGCAACAGGGTTTAGCCCTTGGATCAAATTTAGATTTTGTTGGATCTGTGATGGTGGCATAGGATAGACACCCAAAAACTTTCAAAGTGTCATAAGTAGGGTCTTTATGTAGGAGTTTTTGATATAGAGAAGACTACTTAAGAATGGGAGTAGGCAACTAATATTTTAGAAAGACGGCATGCTTAATGTCAAAACCCCAATATTCTAAAGGGACATTAGAGTGTAATCTTAGACTTCTAGCCACCACTAGAATATGTTTACCTTCTAATATCCCATTTTGTTGTGGGGTATGTCTTACACTTTGTTGGTGTCTAATGCCTTTCTCTGAATAAAAATCAGTGAGTTCAAATTATTTCCCATTATCAGTTCTAAGACTGAGCGAGTATCATTTCATAATTTTCAGGTTATGAAATGTTTAACTTCAGATTGGTACTGTGATTTTCAGGTTAAACTGAGCGAGTATCATTTCATAATTTTTTTGATTAAGTGTTTAACTTCAGATTAAATTGCATCAAGTAGATCTAGCAATATCTAGAATGATCATCCACAATGGTAAGAAAGTATCTTTGATTCAGAATGGTAGGCTACATATAAGGCCCCTAGATGTCTACATGCACAATATCAAAGTAAGAAACAGAAGAAGTACTACTTAAGGGAAAATTGAGTCTATTTTGCTTAGCTAGGGGACACATGGGACAATGAACATCCAGGGAGCACAAACATCAACATTATTTTCTTTAACTAACTGAAGCCTTTTATTTGAAGGGTGTCCCAGCCTACAGTGCCAAAGCCAAAAAGATGATGTTGTGCCAACAAAGTGAATGAGTAGAGGATTGGATGGAAGAAGCCAGGTGGAAGCTTTGCCATAAGAGGAGCAAGGAGCAGAAGGCAGATTTCTATAAGCAGCAGATAGGTGATACAAGCCATGAGACTCCTTAGCTGTACCAATAACTGTCAAAGTCCTCATGTCCTGAATAAGACAAATATATGAATGGAAAACCACGGAATATTTAGGATTTCTAACCAAGGTGCTAAGAGACAGTAGATTGAAAGAAACAAAAGGAACACAAAGCATATTGAATAAGGTATGGTCGGAATTCAAATGCACAGTACCAATGTAGGTGATAGGGACATCCTGACCATTAGGCAAATAAATAGTTTTGCCTAAAACAACAGTATAATGAGTGAAAACAGACAAGGAATAGGCCACATGATCAGTAGCATCTGAATCCAAATCCAATCTATTAAACAAGATTGAGAAACAATACATTTATCCCTCTGTGAAAAGTCAGCATTCAGAATGGCAGCTGAGACCTGATATGGTGAGTTGCTATTCCCATATGTTTGAGTATTTGATGGCCCTGCACCCTGCATTTGAAAGGACTGAAATAATTTCCTCACTTCTCTACATTGTTCAGGAGTAAATGTAGAAGATCCTCCCTCAAGTGGATCTGTGGATTTAACAGCAACAAGAGGCAATGCCTCTGGATCCTCACAGTCACTTTGAACCAAGTTAGCCTACCTCATTGGCTTAAAGTTCGGTGGAAAACCATGTTTCCTATAACAATTATCCTTTGTGTGGCCACACCTGTTACAGTAAGTACATTGCATAAACTTCCTGTTTGAACTGTCATGCACATAACTGGTTGTTGCTGCATTTTGAGTAATCATAGATCTTCTAGGTGGTTGTTGCCTGACAAAATGTCCTTGTGATTACTACTACATAGGCATAGGAGTAGTATTGTGATCGGTTCCATGATGAATTTGCCTTTCAAACTTCACAGCAATGGCAAATGCTTTATTGATATCAGGAAGAGGTTGCATTAAAACACCTTAGATTTCACCGGTTCAAAAGACTCATTGAGACCTATAATGAAACGAATTACATAATTAGCTTCGATGTAGTTATGGAAGATCTGATTATTCAGGCCATAAGGACAAGAAGGAATCGGTCGAATCATAGTGGATTCTACCCAAAGGATCTTCAATTTAGTGTAAAATTCATTAACAGTACTGGTACCCTGTCTCAAAGCAAAGACATCCTTTTGAATATCAGCCACACGAAATGAATCACCGGTTGAGAAACGGATATGTAATTCATTCCATACCTCTCAAGCTGTGTTTGACCACATAACACTTTATGCAATCGGAGGAATCACAGAATTCAAAATCCATGAGAGCACCATATTGTTGACTTGCATCTAGATTGCAAGCAATCTGCTATCATATTCCGGTATAGGAACACTGCCGTCTACCTGTCTAAGCTTGTTCTTCGACAGAAGCACCATACACATAGCTCTGCTCCAACCGTGATAATTTCTCTCACAAAGCAATGGTTGAATTAGAAGAACTGAAGGATTTTCATTTGGATGTAAGTACAGTGGATGAGATGGAGTAATTTTTGCAATTTGAGCTGGATTTTGTCTCGGATTCATTGTTGAACAACCGAAGATTAATCAAAAAAGGAAGAAAAGGACATCAATTACAGATCACAACAAATCACTGCTCTGATACCATGAAGAAGAACTTGAAACAGCCTTGAAGCTAAAAGAAAAGCAAAGAATCCATAACAGAGAATTTTCTGATATTATTTTGGAATATTCATTCTGATACATTCAAGATATTTTTGGGATCTAGTCCTTATATACCCTTTGACAATTTACGTACAGAGAATACTAGTGATATGATTAGATACAATGATATAGAGAATACTAGTGATATGATTAGATACAATGGTGTTCCTCCAACCAATAGCTGCATTTCAAAGTGCCAGCTTATCTTTCTTTACTTTCATTCTCTACAGTGGATGTGTACATTTCCTTCAAGCGGACTGCAAAAGGTAGCAGGTTTGGGTATGTAAGATTCAAGGATTGTTCCCAACCTGATCTCTTGGAAATGAAGCTAAATGAGATTTGGCTTGGTACATACAAACTCAGGGTTAATAAGAGCAAATACAAAAGATGTGCTCTTAGAACTTCTTTTGAAAAACCAAAGATTAATGACCATAAACCTTATGTTCGAAGTGCTGATCGGGTAGAAGACAAAAGCTACAAGGAGATTTTGAATAAAGACCTTCCTCACTCTCAAATTGTAAAAATGGACCACCTAAATGCTGCCAGCCCTTTCAAGTCTTCAGAAGGAGACAGTTCCTCACCATCTTCTCTATGCTTAAGCTTGGAGATCTCTGAAGTGGGTTGGCTCTCCAAATGTCTGGTAGGTGAACTTTGCATCTCTTCGCTCCTAAATAATGTTGCTCAGCTCTTGGAAAATGAGAACCTTGAGGTTGTCTCTGTGAAACCGTTTGGTGGACGGAGAGTTCTCATGGAATGTGACTCTCTTGAAAGTAGACACAAGCTGCTATCTTCGCTTGACTCGTTTCGTCAATGGTTCGCCTAGGTGGAACCTTCGAACCGCAAGTTTTCATCAATAGGAAGAACTTCAAGTCTTAAGTGATATGGAGTACCTATACAAGCATGGAAGGAGGAAAAGTTGTAGCAGAAAAAGAATCTTGTCAGGCTGCAGAAGTCAACGACACAGACGGTAATTCAATTGTTGATCTTTTAAATATTCACGGGCCGGACTCTATTTGTGCGAACTTGGGCCAGACCAATTTGGAGCAACCCACTTGCACTTCGCAAGTTCAACCCAAGTCAACTGCTAATGCTCCATCTACCTCTATTTTGGAATTGCACCCAGCTTCAATTAATAAACTGGTGATAAAAAAGGATAAGCCTTACAGAGCTGTCGAAGAAATTCTGTCCAAATTTTCCACACATGATTTCTCCATCTGCTTTCATAAGAAGGAAACAAAGAAGAGGCGCAAAAAGGGGATGAAATTAAACTGGACAAAGAGATAGCCAGCTCGAGCCAATTTGAAGAACCAAATGGATGGGACTTCCGTTTCGGACAGCGGTAAGAATTCTTATTAACTCTAAGATGCTCACTGATAATAATAAGGAAATGGATTCAAGTTACGAATTAGAAAAGACCCTTTCTCTGGCAAAAGATTTGGGTATAAATGTCGATCCCGACATAAAAAAGAATGTAGCAGCTGAGTTTGGCCGCTAATTTTCTGGTCTTTTTTGATTGGTGCTGCTATTTATAATGAAGATCCTTTCCATTAATGTTAGAGGATTGGGTAAAAACGGAAATGTTAGGTGGATAAGAGAGATCATAAACAAAGAGAGGCTAGATTTTATTGCCATCCAAGAGATGAAATTACATACCATCGTTCTTCAGAAAGCTAGGACAATATAGGGTTCTTCGGATGCAGATTTCCATTTATTTGGTTCCTCTGGAGCTGCAGGTGGGCTTGCTAGCATCTGGAAAAAGAGTATTTTCAACAAAACAAATTGCTTTGATAGGGTAGGGTTCTGTGGTGTTTCTGGCTCGTGGGCTAGTATTTCGGACCCAATGTTGATAATCAATGTTTATGCTCCTCATGTTACTTCTGCCAAATCTGGTATGTGGGACAATATTTTACCTTTGGTGCTTAACTGGCGTGGTTTAGTGTGTGTGATTGGTGACTTTAACTCTGTTTGCTATCGACATGAAAGAAAGGGCACTACTTTCTACCAAAATGATGCAGACGTCCTCTTAAATTTTATCTCTGATGTTCTCTGATGTGGGTTTAATTGACCTTAAATTAGAGGGTCTAAAATTTACTTGGATCAGCAAAGATGGATAAAAAATGAGTAAAATTGATAGAGCGTTGGAGTCTCCTAATTTCTTGAGCTCTTGGCTAGGTGCTTCCTTTGTTTCTCTACAAAGAGGCCTATTAGATCACTGTCCAATTAAAATAAAACAATCCTCAATCGACTTTGGCCCAATCCCGTTTAAATTTTATGACTTTTGGATGAAACAGCCTGATTTTAAAAGTATTGTGGTGAATGCTTGGAATGAAGGAGACTTCCATGGCAATCCTTTCTTCATTTTTAAAGAGAAACTAATGCGGGTAAAGATAGCTGTAAAATTGTGGAGCCGTGCTACATTCGGAAACCTTAAAGAAGAGGTGAATGAAGCCAATATTTTGGTGGAAGAATGGGACAAAGTTGCTGAAGATAAAACCCTTAGTTCTGTTGAAGTGGAAAATAGAATCAAGGCCATCAACCTTCTTTATGAGAAAGATGATCAATTGGAATGCATGCTGAAACAAAAAGCTCATGAAAAGTGGGTTCAAGAAGGCGATGAGAACTCAAAATTTTTCACAACTTCATCAAAGGTAGACAGAGCAAAAACAACATATATTGTCTCTTGTTAAACGGGAAATGGTGTGAGATGCCCCAGAAATAAAGAAAGAAGTGGTTAATTTCTTCAATAATCAATTCAGTGAAACTAGAAGAGCTAGACCTTCGTTTCAGTCGGAACACTTTAAAAGCTTCCTTTGGATATACAAAACACCCTTGAGCTCCCTTTCTCTGAGGACGAAGTCAAGCGTGCAGTTTGGAATTGTGGATCAAACAAGATCAGGGACCCGATGGCTTCTCTCTTGGGGTTTTTAAGGCCCAGTGGACTCTTGTGAAAGAAGATCTTATGAGGTGCATCAAAGCTTTTGAACAACATGGAAGATTTGGTAGGGGATGCAATAGTTCATTTATTGTGTTAGTCCCCAAAAGGAGCAACCCGACCTCCTTCAAAGACTACCGACCTATCAGCCTGATTGGTAGTCTTTATAAAATTATTGCGAAGATGCTTGTGGAAAGACTCAAGAAAGTCATCCCTCTCCTTATCGACCAGTGCCGATCTGCCTTCATCAAAGGAAGAAAAATTCTTGATGGTTTTCTGGTCACGAATGAGGTGGTGGATTATCTGAAAAAATCTAATAAATAGGCATTTATTTTTAAGGCGGATTTCGAAAAATCCTATGACTTGGTGAATTGGGATTTCTTGGACTCTATCTTACACCAAATGAATTTTGGCACTACTTGGCAGAAGTGGATAAGAGGTTGCTTATCATCGGCTTCTATCTCCGTCCTAATCAATGAGAGTCCAACGAGTGATTTTAATATGGGTAAGTGATTTTAATATGGGTAGGGGAATAGGACAAGGCGACCCACTCTCCCCTTTTCTATTTATCCTCTTTGCTGAAGCGCTCAATGATAATCTCGAGTGAGCCATGGCCAAAAATAAATTTCAAGGTATTGACATTGTGAATAGAGGGGTTGTTTCAACCTTACACACCTACAATTCACGGATGATGCTATTTTCTTTGCGTATTGGGACTTGGAAAAATTTAAGAACCTTGGTAGGATCCTTAAGGCTTTCTCTCTTATTTCTGGATTGAGGATAAACATGAACAAAAGTAAGCTTTATGGCTTGAACACTTCGGATGATGATTTGCATGTTGGAGCTTGCTCATCGGGTTGTAGTGTAGATACTCTTCCTTTTACCTATCTTGGTCTACATGTCGGCAAAAACATGAATCGCATTAGTTCGTGGCAACCCGTGATTGATAGATTTAGATCGAGATTGGTAGGATGGAAATACAGACTTCTCTCGGCAGGTGGAAGAATAGTGCTTCTCAAATCTATGCTTGGCAGTCTACCGATGTAGTACTACTCTCTGTTTCATGTTCCTGTTGCTGTTATTCACACCTTAGAACAAATGAGCGAAAAAAAAAAATTTATTGGATCTCATGGTCCAATATTCTTAAACACAAAAAACTGGGAGGGGTAGGGATTGGAGGACTAGGGGCCCCTAATATTGCTTTGTTAGGTAAATAGTGGTGGAGATTTGTTTCAGAGAAGAAGAGTATGAGGGTTTTCATTCAGCTTTTACATGGCGATGATGGCGGTTTTAGTAATGGCACGAGGACAATTAGAGTAGGGAATATCTGGGGTAGTATCACTTCAAACTTGGGTAGGTTAAAGAAAAATGGGATGAATCTTGTGTCATCTCTTAGGTGGAGGATGGAGGATGGAGAATGGAAATCATATAAAATTCTGGAAGGATGTATGGATTGGTGATGCAGCTCTCTGTCTCCATTTCCCAATGTTGTTCAACCTAGCTAGTGATAAAGAGTAAGTGGTGGGGGATCGACAGAAGATGATTGAGGGTGCTTGGGGATGGGTTTGGGACTAGAGGAGAGAGACAAGGGGGAGGGAATTTGGTGAGCTTATGGGATTTTTTGCATCTTTTCCCGATCTTCAACTTCTTGCTTCTTTTCCCGATCTGCCAACTCTTTCAAATCTGTAAAAAGAGGAATAAGGCTTACTAGCCTTTTTTGCACAGCTTGTTCCTTAGCTTTGGAGGATGAGATCCACTTTGTCTTCCGTTGCTCATTCGCTTCTAAGATTTGGGACAAGTTTCCTCATGTGGGAACATGTTCCGATGTATGACCTGTCGTTAAAGCCCTTTCACAGTTCCATCCCATATTTTGATGCCGAGCTCGAGTATCATTCTGGGAGGTTGAGAGAGGCGGGTGCAGGGGCCTGGACCCATCCTGTGGTCGTGCCAGAGAATCCGGTTGCGCTGATAAAGCTTGTTGAGGAAGCCATTGGTGAAAGCTTGATGGGCGACTGGACAGGGCTGACCTGAACCAGTCACAACAACAATATATTTTTCTATTTAGTTTATCTGAAAGCTCGGAAGCTGATGGATTGGATATGTCAATGTCGGGTATTACTTTGAACAATTTGTAATATCTGACTTTTTGTCCATGTGCTTTGGCCTTTTATTTTGTCGACATTCTTGTTGCATTGCTTAGGTCTTGTTGATATATCTAGCATGCATTTCCTAAGTCATCGATTCTGGCTTGATTGTATTTTGCCGATTAAACAGAATTTTCCTGTAATGCATTTCCTAAGTCATCGCGTAATGACTTGTTTGTTCCATGCCTAAGCACATGAACTCGATACGTCAATGCTTAGTCGTTTAAAGCCGTATGAGGTCACGCTGAAGCGGACAGACTGGATATGTCAATGCTTAATTACGTAATGACATGTTTTCGCCTCATTGGGCTTTGTGTAAAAAGGAAAAAAAACGACCAAAGCGTATCGAGGCTTACAATAATGTGTTTAAAGAACTAATTTGATTCCATTGAGTTCACCCCGTCTTATAATCTGGCGAGGTCTTGCTTTCACAATTTCGACAGGGAAGCTTAAAAGAGAGAATGTGCCTATTCTGCCAGGTCCTTAGGACTTTGTTGGGCAAGCGATCGAGTCTTGATCCCTCTATTTTTTAATGGATTTCTCGTCTCGCTGGTCAGGCTGGTGGGTCAGCCTTGTTGGCATTCTCATTCTCCATGTAGTGATTGAGAGATCTGGGGTCTCGCCTTAGGCATGGGTTAGGCCTCATTGGATGAGGAGCAGGAAGGTTGTCTCTTACCTCGTTTAAGATTCGAGCAAGAGGTGAGTGCAGTGGAATGTAATGCTCCTCTGCGAACCTCCCGGGTTTTCTAAAATCCCGATTTCAGCTAGAATTTTCCTTGGGTGGAGCAGTCTCAATCTTAGCTTTGCCTTTTCTTAAAGATGGAGGTGGCCTAGGCTTATAAGCACTATACTTTTGTGCTGTCCCGAGCATGTCATATAGGATCTCCGGTTTGCGTAAGGAAAACTCGGCTTTTAGATAACCCCTCGCAAGCCTGCTCCAGAAGCTTTTCATCATGACCTCATCATCACTCATTCATCTTGTCTACTCGTATGCTCTAGTGAACCATTCGTAATAGCTTTGAACCGATTCACCCTCGTTCTGTCAGATCTCAGATATGTCAGAATGAGTTTTCTCCGGCTAATCCGCGGACTTGAATTCAGTGATGAACTTGGCCTGGAGACCTCATCAGGAGTAGATATACTGGGTGGGTAGGTTGCATACTCAAGATGCGGCTTTGTCTTGCGTGGCTCTCACAAAGGCTATGCACCATGCGGATACATTTCTGGTAGCCAGAGAGACCTTACTTTGGAATGATGATAGCCAGCCGTAGGGACAAGCGATCCCGGTATAGCTTGGGAAGGTCAGGCAGTGTACCCATTCTAGCGTGGTGTCAAGGACTTGTTGGTTGAGGACGTTTGTCCCCCTAGATTGGGCACATTCCTTATTTTTATTAGCCTTCCTCAACCTGTTTCTATAGCTTGGAGATTTTTTCCTCAAACTAGTTCGGGCAGTGGTGCCTGAAGCTTCCCGCTTTCCAAGAACCATCAGTTCGGCATCTAACTTTGCCCTGTTGATCTCCTATCTTCACTCACACGCTCCTGCGAGCAGACTGGGCCTCGTCACTTTTCTCTTTTCTGGGGGGTTCGTCACAATGCTCGAGAACGGATCCTAGATGCTCACAGATGGGCTCTGTTGGAAATAAAATTTAGTTTTGATGATGATTCATCTGATTTAAGTATATGTTGTTTACACCCCATTGATGAAGTGCTGAAGCTAGCTATTATAGTGGAAAGTTAAAAGATGTCTAGAACTGAATGTATAAGTTTTACTAGAGTCTGATAATTGTATAGGTTATATCAGACAAGCACTGTAATAGATAGAAGTGTCGTAAAATTGAAAACTGGAAATCATCTAGAAAACTGGAACTTGACATAAGGCTGAAGATATACACCTAGAACTGAAGTTCACTCAGAGCTGAAGAAGGTAAGTTCACTGAGGGATACAAACTCGGTTGGCTTATCTAGAACTGAAGATTGAGGGAACAAACTCAGTATTTGAAGAACCGAGGGACACAGATTCAGTTAAAGAAGATTGAAGAACTGAGGGTTCAAACTCAGTTATGTATATTTTTAAGCCGAGACTGTAAAGTTAGAATTCAAGTAAGTCAGTGATGACCTGAACTGAGTTTATGATCTTGAAAGAAGACCTAAGTATCATAAGGACAATTATATCTTGAAACAAGATTCAACGCCATAATGGACGAACTAGCATTACTCAAAATTGAGTATACCAAGAAAGAAATCAACACAAGAATCATGAAGGCTTTACCCATGTGCTGGAAGATGAAGGTCACAACAATGGAAGAATCTAGAACACTTGACATAGAAGACTCCTTCAAAATCTTCTCAGTCCTAAAAGCTTATGAATTCAGTGAAGATTTCACAAGCACAGCTGCAATAATCAAGGCTCTGAAGGAACCTAAAACAACAGCCCTCACAACAGCCTTAAATGAAAATCAAGAAACCTCATCAAACAATCTCCAGCAATTGGATGTGATGGAAGAGCATATGGCTCTAATGATGAACATAATTCAAAGAATGAAGAGTAGACATCCAGTCACTCAAAAGCTTATCAAGAAGACTCCCGAAAAGAGGAAATATGATGAATATCTCTGCTTCAACTGTAAAAAGCCTGGACATTACAAAGCTGAATGTCCAGAGCTAACTGGTAAAAAGACTCAGCAATGAAGAACTGGCAGAAGAGCACTTATAGCCAGAGATGAGTCAGACTATGAAGCTGGAACTGAAAGATCATCAGATGACACAGCTCTAATGGCTCATATGGAGGATCCAAATAAAGTATGTAAATCTAACTCTAAATATTCCTCAGCTCAGATTTCCATGCAAAATGCATGTTCTTCAACTGCTGACTCAAATCCAAAAAATATAGAATTGGAAGAAACACTTGACGAATTGATGAATCAGCTGGTTACCATCCAAGCTGGTTATGTATCAATCAAAGCTGACAAAGAAGCTCTAATTCTTGAAATGGAAAGATTGAAGTCTGAACTAAACATGATGAAACTGACTAGAACGGATAAAGGAAAGAATCAGTATCAGCCTACTGCATCAGCAGCATCAACTGAATCTTTTGCTCAATCAAGTTCAGCCACTGGATTCAAATCCGGAAATCCTTATGGAGACAACTCTGGTTTAGGATTTGATACACATCAATCATCTAAGGAGGGAACTAGCAAAGCTGCTGAACCTAATATCAAAACCTGTATTAAGTTTGTAGCTGAGCAACTTCCACAGACTGAGAAAATTGTTGAACCAGTAAAGTCAGCTTCACATAAGGCAACTTAGTTTTCGAAGAAGATAGTTGTACCTACCAAAAAAGGTAAATCAAATGGTAGAACAACTATACCTCAAGCAAACAGAAGTAGATCAGCTGCCAGATGTACAAAAACTGATCTGGTCAAGAACCAGAAAAATTTAATCAAACTGACTATACCACACTGATGATGATTGGAATTTTACTGACCCTACTATTAAAATTGATAGGAACATCATTATAGATAGAAAAGTTATCACAAGATTCAGTCCAAGACTCAGCAGAGAACTTATCCCAGTTTTCAGCAAAAGTCTCAGTACAAAGGTTAGTTTAGACCTCAGTACAAAAGGAATGATGGTTATTATTCAGCTTTTAATAATAGAAGACATTTTGGAAATCAGTTTAAACCAGAAGACCTCAGAAACCATATAAATGAGACACAATCCAGAAAAAGATGTAATGGAATTGTGGCTTATATATATGAGAATAAGTGCAACAATTTCCTGAGAAGACCTTATGGAAATATGCCCAGAGTTGTACTGACAACTGACCATTATGGACCCAAACAGAGTTGGGTACCTAAAGCATTTTAATTTGTTTTGCAGGATATTTGGTACTTTGATAGTGGTTGCTCTAGACACATGACAAAGAGCAAGGACTGTCTCACTAATTTTGTAGCAAAAGATGGACCAAAAGTCAACTTTGGAAGTAAATATAGACCCTGTTACACAAAAGGTTATGGAAACTTAATCTGAAATGGACTCACAATAAAAAATGTATCTTACGGGGAAGGACTTCACTATAATCTACTAAGCACAAGTCAATTCTGTGATATGGGATACAAAGTAACTTTTGATAAAGATTTCTACATCGTCGTCAGCGAAACAGCTTTCCAAGTAGTTCTTGCCGGAAGAAGGGAAGAAAACATGTATGTTGTAGATTGGTCTACAGCAGTTTTAGAAACTTGTTTAATTGTGCATACCAAGTCAGAACTCAATTGGCTGTGGCACAAGAAACTGAGTCACCTAAATTTTGATGATATCAACTTGTTAGTAAAAAAGGACTTGGTGATTGGTCTACCAGAGGTGACATACAAGAAAGACAGCCCGTGTGATGCTTGTCAGCAAGGAAAACAAACAAAAGCAAGCCTCAAGACTATGTCTCAGCATTCAACAAACAGATTTTTAGAACTAATGCATATGGACTTATTCGGACCAATTGCACCAATCAGTGTTTGTGGAAACAAATACACGTTGGTGGTAGTTGATGATTTTCAAGATATACTTGGGTTATCTTTTTGATAAAGAAAAGTGAAACTAAGTAACAGCTGATAGAACTTCTTAAGAGACTCCAAAATCAGAAAAGTGTTACATTAGTCAAGATTAGATCTAATAAAGGAACATAATTTCTCAACAATATAATCATCGAGTATTATGGAGAAAATGGAGTACTACACCAGCTTGCAGCTATAGCAACATCACGGAGTAGCTGAATGGAGAAACAGAACACTCAAAAGAAGCTGGAAGGACAATGACTATGAGTCTAAATTGCCAGAAAGATATTGGGCAAAAGCTGTAAATACAACTTGTTATACTCAGAATCGAGCTTTCATGAATAAGGGACATGAAAAGACACCTTATGAGATTTGGAATGGAAGAAAAAGAAATGTCTCATACTTTCATGCCTTTGGAAGCAATTGCTTTATTCACAATAATAGTAAAGATCAGCTCAAAGTTTTTCAACCCAAAACTGATGAAGGAATATTTATGGGATACTCAAGTGTCAGTAAATCTTTCAGAGTGTTTAACAAACGAACACTCAAGCATGAAGAATCTATACATGTAGTTTTTGATGAACCAAAGTTTACTGCAGACACAATTGAAGACAAGGAAGAACTAGTTTCTCAACCAAAAACATACAAGACTCCAGAATCAGTTTTCATTGATATTGGAAGATTAGGCATCTCGGATTCTTCAGATCAGGATGAGCCTCTATTGCCAGTAACTGAACAACAACAAGAGGAAACTGATCCAACTGAAAATGATCAAGCTCAAGAAGAACCAGCTCAACAAAATGAAGACCCTTTGATGCAACCCCCAGTACATCAATGGATGAGATATCACCCTAAAGAACAAGTAATAAGTGACTTCCAAGCAGAAGTTCGGACAAGACACCAACTAGATGCTATGATAGCATGTTTTCTATCTCAGTCTGAACCAAAAGAAATTAAAGATGCCTTAAACGATCCAGATTGGATTTTAGCTATGCAAGAAGAATAAAACGAATTCGAGAGAAATCAAGTTTGGGATTTAGTAGACAAGCCAGATCATGTCAACATAAATGGAACTAAATGGGTTTTTAGAGACAAGCTTGATGAATATCAGAATATTATCAGAAACAAAGCTAGACTTGTAGCAAAAGGTTATTCACAAGCTGAAGGAATAGACTTTGATGAAACTTATGCTCCAGTTGCAAGGTTGGAGGCAATCAGACTATTTCTTGCCTTTGCAGGCCACAATAAATTCAAATTATACCAGATGGATGTTAAAAGTGCATTTTTGAATGGGATACTTGAAGAAGAAGTCTATGTTCAACAACCCCCATGATTTGAAATTAAAGATCGAGCTGACAAAGTCTTTAAATGAGAAAAGCTCTCTATGGACTCAAACAAGCACCAAGAGCTTGGTATGAAACTCTATCTCAGTTTCTGGTGGATAATGGTTTTACAAAAGGAACTATTGATAAAACCCTATTCAGGATGAAAGTTGAAGAAGGTACTCTCCTAGTTCAAATCTATGTAAATGGCATCATTACTGAATCAGAAAATGAGCAACTCTGTGAAAAATTTGCAAGTTTAATGAAGAGCAAATTTTAGATGAGCATGATGGGAGAACTGAATTACTTTCTCGGTTTACAAGTAAAACAGATGGACGATGGAATTTTCATTCATCAAACCAAGTATACCAGAGAACTGATCAAGAAGTTTGGAATGGAGAAATCAGCTGGCATTGCAACACCATTGGAACCAACATCAGATTAGATGAAGACAAAGATGGAAAGGATGTGGATCAAACTCTCTATAGAAGAATGATTAGAAGTCTACTTATCCCACAGCCAGTAGACCAAATATATCCTTTGCAGTTGGTGTCTGTGCCAGATTTCAAACAATACCTAAAGAAATCCATCTCACTGTTGTCAAAAGAACCTTGAAATATTTGAAAGATACAGAAGGAGTTGGGATATGGTACTCAAAGGAAGGAGAATTCAAACTAATATCCTACTCAGACTCAGACTATGCCGGATGCAAAGTAGACAGAAAAATACTTTAGGCACATGTCAGTTATTGGGAAATAGACTTGTGTCATGGTTCTGCAAGAAACAAAACTCAATCTCGACATCAACAGTTGAAGCTGAGTACATAGCAGCTGAAAGCTGTTATGCTCAAGTTTTATGGACCAGACAACAATTAAGAGATTATAGAATAGAAAAGGACTGATTCCTATAATGTGTGATAATACGGGTGCAATAGCTATACTGACAATCCAGTTTTACACTCAAGGACCAAGCACATTGATGTGAGACGTAATTTTATAAGGGATCACGTAGAGAAAAAGGACGTTACAGTTCTCTATTTTCCAACTAAAGATCAGTAGGCTGAAATTTTTACCAAACCTCTAGGCAAAGAAAGGTTTGCTAAACTGAGAACTGAATTAGGAATTATTAAAGTCAGTTAACTCAGTTTAAGCTCAGAGATTCATCAAAGGGATTGATCTTTGTCATGCTGGGTGAGCTCACTTGACAGATCAGTCATTGACATCAACAATCTCAAACTGAACTACTGAAGTCTTTGCATAACTGTATATGCCTTGAAACTGACCTCAGTCAGTCTTACTCTCAGTCCAGGAAAATTAATAAAGGAAGAGATAAAACCGACAAAGATTACATCACAATTAATTACCGCCATTTTTTGTCAGAAGTTGTAGCGTGTATAACCCCATAATGTCAGATAGTACACACATCGGTTATACAAACCATGATGGAACTTGAAAAGATTGTACACAATCTTTCAGAAGATCGTGGATCAAATCACCAACCGTCCCTCTCTCTTTATATATACAATCATCTTCATACTCCCTCTTTACCAAAAAGAATAATCAAACCTTTTCCTCTCTAAAAAAAGGCAGAAATTTTATCTTAGATAAATTCAAAAAATTGCAGCCTCCAAACAATCTCAAGAAGAAAGGTTAATCACCAAACCAGACATGTTTACGCTCAAAGAGTTTGAAGAAATGTGCGGCGATACCCTTCTCTCAAGTCATATAAGTAAAAAGATAGGAAGATTACAAGGTTTATAGAACCTGCTGGAAGCAGAATTGCAAAAAGATAGAGACTTGGATGGTCTACTGCAATTTTGGGAAAACATGAAGATGTTGAAGAACTCCCTATTAACAAGAGTTCGTGGCCAGAAGATTTTTATCAATGAAGATATCATCAGACAACTATTTGGTTTCAAAGATCCCCTAGTGAAATAAATTGAGCTAGCCTGTTTTCCTTTCAAGCGTGAAGCTTTTCTTAAGTAGGTTTCAGCTTCAAAACAACCAGCAGCAGTCGATACACACCTTAAGGAACTCAAAACTGAATTTGGTCTCCTCAGCAGATGGATCAGCAAAAATATCATCAGACAACACAACGGGCTAAATAAGTTAACGGAATATGGTATTCACCTGATGAACGTCATTTGGGATGTATTTGAGTTCAATTGGGCAGGATATATTTTCAATCAGATCAAGCAGCAACACTTGGCTGAAATAGCAAGTGTCAATAGAGCCCAAGCTGAAGGAACACAAACTGATGGAAGATTTTGACTGAAGAAATCACTTAGCTTAGTGATTCAATATTATTTTGAAAGACTCAGTGGTGGGAAGAAGCAAACACAAACTGTTGGTGCATCTACAACAAGTGCAACACAAGCTCTTTCTTGGAAAGAAACCTCGAAGACTTCCCAACCTGAAGCCAATAGGCAAACTGTGTCCCAGCAGATTGCTCAGCAGAAAGGAATTAAAAGGAAAGTTGAGACACAAGTGGAGAAATCAATTGGACGTTGTTTGTTCCCAGGTACTTCAAGTCAGTCAGCACCAACTGAGGGGGAACAACAACATACAACTGAGGTTAGTTAGAAGAATAATTTGGTTACTGAAGTTGTTTCTCACATACAGCAAAGAATATCAGAGAAACAAATTTCCGTTATGCATGTTGAGCAAGAGGAATAGGTAACTCAGCAACCAAAGGAGTACATTTTTGATGCTGAAAGGATCATCAACCTAACGAAAATAAAGCTCAAAACTGAAGATTCTCATGAAGCTACCCTACAAACTGAAGAGAAGCTATTGTTGGAGAAACTTGAAATCCAAAGCTTATATGCACTATTTCCCATGGATGAGTTTCTCACCAACTGCTACAATCGATTCAGAAAGATAGCTCAGAGAACTGAATCAATCATATCATCTATACCCAATGATGTTTTAAAGAATAAAGATGATGATAAAGATGATGATTTCAAGGAAGGAAACAGATAAGAGTACTGTTTTGCAGTCAGAAATTCAACCTGAACGACAAGCAGCGCAAACTAATACTCAGTAGGAAGAATTGCCAGTTGAAAATCAGCCAACTGACAACGAAGAAGAAGAAGCCAGAGTTAATGATAATCAACAACTGATGATGGTTGAAGATGCTAGTCAGTTTAAAATCCAAGAAACAGAAGAAGAAGATCCATCCGAGAAGCTTACAACAGAAGAATTGAGCAAAGTACAAGAAGGGTTGAAGATTATGCTCAACCAAAAGGATGATTACAATGGTCTTCTATCACATATTTCCAGATACTTGGATTATAGGAAGAAAACTGATGTCTCAGTTCATATTAAGTCGGATACTATCAAGAAATCCACTTCAAATTCAGTTTCGGAGATTCTCGGTCTCAAGGAAAAACTCGAAGTTACAACCATGAAATATCGAGAAACTCATGCTCTAGCTGGATGGCACCTCAACCAACGTATTTATGGTCTAGAAACTCAGCTCAAAGAAGTTCTCACTTCTAAGAAAGAATCAGTTAATCAATGAGTTGTATGATGACAAAAAGGGGGAAGTAGAGAAAGAAAAGCTAAAGTTATGTGAAGAAAAACTGAAGCTTGAAGCTGAATTGAAAGAATTAAAGAAATGCAAGTCAGCAGCGGATCCTTATGTCAGGGATGTTGTAGAACTCACTGATGAACAACTGATTGCCAAGTACAGTCAACCTGGCGAAAGAAGAGATACTCTGACAATGGATCTATGGATGAAATTTGTGCAAGATTACAATATTACTAAACTTAAGTACAAGCACAAGAACTATGAAGAATCTCTTGCATATTTCTTATCTGATGTTCATCACAATCAGAAGATGGCACATCACAAGAAGATGGAGAGAATTGAAGAAAAACATCAAATTAAAGAAGAAAGAACAGCTGAAAGCTGATATTTCAAAATTTGAAGATTACTACAAAGATGAAAGACATATTCTTAAATTAGTTCTTCGGAGAAAGTGGAAACGTACAAGTCAAGTGGATTATCTCAGAACTTTCAACAAGGAAGATACAAATATCGAAGAAGAATATCGCCTTCACGATAAGAAACATATGTTTATCAAAGTTACACAAAGAAATGTTTCTTAAGCCCTCCGTGAACTTACCTTCTTCAAATATTGAGTTTGTTCCCTCAACCTTCAGATCTTATTTCAGTTATTTCAATTGTGTAACTATTCCAGTTTTTGCAAAATTCTTAATGAAATCCTGTTTCAAGTTTTACTTTGTTTTGCATTGTTATTATCTTAAAGATTTTCTTTTAAGGAGGGTTTTGGAATCATCAAAAAGTGGGAAATTGATGGAAATAAAATTTAGTTTCGATGATGATTCATCTCATTTAAGTATATGTTGTTTACACCACATTAATGAAGTGCTGAAGCTAGCTGTTATAGTGGAAAGCTAAAAGATGTCTAGAACTGAATGTATAAGTTTTACTAGAGTCTGATAATTGTACGTATATGTTATATCAGAGAAGCACTGTAATAGATAGAAGTGTCATAAAATTGAAAACTGGAAACCATCTAGAAAACTGGAACTTGACATAAGACTAAAGATACACACCAAGAACTGAAGTTCACTCAGAGCTGAAGAAGGTAAGTTCACTGAGGGACACATACTCGGTTGGCTTATGTAGAACTGAAGGTTGAGGGAACAAACTCAATATTTGAAGAACCGAGGGATACAGACTCAGTTAAAGAAGATTGAAGAACTGAGGGTTCAAACTCAGTTATGAAGATTTTAAAGTGAGGCGTAAAGTTAGAATTGTGTAAGTCTGTGATGAAATTTGAATCGACTTTATGATCTTGAAAGAAGACCTAAGTATCATAAGGACAATGATATCTTAGATGATTTGTATACGAAATGGTGTAATTTGATTCAGTCACATAAAATCAGATTAATAGAGTACTGAAATTTCGAAGAAGAGTAAAAATTTAGTTAAAAGCTCTAAGTTAGTTAACAAACTGAAAATTGACACACTCAGTATAAAACTGATCAGGAAACTCAGTTTTATAGTCAGCCATCAAAGGAACTAAAAGTACATTCGAACGTTATAAATCAAGGAATTTTATTGGATGAAGAACTGACATGTCAGAACGGTCACTGACACCTGACATATGAAAATATAGACATTGATACAATTAAAAGTCAAGCAAGATGAACGTTGGACCTCACACTATAAATATAGGAATTTGCATCAAGAATAAAAAAACACATAACATTACCAATTTACAAGCATTTTGATCACAACTCTAGTTCATTTGAATTGTTATCAATATCTGTGCTCAACAAGATCATATTTAGATTTCTTCAAGTGTTCAAGCTACATCGATCATATCCAGATTTCGACACTTTGAAGAACCACAAGCAAGAATCAATGTATTGATTCTCAGCCCAACTTTGATTCTCAATCAAAGGTTTAGACTATGAAGTAATCCGGTTAAGGAGTTGCCAAGAACAGTTGTGACATTTGCAGTCAGGTAGACTGTGTTTGTGGTGGTAGCTGGTGAAGAGGCAATACAACCCTCTAAGGACCAATGGTTCAAGCTGTTAAAGAGCAGCAAACAAACATGTTCTTTATTTGTTTAGATAGTGACACTAGGGATTAGTCAAGGACTATCATTTAGGACTTTTTGTAACAGTGACCTCAAGAAGTTCTAGTGGAATTTTTCCTCCTACATCACAGGGGAAGAGTGGACATACAAGATTACACCACCTGGAACCACTATAATTCTTGGTCTACTTACTTTACGAATCTATTTATTTCTAACGCATTTATATTTGTTTTACAGCATACTGAATCTGATTGTTATAAGCATACACAACTCACAAACTGACTTTCACCAGAATTCAGTTTTGCACACTCAGCCTTTTCATATAGAATCAATAAGATCCAATTAAAGGTTAAAACTTATATCCGCTTCCGGTTGACCCAGTCTTGTCTTAAGTCAGTTAGACATAAACCCAACTTTGTCACCTTAACTCCACACAAGTTGAAATTGAACGTTAATTGTGATAATCTAGTTTTTGGTGACAAGTTTATTCACCCCCCTCTAAACTTGTGTTATCCTTTCTAAGGGACCAACAAGCTCCCTTCTTGGTTAGTCTGGTGAGAGGGAGGACCCAAAGGTAGAACTAGGAAGTCGGCGCATCTGTCCATGATAAGCGACCTTAGCGGGGGAACGAACTCATTGATTGGCAGTATCGGCTTTCTAAGGTGGATTAGCTCTCTGTTGGTTTGGTAGATTCTTTCAGTATAAGTGGCATGGGAGAGCAATGCTTCCGCGTAGAGCTCGTCATATGCTTCCGCATCCTCATAGGAAGATGGCTGATATGAACGCGCCAGCCGAGGTGCACCAACCGCCTCTTTCTCTTTTTCCTGCTCGATGATGAGAGCTAGAGTTTCTTTGGCCTGCCGTTAAGGTGATCCCACGTGTTGTACTGATTGATGCATTTACCCGGTGGGTTGGATGATCGTCGATCAGCGGGATCAGGGCGTGCAGTGTCGCGACAGGCCTGAGCCCCCCGTATGTCTGGATGTGCATTATCATTCTTTTTCCCCATGGTTGGGAGTCCATCCTTTTGGAAAATGCTTGTCGATCTAGTTTCAGCAGACATGTTCTTTGTGTTCTGAGATTCCGCTGAACTCTGGCGGGAGTGTTAAGAACCGATGAAAGCCTAATGAACTTGACGAGGAACCGATGAAAGTTTGATGAACTTGATGGGGGATTTGTTCCCTCATTCGATATCGTTCTACCGTGGAGATTTGTTGAAGATCTGCGAATCCGGATGAATCTAAAATGAGGATCCTGATGAAGGTCAATCGGAAAACAAAATTTGGGCGGTTTTATACCGTCGGAGCCATGAAGCAGCCACGGTGAACCTCAGATCTGACTGGGAAATGTTGAAAACATCGACATTTCCCGATAACAGAGTCAACTGATAATGTCAGAATTATCACAAACAATAAGATGCGATGGATGTCTAGCAAATTGTGTGAAAATTCTTGTCTTTTATATCATTTTATCTCAAGAACAACATGAAGATTAAATACAGTAAGAAATGGGGTGTTTTTGGGGTGATTGTGACTGAGCCGATGTGGCTGCCTACGTACCCCTGAGTGTAAGGGATCAAGCCACATAACATAGTTCTAGTGCATGAAGGAGCACCCCTTTTTATAGATAAAATAGTCGGTGGTTACAATTTCGGCGGTAAATGTGCATGTGTTGCTCGGTGAGCTCTACGCTAATGATTGCTGAAGCCTTGCCCGAGCGGGATGTGGATGAGTTGTTTGGCTCGGTATCTGAGCCGGCCATTGATCATCATGTCTTGTCTCCATAAATCAAGAGAGCTCGTTTTGGTGCGAGATGATTTTGTTCCTTAGAATGATTTGGCCTATGATGGGTGAGCTAGCTGGGTTGCGGGTTCTATCCCTTGATGGACTTACGTATGAGCCATGCTTTGGATTCACGGGCTTTGTGTCGGGTTTGGCATATCTTTTTGTAATCTATGTTTAAACCCAACCATTCCAAGAGTTGGGGTATGAATTAAAAGACACATTTTTATCTTCATTATTATTTTCTTTATTTTCCACGATAATTTACATGGTATCAGAGCCGTAGGCTTTCTTCTTCGTTTCATTCATACCATTCAAAGATGGCATAGTGTGCAACAAGAGATATTTCAATTGTTCATTCTACTGCTAAATCATTTTCTATTTTAGAAAATCCTTTTGTCCATATAACTACAATGAAGTAAGTCAGTGATGACCTGAACTGAGTTTATGATCTTGAAAGAAGACCTAAGTATCATAAGGACAATGATATCTTGAAACAAGATTCAACGCCATAATGGACGAACTGGAATTACTCAAAATTGAGTATACCAAGAAAGAAATCAACTCTGATTGATGATCACTAGAGTTTGCTGGGTATATTTAATGAAGGATAAGTTAGAAGTTAGTACAATTTTTAGAAACTTCTTTAATATGATTAAAACTCAATTCAATACAAAAATCAAGATCTTAAGCATTGATAATTGTACTGAATATTATGAAGATCGTCTTGGTTCCTTCCTAGAAGAAATCGGTGTCATCCACCAAAGTTCTTGTGTCAACACTCCACATCAAATTGGAGTTGCTGAACACAAGAACATACATCTTTTTGAGATAGCTAGAGCTTTGATGTTTGTCTATAATCTCCTTAAATGTTATTGGGGTGATGCTATTATAATAGCGACTTTCCTTATCAATAGGATGCCTTCAATGTTTTTAAACTTCAAAACTCCTATTGAATCACACCTGGTAGCTAATCTACATCTCATGGTCTTTGGATGTACAACCTTTGTACATATCCATGATCACTTGAGAGGCAAATTAGATATCAAGGCTATGAAAAAAGTTTTTCTTGGTTATTTTCCAACTCAGAGAGGATATAAATGTTTTGATCCCATAAATCAAAAGATGTACTACCCTTTTAATGTTACTTTTGTTGAGAATCTTCATATTATTCTGGTACTAACCTGAACAGGAATTAAGTGGAATCCCGGCATACATCTTCTACTCTACCGGTACTGATTGAAGAAACATATTCAGCTGAGAAAAACAGTCCACTTGAGGAAACAAATTGAGCTGAGGAAACAATCTTAGTTGAAGAAACATGTCCAACTGAGTGCACTGAGTCAGCGGAGCATACAAATTCATCTGAGATAACTTATCAAACTCCTTCTCCTATTCTTCCAATTGCTCTGAGGATAGCAAAAATGGGTAGTTCATATCATCCCATCAACAGATACATCTGATATGGGAATCTGTCCACTACATACAAGGATTATTTGTTCTAAAGAGACATCATTGATATTCCTAGGACAATTGATGAAGCTATGAAGAGTCCAAGTTGGAAGAAATCTGCCATGGAGGAATTAACTGCTCTGGAAAAGAATGGAACCTGGAAAATCACAACCCTGCCACATAATACCAAACCAGTATGATGCATTTGGATATTCACTGTGAAGTATGGAGCTGAGGTGGAGAGGTACAAAGCAGGACTTATGGTCAAAGGGGTACACTAAGATTCCTGGTGTTTATTACTTGGAAACTTTTGTCCCTGTTGCAAAGATGACCAATATTAAAGTGCACTTAGAATTAGCAGCAAAAAATAAGTGGCTTCTATTGAGATAGATATAAAAATGCCTTCTTGAATGGAGGCCTAAAAAATGACGTCTACATGTATTTGCCATAAGGTTTCTACTATGGCCAGGAGGAAAACAAGGTTTGCAAACTTGTGAAACATATCTACGGGTTAAAATAGTCTCCAAGAACGCGGTTTGAAAGGTTTACTATAGTCATCAAAGGAAATGACGGCTACACACAGGGTCAATCTGATCACACAATGTTCTACAAGCACTCTGCTACTAGTCAAAGTACTATTCCAATTTTCTATATGGATAATATAATCATCACAGGGAACAATCAATCTGAGATAGTCAGCCTTACGAAATTGCTCAACTCTGAATTTGAGGTCAATGATCTTGGTCAGCTGAAACTCTTCCTAGGAATAAAAGTGGCCAGATCTAAAGAAATAATATATGTTAGTCGAAGGAAGTACACTTTAGATTTGTCAAATGATTATGGGATGTTGAGATGCAAACATATACTTACTCATATTGAGTTCAACAACAAGATTGGCAAAGAACAAAATATGGTGAAATGTTGATCTTGAGAAGTACCGGAGACTAGTTAGGAGATTAATTTATCTCTCCCATACTAGACCTGATATCATTTTTGGCGTCAGTCTTATTAGTCGATTTATACATAAACCATAGAATAGGCTTTTGGATATCAATTCTGCAATTGATATGACCAAGAATCCAACTCAACATAACCGAAAAAGCATAATGATATTGACAGAAAATTCATCATAGACTAGCTAGAAGGATTAGATTTCATCCCTCACTCATATTTCAACACATCAACAAGTTGCTGATATGTTCTCAAAATGTCTCAATAAGCTTGGGTTCTAATTCTGCAACGGCAAGCTGGGCTGAGAGATCTATGCAAACCCAACTTGAGGGGGAATATCGGATGATTATAGCCGAACTGGATTCAGCTAAATAAGTAGACTCAACTGAATATGGTCAGAAATATAAAGGTTCATACATAAAGTATCAGCGAAATATATCTCGTCTGGATTGTCAGCTGTGATTTTCTCATCAGATCAGCTCTGTTGTTCTCACATGATGATGTCAATAGTCTGCTTTTATAATTAATAGTCTGCTCTTAGTACTATCTTAGTATTCATTTGTTATCTGTTGTGTAATATTGTTGTTATGTAACGGCTCTTTCTCTTTTTAGTAACTTGGTTGGTGTCTAATTACCCCCAACGGCAATTTTAGTACTTCATGTATTTTGTATTCCCTCTGTTCCACAATAACCGAGACAGTTACCAAAAACACGGGTATTAAAAAAGCAATTAATTGTTTTGACTTTGATTAGATAAATACTAGAATACCTTTGAGAAAAATGAAGTAAATAATGTTAGTGCAGTTTAAGACACTGTACGAAAAAAAATAAAAAGGTGGGTAAAAAAAGGAAAAGTACATTAAATTTTGTATTGAAAAATGTACTGCCTCTGTTATTCTGAAACAAAACTTTTTGGCTACTGTCTCAGTTAATTTGGAACAGAGGGAGTAATATATTTAAACCCAACTGTTCCAAGAGTTGGGGTATGAATGAAAGAGACACTATTTTATGTTCATTGTTATTATGTTCTTTAATTTCCGTGATAATTTATATTGAGGAATTTCAGGGCGATTGTCCATTTTATATATTGTTGTTAGATTGTTCATTCGGATTTAGAGTGTCATGAAACACCCGTGTTGCCTGTTTTTATTTTGTGCTTTATGTATGACATGGCGAATTATTGTATTCTCGTCCTTGTAGATGATCCAAATTCCTATTTATCCAAGAATGTATGTCAATTTGTTTAGACCCACACACTTTCAATAGAACTAAAGTTAGATACCTTTCCGTAGCAAGAGTGAAAATCTTCCTTTCCTCTTCAGTGCTATAAGCATCAATAACGTCATCTGAGAATAAACCCGTAGCCAGATATTTTGAATAATATATTCGCGATGTTGCGTGTTGAGGCTCCGGAAAGGATGCAAGTGCTAAAAAATAGCTTTCCACCATTCTATCTCTTACATGTGGAAGACTTGTGGCTGGTTCAAAGTTCTTCCACCACCTTCATAACAAGCAAATTACAATTACAAATCATAAAAATAAAGGCTAGCTACGAACAAATTGTGTACATGTAGGTATGTTTTCTTGAGTTACCATATCTTGGTAGAGCTTAACTTGTTAAGGAGGCGAGCAATTTATATATTTAAACACGTGTTCAAAACCCCTTAAGTGTGTTTTGTAGGAGAAATAGCACACATTGGCCAACATAAAGCCCATAAAGTCATAGAACATACAAAATATAAAAGTGGAGAGCAGAGATGAAGAGGCTTTATAACTAATGATCTCTTGATTTAGTACCAGAGGCAGATGCATTTTATAGCCGGCCAATGCAGTACGTGCCTCATGTGACATGTTTCGTGGCAACTCTATTGTTTGTTGCTGTGGGAGATGAAATGAAGTCATTACTAAAGAATCAGACTTAAGATCTAGTAGATCAACCACATGAAATGAGGATAGTAATTTGTAAATAGGTCTACAATAAGAAGGAAGGAATGTCATCAGTTAAGGGCATCAAATATAAGTCATGTTTAGTTGCAAGATGGTTCAGTGAAAAATAGGGGTAGACTATGATGATATATTCTCACCAGTAGTCAGACACATATCAATCAGAGTGTTACTAGCCATGGTTGCACATCAGGATCATGAACGTGAACAGTTAGATGTGAAGATAGTTTATTTTCATTGTGATGTAGATAAGGAGATATTCATTTCTCGGCTAGGGGGTTCCAAGTTCTTAGAAATGAAGGGTATGTTTGCTAGTTGAAAAAAAAATTCCTTGTATGGACTTTAAAAAGCTCCAAGACAGTAATACAAAAGGTTTGACAACCATATGATCCAGCTGGGCTATGATAGAAGTCCATATGATTTTTGTGTTTATCACAACAAGCTAAAGGATGGTTCATTCATCTACCTGGTTCTGTATGTGGATGATATGTTGAGAGCTACTGTGAAAGGTGTGATGTTCAGAATCTGAAAGATCTTCTCTGTGATGAATTAGAGATGAAAGATTCATGTTCAACAAAGAAAAATTTGGAGATAGATATCTATAGAGACAAGATTCAAAGACTTATCTTGTCTTAGAAGAGGTATATTTAGAAGATATTATCTAGGTTTGGTATGTCAGATGCCAAGTAAATAGATACTCCATTGGTAAACAAATACTCATCTACATACTTATGCTTCACAATCAGCTGAGGATAAAAAATACATGTCAAAGGTTCCGTATGCTACCGTGGTAGGTAGTTTCATGTATGCACTAGGCCTGATCTGGGTCAGGCAGTCAGTGTTGTCAACAAGTTTATGGCTCAACATGGAAAGGAACATTGGAAAGCGGTGAAAATTATGTTTAGCTATCTTATGGGTACATCTGATGTTGGTGTTATTTGTGGAGGTGATACCCAGTGTAAAGTCACAGGGTTTGTGATTATGATTACGTTGGAGATGTGGACAACATGAAATCTATGACTAGTTATGTTTTTTTATTTAGGAGGCTATGTAGTAAGTTGAAAGGCAAATTTAATGGAAACGGTGGCATTATCTACCACTAAGGCAGAATTCATGGCACTTACCGATGCAGCTAAGGAAGGAATATAGTTTAAGGGACTAGTCAGTGATTTGGGTATTCATCAGGATCAGAGATGAATATATTGTGACAGTTTGAGTGCAATATGTTTAGTTAAAAATCAGTTTAATCATGAGAGAACCATGCATATTGATGTGAGGTATCATTTTCTGAGAAATGATAAGAGGATTCAGGTGAGGAAGACAACTTTCATGATGGTCTTGATAAGCTCACCAAGTCTGTTCAGAAGGACAAGTTTCTAATGTGTCTTGATTTAATTAACACCCAAAGCTGTTAATCTTTTGTCTAAAAAAACAAGTCTGAAAAAGAGGAAATCTTGTTTCATACATCTGGCACTAACAAGTGCATATGGTCCATTACAACGGGTGATGCATCTGTTTGAACGAGAGTTCAAGTCAAGGAGGAGATTTTTTAGTCTAGGGTGACTTGAACTCTGCGTCTGAATCTGTGGAAGCTGAAATATGGAAATCTAAGTTAAAGTGGTGTTCAGCTGAGGTATTCATGTCTGGGAAGTTAAAGCTAAATTGTTATTTGATAATGCTGAGATTATCAATAACAAGTTTGGGTGGAATTAAAGGTGAATATATAGCTAAAACAAGTGAACTCTCTAGTAATGCACAAGAACAAGATGGTGATTTTCAAGAACAAGATTAAGAATACATGAAGATGCAAAGAACAACTATGTTGTCGATAAACTGGCAGAGGTTGTCTTTGTTTATCATTATTTGTCACATTTATAGGGAAATAAATGATGTTATTTATAGGGCCTAAGAGTTGGCGGTTACAAAGGTGGTAAATGAAAAACAAATAAAGTGTAAGTTAATACACTGCCGTCGGGCAGCTCTGGTGAGGCGAGCTTGTATCTTAACCACTGCGTCTTCACCTGTAACTGTCATGTAAGAACTTTGTTGCCTAGTCAAGCGGGCTTGTTCCGAGTTGACAGACGGTGAGATGAGGGGAAAGTAGGTCGGCCCCAATGCTTTGTGCCACTCTGTTGGTGGCGAGCTGAAGGTTTTGTTGATCGACGCCTATTACCTAGCCAATGATAAGAAT
Source organism: Gentiana macrophylla (assembly GCA_026214975.1). NCBI lineage: Eukaryota > Viridiplantae > Streptophyta > Magnoliopsida > Gentianales > Gentianaceae > Gentiana > Gentiana macrophylla. The sequence goes on along the minus strand of CM047812.1, from coordinate 20,424,190 downwards.
TATAATGGGATGAGGTGGGTTGGATTATACCCAGCTTAGTTATGAAGGTGTGACCTTAATGGGCCAAGGACCCTATTCGTTAATGGGCGTACGTTCAATCCCAATGTAAATACGCGGGTTGTTTTCCGGGCTTTGAGTATCAATGCCTCCATACTCCTTGAGCTTTTCATTGTACAAATGAAAGTCATGGAGTGAAGTTATATGCGGCTTGATTTACCGTATGCCGGGATGACTGCTAAAGAGTGACCTACTATGATAGTGTAAGGCTCGTGAGTGTAGTCAAAATGCCATGCTGAGGAGAGACCAGGCTTAGTAGCATTTATGGCTCGAAAGAGACTTGCCGTGAGATGCCGTGCTATGAAGCGACCGGGCATGAGCTATGCTCGGAAAGCGTTTCGACAGGACATCGTGCCGAAGCAACGGACATATATTCATCGACTTGGAGGGTAAGTAGTATGCCAGGCGTTGTGCTATAAGCAACCTCGATGAGCTAGCCATGTCGAAAATTGTGATTTTTAAGTTGGGTCGAGATAGATATCCATAAATGTTTAAGGTGGGTGAGCTCGGAATCGTTGGCTCGGTATCGTGCCATGACGTAATCGTCGAGGTCTGACACAACAGTCAAGGTCTGACACGCGTCCTTTGATGGAACGACATGCTTTGGTAACTGGCACCATTACTATCTCGCATTTCGAATTTTGAATTTCAAAATACGAAATTTGAATTGCCGCCCCTCTATAAAAAGGGAGGAACCTTAACACTTGAACACTTTTCGAAAACTCTAGTTTCCTCTGGAAAAAAACTCCGGCATGCTTGTTTGAAGATTCCAGCGATAAGAACAAGATTCCGGCAAGGCATTCGATCGATTTTCAAGTTTCCATCTCTTCAACAAGCGTTTTAAGGTAAAGTTCTCATACCCGCATTGTTCCGTTCTATAACACGTTTTGTCGATTTGAAGACCTGCTTAGGATTTATTTTCCGAATAATTGTGAAGAACGAGTTTGAGTTTTATTGACGGATGTGAAACCCTTGCACAAGAAACCAGGGCCGAGTAGTGTAGGGCATAATCATTGTAATTATTTCCGTTTATGTCCCTAGTGTGTTAGTTTGAGATTATTCAATGAAACACAAATATATTTTACTTTAATAAGTTTCTTCTCCGCTAGGGTAGAACATTTATATTTTTCCATGTTTTTAATGAGTGAACACATGCACCATCTTTGGAATGCCTATCCATGTTGGGTTTTCTTGATTTTTGTTGAGTAAATATGTAACTCGATGTTTGAATGCCCCCTTAGTGTAGATTTTACTGCTTTCCGCCGCTGTTGTTGTGCCAGAGAATTTTAAAAGCATAATGGCATATTGATTTTCTTCTCTGGCATTTCACCAAGTCCGCTAGTAGAATTATGGTTGGTGTTTTGGCCCGTTCCGATTGTGAAGGAGGGGCGAGGTTTCGAGATGGGCGAACTCGTTCATCTCGGCTCGACTTTTAGTTTAAGCGATTAACCATCCACCTCGCCCACCTTTTAATTGTGATGTTTGAAAACCGAGGCGACGAGGCAAGTATCAGTGGATCTGCTGGACATGCTGAACCGGATGAGCAGAGTGGACTGGTTGAGCAGGTCGAGGTGTAGGTTGTGAGTTCGTTTGGTTGGGAGAATGCTCAGTAGAACGAGTTCGACATAGGGGTGGTTGCTTGGTGGAGAATGAGAGTCACCCCGACCTACGTCTACCGTCCTTTTGCACGTATTTAGTTTAGTGACAACTATCGGTTCGAATACTTTGAGGAGAATGACATTTCTAGGGTTGGCTATAGAGGTGAGCAAGACCGAAATATGCTTCATTTAGACTCCATGCACAGCGGGATTCAACCTCCTTTCGATCAATTTTTAGTGGAATTCATGAAGGCCGTCCGTATTATGCCCAGCGATCTCGCTTTGGGTGCTCAGCCATTTTTATACATTCTCCATATCGGACGGGCAAGTTTCGGTAAGAATCTCATCAAATAAGATAATGCTTTTCTATAAGCTTCCAACAAAAGTGAGGGATTGGAGTCACCGATGTCTACTAGTCGAATCTCGTGTCGGCTTTCCGTTTCCAAGGCGCCTAGCAGGTGTGGCTAAGGTGCCAGATAATCTGAAGTTCAAGGATAAGGATCTACTGGACCTAGATCGTCCTTTCAAGGGCAAGGTAGAGAGGCTCCTTGGATGGAACGAGGCGAACAGGACCTAGGAACGTGTTCTTAACTGGCAGATTCTAGGTGGCGGGGAGTGCTATACTGCCTTGGTTGTGAGTGCGGGTTCCCGGTAGAGGGCATGGAGCCTCTTGTTGAGGTCGTCACTATTGTCTCTACCCGAATGGTTTGCCTTGTGCCATGAGGGGGAGTTTCTAAATGACTGTGAATATTGTAAGGGATATCGATGACATCGCAGCCCTGACCCTGGTAGATGTCTTCACTTTCCTGTTTTGTCCTCCCCGTCTTCTTAATATTTTTGAGAGTTTTGCTAAGTAAAAATGCCTTGCATATAGCGTTATGACTTATCTTTTATTACTTAGATTTAATTCCCATTTTGTGAACTCACAGATTTGTACTTGTGCAGTGAACATGGATCCTACCTAGTTGCGATCTTAGATGAGGAGGTGGGCTCAGCTTCAGAAGACTGAGGGAGCAACATCTAGCTGCCAGAAGGCGCCTTGTCCCACCAATGGTGGTGAAGGTCCGAATGTAGCTAATTCGGATGATGGGGGGGGGGGAATGGCAATGGTAGGGAAAATAGGAATGCCATCCAAAGGAGGGGACGGGACACTGGCCTTCACATAGAGTATCCAGCTCAGGATGCGGCATGAGCTGAGGATGTTGTTGATCTAGAGAGCTTAGTGAGACTGATCCCAACATTGCGAAGGTGAAGAGGCCGAGGACGGCTGACGATGTGGGTACCTTTGCTACTGCGGGAAACATGAATCCAAAGTCCAACGGTCCAACTGTTAACCGGGCTGCTGGGGCCGCGACCGATAGCACCCCAAGAAGACATGGAAAATACCATGTTGACAAAACTACATAAGTCATCCAAGGATCTATAGGGATCTAGCTCTCCAGTACAGATACAGTAGCTCAAGCTCCATACCCGCCTCCCAAAGACGGACCTGTGTTGTTACTGGCAAATTTTTGTTAGCCCGACAATCAGGAAGAGGGCAGAATCGTCACGCAATCGATTATAGAAAGAGTCATTTGTTTGCAAAATCTACACATGTCCCTTCTTGATTGGGCGGCCTTGGCAATGGGGTTGGCGTGGCCAATCGGATTACCCTGGTGGATCAGACAACAGACTTTCTACCCCATCTCGAAGACGTGTTCGGCTTTGTCGGCGCGATGTCGAGCATGGTAAGCTTCATTTACTTACATTTCAACATCTTTTTGTTTCACGGCGATCTGAATCACCTATTTTAACTTTTAGATGGCGACTAAATTGAACCAAATTATTCGGGAAAGCCAGAAACTTGAAAATCGCTTCAAGATTTTAGTCGCATTGAAGGGTGAGTTGGAAGCCGAATAATTGCGGCCAGTTTATGCTGAAAGCAAAATGGATGGTGGCCTTGTGGAGGCGAATTATGACAAAGTTATGCCAGAAGAGAGAGTGAGTAGTTTGGCCACCCTTGCTGAGGAGAGGGCTAGAGAGCTTGAGATGGCTAAGAAGGAGCGATATTCTATGAGGGAGGCCTTTGAGACGGCTGAGAAGCAACTTGCTGAGGAGAAGAAACTTGCCAACGAGCTCGCCCAAAAGTTTAAAGATGCTAAGGCCAAAATCGAAGCCAAGTTATATAATGCCAGCGGCAAGCAGTTGCCGATTTTAAAGATTCTGAAGACCATGAGAGAGTTTTACTCGCCATCAACCTGGAAGGTTTTGACCAAGGTATTTACCATATAGAAAGGTACTTGATGAGATATTTTAACGATAGGTCTCCTCTTTACAATAGCTAGCTGGTAGGGCTTCTTATAAGATATTTGATCCGAGCTTGAGGAGCTTTCACAACTTGATGCCTTACACCAAAGCCGAATTGGATCACTTTTCGATGAAGCTGCAGGATAATGGTGCCAAGGCATGTGTTCCTCCCTAAGTCAAGTTGGGCAACCTGACTGCCTTAGAAGAACAAGAGCTAGAGGGAGGCGAGGCTACTCTGGATAACCAAGGGATTTTTCCGGGAGAGTCAATGTCTCCTTTCTTTAACGAGGATGCGGTGAGGTTGGCTAGGGAGACGAAAGTGAAGGATCGCTATTGACCACGATATCAATTGTAGTTTGTTCTTTCGCCTTGCAATATTTTTAACTTTTCAACCCGCATTTTACATACTTTGATCTGTAATCGCTAACTTTATTTGGCAATGAGATGAGAGTCAACCTTACTATGTTCCGGTACGTGTTTTAACCCTCGTTTACGGCACTTTTGGCTCATTCCGGGTAGTTTTTGACCTTTCATAGGGCAAAATCACTTAGAGCGTGCATGTCGAGGCAAATCATCACCTAGATGGTAAACCTCGTCATTTTACGGTGTTTTTTTTGGCCATTTCGAGCCATATTTATCTTGTGGAGTTATGCTTGGTATATTGTGCTATGGAATTGCTGGATATAGGTGACTCGTAAACCGGGAATTGAGGCATAAGGCTTAGAAACATAAAATAGAGGCTTGGTTAAGGAATAGTTGAAGAAAAAGTGAAGATTTGGAAGCTCAACAGGGAGATGAGCGCACATTCAGCAAACATGATGCATTGTGTGTGCACATTCAGCAAACAGGATGCATTGTGCACACACACTTGACATACATGATGCATTGTGTGTGCATATTCGACGGACAAGATATATTGTGTGCGCACATTCGAGAGAGGTTTGCGCACATTCGACAGACAGGATGCATTCTGTGCGCATATCAGACCGAATGTGTATGCATTAGACAGTTTTCAAGCACTTTTTGGAGCACCTATAAATAGATTTTTGCACAGATTTTTACACACTTCCCCCTTACTTTCTACACTTCACAATTCCCCTTTGCTTTTCGGCCTTCTTTTTATTTTGTTGTTTTCTGTTGATTTGTATACCTTTTGAGTGACGATGCCATGAATTGAACTTAACTATTGGCACCTCTTTAGTGGCCCAACATTAAGTTTAGATAGACATACTATTTAAAGGGTCAGAACTCCTAGTAGCCGAGCTAGAGCAGTTCGGGTACTCTTCCCAGTTCCTCTAGGTCGGCCAATGCTTAGGGCTGACCTCAAAGCAATATAGGCACGTGAACTATCCCGACCTCTGCAGGTCGACCACTGATTGTGTTCAAGCTTACCCACGTCCAATCTATAAGGTCGGCCTAGGTCCCTCTCGGACTAAGGCCTTTGTGCACGTTCTGAATCAGGTAATTATGGAAGGAGTCCGAGCCATAAAGGCTCCAATGTTTATCATTTAATATGGATATTTGAATATCACAATTATCTCCAAAATTTTAGGAGATCAATCAATCATAATATTTTTCCTTAGGGAACACGCCAATCAGTGTCCATCATGGACACGCCACACGCTTATCCTAGGGCATAAGCCCCTCTATATAAAAATCTCTAAGAAACTATGAAGACTTGATTCCAATACCTGCATTGGATATATAGGCAGCTTGATCACTATCAAGTGTAGTCTAAAACATCTCACAACCACCCCCTCTATTCATTGCAATCTGTATTCTAGGAGTTTTATCAGATTATCACCAAGAGAAAGAACCCCAGATTTCATACAGCCTGTTCATAGAGTTGTGTATGGATAAGGCGTAAGATGAAGAACGTGAACACCATCTACGGAGGATATGGCAAGTGGATTCTAGAGGAAGAAGACGATCAACACCCTAGTGCCGCAACATCTTATAAAAGATGAAGATTTCTGGAAGAGGTGACTTACAGCACCGGAGATCCCGTTCCCCTAGTGATTAACAATGGTGGACTCATGATCGAGGCCATGGTGGGTCAGAATCTAGTAAGGCGTATCTGCATTGCCACAGGAAGTGCGATTAGTATCTTGTATCATTCTACTTTGCAATCGATGTACTTAGAGAATCCTGAATTCACACTGGCAACGGTTCCCCTATTCGGCTTTGCCGGGTCATATGTTTACCCAGAGGGCACCCTTGTCCTCCCTACCACCTTTACCGACCACCATTTGGCCGAACTCTTTTAGTTGAGTACATGGTGGTTAAAGCCTCATCCCCTATAATATGATTATTGGCCGACCTCCGCTGATCAGCTTACGAGCTGTCATCTCTCTCACGCATAACCGCTTAAGGTTCTGAGCCACCGGAAGCCTTGTGGAGATCATAGGTAATATGGACCATGCGAGAAGCTGCTATGCATCTGAAGCGAACGGAAGCATCGAGTCCGCACTGGTCCCTATTGAAGAGTTGCTACCTGTTAAGGGTGATTTTATACGTTTTATAAGGATATATTTTATATCAATATTCCCCATATATGGATGTTTTTCATAGAAATCGAGCTTATAATCGATTAATTGAGTAAATGATGTTTTTAATAGCTAAATCTCAAAGCGTAATTTAATTATGTGCTTAAATGATGATTTTATGTTATTTTGGAAATACATTACGCTTTGGTATGTTTTCCTATTGTTGTAGATACTCATTGATGATGGAAGAGAGGATTTTAGAGAGCCAAATTCGTGCTTGCAAAGGATCAATCAAAGTTATGGAAGATTGAAAGATATAAGGAAAGAAATCAATCAAGATAAATGTCGGAAAATCAGGATTCGGGTAGTGACGACCTTGCAACGCAGTTATTGATATGATAACAACCGATTTGACTCTGGACCAAGAGAAGAGTTGTAGGTCTTGAAGAGAGGATTCTACAGGATTTTGAATCACTCCATTCCGACTTACGAGGCCCGAGATATGAGCGTTACAAGTTTGGATCTTTGTTGCTGAAAATAGTGGACGGGCGTCCGGATCTTCAAGCGGGCGTCCGGCACCTGCATCTGTAGCAACCGCCTCGATTTTCTATAAATACAGCAGCTCTCTTCGACCCTAATCATTATCAAATACGCCCAGCTTCTCTTGAACCCTAAATTTCGAAAGGAGAGAGCAGCCCGCCGGCCAAGCTCCATGCTTGGTCGGCGGAGGTTAGTTAGATTAGGTAGTTAGTTCGTTTTCTTTCTTCTTGTTCGAGTGATGATGAAGTTGAGCAGCCATGGATGAGCCTTGAAGCTCCCTCTTTCCAGCTGCAACTTTAATTCTTTTTCGATGGATGTTTTGTAAGTTTTAATTGAATTGTTTCTTTTCTATGTTTATTTGTATCTTGCAATATAAATCGGAAGATGATTGCATGATTTGATGCTACCGTATGGCGGAAGTCGGTGTAGTTTAGATCACCATAGGAAAGAGTAGATCTTTAATCTATACATAACGGAAGTTCGTAGGTTAAATATCTAGATTTACGAGAGGATCACAATTTGATTAATTCGATGCAAGATTATCTTAGATTGGAATTGAGGGATATCACCGTTACCGGAAAGATAGGATTTTTCATGTGTTTAATTCATTATGTTGTTCTTGTTCTCTTTCATGTTTTTATGCCGCATGTTAATCGAATTTAGATAACGGAAGTTAATAGATTCATTAGATTATCGTGAGGAGATTGACAATAATTATTCCAACAAACGGAAGTTGAGGGATAATGTTGTTAGGTTAGGATTCAATCCATATCTTTGATTCGTATCGATATTAGTTAAGACCGGAAGGTAAACTAATTAATGGCGTGATAAATCGGAAGAGGAAACGCTCCTTTAGATAAGATAATAATCCAAGATAACTTGTGAATGAGCATTTGTCTATCTTATTTCTTTCGGTGGGGTGATGGTTGTTGGAAATTGGTTGATCATGGTTTGTTCATGTTTGTTCAGTGTTAGTTAGTTTTACCGTTTTCCTAGATATAGTTTTATTTTATGTTGATCGCAATTATCCTTCCTGGCTTTGGATTAACAATCCTCTGTCCAGTTATTTTCCGTTTTAGTTTAGGTTTAGGTTTTAGTTAATAAAGAAGGATTAACTAGATTAGATACAATATCCCTTTTCCCTGAGGATCGATACCCGTACTTATCCAACTTTACTAGCAACTACCCGGTATTCGGCCGGTTAGGAGGTAGTTTTGCATGGTAGTATAGGTTTTATAAATTTTCTTTTGTTTTTAATGATGCAAAATCTCCCCAACAAAAGTGGCGCCGTTGCCGGGGAATAGGTGTCATGTTGAATCTAGTTTTGTTAGTTCTCGATTTTGTTACGTTTTATTTTTGTTTTTAATAAAGTAGCGTATACCAAGTTGAGAGTTTTTATTTTGCCGTGTTTGATGACCGTTAGGTTAAGAATGTGCAAAAGTTTTTACTCAACTTGTTTTACGTGAAGTTTATATGTTTATGTGTTACCTAGTCTAACCCTGCGTGCTTAATTTGATAAAAGGCTTGGTCTTGTGATCTCGTGTTCTTTTGTGTTGTGTTCATAAGTATTTAGGGTTTTGCTGTGTTTTTCTGCTATCTGTGCATTCTTGTTGTATGGGTAGCGCTCATTTCATTGGGCGCCCGCCCGATTCTTCATCTGCAGTGAACGAAGCGTTGGGAAGTATTGGGCGCTTCGTCCGTTCAAATATTTTCAATCTGCTCGATTTAGAGGACCAGATTTAGCGTCTATACTTTACGAACACCCGTCCGGTCGGTTTCAAAGCAGACGAAGCGCCACGCAAGGTGGAACGCCCGTCGATTCGAACGCTAAGTGAACGTTCGTCCGGGTTCGATCCAGGTTCTAAATTTCTTGATTTTATTTTCAATGCTTTTATTTGATGTGGATTTTTCATTCGAGCTTCGTGGCTAATTGATTTTTACATAGATGCCACGAACTTATATGTTTTTACCTTTCCATCTATGAATCCATTTAGATAATTGATCAATTCCTTATATATGATTCATCTAGGCATGTTATAGTGATATCGGTTCTCGTAAGCTATAATCGTTCTTATGGTTAATTAGTAGCTAATGTCGGTTCCCGTATGCTACATACCGCTCCGATGAATCTTTTAAGCTTTTAAGACTTACGTGCTTCCTTTGTTTTTATAGTTCATATGGGTAGCTCTCTGCCGGTTTTCCGTATGCTACGTCCTTTCTCCATATGAGTTATACCATTTAGATAGATGATCGTTGGTTTCCATAAGTCTATCACTTTCGATAAGTCTTAAAGCGCGTCGGCACTAGTAGTGACAGACATCGTTTATCGTAACCTGTCATTATGTGGTAGACGTTTATATATATGTCGTGTTGCATATAGTGGGCTAGTTTTCTTTCTTTTATTTTATTTTCTTTTTGCATATCATTTAAATGCATTTCATTTAGTTGCATTTCATATAGTTGCATTGTTTTTCTATTTTTCTTTTATTTTTCTTGAGTGTAGTTAACTGTCGGTTTCCGTAATACTACCTCGTTTTTTTCGAGTATGGTTACTGTTGGCTATCCATATACCATCACTCTTTTATTTTCTTAGGATTTTTCACGTAGATTGCATTGTAATGCATTTTCATATAGTTGCACCTAGCCCTACTATTTTGTAATATTCCATGTATATGTCCATCTTTATATGAGCTTAATCTAAAAATTCTCTAGACTTCCTTTCTTGTGCTTTATATGTTATCTTCCCCCTATCCCCGAGGTATTTCATGTTTGTCAAGTGTGCAGGATATTTTCGATAGCGATTGTGAGCTTTAGACGATTTCAGTTTTCGGTGGATGGTCCACGATCTCTTTGGATTCGTTGAGCATTTCTCGGGTGAGGTCGACCCACTTCCGAGAATAGCTCCTTTCGAACAACGAATCAGCTAAGTTTTCTGTTTCTTTTTATTTTTGCACACCATGAGGACATGCTGTAATTTAAGTGTGGGGGAGGGGATAAGTCGATATGTATCTATACATTTGCTTACATGATTTTATTTCTATGCTAAAATGAGCTAAATTTTAAAAAATTTTGTTTTGTCTCGAGTGAGCAATGCATGTTTTTGTTCGGTTTGTTATATACATTGATGTTGTATGCCGTATGTTCCGTAAGTTAGTTGTTTCACCCGATATTATTTTCCACGAGCCATAGTGAATGATGAGCTATATTATAAAGTTATACCCTTTTGATTAGTGATGTTTGATTCCTTATAAGTCATGTGCTTAGTGCTAATGTTCATATCGTGAGACTTATGATAGTTTGTATTTAGTTCCAAGTACGATGTAATTGTGAATATCTAGAAGTTTGAATGTGATAAGTAATAATACGTAGCTAATGTCATTTGAAAAAGTTGAGTTAATAATGAAATCAATAGTGTGTGTCGAAAAGTGGGTCGATGATTTGAGTGCGTGTAAGGCATTATCTCGAAATGTTTTATTCCACTATGATGACCAAAAGCTCACGACAGTCAGAAGAAGCTGCTTTATGATTTGTGTAAGGTAGGGTATACCACGTATGTCCTATTCTGCTATGATGAGCAATAGCTTATTCTGATGCGTGTTTAAGTGAAATAATTAAATCAACTTATGAGAATATTGGTATGAAAAGAATGAAATGAGACTTAGTTATCGTTAATCTTATCCCCAGTATAAACCGATGGATATGCTGTAGGGATTATCCTCTAAGTATGTCGGAAAGGTCTTAAATGTGTTCTATCATCTTTTCCGGGATATGTTCCGTTTTGTAGGGTGCATCTTATAAGTATCTTTTATTACTAGTTTGAAGGGGGTATTAGCTAGTTTTGCTTGAAATATTCAAGTTTGGATTTAGTGGAAATTTGCTATGGTTATGCACACACACACGGGTGAACTTCTAATTTATTGACTATGTGGTATATGTGTTGAGATGTTTATATTCTTTCCGAGCCTTTATCTTGTTTTGTTTTGCTCGGGACGAGCAAGGTTTAAGTGTGGGGGAGTTGTTAAGGGTGATTTTATACGTTTTATAAGGATATATTTTATATCAATATTCCCCATATATGGATGTTTTTCATAGAAATCGAGCTTATAATCGATTAATTGAGTAAATGATGTTTTTAATAGCTAAATCTCAAAAGCGTGTGAATTATGTGCTTAAATGATGATTTTATGTTATTTTGGAAATACATTACGCTTTGGTATGTTTTCCTATTGTTGTAGATACTCATTGATGATGGAAGAGAGGATTTTAGAGAGCCAAATTCGTGCTTGGAAAGGATCAATCAAAGTTATGGAAGATTGAAAGATATAAGGAAAGAAATCAATCAAGATAAATGTCGGAAAATCAGGATTCGGGTAGTGACGACCTTGCAACGCAGTTATTGATATGATAACAACCGATTTGACCTTGGACCTCAAGAGAAGAGTTGTAGGGCTTGAAGAGAGGATTCTACAGGATTTTGAATCACTCCATTCCGACTTACGAGGCCCGAGATATGAGCGTTACAAGTTTGGATGCTGTTGCTGAAAATAGTGGACGGGCGTCCGGATCTTCAAAGCGGGCGTCCGGCACCGTTATTGTAGCAACCGCCTCGATTTTCTATAAATACAGCAGCTCTCTTCGACCCTAATCATTATCAAATACGCCCCACTTCTCTTGAACCCTAAATTTCGAGAAAGAGAGCAGCCCGGCGGCCAAGCTCCATGCTTGGTCGGCCGGAGGTTAGTTAGATTAGGTAGTTAGTTCGCGTTTTCTTTCTTCTTGTTCGAGTGATGATGAAGTTGAGCAGCCATGGATGAGCCTTGAAGCTCCCTCTTTCCAGCTGCAACTTTAATTCTTTTCGATGGATGTTTTGTAAGTTTTAATTGAATTGTTTCTTTTCTATGTTTATTTGTATCTTGCAATATAAATCGGAAGATGATTGCATGATTTGATGCTACCGTATGGCGGAAGTCGGTGTAGTTTAGATCACCATAGGAAAGAGTAGATCTTTAATCTATACATAACGGAAGTTCAGAGGTTAAATATCTAGATTTACGAGAGGATCACAATTTGATTAATTCGATGCAAGATTATCTTAGATTGGAATTGAGGATATCACCGTTACCGGAAAGATAGGATTTTTCATGTGTTTAATTCATTATGTTGTTCTTGTTCTCTTTCATGTTTTTATGCGCATGTTAATCGAATTTAGATAACGGAAGTTAATAGATTCATTAGATTATCGTGAGGAGATTGACAATAATTATTCCAACAAGCGGAAGTTGAGGGATAATGTTGTTAGGTTAGGATTCAATCCATATCTTTGATTCGTATCGATATTAGTTAAGACCGGAAGGTAAACTAATTAATGGCGTGATAAATCGGAAGAGGAAACGCTCCTTTAGATAAGATAATAATCCAAGATAACTTGTGAATGAGCATTTGTCTATCTTATTTCTTTCGGTGGGGTGATGGTTGTTGGAAATTGGTTGATCATGGTTTGTTCATGTTTGTTCGGTGTTAGTTAGTTACCGTTTTCCTAGATATAGTTTTATTTTATGTTGATCGCAATTATCCTTCCCGGCTTTGGATTAACAATCCTCATCAGATTATTTTCCGTTTTAGTTTAGGTTTAGGTTTTAGTTAATAAAGAAGGATTAACTAGATTAGATACAATATCCCTTTTCCCTGAGGATCGATACCCGTACTTATCCAACTTTACTAGCAACTACCCGGTATTCGGCCGGTTAGGAGGTAGTTTTGCATGGTAGTATAGGTTTTATAAATTTTCTTTTGTTTTTAATGATGCAAAATCTCCCCAACACTACCCGAGAGTGAGAAAAGCTGGTCATTGGATGACAAAGTAGAGGAAGTCTGCCTGTGGGAGGGTCAAGATGACTGGGCCGTGAGAATAGGATCATGGATCCCCGACCTATACAAAAGACAGTTAATAACCTTGTTGAAGGAATTCAAGGATGTGTTCACCTGGACCACAGAGGATATGCCTGGTTTTTCCCCTGCCTTAGCCATGCATTGGTTGAACGTCGACCTGAACTGGAAACCCGTTCGCCAGAAAAAGAGGCACTTCATCCAAGAACGAACGGACGCCATTAAGAAGTAATTAACGAAGTTGCTCCAAGACAACATCATCTAGAAAGTTAGCTATCCGGAATGGTTGGTGAACCCCGTCTTGGTAAAGAAGCCGGACGGTAGTTGGAGGATATGTGTAGACTTTACCGACCTCAACCGAGCTTGTCCCAAGGACTGTCATCCCTTACCTAAGATAGAAAAATGGTGGATTCGACTATAGGCTTCGGAGTTTTCGGTTTCCTAGACGCCAACAGGGGTTATCATCAGATTTCCATAGACCCTAAGGACGCTGAAAAACCTCATTCATTACCGAGTTTGACACTTACTGTTACAAAACTATGCCGTTTTGCCTCAAAAATGCTTGAGCAACCTACCGAAGGGTAGTCAATACAATATTTAAAGACCAGATAGGAAGATGCATGGAAGTATACATAGAAAACCTCTTAATCAAGAGTTGACGTGAGGGAAGTCTTCGAAGTACTAAGAACCTCACAGATGAAACTTAATCCCAAGAAGTGTACGTTCGGGGTCCGGACTGGTAAATTCTAAGGGTATATGATATCTCAAGAAGGCATCAGAGCTAACCCAGACAAAGTGGAAGCATTGAGAACTATGTCGCCACCAAGGAACGTTAATGAAGTCAAGAGATTAACGGGAAGGATGGCCGTGCTTGGGCATTTTTTATCTAGATCAGTCCAACGAGCCCTCCCTTTCTTCAACATTCTAAAACAAACCAACCCTGTTCAGATGGGAAGAAGAATGCCAATGAGCCTTTGAAGATCTGAAAATCTACTTAGCCGAGCTGCCCACACTAACTTCACCACAAAAGGGAGAGATCTTGTTTTCCTATTTAGTAGTATGTGATGAGGCCATAAGTGGAGTCCCCGTCAAGGAACAAGGAAATATGCAGAAGCAGATCTTCAATGTCAGTAAATCACTTCATAGTCCAAAAGTCAGATACTCGAACGCCGAGAAGCTAGCACTAGCCTTAGTACATGCCTCCAGAAAGTTGAGACCTTATTTTCAGGCTCATCCGATAGTCATGGTTACTGATCAGCCTCTTCAACAAATACTAGCCCGACCAGAAACGTTAGGACGGTGACAAAATAGGTAGTGGAGTTAGCAGAGTATGACTTACATTTCCATGCTCGAACATCGGTCAAAGCCCAAGCGTTACCGGATTTCTTGGCAAAAGAAACGGCCATGACCGCCGATCAGAATCAACCAAGTGACGAGGTCGAACGTTGGACACTATATGTCGATAGAGCCTCAAGCAAGGATGGAGCCGGGGCAGGACTCCTACTCATTAGCCCAAAAGGAGAAGAATTTCCTTATGCTCTCCGATTCACCTTCCGGCCACCAATAACGAGGCCAAGTATGAAGCTCTAATCACCAGACTCAATTTGGCAGCTAAGTTAGGAGCTAAGAGCTTGTGGGTCTACAGCGATTCCTAGTTGATTGTAGATCATGTGAACAGAGAGTACGAAGCTAAAGAAGAGCCCATGAAAAATTACTTGGCCGTAGCACGAGACCGGCTAAAAGCCTTCCAAACTGTTCATATCGAACAAGTCCTTTGATCCCAAAACCGATGAGCCGATGCCCCTTCCAAACTGGCATCTAGTTTTATCTCTAACAAAAAGGTGCTAGTAGAGTTGCTAAAGGAAAGAAGTTATGAAGCCAAGAGGGTTCAGCCTATCTCCTATATGGATACCTGGATGGATCCTATAGTATCCTACCTTCACAACGGAACACTACCCGAGGAAAAAACCATAGCAATAAAGTTGAAATTCAGAATGGCCCGGTACTCACTCTTTGATAACATACTATATATGAAGTCTTTCATGGCACCTTGAATCAGGTGTGCAACGGAGGATGAAGGAAACTATCTGCTCTAAGAAATCCACTTAGGAATATGTGGAAATCATCCCGAAGCTCGGACATTAGCATGAAAATGCTTATAATTCGGCTACTACTGCCGACCATATGGCAAGATACAGAGGATCTCGTCGCAGATGCAAATCATGTCAGGTACACGATAATATATCACATCAAGCTTATCAGCAGATGATTCCTATGATCACTGCATGGCCTTTCGATCAATGGAGAGTCGATTTAATCGGGCCTCTACCCCGAGCACCGGAAACCTCATATATTTTTAATGGTCGCCATAGATTACTTCACCAAATGGGTAGAAGTTGAGGCTCTCACTACGATTACAACTAAAGCCATCCAGAAGTTCCTCTGGAAGAACGTGGTGTGCCGGTACGGGATCCCTTAGACATTTATATCAGATAACGGCACACAGTTCGAAGGCAAATGAGTCCGATCCTGGTGCAAAAATTGAGCTTACCTAGGTGGCACCTCTTTAGTGGCCCAACATTATGTTTAGAGAGATAGGCTGTTTAGAGGGTCAGAACTCCCAGTAGCCGAGCTAAAGTAGTTTGGGTACTCTCCCCAGTTCCTCTAGGTCGGCCAATGCTTAGGGCCTACCTCTTAGCAATATAGGCACGGGCACTATTCTGACCTCTGCAGGTCGACCACAGCTTGTGTTCAAGCTTACCCATGTCCGACCTATAAGGTCGGCCTAGGTCCCCCTCGGACCAAGGCCTTTGTGCACGTTCTGAATCATGTAATTATGGAAAGAATCCCGAGCCATAAAGGCTCTAATCTTTATCATTTAATACGAATATTTGAATATCACAATTATCTCTAAAGTTTAGGAGATCAATCAATCATAATCTTTTCCTTAGGGAACAAGCCAATCAGTGTCCACCATGGACATGCCACACGCTAATCCTAGGGCACTAGCCCCTCTATATAAACAAACCCTAAGGAACTACGAAGACTTGATTCCAATCCCCGCATTGGATACGTAGGCAGCTTGATCACTATCAAGTGCAGTCTAAAACATCTCACAACCACCCCATCTTTTCATTGCTTTCTGTATTCTAGGAGTTTTATCAGGTTATTACCAAGAGAAAGAACCCCAATTTTCATACAGATGATTTTTGGAATTGTCATTGAGCTTGGATCTTTTGATGAGACTTTGCTTGAATGTTTATTGCATGCTTTCCCTCCGACTTGTATTTTTGCCAAAAATTTTAGGCTGGAGAGCTACTATAGCATAGTGGCCCGCTTGTTTTTGACAAGGTCGAGGTGTCTAAGAGCAAACTTTTTGGAAACAAAATGTCGAGCTGTTGAATATAATCGTCGAGCATATCTTTTACTTTGTGTTAAAAGCGATCAAAGCGTGTAATAAAGCAAACTGATGTGACGATAAAATATAAAGTTAGATTTTTATTAAGCTCGTCCTGCCACGTTCGGCGGGTTGAACATCTGTAAATAAGAAGGCGTAATCATTCACGTGATATAGACGAGAGAATGAATGCCATAACCCAAGATGATCTTTACATGTAATACCTTTTTAGTTTATCTGCGTGGCAAGGGTGATTGAAGTCGAATCCCTTTTTGTCTTTCAAGATATAAGTCCTTTTTTTGACTTCCCGTGAGATTTGGTAAGGGCCTTCTAATTTAGAGAGAGTTTTGCCTTTTCGGCCCGGTGCCCAGCGGCCTCTCTTTTACGGAGGACAAAGTCGCATTTTGCAAATGAGTGATAGTGTATTCGCTTATAGTGGTGTCGCTTGGTGAGTTGTTTATTGTTTAGGAATCGACTATAAGCCTTTAGTCTATTCTCTTCAGCCAAATCGAGCTCAAGTTGCCGATTGAAATGATTATGGAGCTTTTCATAGTGAGTTACTCTGAGGCTTAGCAAGGCCATTTCGAATCGGGTCCATGGCTTTTGAACCATAGGTTAAGGCAAAAAGTGTTTTGCCCGTCGTAGTTTTGAAGGTTGTTCAGATTGCCCATAGCACTACTGGGAGCTCGTCCACCCATCTACCTGCTTTGTCATCCAAGTTTTATTTTTAGCCTTTTGAGCACCTTTTTGTTCACACTTTCTTCCAAGACATTTCCTTGGGGATATGATAATGAGGATTGCCAGTGTTTGACATTGTGTTCCTCACATAATTTGGTAAACTCTTCTCTGAATTGAGGACCGTGGTCGGACACCACGATTGTGGGATCTCCGAAGCGGCACCGAATCTGATCGTGCATGAAGTAGATCACGTCCCTCGTTATTGTCTTGGCCAAGGCCTTGGCTTCGACCCATTTAGGGAAATAGTCCACTGCAACGATGGTGAACTGACAACCACTTTGATCTTTGGGAAGGGATCGATTAAGTCAAGTCCTTACATGTCTAACGGCCAGGCTGATATAATGATACTTTGCTCTACCAACGGAAGCCTTGGTATGTTGGTGAACTGTTGGCACTTATCACAAATCCTATTATAAAGCTGTGGGTCTTTGGAAAGCGATGGCCAATAGTATACTACGGAAATGATTTTCTGAGCCATGGAGCGGCTAGAGGGGTGACCTCCGCACACTCCTTGATGGACCCCAGCTATGATTTTTGCCTATTCTTCTAAGCGAACACATCATAACAAAGGTATAGTATAAGAGCATCTCTATAAAATTCCATTGACAACGGTGTATCGCGCTGCTCTTTTCTTTAGAGAGCAAGGTCGATCTACCTTGGCAAGTAGGGAGCCTGCCTTCATGTAGGCTTTGATCTCATTTATCCAACACGTTGATGTTGTTTTGATGTCCATGACTTTAGTCCAATTGATGGAGGGCACGGCGAGATATTCGACTAACACCGTTGGATCTTGGATTCTTCTTTATAGGACAACTTGGACAAGTAGTCTGCCCCGCATATTGTCCTTTCAACCGATTCTGTTAACTTACAGTACTCGAAGGCTCTTCTCAGCCGCTTGACGATCTCGAGGTTTTAGCATATAATTTCATTTTTAGCTTCTTACATACCTGAGATCTGGTTGACGATTAATTAGGAGTCAGCTGTAGACTTCAATATTCTCAACCTTCTTTGCTTTAGCAAGTTCGAGGCATACGATGACAGCCTCATACTCGGCTTGATTGTTTGAAGTAGGGAACTTGAACCTTATAGATTTTTCGATTTCTTCCGTAGTTCCCGGTTTGGCTAAATTATTCCGGTTCCACAGCCACTTTGGCTTGCCTTCACGTCAACGTAATGTTTCCAACAATGATTCGGCCTCTGGGTTGCTGAGGTTGTAAGTGAATTGGGTTTCGGTGGGGGTTGCGGATCGGGTTTCTCTACATTGAAGTTGGTCTCAACGATGAAGTCGGCTAGCACTTGTGTATTGATTGCTTTTAAAGGTTTATAGTGGATATTGAACTCTGTTAGTTTGATTACCTATTGAAGCAGACGACCTGAAAGGTCGGGCTTGTGTAATACTTGATGCAACGGACTATCGGCAAAAACGTTGATAATGTGCGTAGAAAAATATGCCCTTAGTTTGCGGGCTGCAATAACAAGCAAGTAGGCAAACTTCTCTATATTGAAATAACGGCTCTCCACCAGACTGAGAGCTTTATTTACCTAATAAAAGGGATTTTGAAGGGTGCAAGCCTCATTGACAAGAACGGCGGTAACAACCCGGTCTGAGGCCGCCAGCTACAAAAATAATTCATCTCCTGTCTCTGGGCTAACTAGAAGAGGTGGCATCCTTATCTAGTCTTTGAGATCTTGGAAGGCTTGAGTGCATTCTTCGTTGCAGGTGAAGTTTTTTTTTCCCTTAAGGATCTTGAAAAATGGCAGGAACTTTTTGGCGGACTTGGTGATGAACCTGCCCATAGCGATCATTCTCCCATTAAGCCTCTAAACCTCTTTGATGCAGGTTGGTTCCTTCATATTCATCAACGCCTCTATCTTTTCAAGATTGGACTCAATTTCCCCTAACCATAAATCCGAGCAACTTGCTTGCCTGGACACCAAATACGCATTTGGTCGGAATAAGCTTCATCGAGTGTTGTTTAACGTTATCGAAGGTTTCTTGGAGGTCAGCGTTATGGCCTTGACGGGATGATTTGATGACCATATCATCGATGTATGCCTGTATATTTTTGCCTATTTACGAGCTGAAGTTGCGATTAACCATTCTATGATATGTCGAGCAGGCGTTCTTCAACCTGAAGGGCATCATCTCGTAATATTAAAGGTCCCAAGCTTCTCTGCAGGCCGTCATCTCTTTGTCATAGTCTAGTAATTTGACTTTATGGTAGCCGGATTATGCATTGAGAAAGTTGAGCATTTCGAAACCGGCAATTGAATCCAGCATACGATCAATCATCGGACGAGGGTAAGGATCTTTGGGGCATGCCTTGTTGATGTCTGTAAAATGGATGCACATCCGTCATTTTCCGTTGTTCTTCTTGACCATGACGACATTAGCCAGCCATGTTGCATAGGCGAGCTCTTTAATGATGCCGACTTGTAGGAGCTTTTCGATCTCAACTTTTATAGTGGCCTATTTTCCGTGAGAGATTAGTCTGGAATTTTACTGTATAGGCTTAAAAGTGTTGGAAATAGCGCCCGAAAGACAATTTATGTAATTGTTTATAGAATTAATAAATGACAGATTTATTCTCATCTTATTATTTGCTTTGTGCTTATAAGAAATACACTATTGAAAACCCCAAGTCGTATCATATATAGCCATATAACTTAGTGTGTGTCACACATGAGAATTAAGTTTATGGTTATACACTTGAACTATTAGTCCGTGGTGAAGTTAATCAAAGTATGTGGTCTATTGATTAAACCACCATTAATGCGCCCAAAACACTTTATGGTGTGACCGTCTTATCCGGACCGTCGACATTGGTTGTCTAAGTGGGGCATTTATATACAATGTAGTCATATAGGACTGGACCGATTTAATATGAGTTTTTCATATAATTCCGTGATTGAGAAATCTCATTAAATCACAAGATGATCATATATGGATTAACCTTATTCCTGAAGTGATTACAGACTCCTACTTGTTTCAGGATAGGGTTTGATGTGTTCGTTAAGGATTGCTAAGAGGCGCGGCGCGGTCCGAATCACTTTCACGTTGACACTATTCTGGAAAGAGTGAGAAGTGTGTGTCTCACGGATATGGAATCCATTCCTTCCTGCGGGAAGTAGAAAGAGAATCCTCTTATTTGTTAATCCTAGAAACTGATCAATCCCGGGAGTTCGTATTGGTTATGAACTAATTGATCACTAGTGGGTTAATGGTACATAAGGATAAGATGTAGTGAAGAATGTTTACGGAAATAATCCTACTTCAGTACGTATAGTCTATGGAGGGTTAGTTTATTATATCAATGTACACTTATCAACTAGACTCGACGTTTTGAGAATAAGTTATATCTATAATCGATAGAAATTCCGAAATTAATGAATTAAGTAGAAATATTCTGTTCGATGAATATTTTATTTAATTTATTGTAGTTACTGGTTATAGGTCCATGGTCCCTAGGTTGGCTCCTAACACGTGAGTGTTTTCTAGTTTTGTGGAACCTCGAGAATAAATTAAATAGTTGGTCTAAATGAATATTCAAATATTATTTATTTGGTAAATAATATGTAAAATAGAAAAGACATTTTCTATTAAATTAATGTCAAAAGTGGCGTATGCATTTGTCATAAATTTGGAAAAGAAATTTTCTAGATTATGTCACATGTGTAATTAATTAATTATCTATTTGTTTGATAATTAATGGAAAAAATTAAGAGATTGATTTTTTGGAAAATATCTCTTATTTTGTAGCAAAAATATCTTTTCCTTATGGGAATAGGTTTTTGTGGTGTGAAAATGATAACTCTCTTGACTAGTTATTTTCCTATATAAAGAGAGTTCTTCCTAACACAATAGACATACAAATTTGCGCCACAAACTAAACAAAAGAAGAGAAAAATTAGTTTCTCGTTCTTAGTCATTAAGAGGAGTAAAACTTAGGGTTTTTCTTGGGGATATTCGAGGAGGTTCTACGGCGATGATCGACGTCCACCAGACGTCGCTAGGAGATACAATCCGGAAGACTACGGCTTCTCCCTTGGTCGATTTTATCATCTCTCTCCGGTATGGGTAAATTTACTAACATTCTCGTAGGATTAATTAGTTATGTCTCATATCTTAAATCGCATAAGCTTCCGTTGTGCTAAAATCGAGTGTCTCGATTGGTGCTATTACTCCTAGCATGTGATATCGGAGCCAAGGTTTAATTTTTACGATACCGAGAGCCTAATTAATTAAATTAGGAGTGGAATTGCATATTAGATTGCATCATTTATTTTGTTGAATGATTGAATATTGTGGTTGACGAGATGGTTGTGGTTTACCGTTAGATCTTTTGTAAGCTCGTATAATCAATATTATACAAGAATATGACATATATAATTTATCTTACAATTCATGTAATTTATTTTTGCAATTTAAATTTCATAGTAGTAGTTTTTTTTTCGTCATACCGTCGGCCAAAAGGGACGCTGCAGAAAAAGAAAAGAAAAGAAAAGACGCGCTGTACGTGAAAAAAAAAAAAAGAAAAAGAAAAGGCGGCTGCTGCAAGAGAAGAGGAAGAAAAATGGAAAGTCATCTTTTTTTTATTATCCAAGATCAAAAGTTGCTGCTGGTGCGATGAAAGTGGATGAAAGGATTTATTTATTTATTTTTCTTTTCCTAGTATAAATAGGTTAGATACGGGTATCAACGGTCAATTTTAGTGGTTTACTTTTATGTATTTATTTTCATGTTTGATAATTTATGTGAAATAATCATACCATGACATGCATCATATTTATGAATTCCACTCCTAACATATGCATATATGTAGATAATTAATCGTGACATTAATTAGACATGTATGAACATGATAATTAATTTAGGTTAATTTAGGTAATTAATTAAATTAATTAAAACGAACGGAATTTTATCGGGATATAAAATTCACATGATAAACTTAATTTAGGATAATAAATCCTATGGGGTTTAGGTTATGTAGTGTCTACATAAATTTTGAATTTTGATAATCAAAAATTGGAAAATCCGGAAAAGTTGGACACTAACTAAGCAAAAGGTTCGAAAATTGGTTCGGGCGGTCAACAGGGCTTCGGCTCGACTCGACTTGTCCGTCCAAGTGCGTCGTTAGCGTCGGGGTTCCGGCAAGGTCAAGTTATCCGGCGAGCTGAGGCTCAATGGGGCAACCTAAGCCCGATTCAACCAGCAGTCGTACATGAACCAACGAAGAGGACGGGTCGGCCTAGCCGATCCCGACACCATTCAGTGAACTCGGTTAAAGCTCAGACAGGGTTTAAAACCGATAAGTTGGTGGTTGCTTTTCTTGATTTATTGTTTTTCAATTTATTTGAAAAATTCTACAATCCCAGAACTTTTATCATGACATTATTAGGATTGTAAAATTCATTGGTGAATTTTTGTTGTGTAGTGTCTATACAAGAGATTTTCTAAATATTCAATAAATTGGAAAATCATGAATAAGGTGTTGCTAGTTAGACGGTATTTGGAACCGATAAACTAGTGGGAGCTTTAAATTTGTGATTTATTGTTTTTCGATTTGGTGGGAAATTCATAAGTCCTAAGTATAGGGATTATAAAATTCTTGGTGAATTTTAACTTGTAGCATCTACACAAGGAATTTTAATAAATCCATAAAATTGGAAAATCATGAATAAGTGACACTAGTTAGACGATATTTGGAACCGATGAACTAGTGGGAGGATTAATTTAAATATTCATGATTTATAGTTTTTCGGATTGTGAAGAAATTCTGAAAATCCTAATGAGACTACTTTTTTTTCAAAACAACGAGTGGGAGTGGGGAAGGTGACAACCGACACCACGGCCTCTACTGTTGACACAAGCACGTGAGAGAATGGTGACGCCTCGTGCCGCTTTGATTTCGGCCCCCTACGGATGGTCTTCACCGCTATCAAAATTCAAGGCTTGGTTTCCGAAAGGCTAGGATTTTGAGTACTCGTCGGGTCACTGACCTACCCCACCGAGGCATACTCTGGGCGTACTTAAAAATCTAAAACAATAGGTCACACTCACAAGGATATTTTAGGAAATATCTTGGCTGAAAAAGGAAGGTAATCAACAATTAAATATGAGATGCTTCGATTCTTAAATGGTTTAATTGTTGAGAGAGATTGTCTCAATTTAATCGTCATTGTGTTGATACTGGCCCTGCGGCGGCAGTATGATGTGAGGTTAAATCCTTGGAATGGTAAGATAAACTACATGCATGATATCACGTTTATTATTCCTAAAATTATTATATGTTGTGGTGTATGATTTGATTTATATTTCTGTCATGATTTATTTTCTGCAACTATATATCATCTCAAGGTATATAAACTGCTAAACATAATAAATTGACTAATGATGATTTGAAAAATTGGATAAGTAACAAGAATGTTGAACTCAATAATCGAGAATGCAAATTAATTCTTCGGAAGAGGATGTTCCTCTTGAGCCTACAAACTTAAGTGACATTGATGTCATTGCTGTCACTTGTGTTGAACGAGAGACAAAACAAAATTAGTTCAAAGATGAGGAATGATTTGATATCAATCTCACTAGACATCCCACAGTTTACGAGTAGTGTCTACTCAAATGAACTGCTAGTTCACGGCCATTTCCTTTAAAGAAAGCCAAGAATGGGAAGGTAAATGTCTACAATTGCAAGCCATCTAAACTAAATAAGTTAAAGGCTAAACCGAAATATTAATAAGAGAAATATAGGATAAGGAAAGTGATTTCGGATCACTAACCTATGAATCCTTAGAGACTTTCTTAACCGAGTAATTCGACTTAGAAGCTAAAGTTCTTTTGTAAGAACAAGGTAGCTGGGCATTCATGATGAAGAGTAGACAACGGGCAGTTATTTTAGCTAAGATGGTGGGAGTGATATAAGGAAATAAATTTCAAATTTTAATCCTTGAATATCAAAGAAATATAATTTCTATTTTCAGATTCGTTGGAACAAATAGATTCACTTTCACATCGATAATATAGTTGCCTTAAAGAAAGTGAATATGACATTTGTATACGTTTCTGAGACTCGGACTTTTGTCTGATAAAGTCAGAACCACTAAGTAATGCTGAAAAGGTATATGTAACACATCATATTAAGACAAATGGTTTCCGTATTTAGATAAACGATTCTTCATCATCTATTTATTAGTGCATATATCCTAGAGATAAGATCTGAAGACTGGCTAAGGGTGATTCCTAACTCACAGTCTAAGGACACTATCTCAAAGAAAAAATGACTAAGTAAGCTTTCAATTAGGAAAGGTTAATAGAGTTGAAGAAGTATCATAACTTGTTCATATTGACCTTCGGGGTCTTATGAAGCATACAAGCTAGTAGGAGCTTTCGAGTAATAGACCTTCTTTGTCTAATGACTACTCAAAACGCCGATTAGTTTATCTAAATATTTGGAGGAATATTTGATGTCACCAGAGAAGAGAGTATTCCATTCTCAGATATAGGCTATAGCATAGTATTTGGAACTGATGCTCGGCCTACCTCTGAGTGAAATGATTTCACTGAAAGGATAAACCATAGATTGTCTTGTATAGTTATTGATATGCTACAATACACTACTTAACTCAATTAAGATTTTGGTTGCAAAATAATGGTTCACATTATTATGTAATACCGAGAAGTCTATCTAGAAGATGCTTATGAATTTGTCGATAAAGAGAGATGTGCATTTTCTCCACTTCTGCAAATAGAGGCATTTAGAACTAGTGCTTGAAGGTAGGACTGGAGATTTTACATACACGTTCAGATGGTGACTATTCGTGAAATATCTTAATGCAATGAGTAAAGGTTGGCTATAAGATTCTTAAGATCTTGAAGTAAAGGTTGGTTACACTGTTACATCCATTCTAAAAGAATGTTTAAATAACAACCGTCGACCTTGAAGTACAGTTACTCAAGGAGTTACTATTTGATTTAATCAGACCACATCCAACATTGGTTGTTGGGGATTATGCTGATTAATACTACTAAACTAGATCAGAATCTCAATCCACCCAAATGCAGTGGGAGTATGGTTTGCCCATTGGCCCACTGTGATCATGCAGACTTTACAGTCTACTGGGGGTGATTGATCACCTATGGTCATTTAGGGAAGACTGTACAGGATTCTGACAATAGAAGGTTGGATTAAAGACATAAACATGTATATGGAGTTTTGGTACTCCAGTTCTGTTCATACTCTTATAGAACCACCTGAGTATCTCAGGCCTAGTGGGAGTAATTTGATATACATGGAAAAGAGTCAAATGAATGTGAAAGTTTAACTTTCTAATCAAAGGCAAGTGGTCTAGGGTTAATTCCCCGAGAAGTAGATAGTTCAATAAGGGTGATGCCCTGAAACTTTCTCACCACTCAGCCTTGCTTAACTCTATGAAAAGCTGAAAGACTAACATGGGTGATACCCAGAAACTTTCTTTCCGTACAAAGGATCTTTAATTCATTCGGAACAGAAGGGTTTTAGCTTAAAGCCAATGGCAGATTGACTGCCTATGCTTATATCCATCGGTGGATTAAAGTAAACCTTCAGGTCATTAAAAATAACATTTTTTGAAATGTGTGGGCTTGACCAGAATATTGATGAGTCTTTTGTAGACCAGAGAGTCAATATTGGTAAAGTAGTAGATGTTAGTGTTTACACAGGTAACACTATAACAGTTGGAAACAACATGGGTGTGTTATCTGAAGTCAAGAACTGACGAGCCAAAGCTTCTTTGAATAAGAGAAGTTGACTATATTCTTAGAATTTGATTCGGTCGAATTCATGAGAACAAGTTGTTGGCAATATCCCATCCATGTTATTGGTTAAAGATGATAATGCATTTTTGAATGCAGAATTCAACGAGAGGTTTCCTACCCAACCCCTCAGGGAATAATTGTCTTAGTCTTCGGATATAGAGAAAATGGGATATATTCTCTTTTGGATAGAGAAAGTTAGGTTATTAAACGTCAATAAAAGTCAAGTCTTGGATTCGGACGTTGAAAGCAATATAATACATCCTTAAGTATCTTGAGAGAACGAGGAATCATTTTCTTGTCCATTCGGGTGTGAACCTGAGTGTTGTTGACTACAGCTGATTCTGATTTTTTGTTGGATTAAGGATGATCGTGAATCGATCTGGGGCTCAGTGTTTACTCATTTTGATGGAGCTACAGACTGGAGCAATCCAGCACTGCCAATTTGACCTCGTTAATCGAATACATAGCAGCTTTCGAAGCAGCTAAAGAGGCAGTGTGACTTGAGGAGTTCTTTGTTGGACCGGGAAGTGATTCCAGGTCTCGATGTGCCGATACCATTTTTTTGTGAAAACAGTTGAGAGGTAGCTCATGCAAAGGCTCTTTACAATCACAAGAGGTCAAAAGCATATTGAGATAAAGTACCTCCTAGTCAGATAGATCGTGCAAAGAGGCAACGTTTCGGTCCTAAAGATCGCCTCGAGCCGACAACCTAGCAGATCTGTTTACCAAGTTGCATGACATCTAGTGTCACTGATAAGCGCTTGGCGGTATGAAATTGGGAGATATGTCTCATATTCTTTAGAGCAAGTGGGAGAATGTTGTGGATAGATAGAATAAGGGTGTGGTGCTTTACAAACAATCATTGCTTGTCTTTACGGGCAAGTGGGAGATTGTTAGATATAGTGTGTCCGAAAGACAATTGTTGCTTGTCCTTACAGGCAAGTGGGAGATTTTTGGAAGTAGCACCGAAAGACAATTTATGTAATTGTTTTTAGAGTTAATAAATGATAAATTTTTTCTCATCTTATTATTTGCTTTGTGCTTATAAGAAATACACTACTGAAAACCCCAAGTTGACTTAGTGTGTGTCACACATGAGGATTAAGTTTATGGTGATACACTTGAACTATTAGTCCGTGGTGAAGTTAATCAAAGTATGGGGTCTATTGATTAAACAACCATTAATGCGCCCAAAATACTTTATGGTGTGACCTTCTTATCCGGACCGTCGGCATTGGTTGTCTAAGTGGGGCATTTATATATGATGTAGTCATATAAGACTGGACCGATTTAATATGAGTTTCTCATATAATTCCGTGA
Source organism: Gentiana macrophylla (assembly GCA_026214975.1). Classification (NCBI taxonomy): domain Eukaryota; kingdom Viridiplantae; phylum Streptophyta; class Magnoliopsida; order Gentianales; family Gentianaceae; genus Gentiana; species Gentiana macrophylla. Next base: position 20,397,085 of record CM047812.1, on the reverse strand, counting down.
TTGAGAAATCTCATTAAATCACAAGATGATCATATATGGATTAACCTTAATCCTGAAGTGATTACAGACTCCTACTTGTTTTAGGATAAGGTTTGATGTGTTCGCTAAGGATTGCTAAGAGGTGCGGTCTGAATCACTTTCACGTTGGCACTATTCTGGAATGAGTGAGAAGTGTGTGTCTCACAGATATGGAATACATTCCTTCCCGTGGGAAGTAGAAAGACAATCCCCGTATTTGTTAATCTTAGGAACTGATCAATCCCAGGAGTTCGTATTGGTTATGAGCTAATTGATCACTAGTGGGTTAATGGTAAATAAGGATAAGATGTAGTGAAGAAGGTTTACGGAAATAATCCTACTTTAGTACGGATAGTCTATAGAGGGTTAGTTTATATGTAATGATTATATCAATGGACACTTATCAACTCGACTCGACATTTTGAGAATAAGTTATAGATAATCGATAGAGTTCAGTTTCGGATTTATGGTGGTGTAATTCCGGAATTAATGAATTAAGTAAAATATTCTATTCGATGAATAATTTATTTAATTTATTGTAGCTACTGGTTATAGGTCCATGGTCTCCGGGTTGGCTCCTAACACGCGAGTGTTTTCTGGTTTTGTGGAACCTCGAGAATAAATTAAATAGTTGGTCTATTTAATGAATATGAAAATATTATTTATTTGGTAATAATATGTAAAATAGAAAGATATTTTCTATTAAATTAATGTCAAAAGTGGCGCATGCATTTGTGATAAATTAGGAAAAGAAATTTTTCTAGATTATGTCAAATGTGTAATTAATTAATTATCTATTTGTTTGATAATTAATGGAAAAAAATTAAGAGATTGATTTTTTGGGAATTATCTCTTATTTTGTAGCGAAAATATCTTTTTCTTATGGGAAAAAGTTTTTGTGGTATGAAAATGTTAACTCTCTTGACTAGTTATTTTCCTATATAAAGAGAGTTCCTCCTAACACAATAGACATACAGATTTGCACCACAAACTAAACAAAAGAAGATAAAAATTAGTTTCTCGTTCTTAGTCATTTAGAGGTGAAAAACTTAGGGTTTTTCTTGGGCATATTCGAGGATGTTCTACGGCGAGGATCAACGTCCACCACTCGTCGTTAGGAGATACAATCCGGAAGACTACGGCTTCTCCCTTGGTCGATTTTATCATCTCTCTCCGGAATGGGTAAATTTACTAACCTTCTCGTAGGATTAATTAGTTATGTCTCATATCGTAAATCACGTAAGCTTCCGCTATGCTAAGATCGAGTGTCTCGATCAGTGCTATTACTCTAGCAAAAAGTTAGGTCGATGTTGAGATAATTTAGTGAGACCTTGGGCTCGACCCCCTCATGTCCATCACAACCAATGCAAAAGCGTATATGTTGGACTTAAGTTGGGAAATGAGCGCTTCCTTTCCCAGTTCGGATAAATGGGACACAATTTTAACTTTCTGATCAGAGTAGACCTCATTTACGAGGACTTAATCCAACTCACCTTCAGCAGTGAAATATGGCTTGTCCCTGACTTGTAAAGTTTCGCATTCAATCTGGGCAAAATGAGTTTTCAAACCATGTTTATGTGACCAAACCCTGCCGAAACCTCTGTCTGTTCGATGAAGCCTTTTTAGTCTTAGTTGGCGACATAGATCTTGACTATTTGATATACTGGAGCATCTTCTGAGGCCGACTGATTGTCATCCTGACCCTATTTCTGGTGTAAAACTTGGCCCTCTCATGTGGAACAAAACAACCATCTGGAATTGTCTCAAAGCCGGGATAACCAGGATCATATTGTAGTACGTAAAAAGGATGGATAGTATCTTGAAGAGCTTGAGGGCTCGTAACCTGGAGAGCTTGAGAGCTTGTAACTTGGAGAGCTTGAGAGCTCATTATATCGAGCTCATATCTGCTGAGCTCATAGCTTGGAGAGCTTGAGAGTTCGTAACTTGAGATCTTGAGGGTTCATAACTTGGGGAGCTTGAGAGCTCGTAACTTGAAGAGTGTGAGATCTCATAACTTAGAGAGCTTGATAGCTCATAAACTTGGAGAGCTTGTAACTGGGAGAGCTTGAGAGCTCATATCTAGCGAGATCATAACATGGAGAGCTTGAGAGCTCATATCAGGCAAGCTCTTAACATGGAGAGTTTGAGAGCTCAAAACTTGGAGAGCTTGAAATTTCATTCTGGCAAGCTTATATCTAGCAAGCTCATAACTTGGAGAGCTTGAGAGCTCATAGCTTGGAGAGCTTAAGAGCATGTAACTTGGAGATCTAAAAAATTGGAGAGCTTAGAGATCATTCTGGCGAGCTCATATCTGGTGAGCTCATTTTTACGAGCTCATAACTAGTGAGCTCATAACTTGGAGAGATTGAGAGTTCGTAACTTGGAGAGCTTGAAAGCTCATACTGGCAAGCTCATATCTGGCAAGCTCATAACTTGGTGAGCTTGAGAGCTCATTTTGGCGAGCTCACACTTGGAGAGCTTGAGAGCTCGTAACTTGGAGAGCTTGAGAGCTTATAACTTGGAGAGCTGAGAGTTCGTTCTAGCGGCCTCATTCTGGTCGGCCTCAATCTGGCGGCCTCATTCTTGGCGGCCTTATTCTGGTCGGCCCCATTCTGGTCGGCCCCGTTCTGGTCGGCCTCATTCTGGCGGCCTTATTCTTGGATCCCCCATTCTGGTCGGCCTCATTCTTGCAGCCTCATTCTTGGCGGCCCCATTCTAGTCGGCCTCATTAGTAGAAGTGTGGGTCATTAAAGATTCGTCCTTGCTACCAACTATATCGTACTATTATGACTTGTTGTTCACGCAAAACGCCAAACCTTTCTTTGACAACCAACAAACTTGTATGATTTATATACAATGAGCGGGAGAGTGTTGGCGATAGTGGTGTCTCCGGCGAGATGGTGGCCGGAAATCCAAAGAATTCAAAGATGGTGGTGATAAATCAAACACAAACTCTATGGATTGTGTGTTTTTGCTCCTTTAAATGCACTATCTCAATGAAAAACTTGAAGAGCAGCCCCATGTGTGTGTTGATGTTGATGAATGCCGGTCAGAAAACAAAAAATGGGTGGTTTCAGGCCGCCGAAAAACTATAAAATAGATGAAGATCTTACTATTGGAGGAAGATCTTGGAGATATGAGTGAAAATCTGGATATCTGGATGAAGATCTTGATGAAGAATTGAAGATTTGGATGAAAATATTGTTGAAGACTTGGCCGGTAAACAAAAATATGCGGCTTTAGGCCGCCAGAAATCTCAGATATGACCGAAAAAATGTTGAAAATATCAATTTCCCGGTAACGGAGCCAACTGATAATGTTGAAAATATCTCGGGTTGTTTAGCGGTATTTGATGACGGTCAAATTGGTATCATTATTTACCATCAATCTACCCCGGATTTTTGATCTCAATGGGGATAATATGTATGAAATTATGATTTAATAAGCTAAATGTCATTAAGCCACGTCCGCGGTGATTAAATTGGTATTATGCGTATTAACCGTGTATTTTATGTGTTATTTGCTAGAAATAGAAGCTACTATGTGTGGTATGATTTTATTGAGAGATGAATGAGTATATGGAGCATCATTTGGGCTGAAGAAAAGAGTTAAGCGATAAAGAACCGAACGGAGATGAAGGTTGAAGTGTTTGAGCGGAGATTGGACCCGAGAATATGATTAGTGATCTTGAAACACAGTTTCTGAAGCCGTGAAAGACGAACTGGACTTGGACTTCTACATGAAAGTTGTAGGGCTTTAAACGAGGAATCACCCAAATCGGAGTTGAGTAGACCAATTTATGGTCCAAATAACGAAGTTGGGCCTAAGGCATTCCAAGTTAAGTCGGCAGCAGGAAAAAGACAAAAATACCCTCGGTAAACCGGGAGTTACCCGCGGTTTACCGAGGCCCATAATCTTCCAGAAATGCATTTTCTTGTCCTTCAAGCATTGTGTTTACCCCTAAGTCGGTTTATACACCAATATAAAACCATTCAGAGCTGCGAATTTGTATTCATCTTCTATTCATCTTCATTCCTCATCTCTTTTGTAGTTCTTCATCAACTAGCTACAATGTAGTCTTTTAGGAATAATATCTTATTTTATTTTCTTGAAATAAGTCATGAGTCTTTCATTATTGAATTGTGCTTGGTTTACGAACTTCATGGATCGTCTTGAATCGCCGGAGGGAGAGAGAATAAAAGAGTAGTTATGATCTTTGTTATGGGTAAGATCTATTCCAATGTTTTATTTCTTTTCTTAGATTCATGATTGTTCTTATGTTAGATCTAGGTTATGTTTGCATCAAATCATCAATGAATTAATTAAACAAACCTTAGTCTTAATTATTATTCGATTCGCTGATATGAAACACAGAATTATGGGTTGCGCTCTTCAGATCTGCGATTGTCTTTATCGCTAGATCTGAATACCTAGTAAATCCAAATTCTATGGTTCGGCGTCAGCTACGTTGATCGACAAGGTTTAATTAACAGTAGGTTAGATCTGGCCAATCTTCTTATTGTAATCGTAAAACTAGCATGAAATACGAATAGTGACATGTTACTTTGAACATAGTCTTGATGGCTCCTAGGAACGTGCTGATAAGTGTCGACAGCTGTCTAGGCGGGTTAGCGGTATAAGTTAGCGCTCGATATCGGCAATTCTAGTTCTTTATGAATATGGGCTATTACGGACCAATTAAGGAGGGTAGTTGGCGTAAATATTATCTACTACCATTGTCGGAGTAGATAGTGTTTGGAGTTGCACCCGTAGCTAAATTACGCACACGAGTCGAATACGGATTAAGGGGAGATTAGTTATGAATAGTTTGGTTAATGCCTTTTCAATATATGATTGATTATTGGTTTATTTGTATCTCTTTTATTTACTGTTCCTTTATGTTGGTCAATGACCACCCTTTTCCGGTTGTGTTTAGCATTATTAAATAATAGTCTCTGTGGGATCGACATTGACTCGCCCTTGTTATATTACGATTGACCTAGTACTCTTGCTAGTACGTCGTGTGTATTTGTGAATTGCACATGCCATCAAGTTTTTGGTGTCATTGCCGGGGACTATTTATTTAATTGTTAGGCATAGCCATTAATTTATAGTTAACTTTTTTTTGTAATTTTTTTTTCTTTTCGATGATCGAAAAAAGTGGGAAGTTTTTTTTTTCATCGCCATGTTCTAAAGGTGTTGAGAAAAGGATGTGCGGGAGTTTTTTTCACTTAAACATGATTATTTGACTTTTATTTTGAGTCTTGAGTCTTTTATTTTTATTTTTATTTGGAGTCATATTTTAAGTCCTTTTGTTGTGTTTAAGTAATAAAGTTGTTATGTATTGGCTTAAATTGTTTATTGCACTTCTTCGTTTTAGTTGTGCAATTGACTGCCACATGACATAACTATTTTGTAACTTATTCGCGTCTCGTGGTACTAATGGCCTTTCTACAAGAATTGTTTGTATTAGCAGACCTACTGCAGATTAGTCCTTTGGAGAAGACAACTATGGTTCCAGTTCAGTGATATGATTTGCTTCAGACAGTAGCCGAGTTCTTCTATTTTCCAAAGCTAAGTGTTCTCCTTCTTTCTACCTTTTTTTTGCTTTACTTTTCACATTGGGGACAATGTTGAGTTTTAAAGTGTGGGGTAGACATAACACTTAGTTTGAAAATTGAGACACACACTTACACTTACTTTTGTAAATTCCGATTTTTTTGAATTGAATGAAATAGAAACCTTAAATCATTGAAATTTCTTAATTACATACTTAATTCATTAATGATGAATAAGGGGTCTGTCAACTATTTGAAGTAGTGGTTTATTAATCATCTATCTTGTTGTGGAATCGACCTTTTTAAGCACGTAGAACTCACTTCTTCAGTATGTTGTATAGATGACGCATTATTCAATTTAGTATGAAAGAATGAGCATGTGTTATGTTGCATGAAATAGTGACTTATTAATTATTATTTTACTGTTGCATTCAATTATTGAGCACACAATCTAAGTGAGAAGTATTCAGATAAGATGAAGAGTTATCCTAGATTGGGAATCGATATTTGTCGGTGGATATACTTTAACCCTTATAGGAGGATGGTAGCAATTTGAGTGCCAAACAAGGTAAACCGGGATAAAACGGGCTTGCAAGTGTGAGAGAAAAAAAGTGAGAAATCTGCCAAGCAAAGCTGATGGAGCGTAAAACGCACAACTATTGCATAAGAAAAAAAAAAAAAAGAGAAAAAGTATATAATAAAGGTAGTGAGGGAAGCGAACTCGTAGCAAAAAGGGCACGACCCTCGCATAAAAAAGATACGAACGAGGACTTAAGAGCGAGTGTGCAAAAAGGGCACGACCCTCGCATAAACCTTACTCCGCCCGGCCAAAGTAAGGTTTCATGTTGTTTAACTGAGTTTGAAGACAAAAGGAGCGAGTGTGCACATCGATAAGTTAAGATTGTGGGGTCTCTATAACTTCAATCATTTCTTGAATGCACTATCCCAAAAGATTTATCACACGACACATTGATGCTTGGTAGGTGATGATTAATGGGGAACTTATGGAATGATGCATGATATATGTTTTGCCTGACATCCTTGTTAATATAATGTGATTCTGTTTGCGTTGCTGTTGATTCATAGTTATTCACACACACGTCGGTTCTACTACGAGATAGTGCTTAATGGATTTGATGGATATGTGTTGACCCTCATCTTATTTATCATTCTTGAATGAGACTGTTCTTAATTGGTTTGTAATTGTTTATGGGCTTTGTTTGATTTGGTTTTCGCTCGGGACGATCAAAAGCTAGGTGGGGTAGTTGATAACGGTCAAATTGGTATCATTATTTACCATCAATCTACCCCGGATTTGTGTTCTCAATAGGGATAATATGTATGAAATCATGAGTTAATTAGGTAAATGTCATTAAGCCACGTCCGGGGTGACTAAATTGGTATTATGCGTATTAACCGTGGATTTTGTGTGTTATTTGCTAGAAATAGAAGCTACTATATGTGGTATGGTATTATTGACAGAAGAATGAGTACATGGAGCATCATTTGGGCTGAAGAAAAGAGTTAATCGATAAAGAACTGAACGGAGCTGAAGGTTGAAGTGTTTCGAGCGGAGATTGGACCCGAGAATCTGATTGGTGATCTTGAACACAGTTTCTAAAGCAGTAAAAGACGAACAGGGCTTGGACTTCTACGTCAAAGTTGTAGGGCTTTAAACGAGAATTCCAACACACTTTGAATCACCCAAAATCGGAGATGCGTAGGCCAAGTTATGGTCCAAATACCAAAAGTTGGGCCAAGTGAATTCTAAGTTAAGTCGGCAGCAGAAAAGGACAAAAATACCCTCGGTAAACCGGGAGTTACCCGCGGTTTATCGAGGCCCAGAATCTTCCAGAAATGTGTTTTCTTGTCCTCCAAGCATTGGGTTTACCCCTAAGTCGGTTTATACACCAATATAAAGCCATTCAGAGCTGCGAATTTGTATTCATCTTCTATTCATCTTCATTCCTATCTCTTTTGTAGTTCTTCATCAACTAGCTAAAATGTAGTCTTTTGGGAATAAAGTCTTCTTTTATTTTCTTCTTTTCTTTTTTGTAAATAAGTCATGAGTCTTTCATTATTGAATTGTTCTTGGTTTACGATCTTCATGGATCGTCTTGAATCGCCGGAGGGAGAGAGAATAGAAAAGTAGATCTGTTCTTTGTTATGGGTAAGATCTATTCGAATGTTTTATTTCTCTTCTTAGATTCATGATTGTTCTTATGTTAGATCTAGGTTATGTTTGCATCTAATCATCTATGAATTAATGAAACAAACCTTAATCTTTATTATTCGATACGTTAATATGAAACACAGAATTATGGGTTGCGCTCTTCAGATCTGCGACGGTCTTTATCGCTAGATCTGAATACCTAGTAAATCCTAATTATGTGGTTCAGCGTCAGCTACGTTGATCGACATGCTTAATTAACATTAGGTTAGATCTGGCCAATCTGCTTATTGTAATCGTAAAACTAGCATGAAATACGAATAGTGAAGTGTTAGTTTGGACATAGTCTTGATGGACCCTTGGAACGTGATGATCAGTGTCGACAGCTGTCGAGGCGGGTTAGCAGTATGAGTTAGCGCTCGATATCGGCAATTCTAGTTCTTTATGCGTATGGGCTATTACGGACCAATTAAGAAGAGTAGATGGCGTATAGATTTTCTACCACCATTGTCGGAGTAGATATGGTTAGGAGTTGCATCCGTAGCTAAATTACGCACACGAGTCGAATACAGATTAATGGGAGATTAGTTATGAATAGTTTGGTTAATGCATTTTCAAAATACGATTGATTATTGGTTTATTTGCAACTCTTTTATTTACTGTTCCTTTATGTTGGTCAATGACCACCCTTATCCGGTTGGCCTATAAATTGTGGTTGTGTTTTGTATTATTAAATAATAGTCGGGATCGACCTTGACTCGCCCTTGCTATACTATTATTGACCTAGTACTCTTGCTAGTAAGTCGTGTGTATTAGTGAATTGCACACGCGATCAGTATTTATATGATGGATATCTGGCTGTTTGAGTATGATTTTAACGGCAAGGCGCAGTGATGCTCAAGAACAAAATGAAGAATATCCTTTAGAGCAAAGATAGGAGAGTGTTTGGTGTTTTGTGATTATAAGCTGAGCCTGAGATGCTGCCAACGTACCCATTGTAAGGGATCAAGCCAATGCATAGTTCTGTAAGTTAAGCCTCATCCCCCTTTGTAAGGAGGTGATGTTTCAATTTATAGAGGTGATGATACAACTGTCACCATCTGGTGAGAGTAGGACAGTTGTCGAGAGTTGTCGGGCTGGTGAGCTGTCAGGCCGGTGAGCTGAGGGCTGGCGGACCCGACCTGGTGAGCTAAGAGCCTTTTGGCAGCACTGAATCCTTTGGCTGCTCCAAAGCCTTTGACGGGCTAAGAACCTTTGGCGGCTCCAGAGAACCTTTGCTTAGACGGCCGGAGGGACCCGAATAAGCGTCCGCGGACTGAATTATGATTTAGGCATATCAATTGGTGAAGCCCTCAAGGGGTGCCATGATGCGGTCTTAAATGAGAATCACGGAAGCTCAGCTGTTTGAAGCATTTGTAGAATAGGATGTCTCTGTAAGATAAGACGGTCACACCATCCATTAAGAGAGAAAATTTGGCTTGTCAACTGATTATTTCCAAGAGGTTGCTCTGTAATAACATTTATCTCTCTTATGTATGGGCGAGCTAGGTGATTGCCTCGATAAGCGCTATCCCCGTCTCACTTGAACCATTCTAAAGCCCCACGGGCTATTTGCTTTTCAATCTCTTTCTTTAGAATGCGGCATGAATCAGTGGTGTGACCTTGATTTTGATGTTAGTCACAGTACTTGGTCACGTCACACTCACTTCATAGATCTGGCTTCATCGGTCAAAGAGCAGGCTGCTCGTGCCTGTGCTCGTTCATAATCTACTCAATTGGCGCATTAAGGGGAGTGTATAGCTCTTCCTTAAACTTCTTGGGGTTTTTGAAGTCCCGATTTTGACTAGCGCTATCTTTTGAAACCCTTGCTCAATAATGACAACGATGTGGGCTCAGAAGCTCTATATTTCCTAGATGCATCAAGCATGTCCTATAAGTTCTCTTGGTGATGAAGAGCGCATTTTGATTTAAGGTAGCCTTTTGAGAAACTGCTTTGGAAAGCTGTTCATAACAACCTCATCATTTATACCTCTTGTCTACTTATAAACCTTGTTGAATCGCTCATAGTATCTTTGAGTCGATTCGCTTCAGGTTAACCGGCTGACTTGAAATCGCTAATAAACTTGGTCTGAAGAACGTCCCAGGACTAGATGGACTTAGCTAGAGGTTGCAAATCCATGAGGCTGCATTGTCCTGCATGGCGCCTACGAAGGCGATATACCATGCGGACTCGTTCCTTGTTTGTTGTTCCCGAGTAATTCTGGTATGTGGGGTATTGTACCCCTCAGCGTTGTATTCATAATCCGATCACCATCAACACTTGTTCCACAAGATTGGTTGCTTTCTTTCCCCTTCTTAGCTTTTTGCAGGTCATCAACGTGTCTTTGTATCCTGGCGACCTGGTCTTTAAGTATTGATACGGCGGAGTGTCTGGAGATGTTTACCGATCGCGTTCTCGTAGGCCGTTAATGAGATTCACCCTACTGTTCTCCCGACCTTGCTTTGACATGGCGTTGTGCGGGATGACGCTCAACACTCTTCGGTTCTGGAGCCATGACATGTTAGTCATGCCTAGTTCCAAGGCAAGCAAGAGATGACTTCTCTCCAGAACTCACATAGCTGTTGAGTGAACACTCGCGTCCATGCCAGAGTGATGGGAATGAGCGCCATAGGGAGGATCTTGTAGTCCGGTAGGTGCGTCTATGTCTGGTATAGGTGTTGGAAGTAACGCCCGAAAGACAATTTATATAATTGTTTTTATAATTAAGAAATGACAGATTTATTCTCATATTATTATTTGCTTCTTGCTTATAAGTAATACACTACTGAAAAACCCAAGTCGTATCGTATGTTGCCATATAACTTAGTGTGTGTCACACATGAGGATTAAGTTTATGGTGATACACTTGAACTATTAGTCCGTGGTGAACTTAATCAAAGTATGAGGCCTATTGATTAAACCACCATTAATGCGCCTAGAACACTTTATGGTGTGACCGTCTTATCCGGACCGTCGATATTGGTTATCTAAGTGGGGCATTTATATATGATGTAGTCATATAGGACTGGACCAATTTAATCTGAGTTTCTCATATAATTTCGTGATTGATAAATCTTATTAAATCACAAGATGATCATATATGGATTAACCTTAATCCTGTAGTGATTGCAGACTCCAGCTTGTTTCAAGATAGGTTTGATGTGTTCGTTAAGGGTCGCTAAGAGGCGCGGTCCGAATCACTTTCACGTTGGCACTATTCTGGAATGAGTGAGAAGTGTATGTCTCACAGATATGGAATCTATTCCTTCCTGCGGGAAGTAGAAAGACAATCCCCTTATTTGTTAATCCTAAAACTGATCGATCCGCGGAGTTCGTATTGGTTATGAACTAATTGATCACTAGTGGGTTAATGGTAAATAAGGATGAGATATAATGAAGAAGGTTTACGGAAATAATCCCGCTTTTTTACGGATAGTCTATGGAGGGTTAGTCTGTATGTAATGATTATATCAATGGACACTTATCGACTCGACTCGACGTTATGAGAATAAGTTATATTTATAATCGATAGAGTTCAGTTTCGTATTTATGGTGGCGTAATTCCGGAATTAATAAGTTGAGTAGAAATATTCTGTTCGATGAATATTTTATTCAATTTATTGTAGTTACAGGTTATAGGTCCATGGTCCCCGGGTTGGCTCCTAACACGCGAGTGTTTTCTCGTTTTATGGAACCTCGAGAATTAATAATAGTTGGTCTATTTAATGAATATGCAAATATTATTTATTTTGGTAAATAATATGTAAAATAGAAAAGAAATTTCTATTAAAATAATGTTGAAAGTGGCACCCCATGTGATAAAATTAGGAAAATGAATTTTTTTTTGATTATGCACACGTGTAATTAATTAATTATCTATTTGTTGGATAATTAATGTAAAAGAGATAAAGAGATTGTTTTTTTGGGAATTATCTCTTATCTTTTGGCAAATAAATATTTCTTATGGGAATAGGTAATTGTGGTGTGAAAAGGATAACTCTCTCTTGACTAGGTATTTTCCTGTACAAAGAGAGTTCCTCCCAACACAATAAATCACAACATATTGCGCCACACATCAATTAAAAAGGAAGAAAAATTAGTTTCTTGCCTTAATCATTAAGAGAAGAAAAACAAATTGTTTTTCTTGGGCATATTAGATGAGGTTCTACAGCGATGATCGACGTCCATCAGTCGTCGCTAGGAGATACAATCCGGAAGACTGCGGCTTCTCCATCTGTCGATTTACTATTCCTCTCCGTTTAGGTAAATCTTCAACCTTCTTATAGTTATATTAATTATTTATGTGAATCACATCGTGGTGAAATCGCAAGCGAATTTATTCGTAGCTTCCGCTGTGCCTGATCGAGCGTCTTTATCGGTGCTGTGAATCAGATCTGACGATCCAATTATGGATCTGATCCGGATTCGGTTTCCTGGCCGATAATGAGATTTACCGGATTCGGGTTCCTGGCCGATAATCAGATCTGCATGATATTGCATTTTTTTTATTTTTAAATTTTTATTTATTTTATAAATGCGTGGTTGAATGTTTTGGTTGACGAGATGGATTGGGGATGGTACATGTTTACCGTTAGATCTATTGTAAACCCGTTTTTCCCGGGTTGTAATTTAATTTTTCAATTTAATTTCATGAATTTTTTTAATTCGGCCGCACCATATTTATTAAATCGGATGCATTCTTCATCAAATCTGCACGCCGGCGTAGTGGTCAAGACACTGAATCACCAAACTGCAAACCTGTGTTCATATCCCATTGGCCGGATCAAATTATGAGATTTTTTTTATTATTGTTTCCTGTTCGTTTTTTTTTTTTAAATTTCCGGTACAAAAAAAAAATACGAAACAAAAAAAGAAAAGAAAGGGGAATCGAACTCGGGTGGTGATGAAGGAAGAAGGATTTTCAACCAATTCAGTTAGAAGGGCTTTATATTGAAGATGTGGAGCAGAAAATTCTTATACCCAACGCCGGCTACAAATAGATTTAGGGTTTATTAATTTATTTGTTTTGTAGATTAGATACGGGGGTACCAACGGTCCATCTCAGTGGTTTATTTTTCGCATTTATTTTTTGTATGATTGTTTATGTGATATACCATGCCATGCATCATATTCATTAATTCCACTCCTAGCATATGCATACATGTAGAAAATTAATATTGACATTAATTAGACATGTATGAACACTATAATTGATTTAGATTAAAAATAAATTAAATTAATTAAAGGAAACGGAATTTTATCGGGATATAAAATTCACATGATAAACTTAATTTTTGGATCTAAAATTATTTGAGGATTTTTAATTATGTAATGTCTACATAAACAGAATTTTAATAATAAAAAATTTGGAAAATCGTTAAAAGATTGGACACTAACTAGACGGTATTTGGAACCGATAAGTTGGTGATTTCTTTTCATGATTTATTGCTTTCGATTATTGGAAAATTATAAGATCCTAAATTTTTATCATGACAATATTAGGACTATAAAATTCTTTGGGGAATTTTAATTGTGTAGTGTCTACACAAGAGATTTTCTAAATAATCAATAAATTGGAAGATCATGAATATAGTGTCACTAGTTAGACGGTATTTGGAACCGATAAACTAGTGGGAGCTTTAAATTTGTGATTTATTGTTTTTCGTTTTGGTGGGAAATTCATAAGTCCTGATATATTAGGATTATAAAACTCATGGTGAATTTCAATTGCGTAGTGTCTACACAAAGATTTTATAAATCCAAGAAATTGGAAAGTCGTGAATAAGTGACACTAGTTAGACGGTATTTGGAACCGATGAAGTAGTGGGAGGATTCATTTAAATATTCATGATTTTTTGTTTTTTGGATTGTAAATAAATTCTGAAAATCCTAAAAGACTACCTAATTTTCAAAATAACGAGTGGGAGCGGGGAAGGTGACAACCGACCCCACGGCCTCTACTGTTGGTACAAGCACGTGGGGAAAGGCTGACGCCTCGAGCCGCTTTGATTACAGCCCCGTGTGGATGGCCTTCACCCCTATCAAAATTCAAGGCTTGCTCTCCGAAAGGATAGGATTTTGGGTACTCGTCGAGTCACTGACCAACCCTGCGGCAGCATACTCGGGGCATACTTTTAGATCTGAAACAGTAGGTCACACTCACAAGGATATTTTTGCAATTATCTTGGCTGAAAAAAGAAGGTAATCAATAATCAAATGGAAGATGTTTTGATTCTTAATTGTTTAATTGTTGAGAGTGATTGTCTCAATTTAACCGTCATTATGATGATTCCGACCATGCGGCGGCAGTATGATGTGAGGTTAAATCCTAGGAATGGTAGCATAAACTGCATGCATGACATCACGTTTATAATTCGTAAAATTATTATTTGTTGTGGTGTATGTTTTGTTTTATATTTCTGTCATTATTTGTTTTCTCAACTACATATCATCTCAAGGTATCTAAACTGCTAAATACGATAAATTGACTAGCAAACGAATTCGTAAAAGTGAAAAACTAACGAGAACGTTGAACTCAATAATCGAAAATGCAAATTAATTTTTCGGAAGAGGATGCCTTAAGCCTTCAAACTTAAGTGACATTGATAAGAATGTCACTGCTGTCACTTGTGTTGAATGAGAGACAAAAAAAAATTAGTTCAATGATGACGAGAATGATTTGGTATCAATCTCAATATACATCCCACAGTTTACGAGTAGTGTCTACTCAAATAAACTGCTAGCTCACGGCCATTTCCTTCATAGAAAGCCAAGAATGGGAAGGTAAATGTCTACAAATGCAAGTCATCTGAACTAAATAAGTTAAAGGCTAGACCGAAATATTAATAAGAGAAATATAGGATAAGGAAAGTGATTTCGGATCACTAACCTATGAATCCTTAAAGACTTTCTTAACCGAGTAATATAACTCAGACGCTAAAGTTCATTTTGTAAGGACAAGGTAGATGGGCATTCATGATGAAGAGTAGACAATGGGCAGTTATTTCAACTAAGAAAGTGGGTGTGATATAAGGAAAAAAATTTCAGATTTTAATCCTTGAATATCACAGAAACTTTATTTCTTTTTTCGGATTGGTTGGAGCCAATGGATTCACTTTCAAATCGATAATATAGTTGCCTCAAAGAAAGTGCATATGACATTTGTATATGATTTCTGAGACTCGGACTCTTGTCTGATAAAGTCAAAACCACTAAGTAATGCTGAAAAGGTATATGTAACACATCATAAGCTATTAAGACAAATGGTTTCCGTATTTAGATAAACGATTCTTCAACATCTATTAATTAGTGTATGTATCCTAAAGATAAGATCTGAAGACTGGCTAAGGGTGATTCCTATCTCCCTGTCTAAGAACACTATCTCAAAGGAAAAATGACTAAGTTACCTTTCAATTAAGAAAAGGTAATAGAGTTGAAGAAGTATCACAACTTGTTCATATTGACCTTCGGGGTCTTATGAAGGATACAAGCTAGTGATAGATTTTGAGTAATAGACATTTTGTCTAATGACTACTCGAAATGCCGATAGTTTATCTAAATATTTGGAGGAATCTCTGATATTACCATAGAAAAGAGTATTCCATGCTCAGATATAGGTCATAGCATTTGGATCTGATTCTCGGCCTATCTCCGAGTGAAACGATTTCACAGAAAGGATAAACCATGTATTGTCTTGTATAGTTATTGATATGCTACATTACACTGCTTAACTCAATTAAGATATTGATTGCAAAATAACGGTTTACATTGTTATGAAATACCGAGAAGTCTACCTAGAAAATGCTTATGAATTTATGGATAAGGCGTGAACTACGTTTACTCCACTTCCGTAAATAGAGACGTTTAGCACTTGGTGCTTGAAGGTAGGACTGGATATTTTGCATACACGTTCAGATGGTTACTGTTCATGAAATATCTTAATGCAATGAGTAAAGGTTGGTTATAAAATTATTGAGATCGGATCGTGACGGCTACACTGTTACATCCATTCTGAAAAAATGTTTAAATAACAACCTTGGACATTGAAGTAAAGATACTCAAGAAGTTACTGTCTGATTTAATGAGACCACATCCAACATTGGTTGTTGGGGATTACGCTGATTAATACTACTGAACCAAATCAGATTGTCAATCCACCCAAATACAGTGGGAGTATGGTTTATCCAATGACTCGCTGCGATTATGCAGACTTTACAGTCTGTTGGGGTGATTGATAACCTATGGCCTTTTGGAAGGACTGTGTAGGATTCTGATAAAATGAGGTGGGTTTAAAGCCATAAACCTATAAATGGAGTTTTGGTACTCCAGTTCTGTTAACAATCATGCAAAACCACATGAGTGTCTCAGGCCCAGTCGGAGTAATTGGATCTACATGGAAAAGAGTCAAATGAATGAGAAAGTTTAACTTTCAAGGCAAAGCGAAATGGTTTAGGGGTAATTCCCTGAGAAGTAGAGAGTTAAACAGGGGTGATGTCCTCAAAATCTCTCACCATTCCGCCTTGCTTGACTCCCTGGAAAGCAGAAAGACTAACAGGGGTGATGCCCTGAAACTTTCTTGCCATACAAAGGAGCTTGAATTCATTCATAACAGAAGGGTTTTAGCTTAAAGACAATGGTAGATTGACTGCCTATGTTTAAATCCATTGATGGATTAAAGTAAACCTTCAGGTCATTGAAATTCACATGTTTTGAAATGTGTGGGCTTGACCAAAATATTGATGAGTGTTTTGTAGACTGGAGAATCAATATTGGAAAAGTAGTAGATGTTAGTGTTTATAAAGGATAACACTGCAACAGTTGAGGACAACATGAGTGTGATGTCTGAAGTCATGAACTGACGAGCCAAGCTTCACTAAATTAGAGATGTGGACTATATTCTTAGAAATCGATTCGGTCAAATTATTGAGACAAGTTGTGGCAACGTCCCATGCATCTTATTGGTTAAGATGATAATGCATTTTCATATGCGAAATTCAATGAGAGGTTTCCTACCCAACCCCTCACGGAATAATTCTCTCAATCTTTGGATTTAGAGAAAATGGGATAAATCCTGTTTTGGATAGGGAAAGTCAGGTTATTAAAAGTTGATTAAAGTCGAATCTTGGATTCGGACGTTGAGTAGCAGTATAGTGCATCCTCAAATATCTTCGGAGAATGAGGTGTAATATACGTCTATATTCAGGTGCATACCTGAGTATTGTTGACTACACTGATTCTGACTTACAGTTAGATTAAGAATGATCATTAATTGATCTTGGGCTCAGTGTTTTCTTATAGTGATGGAGCTATAGTTTGGAGCATTACAGCACTGCCAATTTGACTCTATTAGTTGAATACATAGCAGATTTCAGAGCCGCTAAAGAGGCAGTGTGGCTTGAAGAGTTCT
Source organism: Gentiana macrophylla (assembly GCA_026214975.1). Classification (NCBI taxonomy): domain Eukaryota; kingdom Viridiplantae; phylum Streptophyta; class Magnoliopsida; order Gentianales; family Gentianaceae; genus Gentiana; species Gentiana macrophylla. The sequence continues at coordinate 20,379,893 of CM047812.1, read as the reverse complement.
TTGTTGGACCGGGAAATGATTCCAGGTCTCGATGAGCCGATATTATTTTACTGTGAAAACAGTTGAAAGGTAGCTTATGCAAATGATCTTTGCAGTCACAAGATGTCAAAGGCATATTGAGAAAGAGTACCACCTGTTCAGACAGATCAGGGAGAGAGGCGACATTTTGGTCCTAAAGATAGCATTAAAACCGACAACCTAGCTTATCAATTTACCAAGTTGCGTGACATCTAATGTCACTAATAAGCGCTTGGCGGGTATTCAATTGGGAGATATGTCTCGATCTGCTTTAGAGCAAGTGGGAGAGTGTTGTGAATAGATTGAATAAGGGTGTGGTGCTCTAAAAACAATCATTTCTTGTCTTTACGGGCAAGTGAGAGATTTTTAGATATAGTGTGCCCGAAAGACATTTGTTGCTTGTCCTTACGGGCAAGTGGGAGATTGTTGGAAGTAACGTCTGAAAGAAAATTTATGTAATTGTGTTAATAATTAATAAATGACAGATTTATTCTCATCTTATTATTTGCTTCGTGCTTATAAGTAATACACTACTGAAAACCCCAAGTCGTATCATATGTAGCCATATAATTTAGTGTGTGTCACACATAAGGATTAAGTTTATGGTGATACACTTGAACTATTAGTCCATGGTGAACTTAATCAAAGTATGAGGTCTATTGATTAAACCACCATAATGCGCCCAGAACACTTTATGGTGTGACCGTCTTATCCGAACCGTCGATATTGGTTATCTAAGTGGGGCATTTTTATATGATGTAGTTATATAGGACTGGACCGATTTAATATTAGTTTCTCATATAATTCATGGATTGAGAAATCTTATTAAATCACAAGATGATCATATACGAATTAACCTTAATCCTGAAGTGATTGCATACTCTGCTTGGTTCAAGATAGGGTTTGATGTGTTCGTTAAGGGTCGCTAAGAGGCGCGGTCCGAATCACTTTCACGTTGGCACTATTCTGGAATGAGTGAGAAGTGTGTGTCTCACAGATATGGAATCCATTCCTTCCTGCGGGAAGTAGAAAGACAATCCCCTTATTTGTTAATCCTAGAAATTGATCGATCCCGGGAGTTCGTGTTGGTTCTGAACTAATTGATCACTAGTGGGTTAATGGTAAATAAGGATGAGATGTAATGAAGAAGTTTTACAGAAATAATCCTGCTTCATTACCAATAGTCTATGGAGGGTTAGTCTGTACGTAATGATTATGTCAATGGACACTTATCGACTCGACTCGACGTTTTGAGAATAAGTTATATCTATAATTGATAGAGTTTAGTTTCGGATTTATGGTGGAGTAATTCCGGAATTAATAAGTTGAGTAGAAATATTCTGTTCGATGAATATTTTATTCAATTTATTGTACCTACTGGTTATATGTCCATGGTCCCCGGGTTGGCTCCTAACACGCGAGTGTTTTCTCGTTTTATGGAACCTTGAGAATTAATTAAATAGTTGGTCTATTTAATGAATATACAAATATTATTTATTTTGGTAATTAATATGTAAAATAGATAAGACATTTTCTATTAAAATAATGTTCAAAGTGGCGCCCCATGTGATAAAATTTGGAAAAGAAAATTTTCAAGATTTTGTCACATGTGTAATTAATTAATTATCTATTTGTTGGATAATTAATGGAAAAGAGATAGATAGATTGATTTTTTGGGAATTATCTCTTATCTTTTGACAAATATCTTTTCCTTATGGAAATAGGTAATTGTGGTGTGAAAAGGATAACTCTCTCTTGATTAGTTATTTTCCCATATAAAGAGAGTTACTCCTAACATAATAAATCACAACAAATTGCGCCACACATAAATTAAAAAGGAAGAAAAATTAGTTTCTTGCCTTAGTCATTAAGAGAAAAAAAGCGTAGGGTTTTTTTTGGGCATATTCGAGGAGGTTCTACGGCGAGGATCGACGTCCACCAGTCATCGCTAAGAGATACAATCCGGAAAATGCGGCTTCTCCATCTGTCGATTTACTATCTCTCTCCGTTTAGGTAAATCTTCAAACTTTTATAGTTATATTAATTATTTATGTGAATCACATCGTGGTAAAATCGCATGCAAATTTATTCGTAGCTTCCACTGTGCATGATCGAGTGTCTTGATCGGTGCTGTGAATCAGATCTGACGATCCAATTATGGATCGGATACGGATTCGGGATTTCGGCCGATAATGAGATTCACCCTGCTGTTCTCCCGACCTTGCTTTGACGTGGCGTGGTGCGGGCTGACGCTCAAAACTTTTCCATTCCGGAGCCTTGACACGGTAGTCATGCCTGGGTCCAAGGCGAGCAAGAGATGACTTCTCTCCGAAACTCACATAGCTGTTGAGTGAACACTCGGCTCCATGCCAGAGCGATGGGAATGAGTGCCATGGGGATGAGGTTGCAGTCTGGTAGGTGCGTCTATGCATGGTATAGGTGGAACGAATTCCTTGATCAGTCGAGGAGGTAGCCCCAAGGCAATAAGCTGCTGGTTTGCCTGCCACATTTCTCAACATACTCAGCATGGGCAAGTAAGGCAATAACATAAAGATTTGATGCATAACTGCTTTCCCTTTTGGAGACGGTCACGAGGTCGCCTATGATGGGAAGGTCCTGCAACATCTTTTCCAGTTATTTGGCCGATGGTAGCCTCAAGAGCATATTTAGATCGGGAATTATCATTGAGAAATTTACGGATGTCGGGTTGTGCCGGATCCTTTGCTGTCTAAAGCGATGTGTTATGATCGCCTAGGGTCTGTTGAGCTTGAACGTGACCAACAGTTGTCTCGTCAGTGCTTTGAGTCGTGTTGTGACTAGTCTTCCTGACTAAATGAGGTAAACCGTCGAGCTGAGCAGGTCCTACAGATCTTGTTCGTGCTATGAAGATGATGATGAGGTGTCTGCTAAATAGAAAGAACTTGATGAACATCCGCTAGATCTAAGGTGAACTTGATGAATATCTTCCGAATCTGATGAAGATTCAGTTGGAGATCTGGAGGATCTTGGGCAACTTAGTGAGGATCCTGATGAAGACATGGAGATATGGATGAACAGGATGAAGATCCTAATGAAGACCTAGAGATCTGGATGAACTCGATGAAGATCCTGATGAAGGTTCAACTGGAAAACCAGAAACTGGCACTTTTAGGCCGCCGGAGCTGAAAAAACGCCGTTAATCTAATATTTGACTAGAAAAAATGCCAAAAGCCTAATATTTTCTCGGTAACGGAGCCAACTGATAATGCTGAGATTATCACAATCAAATATGGGTGGAATAAAAGGTGAATATCTAGCTAAAACGAGCAATTTCTCCGATAATGCTCAAGAACAATATGGCGATATTCAAGAACAAGATGAAGAAGTTATGAAGATGCAGAGAACAACAATGGTGATATTCTATATCTTTGTAATTCTGTGTTTAGTAAATATCCTCTTTCTGTCTAAGGGGTAGCCGGCACATTGCCGGAATCCATGCTAAATTGTTGTGTCTATCTTCTTGTTTATGTTCTTGGTTTGATTGATTACGTTTACATTGCTTATGTTATTCTGTTTTTTCTCAATCTGTTACAACATAAGGCATGCTCCCAATTCGGACCGCGATGCTTTGCAATCCTTAACGAGCACTTCAAACACTATAAGCAAGCATGAGTCTGCAATCACTCCATGATTAAGTTTAATCCATATATGATTATCTTGTGATTTAATGAGATTTCTCAATCAAAGAAGTATATGGAAAATCCAGATTAAATCGGTATAATTATATATGACTAAATCATATATAAATTCCCCATTTAAATAACCAATATCGACGGTACGGATAGGACGGTCACACCGTAATATGTTTTGGGCTCATTAATGATGGTTTAATCAATAGACCCTATACTTTGATTAAGTTCACCGCAGATTAATAATTTAAGTGTATCACCATAAATATAATCATCATTTGTGAAACACACTAATTGTATTTGGCTACAAATGATACAATTTAGTGTTTTCAGTAGTGTATTGTTTATAAACACAAAGAAAATAATAGGATGATAAATAAATCTGTCGTTTATTAATAATAATAAAAATTACAAAGATGGTCTTTTGGGTATTAGGCCTAACACTTACTTTGTTTAATGTGGTTTGTTTAGAACACCTTGAAGGGTGATGTTGAACAACATTACCTGGTGCCTTCCCTAATTAGGTTTTGGATGATGATATATTCACTACACATAGTGTGTAGTGAATATTCACTACGCATTCTTGTCCATTCATCTTAATTGATACAATTTAATCATTGATCATCCTTTATGTGGTGTATATGCACTACATAAGATACGTAGTGCACATACCATTTTCCTTTAGTTTTTGTGCCCTTATGGCCCAGTATTTTAAATCTCCCATTGTCTTATCATATTGAATTACCACATCTTCCAAGAACTAAAATTGTCAGAGATCGGTAATATGAATTTATCTATCTATCTATGTGTCTATGTTTGCAATACACAAATACATACATATATTATACATACGTTCATGTGTCCGCAATAGAATTCCGACATCCTATATTGATTTGACACGTTCGGGGCAGGTGGTCATTGGCCAAGTGGTCAATGGTGAGGCCTTAGGACAAGAAGGTCTTCGACTCTTATATATTACATCCGTTCCAAAATGAAATTCGTTTAGCTTTATGGGTTTTGTCCCATATTGTAAATCCTTTTAGAAAACCAACAAAGCATTTATTAATTTTTTATTGTTTTACCCATCATTTATTAAATACTTTGTATTAATAACAGTCAAAGCTAAATTTTTATTTTTCCATCAAAATTAATGACACATAACCGTGTTTGTATATATATATATATATGTGTGTGTGTGTGTATTTTAAACTTTTGGTACCTGAGTAAGGTGCTTAGTTCTTCTCTATACAAGAGCTGTGATGAGTTATGATCCAATTTGGCTAGTCGTAGCAGTGATTCGTTTTTCAGTAAATCTTCTTCATAAATGGAGGTGAAGTGATGAGTCTCGACAACTGGAAGGCCTCTATGAAGTGGCTGTTTCAATGCGCGTTCCACTTGTTTTTCTATGAACGGACATGATCTTTGTGTCGTCTGAGTTTTTCTCAAATGGTTTCTTGAGAAAGCGAGTCCTTCTTCTAATACACCGTCACTGTGTGTCCTCAAATGTGCAGCTTCATACAGATTTAGCAAACCTTTAACGTCACCCCTTAATGGATTCTTGAATTTACCATTCTCAGTGAATTGGTGGAAGCAATCTGTTTAAATACAACTTCAACTAATTAGTGGATATAAATCCTCAGTTTTAACTCACTTCACACAAGTGTAATTTGTCAAACTATGTCAACACTAACACAAATTTTAGAATTATAATCTCCATGACAACTGGCTTTATAAAACATTGTGTGTAGACCGCAAAGATCGCGGTTAGCGCTGAAGCAACTATGACACTAATCCTTGATAAATTGTTTCTGGTTTTTGTGGAATGTAGTTCTATGAAAGTAAATGTGTAGAATTTACTGTGTGAAGTTTATGGAAACTAGTGTAGAATGTGAGAGAATGTTGTGATAAAGGGGGTGTATATAACAATCCAATTGCCTTTGTGGGGCAAGTGAAATATTGTTAGACATAATATCTGGAAAAACAATAATTTTATTTGCACAGCAGTATACAAGTATGCATGCATCTCAATTAATGTACATACACAAATCTTTAGGGGTCCATTATGTAAACATAAAGCTATGTTAACAAGAGTTATGTACGAGATGATTGATTTTAAGTTCAACAACCTTAAACTTTGAGTTAGTGGTGAATTGACAAAAAATTCATAATTGAATAGAGTTTTGGATCTCACATTTAAACCAGCATAAGTGTCCCAGAAAAGTTTTAATGTGACCGTCTAATCCGGGATGTCGGTATTGGTAACCGTAGTGGCTGCACTTATATCTTAGAAAGTTCACATAGGACAAGATTGGTTCGATATGATGATCTCGTACTAATCCGTAATTAGAGATCTAATTGATTCATTAGATTGTCATTTATGGATTGAATCTTAATCCTGATGTGATTATAGACTTATTTCTTTTAAGGGTACGTGGCATTTGATTTGTAGGTATGGTTATCTAAGTGATGTTTTCATTAATCCTGACCATTATAGAATCACTTAGGGATTGTTATGGAGAGGTGTTTTTGACAATGCATTATTCCAATTACTAACTATTTGTGGTGAAATATCCATAAATGATGGTTATATCAGTGAGCATTTGGTAATTATATGCATTGTGGAGTAAATAAGCTTAATTTATGGTTCCGTCGTTGGCCACTGGTATACTTTGCATGAACCTTTAGAGCTATCATGCCATCAAATGGTGAAAAGTCCATTCCAATATCCCTGTGGATCAAAGTTTTAATCATGAAGCGTAGCCCTTTTGAAACACCGAAGGCCACTGACTCTTCCATTTCGAAGAATATCTGCTATGCGGCCAGATCCCTCAGAGATGGTTTTGGTGCTACTGAACTGGAAATGGACTCAAGGCCACAAATTCTCGGTTGCAGAAGCTTATATACATTCATAAACAATGAAGAAGCTCTTGGGATGACACAAACTTGGGGATTAATCTGTAAACTTTAAGGCCCAAATAGACTCCAATTCCTACTCTGCTAGCAAACCATGATGCATTACCTACTTTGGATCTCCATCTCCTTTATATTAGGCATGTGAGCCCTTCTCCGGTTTGTGCTCAATGCCATCAGAATGATGAGACAAACATCCATGCTTTGAGAGATCGTTGGCTTTCACAACACCTCTAGAAAGCAGAGGGTGCCAGAGATTGACCCTATATTTTTTGTGAAACTTTATACATCATATATATGGCATCGGAGGAATCAAGTTCAACATGGACACGTAAATGCAAGACCCCCTATTCATATTTTAGTTTCGAAGATGATTAATAGAGTCCGTAATCTTAGATTTGGTCAGAAGGATTGATGTATAGATCATGAGGCCCTCTTTACTTAGCTGCTTGTATCTGATTTGTGGAAGTTACTTGTTTAATAAAATAAAATGGACCGATTCTCAAAAAATAAAAAGTTGACATGTTACTTAAACAAATTAGAGGAGCCGTTGGACTTGAATTATTTTGGGCTCGGATTACCTAGCACAAACTAATTTTGATTAAAGTTGACTTTTACATTACATAATTACATAAAAAAATAAACACAAGTGGATTTTTTTATATTTATTTATGGAGATACATAATTACATAGACGCCAACAAAGCTACAAACCCGGATAATTTTGTCTTATTCATCATGTGCACACATTTATTTGTACCGGAAAACACATCCGTAGTTAATTTTTCTTTTTATAGTGGGCTTTTTTTTTTTTTTTTTTTTTTTTTTTTTTAAAAACACATGAATATTTTGGGAATATGACAACTACATTTTTTTATAGGAGAAGACAATTGCATTTTTTTAGCGAGAAGAATGACGGTGAATCAGAAAATAAAATGGTGAATCTTCCTAGTGAATCCCAAAATCGGTGAATTTCGACGTTGAATTTTTGTGAAATGAATCTCGATAAATGAATTTTAAAAATTAATAATTTCGATTGAATGAATTTTTGAATAATTTAAGCGAATAATTTTAAACAAGTGAATTTCGACGATGAATAAATAGTTTTGTCGCTTTATGCAAAAGTTTCAAAAGCTGTCCTTCTACTCAATTGATGAAATATTTTTGTTCTTCTCCTCATTCCTTTTTTTTTTCTAACGGGTTCGAACATCGAAGTTATATTCAAATCTCATCACTGCAATGCCGTCATGATTCTTGCACGTGTGGGTTTAAAAACACAAGTACTTTTGAAGGTAAATAAAGAATCCTGTGCAATGATTAATTTTTACCGGAAAACACATCAGTAAGTTTAAAAACACAAGTATTTTTGATGATAAAAACTATGTTTCCGCACAAAATGAAGTCATCGTCTAAAACTTTTTCATCAAAGCATTAAACGACTCGAGTAATTGATTCAGGGAAATAAGCAAGATTTAGAAATCAAAACAATTTTTTTCCCGATGTTATACACATTTAAAATTTTGAATTTCTGAATCCTGTAGTAGCAATGGGATCCTTGCTCACCCTATAGATAATTTCAAAGCTTTCTACGGGAAGGGGACCAGCCTTTATCCCGTAGATAATCTAGCTATAGCTAAATAGAGATCAGAGATTTGCATATATATATATATATACCTGACGTTATGTTCAAACCATGCTGTCTGAAAAGGCGAAACTCAAGTGCCACTGTGCTTAAATGAGAAATATTGTTTTCAGACCAGCAACACTTTTCATCAGATATTTGTTCTAATTGGTTCTCAATCTCTTCCTCAAAATGGTAAGATAATCCAAGCCGTTCAATTGTATCAATCAAATACAATCTTTCTGCTTTTTCCTTTTTCATGCTGGACAGAATTTGTTTCCTTACTTCATCCTTTAATGGTTCCATCTCTTTGATGTATCCATCATATACCTACACAACCCAAAAAAAAAAATAAAGGAAAAATTATTTGACGAAAAAAAATAAATTACAAAATATCTGTTAGTTCATAGTAAATTGGATGGAACCTGCTTGTCAAATGTATAAGAACTGAAACGAGATCCCGGAATGCTCGGAGGAAATCTGGCCACCGGCCGGAAGATTTCTTGTGGTCGGAATTCATCGCCTTTACATATGGCTGAAATATAACAAGTTGATTGAGAGAGAAGCATTTTTTTCACAGCAAGACTGATTATAGTGAATGTTGATATGGTTAAGCCGTTCTGGGGTTAGGTTTTGAGGGTAGTTATAACCAAAAAAAAAAATAAAAAAATTCTTTTGTTTTTATTAATAATACAAAGATCGGGATGATGGAATATTCAAATTAGCTAATAAAAATCATCAAAATTTTATATTACTTTTAGAAGAAAAGTTATTGATTACAAATTTTTATATAACGGTGATCCATAAATTATATAAGCGTAGAAGACCGATCGGTGTAATAAATAAAATCCGCGGAAAATAAATTCGATATTGATATTAAGTCGCCATGAAATATCTCAAGAGATTCGCCTTGAAGGTGAAAACCCTAATAGATTTGCACGTGCATCAAATGATCAAATATTGGGGTTATGGAACAATCGTATCCATATATTGATAAGGATTTGGTTTATGCTAGCAATGAATATTATGGGAGAATTTTATTAAATACTACCACATGCCATTTACATCGCTGTCTTCATATTTTGCTATTATAACTGGATCCGTAACCTAAGTCAAAAGTTAAGTGCTAGAAGCACATAGACTCGGGTGAAAATGAAACAAGCAATGGAGGCTGATATTGACTTGAAATTTTGGTTCTTTAGTGACCGAATATTGATTTTTATCAATTATATTCTCCCAATACGGATAACATCATGTTCCGCTACTTAATGTCTCTCGGCAAGAAATTAATAATTTTTATATATGACGTTGTGACCGTATATTTATAGGTCATTAGACGTATTTATATGAAAATATATGATTGATTTTAGACATGAAAATCGCAACTGTATATATTGTTGAGTTGCAAATGTCGTTATATTGCTTAAAATATTCATGTTAAAGGTAAGAAAATCAATCAAGAAATTCCTATGAATAAGGGATATATATAAATAGCTCATGCATAATGACATGAGTTGTGTGATATTACATCCCCTATTTTTATTTTAAGATAATATTGATTGTGTTGCAAGTGTTGCACAAGTAGTGGGTATGCCAATTTTTAGCCCTACATTTAAATTGGACTTTAAAAGAGATATGACTAATAAAAGTACGCTTATGTTGACGATCCTGAAAGATTTGTTCACTAAGTTTTTCCAACATCTATTTTGGAGAAATATATTTATAGTATTGAAATGCGACATTTGAAAGATTGTCAGCTGTCAGAGGAGCGACAACTTCAAAACAATCATGATATGCTTTGGTCCTGGATTACAATGATTGTACTTTTTTTCCCTTTAACTAAGTTTTTTCTCACGTGGTTTTCTTAGTTAAAGGTTTTAATGAGGCAGCCAAATAAGAACACATATAAAAACGCATATGTCATGAACTATTTTCCTTGTCTAGTTTTTTGTCCCACCGGGTTTTTCTAGCAAAGTTAATAGACGTGATATACGTTATGCAACTTAGATAGAGCATTCAAATCACCTCTATATTCAATGATCTTTTACAACCGCGTAAGAAGATCGCTCATCTCAAATTCAAGTAATAAGTGGAGAGCACATGATCTTCATAGAGAAATGAAATCAATATGCGATGAATCAAGTCGTTGTTGATTCGGCAGATTCAATTACACTCAAATGACGAAGAATTGTAGCAAAGATATGGTATTCGATTGATATTTCAAAGGACGCAAGAGGAATTATACATCATACCTTTGCGGATGATGATCTACAAATAAAAATGGGATGCACAGCTTGTTCGAGATCAAGTCATCAGCTCAATCTAATTATTCATGTAAGCATAGCTTTCTACTACATTCAAGAGAATATTTCAATTTGCCGATCCAAGATCTCAAATATTGATTTCATCGTGGGGAGTAATATTAGCACGAACGAATATGTACTCTTTTTCCTTCACTAGATCCCGAAGGGTTTTTCCTAGTAAGGTTTTAGCGAGACATATTCTTCGTGTAATGGACATCCAAGGGGGAGTGTTATAAAATATATAATATATATATATATATATATATGGATGTCCATTCAAGATCCACATTATGTTATTTATTGTACATCATTAGTTACATGTATTGATTGTTTACATATGTTGCAAGTTCTTTTCTTATTCCATATATTAAATACATAGGATGGTTCACATCCTTTGCGCTACTATATAATACCAATGTTCTTGTATTGTGTAGAGAGAAGTGGATGTAAAAAGTGTAGAAAATAAATACTCTACTTTACATTTTTGTTTTTCTCTTGTGTTTTGTTGTATTCATTTCAATATCAATTCTTCTATAACAATAAAAAAATTCTTTTGTTTTTATTAATAATACAAAGATCGGGATGATGGAATATTCAAATTAGCTAATAAAAATCATCAAAATTTTATATTACTTTTAGAAGAAAAGTTTTTATATAACGGTGATCCATAAATTATATCAAGGGTACGAGAGTGAATTAAAATTCATCATGAGAAAGATAAATGTTTGTAACACAACAAATATCATAACAAACTTTTAAATCATTGACTTTTTTTAGGACCTATATGATTCAATATGTCCTATATCATAATCAATTTTCTCAAAATGTGTTCTCTAATAGGTTTTATTTTATTTTATTTTATTTTATTTTTTTAATTTTAATTTTTAATACGGTTGTTTTAGTTAAACTACTAAATTTGTTGTACACAATTACTAGTTATATTCGAAAATCTAACTGGCTAGTAAAGAGTAAGTCATCTTTGATCCATGATCATTTTAAAAATTATGGCCAAAGCGGTGTAGTTTTGGCTTCAAAATTAAGAGACATTTCATTCAAATCCAATATATATATTGTGAAAGTTAATTGTCCACATAATTAGATGATATGATTTCTAGAAAAAAAATTAACAACACCAATAGTGATGACGATCATAATAATATCTTTCAAAATTGGAAGGAGGATGACGATGCTCGAAATAATCTTTGTGATTATCCGGGTCGTGTTTACCCTAGTAACAATAAATTCAAGAATATGCCCTAGGAATAAGATGTAAAACGGGGGTGGTGTTTGTGATTTTTAGACTGAGCCTGATATTATGAATCTCAAGTTGTCTACGTATATCTTGTAACTGTTCAGTATCAAGTCTTTCGTAGTTCCTTAGGATCGTTTATATAGAAGACGTCTCGTCCCTTGTCTTGTCCAACAAGGACTTTTATTCCTTAACCCCTAAGGTATATCACGTGTGTATCTCTTTAATTTAGGGATAATTATGGACATATTTGAATGTCAGGATTAAAGTCATTATATCTTAAGATTGTTTCCTTATTTATCCTATAATATAGGAACGTGTTTAAATATCGGATAAGGAAAACTCTGTCCGACCCGCGGGGAACTCCTCAGGTCGTCTCGACCTACGTTGCTCTGCCTAACCTCTGTTATGACCGAACTGACCTGCGGTGGTCTGCTCGCTAGGTCACGTTAGACCTCCCAACCGGATTTCTGGTCTGTTCATTAATTCGATATCGAGCTCCTTGTAACGCCCCATTCCTGGACACCGACTCCTTATCCGGAAAAAGAACGTTCGGCACGTGTAATATCAAATAAATCTCATATTATACGTCAGCCTCTACTACGTCGTATTTTGTTAAGTAAAACGGAACCAAAAGAATCGGGTATATTTTTTTTCCAGCAACCAAGAATAGAAACTCAATTTCTAAAGATAGAAATGTAAATTTATTACATTGGAAAACCAAGCGAAAACATAAAATGTACGAAGCTTCCAAAAAGAATACAAAACGAAATTACAAAGTTCCCAAAGAAACAACAAGTCTAAAGTATAATAATAAGGAACAAATAGATACGTCTTTCAAGGTCGGCGTCCTCAAACGTCATCATCAAAGTCTTCCTCGAACTCCGGATCTACCTGTTCTTCTTCTCTCCCCCAAACACATAAAAAAACATGCATTTGAGGTAAGTACAAAGTACTCAATAAGAAGTAGAAGCTAAAAATTAATTAATGTTTATAATTAATGGATTATCTTTATAAGCCCGACTCAATTTGGGGTTTACTCCATGTCCATCAACACGTCATGACTACACGTTTCTATGTCAACTTATCTTGGTTATGTCAGCATTCAAGGACACTACGCATGGCGTTTATCAGCCCGAAGATATACTTGCTAACTAATGGTGATCAGAACCTGGTAGCTTCGGGGTCTTCCCGGTATGCGTATATGTTCGATGAATTTCCTCTGCTACCCTTCAGCCTTTTGGGCCAGTAGCGTCGTTCACCTTTATGAAGGTACCACATTGCCGATATGAATTGGTGCATAACCAAGAATAGCATAACATTTTATCTTTTTACTACCACGTATGTAAATTATTATATAATAACTAGCCAGCTCACCTTAACAACTCTACTCCCTCACTTAGACAGCTAGACATCACATCCTAAAAAATACACGGACACTGATGAACCTTAGTTCATCAAAGCACAAGCCTATCATGCCCTTCTGACGCTCCCGAACTTCAACTCCCTTGAAGAGTACATTCGGAGCCGGAACTAAACGCATCAGAAACTCAATCAAGGCTTGTTCATGTTTAATTAATGTTATTAGATCATGAAACAATGTTTAAATCTCAATACATAGCTTAAACAACAATTTATAAAAAACTGGGGGTCAGTACGTGCACATTCCCTGACCAGATACTTGCTGGAAGTTTCTGTCCAGCCAATGCGTGCGTATTGCTCATGCTGGGAGCAACCTGAACTAATCTGAAGCAGTAATGCGTGCGCATTTCATTGAATGCGTGCACATTGCACTTGCTGTGAAAAGGATGGAACATCCTGAAACACGAATGCATGCGCATTCCTATGAATGCGTGCATATTCCACCTGCAGAAACCAAGGCCACACATCCTGTAACAAGAATGCGTGCGCATTGCTAACCAAATCGTACGCATTCGATGCTGTAAAACCCTAAAAAATGATTTTATGCCCTTTACAATCTCTACTCGATTCCAAACATGTTCTACATGATTGTAATCAGAAAAAAATCCGAAAAACAAAACTTTCTCATACCATAACATCTCTTAATCCTTAAACGGTCAAACAACATGATTTCTATCGTCTAAACCACATTAGAGCATCACTCTTAAACCTAAAACCATAATTAAAATGCATGAAGAGCCTCTTACCTTTTAGCAAGCTATTCCAACCCAAACTCTTAGAAAAACTGCAGCAAAACTTGAAACTTTCATAGAAAACATGTGTGATCAATCCAAATTTAAATTAGATTCAATAACACGCTTCTAACCGTTCTGCCACATCTTCAATGCTTGAAACTGCAAACACTATATTTCTACTCAAGGAATCTGCAACCACATTTTCTTTACCTGGATGGTATTGAATATCCAAGTCGTAATCCTTTACGAATTCTAATCATCTCCTCTATCTCATATTCAGATTCTCCTGAGTGAAGAAATACTACCGCTTCCAACTTTAAATCATGTGTTTGATAATTCTTTTCATGCACCTTTAGTTGTCTAAATGCATAAGCAATCACTTTTCCTCCTTGCATTCACACAGAACCTAAGCTTTGTCCCGAAGCATCAGTATAGACATCGTAGTTATCAAAGATCTACGGAACTGCCAACATTGGGGCTTTATTTAACTTCTTCTTCAACGTCTGGAAAGCCTCTTCACACTCACTAGTCCACTCAAACTTCACATTCTTTAGAGTGAGCCGGGTAAGTGGTCTAGCTATCTTTGAGAAGTCTTGTACAAAATTCCTATAATAGCCAGCCAAACCAAGAAAACTTCTCACTTCTGAAACTGTAGTCGGTCTGGACCATTTCTCAACCGCTTCTATCTTTGCTAGATCAACTTTAATGCCATCTCCAAAATGATATGAACCATAAAACTTACTTGACTCAACCAAAAGTCACACTTTGAGAACTTAGCATACAACTGGTTCTCCTTCAAGGTATTCAACACTATCCTAAGGTGTTCTTCACATTCCTTCTCATCCTTCGATTATACACGGATGTCATCTATGAACACTATCACAAATTTGTCCAAGTACGGCATGAAAACCCACTACATTAAATCCATAAATGCAGATGGAGCATTGGTGAGTCCAAATGGCAAAACCAAGAACTGATAAAGTCCATATCTAGTACTAAAAGCCGTCTTCGATATATCTGCTACCTTGATCTTCAACTGATGATAGCCTGACCTAAGATCAATCATAGTGAACACTCTCTTGCCTTGCAACTGATTAAACAGATCATCGATCCTTGGTAAGGGATACATATTCTTGATAGTCAGATTATTCAAAGCTCTGTAGTCTATCCACATTCTCATGCTACCATCTTTCTTCTTAGAAAACAAAATAGGAGCTCCCCATGGTGAGGTACTAGGCTGAATTATGTTCCTCTCGAGTATATCCTTAAGTTGGGCTTTCAACACTGTCAGTTCAGCCGGTGCCATTCTATAGGGTGACTTAGAAACTGGTGCTGCTCCTGGTACCAACTTGATCTCGAAGTCTATCACTCTATCCGGCTTGTTTCCCGGTAACTCTTCTAGAAACACTTCAGGGTACTCCTTTACTACAGGGGTTTCCTCTAACTTAAGCTTCACTAGTTCCACATCCACTGTGTATAACAAGTAGCCTTCACAACCCTTTTGACAAGCTCTTATTGCCTTAACTGTTGATATTATCGGACGACGCTTCTTGCTATGACATCAACTTTCTATCCATTATGAGCTGAAAATAGTCGTTTGTCGGGTTCGTGAGTCGAGAAATCTACACTTAACGTTTATTTTCCTTATTTCGATATTATTTCATGCATTATTTGATTATTTTCAGGATACGAAATATTGGGCTGAGCATCATGGACGAATCTGGAGTGGACTGAACAAAAGGAATGGGCCTAGGGTATTCCAGAACATTCCAGGTTACGTTGGCAGAAGAAAAATGACAAAATTACCCTCGGTTTACCGAGGATAGCCGCCGGTTTACCGAGCTTCCAGATCCTTCCAAAACTCGTTTCCTTGGACGAGGGGTAGAACAAGGTGTTTCTAAGTCGGTTTAGGTAGCTATAAATACGAGGCTTCGCCTCAGAACACAAGTGTTCAATTTTCAAGACAATTATTATGCAATAAAATTTCTTTGTTCTTTATTTTATTATTTATGAGTTCTGGTCGGAGAGACGACGGATTCGCCGCCTAGGGAGAGATCCGAGGGAGATCTACGCTCGTCTTCGAGAGTATGGTTTTCTATCTTTTACAAGATGTATATCTATTGTTGTTTTATTCGACTAGTTTGATTTAATTGCCTATTTAGTTTAATTATATAGTAGTTAGTTTCTTTTACCCCATGTGTTATAGATCTAATTTGTTGGTGAAGAAATCATGAAATAGTGGTTGCGTTGTTCAGATCTGCGATGGTCTATATTGCTAGATCTAAATACCTAGTAAATTACTAGTTCATGATAATCGGCACCAGCTACGTTAATCAATATATTTAATTTACATGTCTTTAGCCTGATCAACTATTTGCATGTCATTGTAAAACTAGCATGAAATATGAATATTGAAGTGCTATGTTTGGACATTATTTAGATGGACCCTAAGAACGTGCTGATCAGTGTCGACAGTTGTCTCGGAGGGTTTGCGGTATGGGTTAGCGGTCAATATCGAAAGCTCTAGTTCTTTATGCGTATGGGCTATTACGGACCAATTAAGGAGGGTTGATTGGGTATAGATTGTCTACTACCATTGTCGGAGTAGGTAGGGTTAGGAGCTGTACGCGTAGCTGAACAATGAATTAAAATTCACCAAAGGGGAGGACTGTTGCATGTGTGGGGTTAATAACTAATTACTCATTATTGAACTAATACATTAGAAACTCTTGTTGCTCCGTTGAACTTGTGTAATCTTGCTAGTTGATTGTTACCAATTTTACTACTGTCTAGGTTATAGTTTGTCGTAGACCATTATTAGTGACAAGCTCAATCTTGATAATTAGACGTTCTTACGAGACTCTGTTGGATCGACCTTGACTCGCCAGTACTATAATATGTTAGACCTAGTCCTATTGCTAGTAAGTTCTTTGCACGCGATCAAGATTTTCTGGCGCTATTGCCGGGGACTCGTGTCAAGGATACTTTTTGTTTAAGATTGAGTTTTCTGTATATATTTGAGTTTTTTTATTGAGTCTGTTTTATAGTCTGTTTATACTGGAGTCGTACAGAGTCAGTTCTATTGAATTATGGAAAAACTTCATCCGGTTTACTGAGGATATACCACAGTAAACCGAGGGTCTCAATTTTGGCAGAATTGTTTCTGTCAGCTCTGCGTCAAGTTAGTAGTCAGAGTCTATATTTTTGAGTCTTTCAGGAGTGTGTAACAGCCGCCGAGGCAAGTCACTAACCATTTTATTTTCTTTTTGTGTCTTGTAGTACGTTACACGAAGTTCAGCAGCCAAACTCGAGAGATTCATACATGAGATCAAAAAGTTTGCTAGACAAAAGTGAAAGGAAACTCGAGAGAGATCTGTTAGATTGGCCGACGACGTGAATACACACAAAGGAGATCACAGCGAGAGGGAAGAAGAGAATCCACCTTTGGAAGATACAGAAATCAACATGGCACAGAACAAACAAAATGGACAAAATGGAGCAGGAGTTGTGGTACAAGCAGATAGGAGAATGATGGGAGTCAACTTTACGTGACTCCGGTGCATTGTTCATCCCCGTTTACCACACTTTCAGCACATTTTTTGGTGATTTAAACCTTTTTCAGGTTGTTATCGTGAGCTTATGGCACAGGGAGTGAATCCGTTACTTTGAAGGATTATTTCCCCCTTTTGTTGATATTAACCCTATTCCCGAGCACTTTTACCCTCCGGAATTGTTTGGGTGTTTTTGGTAGTTCATGATGTTGCAGGGTATTAGTGTCTCGAGGACCCGGAAGGTGATGATTTGTGGTGAGAAGCATGATCGAGGCAAGAGAAGAGATCAAAAAGGGAAGAAAAGTTGAAGTTTTGGGGCAGTAGGGGTTCAAACGCGCCGCTTGAACTCCCCAAACGCGCGTTCGAAGCTTATCGGCTTGATCGAGTTCAACCCTCCAACGACGCATTTGAAAGCGCCCCTAAACGCTGCTCCAAGTTCTCCAAACGCACGTTTGAACCTTCTAAACGTGCGTTCCAGATGAAGATCAGCCAAGAGCCTGCCCAGAAATGAAGCAAAACGCGCGTTTCAACTATGCGAAACGCGCGTTTAAAGATGTGTAACGCCAGTTTCAGCCTCTCAAACGTGTGTTTGATGCCAGTTTTTTTGCAGATTTTCCCCCACCTATAAATACCCCCCTTAGACTATTTCTTGAACAACAACTATTCTCTTAGCAAAACCCTACCCATTTCATAGCTCGAATTTGTAATTGCTTAGAATACACTCTTTTAGCTTAAATCAACACTATCTTTGCTTAATCTTTCCATTTCTTAGCTCAGATTTCTACTTCAAACACTAAGAGACCATCTTTTAATTAGTTTTCTATTTTGTACTTTTGGATCTAAATTTCGAATTTCTGCAAATTAATGGTATATTTCTTCTTTCTTTCACTTGTTATGTCTTTAATTTACTGTTTCTTCTATGTTTTAACTAGTATAATGAGTCGCTAATCCCTTTTCATAGTCGAATCATGTGAAATTTGGTGAAATAACCCTTTGGGTGATGAAATTGGGAGTGGGTAGTGCTTTTTTATTGTCGTATCTTGCATGTTTCACGTCTTAGAACTTGTTATAACAGATTTGGGCTAGATTGATCACCTAGGTCAAAATCACACACATCAATCTAAAGAGTTGTTCAGATAGAGAGATGTGGGAAATGGGGTTCTAATATCACGGCGTAGACTCGGCTTAGTTGTTAAGCCCGAGCCCAAAGTGAGGTCACTCATTTTCACGTTTAAGCGGCTCTAGTGCATAACATGTTTTGTTAGTGAATCTTCTTTAGGAAGGGTAGTAAGCATGGCATAAGGTGTTAGGGGAGAGTTGTTCAGGCCTTAGCACCGGAATTAAGAGTACGCACCCATGAAGTTGAATGCGAGAGTTCGTTTGTTATAATGCACACTCCCGGTTTTGTCCACCCTTAGGGTTGAAACTAGCTACTTTGATCATGGTTCGGCTATGTCCCTTAATCTATCTTTAAAAACCGAGTAGTTATTCTTCTTTCTTTTCTTCTCTTGTCTTTAGACTCGTTAATTGAAGTGCTTAATTGTCGTTGTAGTTGTAAAACACCCCAAAATATTATCACCTAGACTAGGTAACACGTTCGCTTTGGTACTCCCAAACACTTTTCCTTTGGGTTCGACCTCGTACTCCTGTAGCTACGCTAACAATCAACCCGGTACACTGCCGGTTAGAGTTAGTTTGCCCACGGTTTCGAGTCTTTATAAATTGTTTTTGGAGGGTGAATTTTAGCTCAATCAAAATGGCGCCGTTGCTGGGGAATTGTGTGCTATTTGTGATATCTTGCAAGTGAACC
This sequence comes from Gentiana macrophylla, assembly GCA_026214975.1. Lineage (NCBI taxonomy): Eukaryota > Viridiplantae > Streptophyta > Magnoliopsida > Gentianales > Gentianaceae > Gentiana > Gentiana macrophylla. The sequence goes on along the minus strand of CM047812.1, from coordinate 20,360,608 downwards.
GAAGGCTTGGGCCTAGGTTTTATTTTACTGTTTTCTTGTTGTTTTCATTTTGAAGTGCATGATGACGTAGATCAAGTAATTATAAAATACTCGACCACCATAAACCGATACTAGCAAGAGGATTAGGTCCATCGTAGTATAGCTATAGTGAATCAAGGTCGATTCCACAGGGAACCAATTGTGGGTCATTCTATGAATAATTAATTAAGCATGTCAAAACACATAAAAACGGTCTATGACCAACAAGGAACAAGAAAAGATAAATTGACACGACTTGACACAACTCAAATAAATACAACATAATTAACCTCCCTAATTATCATGTTATCGTTTGGATCTAGAGATTCCATATAATTAAACTAGACTCACTCCTACTAACCCGGTTCGTATCTCTTTTATATTGGCTACGGGAGTCATCCCCTAAACTAGATCTAGCTCCGGGTAGGCCATCTAGATCACTATGCTACATTACGTGACTTCGCTTTTTAGGCCTCCATCTCATATAACTCGCACGCTTACAAAACTAGGGATGCCGATATTAACCGTATTCCTCACCTAGGCAACATTCCTGTGATTAGGCGTACTTCCTAAGCGATCGCATCAGTCTCCGTCCCATTAACACTAACTTTTAGGTATCACGTTAATCTATGATTTACGTATAATCAGGTGCGCGCAATTCCCTAATATAACACAGATCTAGATCTCGCTGAAAGTCCCAGAAGATCAATTCATGAGCCGACCTAGGAGCACTATATTGGTATTTCCTCACTATACGTTTTAATTAAAATAGACGAGCAATGCAGCCGTAGCCATACCTACTAAGATAAGAAATTCTATGTGGACAATCACACCATAAAGACGTGGCTAGACTGACTCGGCGAAAAACTGAATCTTAGCGTTTCTCTATACTTATCGGATAAAATAGAAGCTCATAAAGTAATTATATAGATCTACTAGAAACACGATTATTAATCAAAATAAAATCATACATAGATCACGAGATATAGGCGTGGGCGTGTGGATCCTTATAGACAAGGAATCCGCACTGCCTCACGTCCTAATCCTAAATCTACATCATTTAACTAAGATATAACAATCTCAAACGATAAATAATAATTGGGGAATTAATTATAAAAACTAAGAGAAAATAAATACAATAATTTACATAATTGCAGAACTTGTAAAAAACCACCCTGAGAAAAACTGAGGATTTTCTTATGAATTGTGTAAAGTGTCTAAAGTGTGTTTTTTGCTAATGAACTAATACAAGTATTTATAAGAGTAAAAATTCGCTTAGGATAAGCCTAAACCGATTTGAAATAGGTTTCCTAAATCCAAATGAAGTATAAAAACGCGTTAGGATAATTCCGAACTAATCCGGGTGTGCAAGGGGACTCGCCCCCAGCGAGCTTAATGTTGGCTGTGATGACGGTCAAGTTATAAAAATAACTCGATACCTAAATAACCAACTAGCAAGAGAACTAGGTTCAATCGTAGCATAGCTAGATAGAGTCGAGGTCGATCCCACAGAGACTCGGCTTAAACAAGTACAACGTTATTAAACTAAAAATAGATTGAAGGCGGTCTCCGACCAACAATAACGTTGAAATAAAGGTTGACACGATAGAAAACACAAAGACTAACAATACGACTGTAGACACTAAAACACTTATTTTTATGGTTTTATAAGACTCTAACAAACGGTATTGATTACGGTAGTAGTAATTACCCCATATATGTATATCTAAGCCGAGATTAAAAGACATTAAGGTTGATTATATTTTGGCCACGGGAGCCATCCCCTAAATCGGATCTAATTCGTGAACGGATAGAAGATCTAATTCGTGAACGGATAGAAGATCATTATGCTTAATTACAAATTCTTCCTTGACATGATAGAACATCATATAACATCCTTATGCTTAATTACAAATTCTTCCTTGGACATGATAGAACATCATATAACAAGCATGATATACCAAACTAGGGATGCCGATCTAAAATCGTCACCTCGTCTAGGCAACCACCGTGGACGGGTTGGCACACCTCCTAAACGACCGGCTAACTTATGTCCTATTTAACATGGCAATTTTCACAATATATCATATTAATTTACGAGAACGATGTAACAAATTGGCCGGATCTATTACATGTTTATATGAAAAATAGAAAGCACAACGTAGCCGAAGTCGTTCACAGAAAATTACTAGAATCTTGATGGCTAGATCTAACCATATAGACCGTGGTAGATCTAGACCGGTGACTCTAGAATTTGCTTGTAAAACGCCTTCGTACGGCTTAGATCTACATGAATATGGGTTTGTTAATTAACTACATCACGAAATCAATACACAAACGACTACTCCATAACGAAATAAAATAGATCTACGAATAAAAACAACATATTTGGATAGACATTACCCTCGTAGACGGAGGGTCCTCCGATCCTTCAATGCAATCTCTAATCGATGAATCCATCGCCTCCGTGATGAAGAAACATAATATAAAATAAGAAGAACTATATTGATAAACTAAAAGTATTGTAATATTGTGTTTCTAGAGTGTTTAAAGTGTGTAGTCTACATCTCTATTTATAGGGGTTCAAGCTAATTAAGAGATATATTTCAAAATATCAAAACAAATAGAGATAACTCCCGGCCGATCTTTGATTTGTGTTGAACTCGCCCCAAGCAAGGGATAGGGCCTCCGCATTTAGTTGGAGAGCCGCCGGATTGGCTCGCTGGCTCTTGTTATGCCTTACTCCTCTTTTCGTGCTTATCCGATCTTTATCTTTAATACATCCGGATTTACTTGGAATTATCTTGTAATTTAATTTGTCCATTTGTAATTATCCTCCAAAAATTATCTCAATCTACAAAATAAATATTTATCCCAAAGTAATTCATATTTAAATAAAAAATGGATAAATACCAAATTATATAATAAAAACGGATAAATACCAAATTATAAATTATAAATCACATAACATTAAATAATCAATATAAACATGTGATTTAATATAAAATATATATTATTAATCTCGATTTAAGGTCAACGTTGATGACTTTTACGGGTATAATTTGACCGTCATCAACTACCCCCCACTTAGACTTTGATCGTCCCGAACAAAGCATCAATAAGTCATTCCCCAAGACAACATTTCCCGTGGTCAAATCATACTTACACAAGAAACTCGAGTCAACTCATACCATTCATGCTCATAAGATATTCATTATTCACTACTCGCTATGAATCGAAGTGATGTGTGCATGTGCATTTAGTTCTATATATTCGTGGCAAGATTAAATTTTATGCTAACTTTGTAGTCTTAACCTACCAACATCAGCATTCCCACTTCTTAAGCCTCACAATGGGTAAAGACATGGTGAAATACGCAAGAGCGTCATCCATACGGTTTTTGGACTCGGAGACCGAGAAATCACTCAAAGCCTCTTAAAAACTTGACTTTATTCGCATTTTCATAACTCAAGCATTAACAAATCTCAAGAAAGAAACTTGCTTTAAAAGTAAATTATGCATTGCAAGAATCCCTCTCTCATAGATTAGTCAATAGCATTGAACATTACCACAAGCGCGGGGCTACTTTGGTAATGTTACTACAAGCCCAGTGTTTAACACATTGTCAAAACACAGAGAATTCTCAAGCTTATTACTCCGCTTTGATGTCTAGAAGATAAAAATACATCAGCAGATAAATACCGACACTAAGTCTGCATAACCAATCATCTACGCAATATACACATAATTCTTCTTAGTTATTATAATTCGTGTGGTATTCGTTGATCCACAAATTGAGTAATTAAATAATAAATAACTACTTGCAACAGTCGGCATGGATATCCTTAAATTTACATTCACATAAGTATAAAATGATCATGTACTCATGCAACTTGGTTCCTTTCCTATCAATTCAATGTTTAAGAACTCCCAATTCTAAGGGTACGAGATAATTAATTTGGCATTGTTTTTTTTTTTTTATCATTTTTCACTGTTTCATTCAAATTTTAATTATAACATATCATAGCTAAGTCTCCTACCCCCAACTTAAACTTGGCATTGTCCTCAATGACAAAGAAAAAGGAGAATTTAAGAAAAAGACTTAGCTCTGGAAACGGCTCTCAAGTAGATGCAGAATATAGGAGCGATCCAAGCACGTCGTGGATAACCAAACGAAAACCTATTTAAGCAAACCAAACAGAAACTCCACGAAACCGTTAATAACATGTCAATGTAAGATATAAAATAATGTGGCAGTAATTAGATATAGAATATCCAAAAACAAATTAAGCCACTTTATTTCATACAACCAATGACAAGGAAAACCAAAGAGTTAAAACTACAAAACTCACATGGAGGCTATCAAGGAAAAAACCTCATTTATTCCGAACTGAGACTCGGAACATGGCGAGATGAAAAAAACTTTAATAGTCTCATGCTACTTTATTAAAAGCAAAAACAAAAACAAATCAAAAATATAGTTTTAAGAAATAGTTCTATGGTTATAGTCGTTAGCTCGACTGTACGCACATGATGGTCTAGTTGTAACTAGGATTTCCTAGAGTAAGTACTTCTTCCTCTCTATCAAAATGATTCCCGAGGTAATGCTTTAATCGGTGACCATTGACCATAAAAGTTTTTCGATCATCCAGGTGACTTACCTCTGCAGCTCCGGAAGGAAATACTTTACTCACTTTATAAGGACCAAACCATCTTGATTTTAACTTGCCCGGGAAGAGTTTCAAGCGCGAATTGTAAACAAGAACCATATCACCCACCTTAAAGGTGCGGTCAAGGATATTTTTATCATGAAATCGCTTAGTGCGCTCTTTATATATCCGAGCATTCTCATAAGCTTCAATGCGAAACTCTTCTAGGCGAGTCAATTCCAACAGACTCTTTTCTCCGGCTAAACTTTCATCTAAATTCAACATACGAGTAGCCCATAAGGCACGGTGCTCAAGTTCAACCGGTAGATGACACGCTTTCCCAAAAACAATCTGGTATGGGGACATACCTATGGAAGTCTTACACGCAGTCCGATAAGCCCATAAAGCGTCATCTAGCTTCAACGACCAATCTTTCCTTGTTGGGTTCACAGTTTTTTCCAGGATGCGCTTAATTTCTCGGTTCGTGACCTCAACTTGACCACTTGTTTTAGGATGATAAGCGGTAGCTAACTTATGTCTCACTCCGTACTTGGCCATTAACTTCTCAAATGACTTATTACAGAAATGGCTCCCATTATCGCTAATGATGGCACGAGGGATTCCAAACCGCGTGAAGATATTTTTATTTAAAAACCGTAGTACAACCTTTGCATCATTTGTAGGTGAAGCAATAGCCTCAACCCATTTAGACACATAGTCGACCGCTACCAAAATATAGCGGTTTGAAACAGACGAAGTGAAAGGTCCCACAAAATCAATACCCCATAATCAAATATTTCTGGTTCTAGGATACTCCTAAGTGGCATTTCATTTCTCTTCGTGATATTGCCCGTCATTTGGCATGAATGATAGGATCTAGCATATTCGTGTGCAGTTTTGTAAAGATTTGACCAGTAAAAACCACATTGGAGAACTTTAGCAGCAGTCTTGTCCCCTCCATAGTGTCCTCCCGCTTCATAAGTATGGCAATGTTTAAGTATATCGGGGAATTCACTCTCAGGAACACATCTTCTAAAGATGTTTTCTGAGCAACGCTTAAAAAGATAGGGTTCATCCCAATAATAGTGTTTAAGGTCCGCAAAGAACTTCTTGTTTTGCTGCTGGTTCAAGTCTGGTGGCAAATATCTCCCGGATAAATAATTCACATAATCTTTAAACCATGGTTGTTGCTTCTCAGCCTTAACAACCTCACTTCACGAAGATATTTCGGTGCAATCACTATTCCCTAAAATGGTAGAGATGGAAGATAATTGCTCGTCGGGGGGCTTTTCTAAGCATGGTGTGAATGCCTCCTCATGCTCTTTCTCATCATCCCTAACATCTTCTATATTTTCCTCATTCTTTGGGATTGGTGAAGTAAGCTCATTTTCACGTCTAATCATTATCGCATTCACATCCCTAGGGTTCCTATCAGTGTTGCTCAAAAATCCCCCAGGAGGTCAAGTTGACAGTTGTTCAGCTAATTGTCCTATTTCATGAGAGAGATTCCGGACTAAGGCTTCTTGTTTGGTGACTTTGGCATCATTCTCTTGACAGTAGCCAAGTCAGTAATAGATTCTACTAATTGATTCTTAGTGTCAGACATTGTGTTACTCATCTTTTCAAGTGCAACTTCCCAACCGTAAGTTTGAGCTTGCTGAGGTACATAAGTGTTGTGTGGTTTTCCCCATCATTCGGATCATTCGGAATTCAGGGTGGTCATGATTTGGTTTGTAACCGTCATATTGATTCCCCTGTCTCCCAATGTAATTGACTTCTTCAGTACCCGCATTCTCTAGTTGATTAATCGTTTCTGTCCCTTTTCCAGTCTCCACTTGCTGAATCCTCTCATGCATACCATCCACCTTATCATTGAGGATCAATAGAGTATGTAGGATCTTATGCAATACATCCTCCTCAAATAAATTATCGGCCATCTTCACAGTTGCTATTTCACCACCTCCCCATTGGCTATTCATTGCTATTTGCTCCATCTTTCCTCGTGCCTCCTCAGGAGATAAAAGAACAAATTCTCCATTGCTGGAGGCGTCTACTCTTATCTTCTCCGTATCTCTCAATCCATGGTAAAAGGTTTGCATTAAAATCCATAGAGGGATATCATGATGAGGGCACTTCCTCATGGACTCCTTAAAGCGTTCCCAAGCTTGATCAAAACTCTCCCCAGTTTGCTGCTTGAACCCCAAGATATCTTGGTGTAACTTAAAGGTCTTTCCTATAGGGAAGTACTTATTCATGAACTTTTGTAGCAGTTCCTCCCAGGTCGTGATTGATCTAGCCTCTAAAGGGAAAAGCCATTGCTTAGCTTTATCTTTCAAAGTGAAAGGGAAAAGTCTCAGCTTAATGTTATCCTCAGGAACCAGTTCTGGTTTTCACGGTACTAACGATCTCTAAGAAATTCATCACGTGAATGCCAGGATCTTCATTCAGGATACCATGAAAAGTGGAATAGTTTGCCACCATTTGAATGGAATTAGGCTTCGGGTGATAAACTTTAGCAGCATTTTCAGGTGCTACGATAGCAGGAATGAATTTTTCAATGGTAGGCGTTGCATAGCTTTGCAAAGTACGCCTTTCCCATTCAGCCACAGCTTGGTTAACAAAATTTTCATTATTAAAATTATTTCCATTTACCTGGTTGGCTTCATTCAGTAATCCTTCCTTGTCTGAGTCAGACTGATCGGAATGTTGCGTTCCCTCAGACTTTTCCTCGCCTTGCTCTTCGATTGGATCCTCAGAAATCGGGCAGCTTGTTTTTATTATTTTATTTTTTATTTGCAAGACAAAAACAACAATAAACAATTAAAATACGCCAAGGCTACTGCCTTTGGCGAGACTCTAAAATAGATAAAAAATAACGAATTAGAAACTTTAAAGGCTAATCCTTTAACTAGACTCAATAAATAAAAACTAAACTAAAACAGACTCTATAAATACGAAAAATACAAAAACACAAAGCAGAAACTGTGTAAAACAAAACAGAACAGAAACTAGGTTAATTCTATGTTATACAAACTAATTAAACAGACACTATTTACACTATTTACGAATCTACTTTTAATAAAATAATCTATACTTAATTTAATGACACGAGTCCCCGGCAACGGCGCCAAAAACTTGATGACGGTCAAGTTATAAAAATAACTCAATAACTAAATAACCAACTAGCAAGAGAACTAGGTTCAATCGTAGCATAGCTAGATAGAGTCGAGGTCGATCCCACAGAGACTCGGCTTAAACAAGTACAACGTTATTAAACTAAAAATAGATTGAAGGCGGTCTCCGACCAACAATAACGTAGAAATAAAGGTTGACACGTACGATAGAAAACACAAAGACTAACAATACGACAGTAGACACTAAAACACTTATTTTTATGGTTTTATAAGACTCTAACAAACGGTATTGATTACGCTAGTAGTAATTACTCCCCCATATATGTATATCTAAGCCGAGACTGAAAAGACATTAAGGTTGATTATATTTTGGCTACGGGAGCCATCCCTTAAACTGGATCTAATTCGTGAACGGAAAGAAGATCCTTTGCTTAATTACGAATTCTTCCATGGATAGGATAGAACATCATATAACAAGCATGATATACCAAACAAAGGATGCCGATCTAAAATCTTCACCTCGTCTAGGCAACCACCGTGGACGGGTTGGCACACCACCTAAACGATCGGCTAACTTATGTCCTATTTAACATGGCAATTTTCACAATATATCATATTAATTTACAAGAACGATGTAACAAATTGGCCGGATCTATTACATGTTTATATGAAAAATAGAAAGCACGATGTAGCCGAAGTCGTTCACAGAAAATTACTAGAATCTTGATGGCTAGATCTAACCATATAGACCGTGGTAGATCTAGACCGGTGACTCTAGAATTTGCTCGTAAAACGCCTTCGTACGGCATAGATCTACATGAATATGGGTTTGTTAATTAACTACATCACGAAATCAATTCACAAACGACTACTCCATAACGAAATAAAATAGATCTATGAATAAAAACAACATATTTGGATAGACATTACCCTCGTAGACGGAGGGTCCTCCGATCCTTCAATGCAATCTCTAATCGATGAATCTATCGCCTCCGTGATGAAGAAACATAATATAAAATAAGAAGAACTATATTGATAAACTAAAAGTATTGTAATATTGTGTTTCTAGAGTGTTTAAAGTGTGTAGTCTACATCTCTATTTATAGAGGTTCAAGCTAATTAAGAGATATATTTCAAAATATCAAAACAAATAGAGATAACTCCCGGCCGATCTTTGATTTGTGTTGAACTCGCCCCAAGCAAGGGATAGGGCCGCCGCATTTAGTTGGAGAGCCGACGGATTGGCTCGCTGGCTCTTGTTATGCCTTACTCCTCTTTTCGTGTTTATCCGATCTTTATCTTTAATGCATCCGGATTTACTTGGAATTATCTTGTAATTTAATTTGTCCATTTGTAATTATCCTCCAAAAATTATCTCAATCTAAAAAATAAATATTTATCCAAAAGTAAATCATATTTAAATAAAAAATGGATAAATACCAAATTATATAATAAAAACGGATAAATACCAAATTATAAATTATAAATCACATAACATTAAATAATCAATATAAACTTGTGATTTAATATAAAATATATATTATTAATCTCGATTTAAGGTCAACGTTGATGACTTTTACGGGTATAATTTGACCGTCATCAGGCTGCCAGCGAGTCCATCAAAACTTGATGGGCTTGCTGGCTCTTGTATCCCTTGCTTATCTTTTCGTGCTGCTTCGATATTTATCCTTAAATTAATCCGATCCACTTCGAATTGCCTTCATATTTATCTTCTTCTTTGGTAGAAAATATCCAATTTATCTTTATCTACAAAATAAATATTTATTGCACAGTAAATTGTAATTAAATAATTAAAACGGATAAATACCAATTTATATTCTATAAATCACGTAACACTAAATAATCAATATACACATGTGATTTAACATAAAATACATATTATTAGGCTCGATTTAAGGATAATGTGGATGACTTTTACGTGTATATTTTGACCGTCATCAACTATCCCCCACTTAGATTTTGATCATCCCGAGCAAAGCATCAATAAGTCATTCCCAAGAAAACATCTTCCATGATCAAATCATACTTACGCAAGAAACTCGAGTTAACTCATACCGGTCATGCTCATTAGGTATCCATTACTCATTACTCGCTATGAATCGAAGTGATGTGTGCATGTGCATTCAGTTTTATATAATCGCGGCAAGATTAGAGTTTATGCTAACTTCGCAATCTCAACCAACCAACATCAGCATTCCTACTTCTTAAGCCTTGCAAGGGGTAAAGACATGGTGCAATAAGCAAGAGCATCATCCATACGGTTTTTGGACTTGGAGACCGAGAAAAATACTCGAAGCCTCTTAAAAGTTGAATTTTTTTTTCTATTTTCATATTTTCAAGCATTAACACATCTCAAGAAAGAAACTTGCATTAAAAGTAAATTGTGCATTGCAAGAATCCCCTTTCACGGATTAGTTAATAACATCGAATATTACCACAAGCGCGAAGCTACTTTGGTAATGTTACTACAAGCCCAGTGTTTAACATTTTGTTAAAACACAGATAAATCTCAAGCTTATTACTCCGCTTTAATGGCCAGAATATAGGAATACATCAGCAGATAAATATCGACACTAAGTCTACATAACCAATCATCTATGCAATGTACACATAATTTCTTCAATTATTATAATTCGTGCGATAATAGTCGATTCAAAATGGAGTAATTGAATAATAAATAACTACTTGCAACAGTCGGCATGAATATCCTTAAATTTACATTCACATAAGTATAAAATGATCACATAATCATGAAACTTGGTTCCTTTCCTATCAATTCAATGTTTTAGGAACTCACAATTCTAAGGGTACGAGATAAATAATATGGAATTTATTCAATTTTTTTCAATTTTTCTTAAATTTTCTACCATACCATTTCTTTTAATTTTTAATTATAGCACATCATAGCTGAGTCTCCTACCCCCCACTTAAACATGTCATTGTCCCCAATGACAAGGAAAAAATGAGAACGTAAGAAAAAGACTTAGCTCGGGAAACGGTACTCAGGTAAGAAGCAGAATATCGGAGTAGTCCAAGCACGTCGAGGAATATAAGCAAACCGGAGAGCGAACATGAAGTTCCATCGCTGCAAAATAAGTCTTCAACAAAGCTCAAAACTTGTTACAGCGTCAGCTCATAAACATAATAATCATATTCGAAACATTGAAATTTTTAATCCCAACTTGCTTTTTAGTACAACCTTGTAATTTAGAAAACAGATGACAGACTCGATGCAAGGCATGCCTATGAGATTCTACTTCACGTTACAACGAACCGAGTAAAAAAAACTTTTGCACATCCTTAACCCAACGGTTATCGGAACACGGCAAAAAAAAAAAAAACCTCAACCGTTTTAACGCTACTTTTATTTGACTCAAAGAAAAGAAAAACTTAAAATCCTAAAAAAAATTACAAAAACCTAAGAGATTAAAATAGTTCTGAATTTAAAGTCTTCAGCTCGACTCTCCAAATATCATCATTCCCCTGATTTATTGTCCTTAGCCTTCTAGATTTTCACCCGGTCAGCTTTCACTGAGATCTGCTTTCCTTCTTTGCGAATGCGTGCTTTCCCTTTGATGGCGAGACCCAAGAAAATACAATCATCCTTGCTATCTAAACAAGCACCAACCTCAGCTTCTGTCCCAGAAACTAGCGATCTTGAAGATCGAACTCTACGAGTTCGCTTTTTAACCCTTCTCCGTCTATCTTTCAACTCTGAGCCTTCTCGATCCTCAGCGATTCCTTTGGATGAGGTGGACCCATCTCCGTACATGGCTTCTGCCTCGTCTGCCAGAAGCATTGACGTATCCGCCGGTTCTGTACTCTGGGATCGAGCGTCTTTGTCCATTTTTAAGATATACAGGAATTCTGACTCGCCATTTCTTGGGGCAGCGTCAACCATATCATCATCTTATTGACTAGGAATTAGGGAAGTCTCATCCGCACCATGAACCGTCTCAACTGAGATACTCGGCGGAAGCGGAAATCGGGGTCTAAGGATTGTATGAACTTATGAACCCTTGGCATCGAACAGTGTGAGCTCGAATTTCTCCATGTCTACTCTCGCCTTAGAGGTTACTATAAATGATCGGCCCAGTATAAGTGGGCAGTTGGGATCCTCCTCTACGTCCATCACGACTATATCGACTAGAAAGCGCAGCCTCCCAATTCCTATGGTCATGTAGTTCAAGGCTCCAGTATATACGGTACGAAGACCATCCCCAAAGCGAATGTCCATCGTGTTGTTCATAACTGTATAGACTCAAATTCTCTCACAAATGCTATAGGGAACTATATTTAGGCTCGACCCAGAGTCAATCAGCGCTAGGCCAACTCTCTTCTTGTCCAAGACTACATCAACAATAAAAGCCCCAGGATCTCCTAACTTTGGAAGTAGACGGGCGCGATCCTTTAAGTCTTCTGCCTCAGGATGGCAGGGTACTATGGGTCTAGTGTTGAACTCAGACTCAAGGTCAGAATCAGAGCTCGGGTATTCGGGAGTTGAGGGAAGAGATGGTAGGTACTCGGGGTCAGACTCGTGTCATTGAATAGAGTCTGTTTTAATTTCGTTTTTATTATTTAGTCTAGTTAAAGGCCTAGCCTTTTAAGTCTTTAATTGTTTTATTGTTTTTTATAGTATGCTACCCGGAAATCGAAGGAACCGCTTGAGCCATATAATCCTGAAATAGAAAAATTTGCAAGGAGAAACAAAAGTTAACTAGAGAACTGGCTAAGCAAGAAATGGAAGGCATTCAGAACAATCCGAACCAGGTACTTAATCCTGAAGTTATTAATAATGCCAATAATGTTATTAATGCGAATAATCTTAATAATGGAAACCAAGCTGCGAGGCGCACTTTACAATGTTATGCAACGCCCACTATTGAGCAATTCATTCCCGCTATCGTAGCACCACAAAATGCCGCAGAAGTGTATCACCCTAGGCCTATTGTAATCCAAATGGTGACCAACTATTCCACTTTTCATGGAATCCAAAATGAGGATCCTGGTGTTCATGTGACAAATTTCTTGGAAATCGTTAGCACTGTGAAGCTAGAATTAATCCCGGAGGGTAACATTCGTCATAAGCTTTTCCCTTTCACTTTGAAAGACAAAACTAAGCAATGGCTTCTTTCTTTAGAGGCTGGATCTATCACTACTTGGGAACAATTGTTGCAAAAATTCATGAACAAATATTTCCCTTTAGGAAAAACTTTTAAGTTACGCCAAGACATCTTAGGATTTAAGCAATAACCTGGGGAGAGTTTTGATCAAGCTTAGGAGCATTTTAAGGAAGCTATGAGAAAGTGTCCTCATCATGATATCTCTCTTTGGCTTTTAATGCAAACTTTTTACCATGGATTGAGAGAGACTGAGGAAATCAGAGTAGACGCCTCTAGAAATGGAGCATTTGTTCTTTTATCTCTGAGGAGGCACAAGGAAAGATGGAGCAAATAGCGATGAATAGTCAATGGGGAGGCAATGACATAGCTACTGTAAAGATGACCGCTGACATATTTGAGGATAGTGCATGTACCAAAATCTTAGAACAACTGTCTGTTATCAACAATAAGGTAGATGGAATGCAAGAGAGGATGGCAAGAGTAAAGAAAGGGACTGGAATCGAAGTGATTCGTCAAAATGAGAATCTTTGATGCATGAAGAAGCCAATTATATTGGGGGACAAGGAAATCAATAGGGAGGCTATAAGCCTAATCATAACCATCCTGGATTCCAATATAGTGACGCTAATGGAGGAAATGGGCCTAAACCGCCTACTACTTACGTACCTCAGCAAACTAAAACTTTTGGTTGGGAAGTTGCGATAGAAAAAATTGAGTAATGTCATTACTGACAATATGGGACAACTTTCAAAATCGATGGCTGATTTAGCCACTAACTTTAGCCAATATTGTCAGAAGACCGATGCTAAGGTGACCAATCAAGAAGCTATAGTCCAGAATCTCACTCACCAAATAGGGCAATTAGCTGAGCAAGTCTCAACTAGACCTCTTGAAGGATTACCAAGCAATACTGATAAGAATCCTAAGGATTTGAATGCGATCATGACTAGAAGTGGGAAAGAAGTAACTCCACCATCTTTGAAAGAGAAAGAGAAATCCGTAGAGAGCAAGGATGGTGAGCCAAGTGATCGGGGTCAATCAGGTTATAATATACTTGACCACCATAAACCAATACTAGCAAGAGGACTAGGCCCATCGTAGTATAGCTATAGTGAATCAAGGTCGATCCCACAGGGAACCAATTGTGGATCATCTTATATACAAACAATTAATTAAACATGTCAAGGACATAGAGGCGGTCTACGACCAACATAAAACAAGAAAGGTAAAGACACGACTCGACACAACGTAATTAACCTCCCCAATTATAGTCTTTATCGTTTGGACCTAGATAATTTATATAATAAATCGAACTTATTAATCGTCAATCCATTTGTATCTATCTTAGATTGGCTACGGGAGTCATCCTCTTTAACTTGACTTAGCACCGGTTAGGTTGCTAGATCACTGTGCTACATTACGTGACTTCACCTTTTGGGTATCCATCTCATATAACTTGCACGCTTACGATACTAAGGGTGCCGATATTAATCGTACACCTCGTCTCAGGCAACATTCCTATGGTTTAGCGCGACTTATACTTCCTAAACGATTACTCAAGCTCTCGTCCAACTAGCAATTACCAAGTTATAGTCTCATGCTAATCTACGACGACGTATAATCAGTGCATGCAATTCCCAAATATAAACCTACCTAGATATTCTTTGAACGTCCGTGAAGAGCAATTCATAAGCCTACCTAAGAGTTTTATATTGGTATTTCCTTTTACACGCTTTTAATTAAACTAAGCGAGTAACGAGCCATAGCCATACCTACCGAGATAATAAATTATATTAAGTTAACCTAACCATAAAGACGTGGCTATTTAACGGATGAAAAAACAGGCTCGGTCTCGAATAGTGGGCTCGGTCGACCGAATGGTCTTTTTCCCAGATTACATCCCTCGAACGTATCTCTCGCGTTTCATCATACGTAAGCAGATTAAACAGTAATTCGTAAAGCATTCATATAAACTAACTTAGATACACATTAATTAAACAATGCAGATTCATGGACAGAAACTAAGTGTATGACGTAGGTTATGGGATCCTCATAGACAAGGCTTCGCCACATCCATAACGACATAACCTAGATCTACATCATCTAGCTATAAATTAACTAACTCAAACAATAAAGCATAATTGGGGGGGATTAATTACTTAAAAGAAAGAAACAGACAATAAGAGCTTACATATTTGCAGCCCTTAAATTGCTGGAAACCCTCAAATTATTCTACATTGAATCAAGATATGAATAGAGTGATTTTATTGAATGATATTCTAAGGTATTCAAGGTGTGTCTTTACAATTTCTCGTAGCTGCTGCTTATATAGGAGTTTCTGCCGACTTATGAAGGATCTAGAAGGTAAATACGAAAAAATCCGAAAAGTGACCGAGCTGACACACTCGGTCAACCGAAGCACCCCACTCGGTCAACCGAAGCTATAAGCTCGGTCGACCGAACCTACTTTTGCACACGTTAATCGTTTTTCTCGTCTATCTTGCTCCCCACTGCACGCTTGCGTGTTGATCTGATTAATCTTTCATTTAATGCTCCGATTTTCTTCCTCTATTATCTTGAGATTATTGATTGAATGACATTAATCCTCTCGATTTGTTGTGATCTGCAAAATCAATAATTATCGCACAATATATCGGCTTTTAATAATGAAAACGGATAAATTCCAAATATCATATTAATAATCACTTAACATTAAATAATAAATATAAATGAGTGATTTAATATGAAATATACATTATTAATCTCGATTTAAGGTCAACGTTGATGACTTTTACTGGTATAATTTGACCGTCATCAACTACCCCCCACTTAGACTTTGATCGTCCCGAACAAAGCATCAATAAGTCATTCCCCAAGACAACATTTTCTATGGTCAAATCATACTTACACAAGAAACTCAAGTCAACTCATACTAGTCATGCTCATAAGATATCCATTATTCACTACTTACTATGAATCGAAGTGATGTGTGCATGTGCATTTAGTTTTATATATTCGTGGCTAGATTAGAGTTTATGCAGACCTCATATCAAAATTCACCAACATCAGCATTCATACTTCTTAAGCCTCGAAATGGTTAAAGCACTAGAACAATAAGCAAGAGCGTATCTATAGGGTTTTTGGACTTAGAGACCGAGTACTACTCAAAGCCTCTTAAAGAGTTGAATATTTTTTCATATCTTCATATTTTTCAAATACTATTAATCTCAAGGAAGAAAACTTTTTAGAGTATCCCCCTATCTTAGATCATGTATAGCATCGAATATTACCACAAGCTGGGCTACTTTGATAATGTTACTACAAGCCCAAAGTGTCTAACATTTTGCTAAAACACAGTACGTCTCAAGCTTATTACTCGCTTTAATGGCTAAAAGATAAGAATGCATCAGCGAGATAGATATTGATACTAAGTTCACATAACCAATCATCTATGCAATGTACACATAATTTCTTGAGTTATTATGATTTTGCGCGTATACTCGATTCACAAAGTTGAGTAATTGAATAATAAATAACTACTCGCAAAAACGGGCATGAATATCCTTAAATTTACTTAACATAAGTATAAAATGATCACGTACTCATGAAACTTGGTTCCTTTCCTATCAATTCTTAGCTAGGAACTCACAATTCTAAGGGTACGAGATACGTAATATGGTATTTATTCAAATTTTCAAATTTTCAATTTTTCTACCGTTTCATTCAAATTTCAATCATAACATAGCTAAGTCTCCTACCCCCCACTTAAACATGGCATTGTCCTCAATGACAAAAATAAATGAGAATTTTAGAAAAAGACTTAGCTCTGGAACGGGTCCAAGGAAAGGAAAAAGATCGGAGTAAATTTCAGCACGTCGTGGAGAGACAGACACATCCTGCATAAGCAAACAAACTCCACGAAACCGTTAATAACACCATGTCGATGGAAGTTATAGAATAATGTGGCAGTAATTAGGGATGAATACCGAAAAACATTTTAAGCCACTTTATTGTATACAACCAAAGACAAGGGAAAAGAAAAATACTAAATAGAAAGAAAAATAAACAAGCAACTAAAGATGGTGGTCTTCATCTACAACCTCCACCGCATAAATATTCTTAAAACCGGGTGGAGAAGACAAAGATCAAAAAGCATTACCCGACGTGGGAAAATACGAGGGTGACTCGATCGAAAAGGTATTCAATCCAGGAAAAGAGAAACTTGGTAAGGTATAACAGATTGAATGCGACCTATTGGCTAAAGATAAAATCAAACACTTAACGCATAAACTTCTCGCTTGCATTGGATATCAACAACTTAGGGAGATGTAGCTACTCCTCAAAATTACTAATAACCCAATGTATCACGTAAAAGTCATAACCGTCATCAACAAGGTCGGATCGGTGTGATAATGTAGAACAAAACCTATCATCTAGAGATGCCGGAATAGTCGGAAAAGTGTGAAATTTAAAACTTCCGGTAGAAAGATAAGTTGTACTTTGATCGAACCAACAACCTTTAAAATCTAGCTAGGGTCATAGCTACACTTCCCCCAACTAGGATCATGAAAATCAAAATTATCATTAAAGCTTAGCAACATTTCAAATTCCGCAACACAAAGGTATTTTGTAAACAAAATGGAGGTTGAGAGTATGATGGGTTTAGAAAAAGATATATATAAGGATGGGAAGAAAAAATAAAGGGTGGGTAAGAAATTATGTTTTTGGGATTGAGAATTGTTTAAAGGAATGGCATTGGGTGGGAGAGTGAATTGGATGGAAAGAAAGAGAGGCGATGAAAGAATGGTTAGAAATGTGAACTGTTGGGGCAGATTGGTGAGAGGATCGAAAAGGTTGAAGGGTGAAAAGGTATAAATGGATAAGGGTAGTTGCAGAATGAATTGCGCACCACTTTGGATTTTCACTTGGATCACCTAAAAAGTTTTAGAATTTGACCAAGATTGTTCTTGTTCACACCAATCATTCTCTGTTACATTTTCAATAATTCTCAAGCTCTCTTAATGCTTCCATCTTAAGGTTGTTTGCTAAATTTCCTTTTCTTTAGCAATTTTTCGACTCTCCTACGGAACTCTAATTCACGTGGCCTATATTGAGTAAAAAAGTTTTGCACATCCTTAGCCCAATGGCCATCAGAACACGGCAAAATAAAAAACCTCAACATATGTCACATTACTTTTATTTGACTCAAAGAAAACAAAACCTATAATCCTAAAAGGAAATCCTAAGGGTTTTAAAGAAGTAGTTCTGAGTTTAAAGTCCTCAGCTCGACGTTCCAAAAAATTATCCTTGTCAATTATCATTCTTGGATCGCCAGACTTTGACCCTTCGCGCACTATAAGAGGTGGGCTTGTTGCTTTTGCGGATTAATACCTTTCCCTTGGTTGTGAGACCTAGGAAACAACATTTATCCATACCATTTATCCAAAGCTCTTACCTCGGCTCTCGTTTTAGGAATTAGTGAATTCTAAGAAACTCGGCTAAAATTATAGTTTTGGCCTTGACAATAAGAAACAATGAATCAAAGTACTCCGAATAAGGTCGGTTATGTAGGCAAGCCTACGCCGTCTTATTCGTTGGAACATATGTGACAGTTCAGGCCAATCCGTCAAGATAAGCCCCGTTTAGCCCGAAGGCTTATCGGCTATGCTAAGTCTTGTCGAACTGCTGTAACGTACATCACACGTGGAGGGGAGTTGATTGAGCCGAAGCTCGGTTGAACTCGCCTAGCTATGGTTAAACCATTTCCGAACCTATGTACAAAGATTCTTCGATTTCTAAATTGTCACCCAAAGTGTAATCTCGTTTTTGTTTAAGGTGGGTTCACCGAGAAGCCATCACCATAAAACTCAACGAAAGTAGAAGATGGTGTTCTCTCAAAACTCAACGTCTTCTTTAGATTGTGAATGCTTAAACTACACAATTTGTTGCTCTCCTCGCCAAGTAGAAGCAATCTCATGCATAGGACAAAGAGATTTTAACAGAACTACGAGGAACTCTTTATTCACTGCTTCCTTTCAACGACTACATGTTTCCCTACACCCTCTAGATGAGACAGATATGGGGCAAAACCTTCGACACTAATAAAATTAATCTTACAAACCAACTCCGGGCTAAGATTCATACTAAGGATCATGTATAGGCTAACTTATGCTCAAAAAAACCACAAGGTAGTAAAACATAAGCAAAAAAAAGGTAGTACCTTGCCTTCAACATTGTACCACGAAGAATTTAAGCCTTTAAAATTTTTTCGGAGCCATCTTTGTGCTTTAAAGGTATTGCTTCCATCGCTTTTCCCATCTTAGATTCGTAGCTCCACATGTTTGCTGGGTTATTTTCTCAGCGCCTTTGAAAATTAATGACTGTAATAATGCTTTCCTGGTTTTACGCAAATGTAAGAAAACAAAACAAGCAGACATCAGATCGATTTTAACATGGTTTCCCATGTCGCTATCGACTCACGGATTAAACGATGGGATAAAAGCAGACACACGAAATTCCGGACTCAAAACACAAATCGAAACCGTAAACAGTAACGTAACAAGAACAAAACAAAACAAAACAAAACAAAATTTTAAATTCTCGGTCGACCGAATGAGGGTCTCTCGGTCGACCGAATAAATTTTATTTTTATTTTAAGAATCTGGAATTTTCGATGAGAGCGGATAAACAGAGGGACTCAAAAACGTAAAACAGACTTCTAAAGCAGTAAAACTTGACATGAATAAGAAAATTATTTATATATAAAATTGACCGTTGGTTCCCGGCAACGGCGCCAAAAACTTGATCGGGTCAATCAGTTATAATATACTTGACCACCATAAACCAATACTAGCAAGAGGACTAGGCCCATCGTAGTATAGTTATAGTGAATCAAGGTCGATCCCATTGAGGAACCAATTGTGGATCATCTTATATACAAACAATTAATTAAACATGTCAAGGACATAGAGGCGGTCTACGACCAACATAAAACAAGAAAGGTAAAGACACGACTCGACACAACATACTTAACCTCCCCAATTATAGTCTTTATCGTTTGGACCTAGATAATTTATATAATAAATCGAACTTATTAATGTCAATCCGTTTGTATCTATCTTAGATTGGCTACGGGAGTCATCCTCTTTAACTTGACTTAGCACCGGTTAGGTTGCTAGATCATCGTGCTACATTACGTGACTTCACCTTTTGGGTATCCATCTCATATAACTTGCACGCTTACGATACTAAGGGTGCCGATATTAATCGTGACACCTCGCTCAGGCAACATTCATATGGTTAGAAGCGACTTATACTTCCTAAACGATTACTCAAGCTCTCGTCCAACTAGCAATTACCAAGTTATAGTCTCATGCTAATCTACGACGTACGTATAATCAGGTGCATGCAATTCCCAAATATAAACCTACCTAGATATTGATGAACGTCCGTGAAGAGCAATTCATAAGCCTACCTAAGAGTTTTATATTGGTATTTCATTTTTACATGTTTTAATTAAACTAAGCGAGTAACGTAGCCATAGCCATACCTACTGAGATAATAAATTCTATTAAGTTAACCTAACCATAAAGACATGGCTATTTAACGGATGAAAAAGGGCTCGGTCGACCGAATAGTTGGGCTCGGTCGACCGAATGGTCTTTTTCCCAGATTACATCCCCGAACGTATCTCTCTCGGCGTTTCATCATACGTAATGCATTAAAACAAGAATTCGTAAAGCATTCATATAAACTAACTTAGATACACATTAATTAAACAATGCAGATTCATGGACATAAACTAAGTGTATGACGTAGGTTATGGGATCCTCATAGACAAGGCTTCGCCACATCCATAATGACATAACCTAGATCTACATCATCTAGCTATGAATTAACTAACTCAAACAATAAAGCATAATTGGGGGGGATTAATTACTTAAAAGAAAAACAGACAATAAGAGCTTACATATTTGCAGCCCTTAAATTCTTTGGAAACCCTCAAATTAATTGAATCAAGTATTCAGTGATTTTATTGTGTGATATTCTAAGGTACAATGTGTCTTTACAATTTCTCGTAGTCGCCGCTTATATAGGAGTTTCGCCGACTTATGAAGGATCTAGAAGGTAAATACGAAAAAATCCGAAAAGTGACCGAGCTGACACACTCGGACAACCGAAGCACCCCACTCGGTCGACCGAAGCTATAGGCTCGGTCGACCGAACCTACTTTTGCACACGTTAATCGTTTTTCTCGTCTATCTTGCTCCCCACTGCACGCTTGCGTGTTGATCTGATTAATCTTTCATTTAATGCTCCGATTTTCTTCCTCTATTATCTTGAGATTATTGATTGAATGACATTAATCCTCTCGATTTGTTGTGATCTGCAAAATCAATAATTATCGCACAATAAATCGGATTTTAATAATGAAAACGGATAAATACCAAATATCATATTAATAATCACTTAACATTAAATAATAAATATAAATGAGTGATTTAATATGAAATATACATTATTAATCTCGATTTAAGGTCAACGTTGATGACTTTTACTGGTATAATTTGACCGTCATCACCAAGCAAGGAAGCAAGTACTTCTGGGACCTTGCCTGAGCAAGAAACCTATAAGGAACCTGCTGGCCCTAGAGTTGAGCTTTATAATAATAAGTATCCTATTATCACTGATGTCGATCCTTCAACCTTACCTTATCCTCCACGCAAACCTAAGCCTAAGGTTGATGATAAGAGGTATAAGAAGTTCATAGACATCTTTAGAAAGTTACATATCAATATACCTTTAGTTGAAGCACTTGCTGAGATGCCTGAGTACACCAAGTTCTTAAAAGAAGCTACCTCTACTAAGAGGAAACTCCTAGATTTAGAGACCATTTGCCTAAATGAGGAGTGCTCAGCCATTCTTCAACATAAGCTACCCGCTAAGTGTAAGGATCAGGGAAGTTTTCTCATTCCCTGCACCATAGGTAACGTATGTTTGAACAAAGCCTTGTGTGATCTAGGAGCGAGCGTAAATTTGATGTCTCTATCCATTTTCAAAAAGCTAGGTATGAAAGACCTTAAAAAGACTTCAATTACTTTTCAATTAGCTGATCGTTCGATTAAGGAACCTTGTGGAGTGGTTGAGGATGTGCTAGTAAGAGTTGAGAAGTTTGTGTTTCCTGTCGACTTTGTTGTGCTAGATATGGAAGCTAACTACGAAGTGCCCATAATCTTAGGAAGACCTTTTATGGCCACTAGTAGGACGCTTATCGATGTTTACAAATGAGAGTTAGTGTTGAGAGTTAATGGAGATGAAATAGCATTCAACGTGCTTGACACTATGAAGACGCCTGATGATGAAGAGGATGCATGTTTCATGTTGGATTCTGTTGACAAGCTTGTCAATGAATTCCAACAATATGAGGATATTAAGGATTTCCTCGAGGCTACCATAGAGTTAGAGGATAATGTGCCATATGAAAAGAGCGAGGAAGAAAAAAAAGGTGATATGGCCTGGATGTAGCAGAGGAACCCCTAGACATGTTGAGGAGATGAAGTTTACCGAGGTCGAGAAATTCTACCATAGACCGACATGGCATAAGTTCTTTGAACTTAAGTTGACCGGACAAAAGTTAAAGAACTCGTTAGAAGAACCACCTACCAATCTGACGTTGAAGCCTCTGCCTGCACATTGGAAGTATGTATTTCTTCAAGATGAGACCTTGCCGCTTATTATTTCTTCTGCCTTGACTGAAATACAAGAAGAAAAGCTGATGAGAGTGTTGAGAGAGTATCGCGGAGCATTTGGATGGACTATAGACGACATTAAAGGCATTAGTCCTAGCGTTTGCATGCATAAAATCTCCGTTGATCCTGCAAAGAAAGTGGTTGTACAACCCCAAAGAAGGTTGACTCAACAATTGAAGGACGTGGTTAGGGATGAAGTTATTAAGATGCTAGAAATGGGAATCATCTTTCCTATCTCTGATAGTGAATGGGTTAGCCCGATCCACGTAGTTCCAAAGAAGGGAGGTTTGACTGTACAAGCCAATGAGTTAAACGAGTTAATTCCTGTTAGACTCATTACTGGTCATAGAGTGTGCATTGACTTTAGGAAGCTGAATGATGCCACTCGTGAAGATCACTTCCCTCTTCCCTTCATTGATCAAATGCTCGAGAGACTGAGCGGACATGCGTTTTATTGCTTTCTTGACGGTTACTCGGGATACTATCAAATTCACATCGCACCCGAGGATCGTGAAAAGACCACCTTTACATGTCCATATGGGACCTTTGCTTATAATAGAATGCCCTTTGGTTTATGCGACACACCAACACCGTTTCAAAGATGCATGATTTCTCTATTTGCTGATATGGTTGAAGATTTCCTAGAGATCTTTATGGATGATTTTTCCGTATTTGGAGATGATTTTGATTCATGTCTCACGCATCTAGCACGAGTATTGAAGAGATGCGAGTAGACGAATCTGGTACTTAATTGGGAGAAATGTCATCTTATGGTTACGGAAGGTATAGTACTTGGCCACCGTATTTCAAAGAATGGTATAGTGGTGGATAGAGCAAAAGTAGAGGTGATTGAAAAACTGCCTCCACCAACCAATCTTAAGACATTGCGAGGTTTTCTTGGCCACGCAGGATTCTATCGTCGGTTTGTGAAGGACTTTTCCTTAATCTCTCGACCTCTTAATGAGTTATTGGCCAAGGATGTGCCATTTGTATTTACTAATGAGTGCATGGAAGCTTTCAATAAATTAAAGAACATGCTTATTACTGCACCCGTTCTGATTGCGCCTGATTGGAATCTAACTTTTGAGTTGATGTGCGATGCAAGCGATACTGCTGTAAGTGCTGCATTAGGACAAAGAAAAGGCAAGATCTTTAGGCCCATCTACTATGCTAGTCGAACCTTAAATACGGCTCAAAGGAATTATGCAACTACTGAGAAAGAACTTCTAGTTGTTATCTTTGCGTTTGACAAGTTTAGATCTTATCTAGTGGGATCTAAAGTCACTGTTTGGACTGACCATGCGGCTTTGAAGTATCTTTTAGCCAAAAAAGATTCCAAGCCAAGGTTATTGAGATGGATTCTACTATTGCAAGAATTTGATGTAGAAATCCGTGATAAGAAAGGATCTGAGAATTTGGTTGCGGATCATCTTTCCCGTTTACAAATAGAGGAAAATGAGCCAATGACCGAGATTGGGGAAACATTTCCTGATGAACATTTATTCTCCATCACGGCCATACATGGAAAGGATGATTACGCTGTAGTATCTTCGCGTGTTGAGGTTGTGCAGGAGAAGAAACAACCATGGTTTAAAGACTTTGTGAATTATCTATCCGCGAAATACTTGCCACCAAATCTCAACCCCCACGAAAGAAAGAAATTCTTCAAGGATCTTAGGCACTATTATTGGGAAGAGCCCTATTTGTTTAAGCTAGGATCCGACAATGTCTTTAGGAGATGTGTGCCGGAAGAAGAGATGTATGATATCCTTAGACATTGCCATGCTTATGAGGCCGGAGGACATTATGGAGGTGACAAGACTGCTGCGAAAGTTCTCCAATGTGGTTTTTACTGGCCTACCTTGTTCAAAGATGCGCATCAATATGCTAGATCTTGTCATTCATGCCAAATGACGGGAAATATCTCGAGAAGGAATGAAATGCCACTGAAGAATATCATAGAGGTGGAACTCTTTGATGTTTGGGGTATTGATTTTGTGGGACCATTTACTTCGTCTTTGTCCAACCTCTATATCTTAGTGGCAGTCGACTACGTGTCCAAATGGGTTGAGGCCATTGCTTCGCCTACTAACGATGCGAAAGTTGTACTGAAGTTCTTAAAGAAAAATATCTTTATGCGGTTTGAAACCCCTCGTACCATTATTAGTGATAATGGAAGCCATTTTTGCAATAGGCCGTTTGAAACGTTGATGATTAAGTACGGGGTTAGACACAAGTTAGCTACTGCTTATCACCCTCAAACAAGTGGACAAGTTGAGGTTACAAATCGATAAATAAAGCGCATTTTGGAGAAAACTGTGAATAAGACTAGAAAGGATTGGTCGTTGCGATTAGATGATGCTTTATGGGCTTATAGAACTGCTTATAAAACGACTATTGGTATGTCCCCTTATAATATTGTTTTTGGAAAAGCATGTCATCTACCGGTTGAACTTGAACATCGTTCCATGTGGGCTACGCGTATGTTGAATTTTGATGAGAGTTTAGCCGGGGAAAGAAGGTTGTTAGAGCTAACTCGCCTAGAGGAGTTTCGTCTGGAAGCTTATGAGAATGCAAAAATATTTAAGGAGTGCACAAAGAAATTTCATGATAAGAAGATATTGGACCGCACCTTTAAGGAAGGCGATCTGGTTCTTCTTTACAATTCACGCTTGAGACTATTTCCTGGCAAGTTAAAATCATGATGGTATGACCCTTATCAGGTGAGTAAGGCTTTTCCTTCTGGAGCTGTTGAATTATTGAACCTTAAGGACCAATCGACTTTTGTGGTTAATGGACACCGTGTGAAACATTACATGGGTCTTGGTCAAGGTAAGGAGGAGGAAGTCTTCACTCTCGAAGATCCAACCTATCATTAGACCATCGTTGAACTGAGTCGAGCTGGCGACTATAACCTCAGAACTATTTCTTAAAAACTATCTTTTGTTTTTGTTTTGTCTGAATAAAGTAGCATGCTACTGTTAAGGTTTTTTTCATCTCGCCATGTTCCGATTCTAAGTTCAGCATAAACGAGGTTTTTTCCTTGATAGCCGACATGTGAGTTTTGTAGTTTTAACTCTTTGGTTTTCCGTGTCGTTGGTTGTATGAAATAAAGTGGCTTAAATTGTTTTTGGATATTCTATATCTAATTACTGCCACATTATTTTATACCTCCAGTGACATGTTATTAACGGTTTCGTGGAGTTTCTGTTTGGTTTGCTTAAACAGGTTTTTGTTTACTTCTCCACGACGTGTTTGGATCACTCCTATATTCTGCATCTACTTGAGAGCCGTATCCAGAGCTAAGTCTTTTTCGTAAATTCTCCTTTTTCTTTGTCATTGGGGACAATGTCAAGTTCAAGTGGGGGGTAGGAGACTTAGCTATGATGTGTTATAATTAAAAAAAATAAAAATTTGAATGAATTGGTGAAAAAAATGAAAAAAATGCCAAATTAATTATCTCGTACCCTTAGAATTGTGAGTTCTTAAACATTGAATTGATAGGAAAGGAACCAAGTTGCATGAGTACATGATCATTTTATACTTATGTGAATGTAAATTTAAGGGTATTCATGCCGACTGTTGCAAGTAGTTATTTATTATTCGATTACTCAATGTGAATCGACGAATACCGCACGAAACATAATAACTAAAGAAATTATGTGTACATTGCATAGATGATTGGTTATGCAGACTTAGTGTCGATATTTATCTACTGATGTATTTTTACCTTCTAGGCATTAAAGCGGAGTAATAAGCTTAAGATTTTTGTCTGTGTTTTAACAAAATGCATGTTAAACACTGGACTTGTAGTAACATTACCAAGGTAGCTTCGCGCTTGTGGTAATATTCAATGTTGTTGACCCATCCATGAAAGGGGATTCTTGCAATGCATAATTCACTTTTAAAGCAAGTTTCCTTCTCGAGATGTGTTAATGCTTGAAGTTATGAGTTTTCAGAATAAAGTCAAATTTTTAAGAGGCTTTGAGTGATTTCTCGGCCTCCGAGTCCAAAAACCTTATGGATGACGCTCTTGCTTATTGCACCATGTCTTTACCCATTGCGAGGCTTAAGAAGTGGGAATGCTGATGTTGGTAGGTTAAGACTGCGAAGTTAGCATAAACTTTAAATCTTGCCACGAATATATAGAACTAAATACACATGCACACATCACTTCGATTCATAGCGAGTAGTGAATAATGAATATCATACGAGAATGAATATGGTATGAGTTGACTCGAGTTTCTTGTGTAAGTATGATTTGACCACGGGAGATGTTGTCTTGGGGAATGACTTATTGATGCTTTGTTCGGGACGATCAAAGTCTAAGTTGGGGGTAGTTGATGACGGTCAAATTATACCCGTAAAAGTCATCAACGTTGACCTTAAATCGAGATTAATAATATATATTTTATATTAAATCACATGTTTATATTGATTATTTAATGTTATGTGATTTATAATTTATAATTTGGTATTTATCCGTTTTTATTATATAATTTGGTATTTATCCATTTTTATTTAAATATGATTTATTTTGGGATAAATATTTATTTTGTAAATTGAGATAATTTTGGAGAATAAATACAAATGGAAGAATTAAATCTCGAGATAAATCCAAGCAAATCCGGATTGCATTGAAGATAAAGATCGGATAAGCATGAAAAGAGGAGTAAGGCATGACAAGAGCAAGCGAGCCAATCCGAAGCTTGGGACATAATGGCGGCGGCTCTTCTACACGCACAAGGGGGGCGCATTTCATCTTTTGAGATCGGCCGGGAGTTATCTCTAATTGTTTTGATATTTTGAAATATATCTCTTAATTAGCTTGAACCCTATTAAATAGAGCTGTAAACTACACACCATATTGTTAGGTGTAGTGTCCGAAAGACAATTTGTGTAATTGTTTTTAATAATGGATGACAGAATTTATCTCTCCTTAGTTACTTGCTTTGTGCTTGTAAAGTAATACACTACTGCAAACCCTAAGTATATCTGTATGTAACCACTTAACTCAGTGTATGGATTACACGTGAGGATTGAGTTAGTGGAGATATGCTTAAACGGTTAGTCCGTGGTGAACTTAATCAGAGTTTAGGGTTTCTTGATTAAAACACCAATAATGCGCCCAGAACACCTTAGGGTGTGATAGTCTTATCCGGACTATCGGTAGAGGGTAACTACGTGGGGCATTTATATATGATGGCATTCATATAGGACTGGACCGATTTAATCTGAATTTCTCGATCTAATTCCGTAATCGAGGAATCTTATTAAATCATTAGATGATCATATATGGATCAACCTTAATCTCGAGGTGATCACTGAGGTGCCGCTTGTCGGGGTAGTGTTTGATGTGTTAGTTACGGTTCACATAAATATGTGTTCCAAGCCACTTCTCATTGGCACTATCTCCAGATGAGTGAGTAGTTCTGATTTTCACAGACATGGAATCCATTCTTTCCTACGGAAAGTAGAGAGACGGTCCCTTTATTTGTTAGCCTTAAGAAAGTGATCGATCCCGGGAGTTCATATTAGACTAATTGATCACTAGTCAGATATGTGAACCAATTGATCATCAGGGGGTTAATGGTAAATAAGGATAAGATATTCTGAGTCGGGTTCACGGAGACTTCCCACTCAGAATGGACAATCTATGGAGGGTTAATCCGTATGTAGTGATTATATCAATGAACGCTTATTCACTCTATGGGTTGAGTATAAGTATACATCTATAATCGGTATAGTTCAGTTTCGGGTTTATGGTGGCGTAATCCCGGAATTAATAATTAATGTACTTATTCAGTTCGATGAATAATTAATTCACTGGAGCTACTCACGGTTATAGGTCCATGGTCCCCGATGTGGCTTCTGTAATTCGGACTAATAATCTTGTTATTTGGGCCTCAGTGATAATTAATTGACTGGGCTAATTAATTGATATGCATGAATATTATTTAGTTGGGCTAAATAATATAATACACAGATTAGACATTTTCTGTGGGCCTGGTGGGCTTAGTGTGGCACCAATATGTCTTGGATTTTGCAAGAAATTAGTTTTCCTGGATAATGACATTTTGTGTAATTAGTTATTTATTTGTTAAATAATTAATTGGATAAATAAAAGAAAATAATTTATTTATTATTTATCTCTTAACTATAAGGATAATTATATTTTCTTATTATAAGATTGTAATTATCTCTTATTTTTAGTGGATAATAATAATTAGAATTATCTCTTTTATTTTGTTAAACCGATTGGGTATCGTTTTTCTCTCTTGGATTTAAATTTATAAAAGAGAGTTCTCCTTGAGCCATAGGAAGAGAGGGCCACGAAATTTATAGAGAAAAAGGCTAAGGAGTTCGATCTTTAGCACCACCAGGTTGGAGAAAAACTTGGAGTTTTACTTGGAAGCATATCAAGGAGGTTCTCATATCAAGAAGGGTGTCCACCAACCACCGTTTGGAGAACACATCGGAATATCTTGGCTTCTCTTCCTACTATTGGTAACTTGATCTTAACCCCCTTGTAGTAGTTTAAGTCATTTAATTATGTATTGTGATATATAAATCGTGATCCATCCGCTGCGCGTAGATCTAATTCGTTTAGATCTAAGAACCTGCATCCTTCATGTGGTATCGGAGCCAGGTTCCACGATTTATATAGTCATAATCATAATTAAACGATTTAAAGGAGTGGAATTGAATGTAGGTAAATTTTATTTATTGTTTTATGCATTGATAATGATTAATTGCTATGGTTGAAGAGATAGATTGAGGGTTGGCACTGTTTACCCGTTTAGATCTATTGTAAACTCATATAAACGATGAAAATTCGTTAATATGAGTATAGGAAATTATGTAATTTATTTGTTATTGCAATTTTAATTTCCAGAAAATAGATCTGTTTAGTAGCTGTTTAGTTTTTCCGTTTTTCCTGTTGATCGAGCCGTTGAAACGACAATCCCTCCGGTCAGAATCAATATTGGAAGATGTAGAAAAGGTGCACAAAATTTGGGATCGATCAGAGTCCGCTTTGATATCCGTTCGTTGCTGTAAAGAAGCTGCTGTAACAGAAAAACGTAGGATTCACAGAAACCCTACCTGTGACTTCCTCGAATTTCTGGGAGAGTTTGGACCGTTGAAACGCAAATCTAACCGGTCAGATCGAAAAATATGGAATTTTGGACGTGGGATAAAATTTCCAGGTCGATCGGGATTCATCTCGATTCCCAATCAGCCTCAGGAAGTCATTGATGCTCTGCTGTAAAAGTCAGATTCAGCAGCAAGTTGGGCGGCTCACAGGAGAAGATTGACAAGTCAAAGCTCTGATCCAACCGTCCATAATGAAGCCCAAGGAGTGAGGAACAGATCTGGAAAGTTTCGTCGCGATCCGAGTTCGTTTGGTTTGCCGATCGTGTCGAAGATTTTAAACAGCTGCAGATTATGTTAGAAAAGTAAACCCTAGTTAGGGTTTTGGTTAATTTTTAATAGATTAGATATGGGGTGCCAACGGTCCATCTCGGTGTTTATTTTCCGCACTAGTATACATGTTTAGATTGTATGTGTAGAACCGGAAAATTGCCATGACATGCATCATATCATGAATTCCACTCCATATGCATACATGCGAGAAATTAATTCGAGGAATTAGTTAGGCATGTATAAAACACACAATTAGTTTTAATTAATTGTTTGATATTAATTAGAAACTAATTAGGGTAAAAACGAGGAACATGGGTTTTTCAATCGTCGAGGTTGGGTGATGGATTCTCGGTGAATCCCACTCTGCGAAAGCATAAGGAGTAAAATCCGAAACCTCGTGGTTAAGGTGTTGGATTCTCGGTGAATTCCACCTTACCTAGACGAGATTACATTTTTGTTCCGTAGTGTCTACGTGAAAGTTTGATGTTTAAGGATTGGATAATCACGGGCAAACATGGTTCGAAAGTGGTTCATCCACGGTTGGGTGGTCAGCGGTAGCTACGGCTCGATCGACTTCACCTCCACGTGTGGCATTTGCACGGGGTGCAGCAAGGTGAGCCATCCGAAGAGCCACTACGGCTCAACGGAGCTCCCTAGTCTTGACCCGTCCGGACGGCCACATATGTTCCAACGAACAAGTCGGGTGGGCTAGCCCACGTAACCGACAACATTCGGGCCTATGATTTATTGTTCCTTAATGTAACATCAAGTCCAAAAACGTGATCGAGAAACCCACAACTTTTTCAAAATATTGAGTGGGAGCGGAGAGGCGACGGCCGACCCCACGGCCTCTCTGTTGACACAAGCAACGTGAGAGAATGGTGACGCCTCGTGCGGCTTTGATTTCGCCCCTAAGGAAGGCCTTCACCGCTATCAAAATTCAAGGCTTGGTCTCCGAAAGGATAGGATTTTGGGTACTCGTCTGGTCACCGACCGACCCTAAGGCGGCATACTCGGGGTCTAACTAAAAATCTGAAACAGTAGGTCACACTCATAAAGGGTATTTTGGTAATACCTTGGCTGAAAAAGGAAAGGTGATTGACGATCACAAATGAGATGTTCGATTCTCAATCTGATCTTCAATATTAATTGAAACCTCTTTGACCTACCCTAAGGCGGCACTGAGGCGTTAGATTAAATCCTTGGAACGGTAGGATAGACTACAAGCACTTAGTTTATGTTCGTAAAATTTATTAGTAGTGTATGATTTGGATTTATCTTCTGTCAATTTTATTTACAACTATTTATATATCTCTAGTGCGAGGCGCTAGTGTAAAATTGACTAGTAATGACTTCGTTAAAAAGTGGTAAGTAACTAGAACGTTGTACTTATTGATCTTACATGCGATTAATTTTTGGAAGAGATATTTCTCTGGAGCCTTCAAGACTTAAGTGACGTAAATAAGTATGTCACTATTGTCAATCGTGTTGAACGAGAGAGGCATCGTAGTCGATTCGAAAGATGATTGGGACGATAAAATTCTTCTAGTGAATTTTAATGGTGTAGTGTCTACACAAGAAATTTTCTAATAGAAAAATTGGAGAATCATAAATTAAAGTGTCGCTAGTTAGACGGTATTTGGAACCGATAAACTAGTGGGAGCTTTTGTCTTATGTTTTTCTAATTTAGAAAATTAGTCCCACTGGGTAACGCTTTCATTAGACATCCCACAGTTCACGAGTAGTGTCTACTCAATTGAACTGCTAGTTCAAGACTATTTCCTTTTAAGGAAAGTTAAGAATGGCAAAGAATGTCTATAAGTGTTAATCATCTTAACTAAAGTTTTGAGGCTAAACCGAAACATTAAGAAAGTATAGGATAAGGAAAGTGATTTCGGATCACTAACCAATGAATCCTTAGCAACTTCTTAACCGAGTAAATCGACTCGGGAGCTAAGTTCTTTGGAAGAACAAGAGAGCTTTGCATTAACGATTAATAGAGTAACAATGGGCAGTAATTTCAGCTAGAATAGTGGGAGTGATATAAGGAAATGAATTTCGGATTCTATCCTTGAATATCACAGAAAAATTTATTTTTCTGTTTACAGATTCGTTGAAACAAGTTGATTCACTTTCATCTCGAAACTACAGTTGCCTTAAACAAAGTGAAGATGACATTTGTAGTACGAATCTGAGACTCGGACTTTTGTTTGATAAAGACAAAACCACTAAGAAAAACTGAATAGGTATGTGTATCACATCTAAAACTATTAAAGGTAAAAGGTTTCCGTATTAAGATAAACGACCCTTCAATATCTATTAATTAGTGCATATATCCTAGAGATAAGACCTGACGACTGGCCAAGGGTGATTCCTATCTCCCAGTCTAGGAATACTATCTCAAAGGAACAATGACTAAGTTTCCTTTCAATCGGTAGAGGGTAATAGATTTGAAGGGGTAACATAGCTTGTTCATCATGACCTTCGGGGTCTAGTAAGAGAAACAAGCTAGTGGGAGTTTTTGAGTGATGACATTTTGTCCGATAACTACTCGAAACATGATTTACTTTATCAAAAGAATACGAGGAGGAGTCTCTGATTTTAGCAGAGAATAGAGTATTCCATGCTCAGAAATAGGCTATTGCATAGTCTTTGGACTGATGCTCGGCCTGCCTTCAAATGGAGTGATTTTCACTGAGGAAGAAACCGTAGCCTCGCCTTGCATAGTTATTTATGTGCTACAATACACTGCTTAACTCGATTAAGATATTGTTGCAAAATAACGGTTAAAATTATTATGTAAACCGAGAAGTCTACCTAGAAGATGCTAGTGAATTTATGGATAAGGAGTGACTTTGGTTCACACCACTTCCGTAAATGTAGCACAAAATGCTTGAAGGTAGGACTGGAGATTTTGCGCATACGTTCAGATTGTGACTGTTCGTGAAATATCTTAATGTGTCGAGTGAAGGTTGGTTATAAGATTCTTGAGATCAGAAAGTGACGGTTGAACTGTCACAAGCCTTCTGATAGAATCTATAAATAACAGCCTTAAACCTTGGAGTACGGTTACCCAAAGGTAGTTATTGTCTGATTTTATCAGACCACGTCCAACATTGGTTGTTGGTGATTACACTGATAAATACTACTAGATCAGAATGTCAATCCACCCAAGACGCAGGTGGGAGTATGGTTTAACCGTTGACCTATTGTGGTTTTGTGGACTTTTGATCTATTTGGGGTGATTGATAACCTATGGCTCTTGGTGGGTGTGTATAGGATTACGATCGTAGAAGTTTGTTTGAAAACCTTAACCTGTAAGTGTTTGATACTCCGATTCTGTTTCGACCTCTCAGTAGAACCACGAGTGTCTACGGCCCGAATGGGAGAAATTGGATCTACACGGAAAAGAGTCGAATGAATAGGAAAGTTTAAACTTCGATTGCAAAGTCGAGTGGTATAGGGTGATTCACGACAAGTAGAGAGTTAACTGGACCTTGAACTCTCTCACTGATAACGGAAAAATTCACTGTTATTTTTATAACTTTTCAACCCGTTTTTAATATCATTTTGAGCACCTTTATATCAATTTGAGTCATTAATTCCTAGATTTCATAAAAATATATAAGTCGTGACTATTTTATAAAATATCGTGTTTTTATCGTGTTTTTACTAGTGTTTGTACCGGTTTAGTAACCGGAGTGTCGTGTCGAGTTACGTTTGGTATTTTGGTGGTTCATTGCAGGATTATACATTGACCAAGATTTCACGTAATGACATGTTTTGAGCCCTAAAAGAGGTGTTTAGAGGGTTAGAAGAAGGTGCCACAAGCTTACGAGTTCAAATGGATCAAATTTTTCTTAAGTACTTAATCGTTACATATTTTCGACGAAGATTTGACCCAGCTTAGAGGCATTTTCAGGGGATGACTTCTTAATGAAAGTTGTAGATCTTCAAATAAGCTTTCCAACGCATTTTGAATCAAGTCAATTGGACTTCTACAACTCAAATGGTGGTCAAGTGGCTAATCGGTTCATATCGGTAGAAATCTCAAAACGACACGACTTAAGAATGGCTCATCAAAACGACATTTTCTGAAGAAGAGTCCTTCATAAAAGTTGTAGAGTTTTCCGAGAGCTTAATTATGACATTTGGATCACGTCATTTGGAGGTCTACAACTCGAGATATGAATTTTAGAAATTTAATATATAATTATATAATTATATATACATACGAGCACATGCAGTTAGTTAGAGGTAATGATGAGTAATGATTACACGGACCGGTCCGGCTCCTTCAAGGACCGGTCCGGCCTCAACATTTGCCTATATATACAGAGAGGTTTTAGCAGATGAAACCTTTGCCCCTTCTTCCCTCCTTTCTCCATCTTTTCCTTCTTTATTTTATGTTGTTGGGGCCTATAAATTAGATATATATGTAGTTATAATGTCGGTGTAATAACCCGAATAGTTATCGTATTAATATAATTTCATTTCCGTTTTATTGCTTTCTTTTACTTTTATGCAATTAGTATAAATATATATATATATATACGTATACTATATA
Organism: Gentiana macrophylla; assembly: GCA_026214975.1. Taxonomy (NCBI): domain Eukaryota; kingdom Viridiplantae; phylum Streptophyta; class Magnoliopsida; order Gentianales; family Gentianaceae; genus Gentiana; species Gentiana macrophylla. Next base: position 20,325,922 of record CM047812.1, on the reverse strand, counting down.
TATATCTATATCTATATATATCTATATATATATCTATACATGTATATCTATATAAATTTGTAGTTATTTTATTTCTGTTTTGTTTTCTTTCGTTTTGTTTCTTTTTATATATATATTTATATATATCTATATATATACATATATATCTATATACTAGTATTTATATATATATGTATGTATTTAGATATATATATATTTATTTCGTTGTTATTTCCGTTGTTATGAATAGCTAAAGTAAGTCACATAGTCGAATCATGTAAAATTTGGTGAAATCAACCCTTGGAAAATGAAATAGGGAGTGTGTAGTGCTTTTATTGTTATATCTCACATATTTCACGTCTTAGAATTTGTTATATGATTTGGGCTAGATTGACAACCTAGGTCAAATATCACACATCACTCTTGAAGAGTTGTTGAGATAGAGTGGTGTGGGAAAAAAGGGTTCTAAAATCGGGAGGTAAAACATACCGTGTTTTAGGTCGTGAATTCATGCCAGCGCTCATCGATGTATTATTATCAACATAATAATTCGAATGTGGTAGTTTAGATTAGTGTAGTTTAGTGTTAGACCCCGGGTTGAACTATGAAGTGCCGGGTGGTTCTTGAGCCAACGATGACAAGTTGTTTCACGGAGTATTTCGGGTAGACCATGGATTAGGTAAAGCTTCGTTTTCTTGCTTTGACACATTCTCGTTAAGATGTTCGGTGTAATACGTTGATGAGTATCGGGGTAGTAACGTCGACCGAGTAATTTCGGACTTGTTTCCTTAACGAGGTTTTTCTGTGGAAACAGAGCGTCTCACAGCACTTAATCATGTTAGATTAATCGGTTTTCTAAAGGAGAATTAGTTAACCTCACATAGGATGTTGAAGGAGAGTTGTTGATTTTAGCATCGAATTGTGAGCACGCACCCGTGAGATTGAGTGTGAGAGTTCATTTGCACACTTCTAGTTTTGTCTATCCGTGGGGTTGAAATTAACTATTTTGATCATGGTTCGGCTATGTCTTTTAAAACCAAGTAGTTTAATTTTCTTTCTTTTCTATTTTTAATATAACACTCCACCTAAACTTTGACCGCCTAGACTAAGTTTTACGTTCACTTTGGTATTCACAACCACATTTCTCTTGGGACGACCTCGTACTCATGTAGCTATCCTAGCAATCGACACGGTACTCTGCGATTAGAGAGTTAGTTTACCTGATTGCTGTAGTCTTTATAAATGTATTTTTAGTGGGTGAATTTTTCGCTCATCAAAAATTGGCGCCGTTGCCGGGGACCAATATTTTAGTGGGTGTATTTTTCTCTCATCAAAAAATTGGCGCCGTTGCCGGGGAAATGTGTGATATTGTTGTGATATCTTGTAAGTGAACCGAAGGCTTGGGCCTAGGTTTAAAAAAAAAAAAAAAAAAAAAAAAAAAAAAAAAAAAAAAAAAAAAAAAAAGAAGAATTTTTTTTGTTTTCCTGTTGTTTTCTGAGATCTTGCAGATTGAGTTTAAATGGATGGATTTTTCAATCAATACTACTCACCTGAACAACAATACTCCTACCAACCTCAGGCACCGGAACAATCTTATCAACAACAGTTCGTGTCTCAGCCTCAATATCAACATCAGAATAACCAAGGTTCATGGAATTATCAGTGCCCTAGTGCATACCAGGACCAGAATTATGGTTATTCGAGTTATGAGCCACAACATTACGAGGGTTACCCGAACCCTAATGCTTATCAGGATTACAGTGTTCATACTCAACACGTTGATAGCTTCAACTGATTCACCACGATCGATTATGCGGAATGGCAAGAAGACTACTACTCACCTCCAATGAATCAAAGTCAATACGATCGTTTTTCCCCATGCCACAAGAAGAATTCACCGGCAGTCAAATAGAGCAATTAGAACGATTGAACCGAGATCTTGGAAGAGCGACTGTTGGACATGCAGGAGTTCAAGGTAAGTACTGACTCCGCCATAAGAAATCTTCAAGACAAGGTGGGGCAATTGATTGAATTAGTGATGTATGTGAAAGAGGTAGAGACATGTGAGGTGGTCGGGGATGAAAATGTTATCACTAAAGAAGTTCGAGTTGAGAATGAGGTTGATAATTCGGATTTGAAGAAAAAGTGCAAGATTTAGAGATGATGAGTTAGAGGGCGAGAGATTGATTGGCCATCTTTAGTAAAGCCCTTTGGGAGAGTCGGTAATAGTTAATATATCGGTCCCGGATTACTATATTCGCCCACTCTGTGAGGATGAATTTTCTGCGATCAAATTTGTATACTCCCGATGGATGAGCTTTATGGTGATTTTCAAAGAAGATGGTTCGACGATCGATAAAAGAAGATTCTCATTTGGGAGGAAATAGCATCGAGGCCAAAGCGAGGTACGTTTCTAGACAATTTAATTTCTTTGGTTCTCGCATTGTTAATTTTTCTTAAGCTATTGATCTTCTTAAGTTACGATTTTGGTTGATAACTTGTAAATACTATACATCGAGCAAACGACGTTAAACAAAAGCGCTACCGGGAGGCAAACCCGATAATAAAGATAATTTGAATAAGCCTAGTCTTAATGAAATGTAGAATCTGTATGAAAGATGAACACAAAGCACAACCAAGTCTCAGGATGAATGTTTGAATGTCATTAAAAGGGAACGATTAGGTGGTTATCCGAAAATCCCTATGGAGAAAAAAGAAAAATTCAAATGTATCATTTCTTGGACTTAGGTTGTTAAACCCTTGAGGATCTGGGTATAAAAGACTCAATACTTTTTCACACATTTCATTTTATGATCTAGTCTGTTTCAAATTTCTAGTAGTTGTAGTATAGTGGTGAGTATTCCCGCCTTAATAAAACTGTGTGTAATAAAAAATGAATCTAGGAATAATGACTTGACTATGATATATGCTCACATATGCTTAGATGTTCTCGTGCTTTACCCGTGTGGGTTATTTTTCCATCTAAAGCTATTATATTGCCTATCGAATTTTTCGACGTGTGAGGCCATTATCTTATTATTCCCATATCCCTATTCGATACTTTTGCACGAGGACCATGTCCCGTGTTTGCTTTGTTTTGGTTGTTTTCATATAGGGATTCGGGACGTGCTTTCTCATGGTCATTCACGGGATTCGATAGCACCTTTCTGCACTGGTGTATAAGCTAAGTCTTCCTCCTATCTCATTTACACTCGAGGATAATGCAAAATCGTAAGTGGGGGTAGAGTCTGGTTGGTTTAGAAATGGCAGTAAGTGTTTAAACCCTTAGTTTTTGATTCTTTTCGAGCATTATTTAGTTGATTAAAATAATCTGTATAAGGTATATATTTCATGGATTTAAAGATGTAATGATTAATTTGGATATGTATAACCAAAGTGAACCGTAAGTGCATTTTAGCCTAAATTTATTTGTGTAACATGAATTCCTTCACGTAAGCCTTTGATATTGAAGCGAAAATTTTAAACCTGTTCCCATTCGAGTCTCTAGTGGTTTATCCTAGAAATAGCAGTAACTTAGTACCTAACTTCTGAACATGTACTGTGAATATCTGAAGGTTTGAATGTGATAGAAAGAATGTCAAAATAAGATAAACTATATATATGTCGGTTGTAGCTACCAATGATTTGAGTGCGGTAGGCGTTATCACGAAGCGTCTATACCACTATGAGGCTTAAAAGCTCCCGGCGCCTGATGATAGTAGTCCAAACTAGGGTGTTATCACGAAACATCCTATTCTTTGGGAATGAGGCATAAGCTACACACAAAAAAAAAAAAAAAAAAAAAAAAAAAGAGTTAGATAGGTATTAATGTATTCAATCTCACCTCATGACGCTTGAAAGATAGTCGATTTTGGCAACGAGTTCAGATATGTTAGTATTCTATGAAAAAAAAAGTTATCTTCTGACTATCCCCAGTATAAACTAAATGATATGCTTTAGGGATTATCCTAATGAGTACACGGGAGGGCTTTGTGTGGAAGCATTCTCGCCTATACTTAGAAAAGTCATTAGGACTATGCGAATGGATATTTGTGCGTTTGCTTGATTTATTCAAGAGAGGATAAAGGAAATTGAAAAGGCTTGTCACACACTCACTCACATTATACATTTATATTGCGGTTAACGTGTAGTTATGATTCGAATGGTTGCATCATCGATTGTCATTAACATCTTATCTTCATGAATTTTCCTCATTCATTTTATTTTATCGCTTATTTTGTTGAGAGGGACGACCAAAAGCTAAGTGGGGGGTTGTGATAACGGAAAAATTCACTGTTATTTTTATAACTTTTCAACCCGTTTTTAATATCATTTTGAGCACCTTTATATCAATTTGAGTCATTAATTCCTAGATTTCATAAAAATATATAAGTCGTGACTATTTTATAAAATATCGTGTTTTTATCGTGTTTTTACTAGTGTTTGTACCGGTTTAGTAACCGGAGTGTCGTGTCGGATTTACGTTTGGTATTTTGGTGGTTCATTGCAGGATTATACATTGACCAAGATTTCACGTAATGACATGTTTTGAGCCCTAAAAGAGGTGTTTAGAGGGTTAGAAGAAGGTGCCACAAGCTTACGAGTTCAAATGGATCAAATTTTTCTTAAGTACTTAATCGTTACATATTTTCGACGAAGATTTGACCCAGCTTAGAGGCATTTTCAGGGGATGACTTCTTAATGAAAGTTGTAGATCTTCAAATAAGCTTTCCAACGCATTTTGAATCAAGTCAATTGGACTTCTACAACTCAAATGGTGGTCAAGTGGCTAATCGGTTCATATCAGTAGAAATCCCGAAAACGACACGACTTAAGAATGGCTCATCAAAACGACATTTTCTGAAGAAGAGTCCTTCATAAAAGTTGTAGAGTTTTCCGAGAGCTTAATTATGACATTTGGATCACGTCATTTGGAGGTCTACAACTCGAGATATGAATTTTAGAAATTTAATATATAATTATATAATTATATATACATACGAGCACATGCAGTTAGTTAGAGGTAATGATGAGTAATGATTACACCGGACCGGTCCGGCTCCTTCAAGGACCGGTCCGGCCTCAACATTTGCCTATATATACAGAGGTTTTAGCAGATGAAACCTTTGCCCCCTTCTTCCCCTCCTTTCTCCATCTTTTCCCTTCTTTATTTTATGTTGTTGGGGGCCTATAAATTAGATATATATGTAGTTATAATGTCGGTGTAATAACCCGAATAGTTATCGTATTAATATAATTTCATTTCCGTTTTTATTGCTTTCTTTTACTTTTATGCAATTAGTATAAATATATATATATATATACGTATACTATATATATATCTATATCTATATATATCTATATATATATCTATACGTATATCTATATAGCTGTAGTTATTTTATTTCTGTTTTGTTTTCTTTCGTTTTGTTTCTTTTTATATATATATTTATATATATCTATATATACGCATATATATCTATATACTAGTATTTATATATATATGTATGTATTTAGATATATATATTTTTTTTCGTTGTTATTTCCGTTGTTATGAATAGCTAAAGTAAGTCACATAGTCGAATCATGTAAAATTTGGTGAAATCAACCCTTGGAAAATGAAATAGGAGTGTGTAGTGCTTTTTATTGTTATATCTCACATATTTCACGTCTTAGAATTTGTTATAATGATTTGGGCTAGATTGACAACCTAGGTCAAATATCACACACATCACTCTTGAAGAGTTGTTGAGATAGAGTGGTGTGGGAAAAGGGTTCTAAAATCGGGAGGTAAAACATACCGTGTTTTAGGTCGTGAATTCAGGCCAGCGCTCATCGATGTATTATTATCAACATAATAATTCGAATGTGGTAGTTTAGATTAGTGTAGTTTAGTGTTAGACCCCGGGGTTGAACTATGAAGTGCCGGGTGGTTCTTGAGCCAACGATGACAAGTTGTTTCACGGAGTATTTCGGGTAGACCATGGATTATGTAAAGCTTCGGTTTCTTTGCTTTGACACATTCTCGTTAAGATGTTCGGTGTAATGCGTTGATGAGTATCGGGGTAATGCGTCGACCGAGTAATTTCGGACTTGTTTCTTAACGAGGTTTTTACGTGGAAACAGAGCGTCTCACAAAGACTTAATCATGTTAGATTAATCGTTTTCTAAAAGGAGAATTAGTTAACCTCACATAGGATGTTGAAGGAGAGTTGTTCGATTTTAGCATCGAATTAGGAGCACGCACCCGTGAGATTGAGTGTGAGAGTTCATTTGCACACTTCAGATTTTGTCTATCCGTGGGGTTGAAATTAACTATTTTGATCATGGTTCGGCTATGTCTTTTAAAACCAAGTAGTTTAATTTTCTTTCTTTTCTATTTTTAATATAACACTCCACCTAAACTTTGACCGCCTAGACTAAGTTTTACGTTCACTTTGGTATTCACAACCACATTTCTCTTGGGACGACCTCGTACTCATGTAGCTATCCTAGCAATCGACCTGGTACTCTGCCAGTTAGAGAGTTAGTTTACCCACGATTCTATGAGTCTTTATAAATGTATTTTTAGTGGGTGAATTTTTCGCTCATCAAAAATTGGCGCCGTTGCCGGGGACCAATATTTTAGTGGGTGTATTTTTCTCTCATCACTCACCACTCAGTCTTGCTAGATTTCGTTAGAAAGCGGAAAATAGGGGTGATTCCCTGAGACTTTCTTGCCGTAAAACGGAGTCTGGATTCATTCGGAACAGAAGGGTCTTGGTTAGAACAAATGGCAGGTTGACTGCCGGGACTTATGTCCTTTGTGGATGTAAGAAAACCTCTCGGTCATTAAAAGTCTCATTTTTTAAAATATGTGGACTTGACTAGGATATTGATAAGTCTTTTGTAGACTGGGTATAAGTATTGGTAAAGTAGTAGTATTAGTGTTCATGAATGATAACACTGAAACGGTTGGAAACAACATGTGTGTGCTATCTGAAGTCGGAAACTGACACGCCAAGATTCTCTGGATGAGAGAATTGGACTATATTCTAAGAATTTGATTCGGTCAAATTCACGAGAATGAGTCATTGGCTATCCCACCTATCTTATTGAATAAGATGATTATGCATATATGGTTGCATCATTCATCGAGAGTAGTCCTACCCTACCTCTCAGGAATGATTCTCCAAATCTTCGGATAAAGAGAAAATGGGATAGAGTCTCTCTGGGATAAGGGCAAGTCAGCTTAACACGAGTCAATTGCAATCGAATCTTGGATTGAGCAATAAGTAGCGGTTTAGTACGTCCTCAAGTATCTTTAGAGAACGAGGAATCATATTCTTGTATATTCAGTGCAAACTTGAATATGGTTGACTCATTGATTTCGACTTGTAGTGATTAAGGATGATCATTAAGTTGATCTCATGCTCGGTGTTTACTCATAGTGCTTAGAATTTCCTTCCTGATCTGGGAGTAATTCCTGGTCTAGTGAGCCGATATCACTTCATTGTGAAAACAGTGAAGAGATAGCTTAGAAGGATCTTCTCAGTCACTAGAAGTCAAAAGCATGTTGAGAGAGAGTACCGCCTGATTGGAAGGACCGGCAACGTTTCAATCCTAAAGATCGTCTCGAGTCGACAACCTAACTAATCAGTGTACCAAGTCGAGTGCTTGGAAATGTACGGCTTTTATTGATATGTCTCAAATGCGCTTTTAGAGCAAGTGGGAGAGTGTTGTGAATAAGATGAGAAAGGTGTGCTCTAAAACAATCGTTGCTTGTCATTTAAATTGCAAGTGGGAGATTGTTAGGTGTAGTGCCCGAAAGACAATTTGTGTAATTGTTTATAATAATGGATGACAGAATTTATCTCACCTTAGTTACTTTCTTTGTGCTTGTAAAGTAATACACTGCTGCAAACCCTAAGTATATCTATATGTAACCACTTAACTCAGTGTATGGATTACACGTGAGGATTGAGTTAGTGGAGATATGCTTAAACGGTTAGTCCGTGGTGAACTTAATCGAGTTTAGGGTCTCTTGATTAAAACACCAATAATGCGCCTGAACACCTTAGGGTGTGATAGTCTTATCCGGACTATCGGTAGAGGGTACCTACGTGGGGCATTTATATATGATGGCATTCATATGAGATTTGGACCGATTTAATCGAATTTCTCGATATAATTCCGTAATCGAGGAATCTTATTAAATCATTAGATGATCATATATGGATCAACCTTAATCCCTGAGGTGATCACGAGTCTTTGCTTGTCCCGGGTAGTGTTTGATGTGTGAGTTACGGTTCACATAAATATGTGTTCCAAGCCACTTCTCATTGGCACTATCTCCGGATGAGTGAGTAGTTTCGATTTTCACAGACATGGAATCCATTCCTTCTACGCGGAAAGTAGAGAGCGGTCCCCTTATTTGTTAGCCTTAAGAAAGTGATCGATCCCGGGAGTTTATATTAGACTAATTGATCACTAGTCAGATATGTGAACTAATTGATCATCAGGGGGTTAATGGTAAATAAGGATAAGATATTCGAGTCGGGTTCACGGAGACTTCCCACTCGAGAATGGACAATCTATGGAGGGTTAATCCGTATGTAGTGATTATATCAATGGGCGCTTATTCACTTTATGGGTTGAGTATAAGTATACATCCATAATCGGTAGAGTTGATTTCGGGTTTATGGTGGCGTAATCCGGAATTAATAATTAATGTACTTATTCGATTCGATGAATAATTAATTATGAGAGCTCTTGGTTATAGGTCCATGGTCTCCGATGTGGCTTACGTAATTCGGACTAATAATCTTGTTATTTGGGCCTCGTGATGATAATTAATTGGTGGGCTAATTAATTGATATGCATGAATATTATTTAGTTGGGCTAAATAATATAATACACAGCAAATACATTTTCTGTGGGCCTGGTGGGCTTAGTGTGGCACTAATATGTTTTGGATTTTGCAAGAAATTAGTTTTCCTGGATAATGACATATTGTGTAATTAGTTATTTATTTGTTAAATAATTAATTGGATAAATAAAAGAAAATAATTTATTTATTATTTATCTCTTAACTATAAGGATAATTATATTTTCTTATTATAAGATTGTAATTATCTCTTATTTTTATTGGATAATAATAATTAGAATTATCTCTTTTATTTTATTAAACCGATTGGGTATAGGTTTTCTCCCTTGGATTTTGCCTATAAAAAGAGAGTTCTCCCCGAGCCCTAGGGGAAGAGAGGGCCACGAAATTTATAGAGAAAAAAGGCTAAGGAGTTCGATCCTTAGCTCCACCCGGTTGGAGAAAAACTTGGAGTTTTACTTGGAAGCATATCAAGAAGGTTCTCATATCAAGAAGGGTGTCCACCAACCACCGTTAGGAGAACACATCGGAAGATCTTGGCTTCTCTTCCTACTATTGGTAACTTGATCTTAACCCCCTTGTAGTAGTTTAAGTCCTTTAATTATGTATTGTGATATATAAATACTGATCCATCCGATGCGCGTAGATCTAATTCGTTTAGATCTAAGAACCTGCATCCTTCACATATACACTTTAGAAACACTCTAGAATACAATTCACAATATTGTTTTTATTTTCAATACATGTTTTCTTTATTTTATTTTATGTTCATTCATTACGGAGTCGTTAGAATCGCCGGTTAGAGATCGTATCGAGGAGTGGGAGTCACGCTCATCTTCAAGGGTAATGTCTACTCAATTATGCAATCTTTATTCGTAGATCTAATTTATTTCATTATGGAGTAGTTGCTTTGTGTATTGATTTCGTGATGTAGTTAACTAGCGAACCCATGTTTATGTAGATCTGAGACATAAAAGACGTTTCACGAGCAAATCTGGTTCATATCCGAGCTTACTGGCTACGAGCCTAAGTCTCGTTGGTAGCAAGATATGTGATGTTCTTGATTTGTCTGTGAACGGCTTCGACTACGTCAGGTTCTCTGCTATGTAATTAAAACGAGTAATTAAACTTGATCAACTTAATTATTTGTCATCGTAATTTAACATGAGACCTAAAAAGTGATTGTTACTTAGGACAGAGATTGAATCGGTGTCTAAGAAGTACGCCTAATCGTAGGAATGTTGCTTAGATGAGGTTACGGTTTATACCGGCATTCCTAGTTTCGTAATTGTGTCAGAAGTTATATGAGATGGAGACTAAAAATGTGAAGTCACGTAATAGAGACACTATGATTTAGATGGCCTACCCGGAGCTAGATCTACTTTAGGGGATGACTCCCGTAGTCAGAATAATTAATCTTAAATGTCTTGTTTTGTCTCGTCATCAATCTACATAGCATGGGGGAGTAATTACTACTAGCGTTATCAATACCGTTTGTTAATTATTGATAAAACCTATAAAAATAAGTGTCTTAGTGTCGTTGTGTCTTTTGTTGGTTTTGTGTTTCTATTTTGTCGATTTTAATTCTACGTTAATTGTTGGTCGTAGACCGCCTTTAATTGCTTTTAGTTTGATAAGTCATATTTCGTTTAAGCCGAGTCTCTGTGGGATCGACCTCGACTCTATCTAACTATACTACGATTGAACCTTGTTCTCTTGATAGTGGTTTTTACTGGCCTACCTTGTTCAAAGATGCGCATCAATATGCTAGATCTTGTCATTCATGCCAAATGACGGGAAGTATCTCGAGAAGGAATGAAATGCCCTTGAAGAATATCCTAGAGGTGGAACTCTTTGATGTTTGGGGTATTGATTTTGTGGGACCATTTACTTCGTCTTTGTCCAACCGCTATATCTTAGTGGCAGTCGACTACGTGTCCAAATGGGTTGAGGCCATTGCTTCGCCTACTAACGATGCAAAAGTTGTACTGAAGTTCTTAAAGAAAAATATCTTTACGCGGTTTGGAACCCATCATGCCATTATTACTGATAATGGAAGCCATTTTTGCAATAGGCCGTTTGAAAAGTTGATGATTAAGTACGGGGTTAGACACAAGTTAACTACTGCTTATCACCCTCAAACAAGTGGACAAGTTGAGGTTACAAATCGAGAAATAAAGCGCATTTTGGAGAAAACTGTGAATACGACTAGAAAAGATTGGTCGTTGCGATTAGATGATGCTTTATGGGCTTATAGAACTGCTTATAAGATGACTATTGGTATGCCACCTTATAAGATTGTTTTTGGAAAAGCATGTCATGTACCGGTTGAACTTGAACACCGTGCCATGTGGGCTACGCATATGTTGAATTTTGATGAGAGTTTAGCTGGGGAAAGAAGGTTGTTAGAGCTAACTCGCCTAGAGGAGTTTCGTCTGGAAGCTTATGAGAATGCAAAAATATTTAAGGAGCGCACAAAGAAATTTCATGATAAGAAGATATTGGACCGCACCTTTAAGGAAGGCGATCTGGTTCATCTTTACAATTCGCGCTTGAGACTCTTTCTTGGCAAGTTAAAATCACGATGGTATGGCCCTTATCAGGTGAGTAAGACTTTTCCTTCTGGAGCTGTTGAATTATTGAACCTTAAGGACCAATCGACTTTTGTGGTTAATGGACACCGTGTGAAACATTACATGGGTCTTGGTCAAGGTAAGGAGGAGGAAGTCTTCACTCTCGAAGGTCCAACCTATCATTAGACCATCGTCGAGATGGCGACTATAACCTCATAACTATTTCTTAAAAACTATCTTTTGTTTTTGTTTTGTCTGAATAAAGCAGCATGCTACTGTTAAGGTTTTTTTCATCTCGCCATGTTCCGATTCTAAGTTCGGAATAAACGAGGTTTTTTACTTGATAGCCGACATGTGAGTTTTGTAGTTTTAACTCTTTGGTTTTCCGTGTCATTGGTTGTATGAAATAAAGTGGCTTAAATTTTTTTTGGATATTCTATATCTAATCACTGCCACATTATTTTATAACTTCCAGTGACATGTTATTAACGATTTCGTGGAGTTTCTATTTGGTTTGCTTAAACAGGTTTTTGTTTGCTTCTCCACGACGTGCTTGGATCACTTCTATATTCTCCATCTACTCGAGAGCCGTATCCAGAGCTAAGTCTTTTTCTAAAATTCTCCTTTTTCTTTGTCATTTGGGACAATGCCAAGTTTAAGTGGGGGGTAGGAGACTTAGCTATGGTGTATTATAGAAAATTGAATGAAACGGTGAAAAAAGAAAAAAATTGAACAAATGCCAAATTAATTATCTCGTACCCTTAGAATTATGAGTTCTTATACATAGAATTAGTAGGTAAGGAACCAAGTTGCATGAGTACGTGATCATTTTATACTTACGTAAATGTAAATTTAAGGATATTCATACCGACTGTTGCAAGTAGTTATTTATTATTCGATTACTCAAATTTGAATCGACAAATACCGCACAAATTTTAATAACTGAGAAGAATTATGTGTACATTGCATAGATGATTGGTAATGCAGACTTAGTATCGATATTTATCTACTGATGTATTTTTACCTTCTAGCCATTAAAGCGGAGTAATAAGCTTGAGATTTATCTGTGTTAAACACTGGACTTGTAGTAACATTACCAAAGTAGCTTCGCGCTTGTGGTAATATTCAATGTTATTGACCCATCCGTGAAAGGGGATCCTTGCAATGCATAATTTACTTTTAAAGCAAGTTTCCTTCTCGAGATGTGTTAATGCTTGAAGTTATGAAAATGCGAATAAAGTCAAATTTTTAAGAGGCTTTGAGTGATTTCTCGGCCTCCGAGTCCAAAACCCTTATGGATGACACTCTTGCTTATTGCACCATGTCTTTACCCATTGCGAGGCTTAAGAAGTGGGAATGCTGATGTTGGTAGGTTAAGACTGCGAAGTTAGCATAAACTTTAATCTTGCCATGAATATATAGAACTAAATGCACATGCACACATCACTTCGATTCATAGCGAGTAGTGAATAATGAATATCTTACGAGCATGAATGGTATGAGTTGACTCGAGTTTCTTGTGTAAGTATGATTTGACCACGGGAAATGTTGTCTTGGGGAATAACTTATTGATGCTTTGTTCGGGACGATCAAAGTCTAAGTGGGGGGTAGTTGATGGCGGTCAAATTATACCCGTAAAAGTCATCAACGTTGACCTTAAATCGAGATTAATAATATATATTTTATATTAAATCACATTTTATATTGATTATTTAATGTTATGTGATTTATAATTTATAATTTGGTATTTATCTGTTTTTATTTATATTTTGGTATTTATCCGTTTTTATTATTTAAATATGATTTACTTTGGGATAAATATTTATTTTTTAGATTGAGATAATTTTTGAAGGATAATTACAAATGGAAGAATTAAATCTCAAGATAAATCCAAGCAAATCCGGATGCATTGAAGATAAAGATTGGATAAGCACGAAAAGAGGAGTAAGGCATGACAAGAGCCGGCAAGCCAATCCAAAGAGTGGCGCCGACTTGGGGTGACACACAAGGGGGGCACATTTCATCTTTTGAGATCGGCCGGGAGTTATCTATAATTGTTCTGATATTTTGAAATATATCTCTTAATTAGCTTGAACCCCTATAAATAGAGCTGTAGACTACACACCATATACACTCTAGAATACAATTCACAACATTGTTTTTATTTTCAATATATGTTTTCTTTATTTTATTTTATGTTCGTTCATTACGGAGTCGTTAGAATCGCCGGTTACAGATCGTATCCAGGAGTGGGAGTCACGCTCGTCTTCGAGGGTAATTCTACTCAATTATGCAATCTTTATTCGTAGATCTAATTTATTTCGTTATGGAGTAGTCGTTTTGTGTATTGATTTCGTGATGTAGTTAATTAGCTAACCCATGTTTATGTAGATCTGAGACGTAAAAGACATTTCACGAGCAAATCTGGTTCAGATCTGAGTTTACTGGAAGCGAGCCTATGTCTCGTTGGTAGCAAGATCTGTGATGTTCTTGATTTGTCTGTGAACGGCTTTGACTACGTCAGGTTCTCTGCTTTGTATTTAAAACGAGTAATTAAACTTGATCAACTTAATTATTTGTCATTGTAATTTAACATGAGACCTAAAAAGTGATTGTTACTTAGGACAGAGATTGAATCGGTGTCTAAGAAGTACGCCTAATCATAGGAATGTTGCTTAGATGAGGTTACGGTTTATACCGGCATTCCTAGTTTCGTAATTGTGTCAGAACTTATATGAGATGGAGACTAAAAATGTGAAGTCACGTAATGGAGACACTATGATTTAGATGGCCTACCCGGAGCTAGATCTACTTTAGGGGATGACTCCCGTAGTCAGAATAATTAATCTTAAATGTCTTGTTTTGTCTCGTCACCAATCTACATAGCATGGGGGATTAATTACTACTAGCGTTATCAATACCGTTTGTTAATTATTGATAAAACCTATAAAAATAAGTGTCTTAGTGTCGTTGTGTATTTTGTTGGTTTTGTGTTTCTATTGTGTCGATTTTAATTCTACGTTATTCGTTGGTCATAGACCGCTTTAATTGCTTTTAGTTTGATAAGTTATATTTCGTTTAAGCCGAGTCTCTGTGGGATCGACCTCGACTCTATCTAACTATACTACGATTGAACCTAGTTCTCTTGCTAGTGTGTTATTTAGGTATCGAGTATTTTTATTACTTGGACCGTGCACGTCAGCATGATTACTCATGCTGCTGTTAGACCTACAGACTACCAACGGGAGAATAACAGACACAAAAACGACCCAGAATATTTTAAAAAAAATGGGACTCGCTGGGAGCGAGTCATTTTTTTTTGTTTTTTTTTTGAGAAAAACTGATGAACAGACAGCCAGATGGACTCTAAAAACGTAAAAACAGACTTTAAAACATAAAACTTGACATGATTACTAATTATTTATATAATTGACCGTTGGTTCCCCGGCAACGGATGCCAAAAACTTGATGACGTAGATCAAGTAATTATAAAATACTCTACCACCATAAACCGATACTAGCAAGAGGACTAGGTCCATCGTAGTATAGCTATAGTGAATCAAGGTCGATCCCACAGGGAACCAATTGTGGGTCATTCTATAAATAATTAATTAAGCATGTCAAAACACATAAAAACGGTCTATGACCAACAAGGAACAAGAAAAGATAAATTGACACGACTCGACACAACTCAAATAAATACAACATAATTAACCTCCCCAATTATCATGTTATCGTTTGGATCTAGAGATTCCATATATTAAACTAGACTCACTCCTACTAACCCGATTCGTATCTCGTTTATATTGGCTACGGGAGTCATCCCCTAAACTAGATCTAGCTCCGGGTAGGCCATCTAGATCACTATGCTACATTACGTGACTTTGCTTTTTAGGCCTCCATCTAAGTGTGGGGTGGGAGACTTAGCCGTTTTCTTGTTTTCGTTGTTAAATGTGCTTAATTGTGGTATACTTAGCCTATGACCGGGCTCGAGTCGATTTTGTGCAAATTTTAAAATTTTCAAGGGTTTTTAAAACCGTGTTGTGTGTGTTATTTTCACATTCGAGTTGTGATCACCTTAGTAGGGCCCCGAACATGTACACTGCGGTTTAATATTATCTTGAGAATGGAGTTTATTAATTTCATGTAAGCTACACTTTGTGCACAATTTGATTACTACCACTTCTTATACCACTAGTCTCGAGACGAAAAAGAGATGTTCACCTAAGTAGGATACAGGATGACGGTCCTGGCGTCTCTTTGACCCTACCAAAGCCAAATAAGCCTTATCCCGAACATTAAACCTTCGTAGCCCCTCTCAGCCTTGATAGAATGGTCTGACCACTATTCGCTTTATAGTCGTTTTGTCACTTAGTCAGAAACCTACCCTTGAGCCTTAATTATGGTCACATTTCCTTCATTTTTACCTTATGAGTGGACCTAGTCTTTTGCTAAACCACACTTGCTAAGGCAAGTGTGGGGTGGGGGAAATGATGTTTTCAGTTGGGTTGGTGTTTCCTCAGTTTTTGAGCTATAAGGAGAGGAGGAGCTCAATTGGGCCGAGTGCTTGGATTTGGCCCAAAAAGAAAAGAAAAATCTGTATTTCTTTCTTTAAAAAAAAAAAGTTCAAAATAAAGTAAGAAGTTCTCAATGAATAAGAGTTTGGAGTATATAGAAATAAAAGGTTAGAATCAAAGTGATGAGCTCAAAAGTTATCTTTATGATGTTGGAGTTGGGATAGTGAGATAGGTGCTAATGTATTCAACCTCGCCTCATGAAACTTGAAACATAGTTGAATTAGGCAATGAGTTCGGGTATGTTAGTATTCTATGGTTCCCAAAGTGTTAAAAATAATCAAAAAGGAGTTTGGGTGGTTTGTATGGTAGAGATAAGGTGGTGAACTTGTTGATTAGGTTCACTCGTACTTCTTTTTCTCCAGTTCCCAAAATATAACCTTTTCGATGAACCGGCATTACCCTAGCCTAACGTTATAACCTATCAAGTCCTACCCAATCGTGTCCAAACTTAGTAACCTTGATTAGTGGAGAGACTAGTGAGTATGAAACGGTTGGTAGACTTTTGGTCGGGATTCAAGCCCCGACAATCATTTTGAGCACTTGGGTTTAACTTGACGCCACACACACTCCATTTTCTTGATAATGCTATAACCGGTGTGTATATTTTCATGTTTCTTACTTTGTGGTTACCTCGAGAGTGTAGATAGTAGAACCTACGTCACAACGTTGAATCCCTTGGTTTGTTTTAAAACACCTAGTTTACTCGAGGGCGAGCAAAGGCTAAGTGTGGGGAGGTTGATGGGAGTCAACTTTACGTGACTCCGGTGCATTGTTCATCCCCGTTTACCACACTTTCATCACATTTTTTGGTGATTTAGACCGTTTTCGGGGTGTTATCGTGAGCTTATGTCACAGGGAGTGAATCCGTTACTTTGATGGATTATTACCCCTTTTTGTTGATATTAACCCTATTCCCGAGCACTTTTACCCGCCAGAATTGTTTGGGTGTTTTTGGTTTTTCATGATGTTGCATGGTATTAGTGTCTCGAGGACCCGGAAGGTGATGATTTGTGGTGAGAAGCAAGATCAAGGCAAGAGAAGAGATCAAAAAGAGAAGAAAAGTTGAAGTTTTGGGGCAACAGGGGTTCAAACGCGCATTTGAAATTGCCCTAAACGCGCGTTCCAAGTTCTCCAAACGCGCGTTTGAACCTTCTAAACGTGCATTCCAGATGAAGATCAGCCAAGAGCCTGCCCAGAAATGAATCGAAAAGCGCGTTTCAACTATGCGAAACGCGCGTTTAAAGATGTGTAATGCCAGTTTCAGCCTCTCAAACGTGCGTTTGAAGCCAGTTTTTTGCAGATTTTCCCTCACCTATAAATACCCTCCTTAGACTATTTCTTGAACAATAACTATTCTCTTAGCAAAACCCTACCCATTTCTTAGCTTGAATTTTGTAATAGCTTAGAATACACTCTTTTAGCTTAAATCAACATTATCTTAGCTTAATCTTTCCATTTCTTAGCTCAGATTTCTACTTCAAACACTAAGAGACCATCTTTTAATTAGTTTTCTATTTTGTACTTTTGGATCTAAATTTCGAATTTCTGCTAATGGCATATTTCTTCTTTCTTTCACTTGTTATGTCTTTAATTTACTGTTTCTTCCATGTTTTAACTAGTATAATGAGTAGCTAATCCCTTTTCATAGTCGAATCATGTGAAATTTGATGAAATCACCCTTTGGGTGATGAAATTGGGAGTGGGTAGTGCATTTTTATTGTCGTATGTTGCATGTTTCACGTCTTAGAACTTGTTATAACAAATTTGGGCTAGATTGATCACATAGGTCAAAATCACACACATCAATCTAAAGAGTTGTTCAGATAGAGAGATGTGGGAAAAGGGGTGCTAAGATCACGACATAGACTCGGCTTAGTTGTTAAGCCCGAGCCCAAAGTGAGGTCACTCGTTTCCACGTTTAAGCGGCTCTAGTGCATAACATGTTTTGTTAGTGAATCTTCTTTTGGAAGGGTAGTTAGCATGGCATAAGGTGTTAGGGGAGAGTTGTTCAAACCTTAGCACCGGAATTAGGAGTACGCACCCGTGAAGTTGAATGCGAGAGTTCGTTTGTTATAATGCACACTCCCGGTTTTGTCCACCCTTAGGGTTGAAACTAGCTACTTTGATCATGGTTCGGCTATGTCCCTTAATCTATCTTTAAAAACCGAGTAGTTATTCTTCTTTCTTTTCTTCTCTTGTCTTTAGACTCGTTAATTGAAGTGCTTAATTGTCGTTGTAGTTGTAAAACACCCCAAAATCTGATCACCTAGACTAAGTAACACATTCGCTTTGGTACTCACAAACACTTTTCCTTCGGGTTCGACCTCGTACTCCTGTAGCTATGCTAACAATCGACCCAGTACACTGCCGGTTAGAGAGTTAGTTTGCCCACGGTTTCGAGTCTTTATAAATTGTTTTTGGAGGTTGAATTTTAGCTCAATCAAAATGTGGGAGACTTAGACGTTTTCTTGTTTTCGTTGTTAAATGTGATTAATTGTGGTATACTTAGCCTATGACCGGGCTCGAGTCGATTTTGGGCAAAATTTAAAATTTTCAAGGGTTTTTAACACCGTGTTGTGTACACTGCGGTTTAATATTATCTTGAGAATGGAGTTTATTAATTTCACATAAGCTACACTTTGTGCACAATTTGATTACTACCACTTCTTATACCACTAGTCTCGAGACGAAATAGAGAGGTTCACCTAAGTAGGATACGGGATGACGGTCCTGGCGTCTCTTTGACCCTACCAAAGCCAAATAAGCCTAATCCCGAACATTAGACCTTCGTAGCCTCTCTCAGCCTTGATTGAATGGTCTGACCACCATTCGCTTTATAGCCTTTTTGTCAGTTAGTCAGAAACCTACCCTTGAGACTTAATTATGGTCACATTTCCTTCATTTTTACCCTACGAGTGGACCTAGTCTTTTGCTAGACCACACTTGCTAAGTCAAGTGTGGGGTGAGGGAAATGATGTTTTGAGTTGGGTTGGTGTTTCCTCAATTTTTGAGCTATATGGAGAGGATGAGCTCAATTGGGCCTAGTGCTTGGAATTGGCCCAAAAAGAAAAGAAAAATCTGTATTTCTTTCTTTCAAAAAAAAAGTTCAAAATAAAGTAAGAAGTTCTCAATGAATAAGAGTTTGGAGTATATAGAAATAAAGGGTTATAATCAAAGTGATGAGCTCAAAAGTTATCTTTATGATGTTGCTGTTGGGATAGTGAGATATGTGCTAATGTATTCGACCTCGCCTCATGAAACTTGAAACATAGTTGAATTAGGCAATGAGTTTGGGTATGTTAGTATTCTATGGTTCCCAAAGTGTTAAAAATAATCAAAAAGGAGTTTGGGTGGTTTGTATGGTAGAGATAAGGTGATACACTTGTTGATCAGTTCACTTGTACTTCTTTTTCTCCAGTTCCCAAAATAACCTTTTCGATTAACCGGAATTACCCTAGCCTAACGTTATAACCTATCAAGTCCTACCCGATCGTGTCCAAACTTAGTAACCTTGAATAGTGGAGAGACTAGTGAGTATGAAACGGTTGGTAGACTTTTGGTCGGGATTCAATCTCTGACAATCATTTTGATCACTTGGTTTTAGCTTGGCACCACACACACTCCATTTTCTTGATAATGTTATAACCGGTGTGTATATTTTCGTGTTTCTTACTTTGTGGTTACCTCGAGAGCGTAGATAGTAGCACCTACGTCACAACATTGAATCCCTTGGTTTTTTTTTAAAATGCCTAGTTTACTCGAGGGCGAGCAAAGGCTAAGTGTGGGGTGGTTGATGGGAGTCAACTTTACGTGACTCCGGTGCATTGTTCATCCCCGTTTACCACACTTTTAGCACAATTTTTTGGTGATTTAGACCGTTTTCGGGGTGTTATCGTGTGCTTATGGCACAGGGAGTGAATCTATTACTGTGATGGATTATTACCCCTTTTTGTTGATATTAACCCTATTCCCGAGCACTTTTACCCTCCGGAATTGTTTGGGTGTTTTTGGTAGTTCATGATGTTGCAGGGTATTAGTGTCTCGAGGACCCGGAAGGTGATGATTTGTGGTGAGAAGCATGATCGAGGCAAGAGAAGAGATCAAAAAGGTAAGAAAAGTTGAAGTTTTGGGGCAATAGGGGCTCAAACGCACGTTTGAACCCCCAAACATGCGTTTCAGAAGCTATGTGTTTGATCAGAGTTCAACCCCTCCAAACGCGCGTTTGAAACTGACCTAAACGCGCGTTCCAAGTTCTCCAAACGCGCGTTTGAACCTTCTAAACGCGCATTCCAGATGAAGATCAGCCAAGAGCTTGCCCATAAATGAAGCGAAATGCGCGTTTCAACTATCTAAAGCGACGTTTAAAGATGTGTAACTTGATTTGACCTCTCAAACGTGCGTTTGAAGCCAGTTTTTTGCAGATTTTCCCCCACCTATAAATACCCCCCTTAGACTATTTCTTGAACAACAACTATTCTCTTAGAAAAACCCTACCCATTTCTTAGCTCGAATTTTGTAATTGCTTAGAATACACTCTTTTAGCTTAAATCAACACTATCTTAGCTTAATCTTTCCATTTATTAGCTCAGATTTCTACTTCAAACACTAAGAGACCATCTTTTAATTAGTTTTCTATTTTGTACTTTTGGATCTAAATTTCGAATTTCTGCAAATTAATGGTATATTTCTTCTTTCTTTCACTTGTTATGTCTTTATTTACAATTTCTTCTATGTTTTAACTAGTATAATGAGTAGCTAATCCATTTTCATAGTTGAATAATGTGAAATTTGGTGAAATCACCCTTTGGGTGATGAAATTGGGAGTGGGTAGTGCTTTTTTATTGTCGTATCTTGCATGTTTCACGTCTTAGAACTTGTTATAATAGATTTGCTAGATTGATTAGCTAGGTCAAAATCACACACATCAATCTAAAGAGTTGTTCAGATAGAGAGATGTGGGAAAATGGGTTCTATGATCATGGCGTAGACTTTGCTTAGTTGTTAAGCCCGAGCCCAAAGTGAGGTCACTCGTTTTCACGTTTAAGAAGCTCTAGTGCATAACATGTTTTGTTAGTGAATCTTCTTTAGGAAGGGTAGTTAGCTAGGCATAAGGTGTTAGTGGAGAGTTGTTCAGACCTTAGCACCGGAATTAGGAGTACGCGCCCGTGAAGTTGAATGCGATAGTTCGTTTGTTAGAATGCACACTCCCGGTTTTGTCCACCCTTAAGGTTGAAACTAGCTACTTTGATCATGGTTTGGCTATGTCCCTTAATCTATCTTTAAAACTTAGTAGTTTAATCTTATTTCTTTCTTTTCTATCTTTAGACTCGTTAATTGAAGTGCTTAATTGTCGTTGTAGTTGTAAAACACCCCAAAATCTGATCACCTAGACTAAGTAACACGTTTGCTTTGGTACTCACAAACACTTTTCCTTTGGGTTCGACCTTGTACTCCTGTTGCTATTCTAGCAATCGACCCGGTACACTGCCGGTTAGAGAGTTAGTTTGCCCACGGTTTCAAATCTTTATAAATTGTTTTTGAACGGTGAAGTTTAGCTCAATCAGAGAACACTACAGAGTTATGCAATGCCGATGATTGAGCAATTTGTGCCAGCAATTTTTTAGCCAAAGAATACGGCTGAGGTATGTCACCCAAAACCGAATGTGATACAGACGGTGACTAATTACACTACCTGTCATAGAGTAATGGACAAAGATCCTAGTGTACACGTCACCAACTTTATGGAGATAGTCAGCTCTGTCAAGCCAGCAAGAGTGCCTGAAGATAACATTAAGCTGAAATTGTTTCCATTCACTCTGAAGGACAAATAGAAGATATGGTTATTGTCTCTAGCACTGGGATCGATCCAAACTTGGACCGATTTGTTGCAGAAATTTATGAACAAGTAATGCCCGCCTGGGAAGTCACTACAGATGAGACAAGACATTATGAATTTCAAGCAGAAACCCACTGAAACTTTTGAAGAATCTTATGAAAAATTTAAGGAAGCACATGGGAGATGCCCTCACCATGATATCACATTGCCCGTACGAATGCATATTTTCTATCACGGAGTACGGCCAAGTGTACAAATGAGAGTTGATGCATCGAGAAACGGATATTTTGCGTTGCTATCACCTGAAGATGCCGAAGAGAAATTAGAGAAAATCGCACTTACAAGTCAATGGGGAACGCATCAAATTGAAACCACCAAAGTAGCTGAAGGTGTATTTGGAGAAGATACTTCTCAAAAGATCTTATATCAGCTAATGGAAATGAACGAGAAGATAGATGGAATGTAAGATCGCATTGCCAAGGTTGAGAAAGTTCAAGATATAGAAGTAGCCAACACTGAGGATGTGAATTATATAGGGAGGTAAGGAAATCCTTATAGGGGCGGATATCGCCCAAGTTCTCTTGACCACCCTGGTTTTAGATTGAATGACCCTATTGGGGGTTTTCGACAAAGTGATTCTAACGGTGGAGAGAGACCGAGACAAACTGGTGGATTCATGCCTCAATTCAACAAGTCCGGTGGTTGGGAAGTAGCCATCAAAAAAATGAGCTCAACTGTGACCGATACGGTCAATCAACTTACGAAATCCATGACTGAGCTGAATACAAACTTCACCATATATTGTCAGAAGAATGATACAAGACTAAACAATCAAGAAGCCTTAGTACAGAATCTGTCACACCAAGTGGGGCAGATTGTTGAACAAGTGTCAGCCCGTCCTCCGTGAGGATTGCCAAGGAATATTGAGAAGAATCCGAAGGACGTGAATGTAATCATAACTAGAAGCAGAAAGGAACTGCCTAGACCAGTTATACCAACTATACAGGAAGGATCAAAAAGCAGTCACCAGCATGACGCAGTAGAATCTGGAGAAAAAGAGGGGCCGGTAAACCGAGACACTATTCCCGTAAACCGGGTGTCTGAAAATTCTATAGACAAGCAGGTAGAGCAGCAGCAGTCAGCAGGTAAATCTTCACGAACTGTAACTATTAATCTTGCTACTTTACCCTATCTCCCTAGGAAATATAAGTCGAATAATGATGATGCTCGTTATAAAAAGTTTATAGAGATATTTAAGAAGTTGCAAGTGAATACACCTTTGGTAGAAGCTCTGGCCTGAATGCCAGCATGCGAAATTCTTGAAAGTTGCAATCTCTACCAAAAGGAAGTTATTAGACATGGAGACTATATGCCTTAACAAGGAATTCTCGGCAATTTTGCAACGCAAACCGCCTCCTAAGTGTAAAGATCGTGGAACTTCCTCATACCTTGCATAATTGGAGGAGTTTGCCTAAATAAAGCATTGTGTGATCTTAGAGACAATGTCAATCTAATGCCACTCTCCATCTTTCATAAGTTTGGCATGAAAGTGTTGAATGAAACATCTATAACCCTTCAATTAGCGGATAGGTCTATGAAGCAACCTTGTGGAGTGGTGGAGGATGTTCTGGTAAAAGTTGATAAGTTTGTATTGCAGTAGACTTTGTGGTGCTAGACATGGAGGCAAACCACGATGTTCCATTAATCGTAGGAAGACCTTTCCTAGCTACGAGTAAGACATTGATAGATTTTCATAAGGGTGAGCTGATTCTGAGAGAGAATGAGGACAAAGTAGTATTCAATGTGATGAATTCAATAAGATATGCACAAGATGAAGGAGAAGCATGCTACATGTTAGATGCCATAGACGAGCTTGTTTTGGAACTATATCAGCAAGTGGCATTAAACCCTGAGGTAGCAGAGACTTTGCTCCTGAAGGATGAAGAATGTAAGGAGGAAACCTAGTCTGGGTGTAGCGAAGATCAAGTGTGAGAGATAGAGCCTATATCTTCTGTAGATTTAGGAGGAACATTCATAGTCCTTCGTGGCACAATTTCTTTGACTTACAATTAACTGGTAAGCTGTTAAGATCATCATTAGAGGAGCCACCAAGGAACTTAACATTGAAACCTTTGCCATCTCACCTGAAGTATGTGTACTTACAAGGTGATACTCTTCCCCTGATAATTTCATCGTTATTAGCACCTTTAGAGTAGGAGAAACTTTTAAGAGTACTGAGAGAGCACAAGGGATCATTTGGATGGACGATTGCAGATATTAGAGGAATAAGCCCAGCGGTGTGCATGCATAAGATCTCTGTAGACCCAGAGAAGAAAGCGGTAGCACAACCACAAAGAAGGTTGATGCCACAACTGAAGGATGTTGTTAAAGAAGCAATCATGAAGATGCTGGAGATGAGAATCATTTTCCCAATTGTAGACAGTGAGTGGGTAAGCCCGATTCATGTGGTGCACAAGAAAAGAGGATTCAATGTCCAACCTAATGAGTTTGATGAGTTAATCCATGTGAGGATAGTTACTGGACATCGAGTTTGCATTGATTTCAGGAAACTGAATGACGCAACTCGTAAAGATTTCTTTCCGCTATCATTTATTGATCAAATGTTAGAAAGATTAAGCGGTCATGCATTTTATTGTTTCTTAGATGGATATTCTGGTTACTATCAGATCCATATTGCACCAGAGGACCGAGAGAAGGAAACTTTCACATGTCCCTATGGAACTTTTGCGTACAATCGCATGCCTTTTGGGTTATGTAATGCACCAACAACATTCCAAAGGTACATGATGTCATTATTTGCGGACATGGTGGAGATTTTTAGAGATTTTCATGGATGATTTCTCTGTATTTGGAGATAGCTTTGATAAATGCTTAGACAATCTGAGTGAAGTGCTGAAGAGATGTGAAGAAGGAATAGTGTTGGGTCACAAGATTTGAAAGAAATGAATGGAGGTTGATAAGGCAAAAATAGAGGTGATAGAGAAGTTACCCCCTTCAACGATCTTAAAGACGTTGCGAGCCTTTCTTGGCCACACCAGATTTTATAGGAGGTTTATTAAGAATTTCTCTAAAGTTTCTAGACCTTTGACTGAATTAATTGCAAAAGATATACCTTTTGTGTTTGGAGAGGAGTGCAAGCAAGCATTCAACACATTGAAGTGAATGCTTATAACCGCCCCAATTCAGGTAGCACCAGATTGGATCAATCCTTTTGAGCTTATGTGTAATGCAAGCGGCACGGCAGTTGGAGCAGCCCTGGGACAAAGGGAAGATAAAATATTTAAGCCTATCTATTATGCCAGTCGTACCCTTTGCAGTGCCTAGAGTAATTATGCGACTACAGAGAAGGAACTCTTAGCTGTTATCTTTGCGTTTGACAAGTTTCGACCTTATCTGATAGGATGGAAAGTCACTGTATGTACTGACCACGCAGCTTTGAAATTCCTTCTAAGTAAGCAGGACTCCAAGACAAGATAGTTAAGATGGATTCTACTCTTACAAGATTATGATGTTGAGAATAAAGAAAAAAGGGAATTGAGAACCAGGTTGCTGATCATCTGTCAAGATTAACTTTGCTAGAAGAAGAGCAACCGATTGAGATCAGAGAGAGTTTTCCTGATGAACAACTTTTTTCCGTCTCAGTGGTAGCTCGAGTTGAATTTCAGACCCGACATAATACATCAAGTGTGGGCAAGGTATACCCTTGGTTTTCTGACATTGTTAATTATTTAGCGGGAAGGTACCTACCACCAGAATTCATGAATATGATAAGAAGAAGTTTTTCACGTATTTGAAGCACTATCATTGGGACGATCCCTACATATACAAATTGTGCCCTGATGCCATTCTTAGGAGATGCGTCCATGATGATGAGATTCCAAGTATCTTACACCTATGTCATTCTAAAGAAGCTGGAGGTCACTACGGGCCGGACAAGACATCAGCAAAGGTACTGCAGTGTGGATTCTATTGGCCCATAATTCATAAATTTGCTTACGAGTTTACAAGATCCTGTCATTCCTTTCAAATAACGGGTAATATTTCTAAGCGGAATGAGATGCCACTGTAGAGTATCTTAGAAGTGGAGTTATTCGATATATGGGGAATTGTTTTTGTTTGGCCTTTGACATCGTCAGAATCAAATCGTTACATCCTGGTAGCAGTCGATTATGTTTCCAAATGGGTGGAGGCAGTGGCCTCACCTACTAATGATGCCAGGGTTGTCCTGAGGTTTTTTAAGAAAAACATTTTGACGAGGTTTGGAGTGCCCCAAGCCATAATTAATGACGGAGGGAGTCATTTTTGTAATAGGTTGTTTGAGAAATTGATGTTGGGATATGGGGTTAGATATAAGATGGCAGCAGCATATCACCCCAGACAAGTTGTCAAGTGGAAGTCACGATTAGAGAGATTAAGGGGATCTTAGAGAAGACTGTGAATCCACACGGAAGGATTGGTCTTTTAAATTAGATGACGCTCTTTGGGCGTACAGAACAGCTTATAGGACCACGGTTGGGATGTCACCGTATATGATAGTGTTTGGTAAAGCATGTCATTTACCGGTAGAACCCAAGCACCGAGCGCTGTGGGCTACGAGATTTCTAAACATGGATGAGAATTTAGCCGGTGAAAAGAGAATGCTAGAGTTGAATAGATTGGGGGAGTTTAGAATTCAAGTGTATGAGAATGATAAGATTTACAAGGAGAGAATGAAGCGCCTGCATGATAAGAGGATTCTGAACCACACATTTCAAGTTGGAGATAAAGTGCTGGTATATAATTCGCGTCTTCGTCTTTTTCCTAGGAAACTGAAGTCTAGATGATATGGACCACATGTAGTCACGAAAGTATTCAATTCATTCGCATGAATACTCTAGGAAAACTTTCACAGTAAATAGCTATAGGCTGAAGCATTACCTAGAACACAAGTATAACCTTGAGTTGGAAGCCTTTACGTTGATGGAGCCAGAGTATGAATAAAGTGTTGGAAGTAGTGTCCGAAAGACAATTTATGTAATTATTTTTATAATTAATAAATGACATTTATTTCATCTTATTATTTGCTTTGTGCTTATATTTAATACACTACTGAAAACCCCAAGTCGTATCATATGTAGCCATATAACTTAGTGTGTGCCACACATGTGGATTGAGTTTATGGTGATACACTTGAACTATTAGTCCATGGTGAATTTAATCAAAGTATTAGGTCTATTGATTAAACCAGCATTAATGCGCCCCGAACACTTTATGGTGTGACAGTCTTATCGGACCGTCGATATTGGTTATCTAGGTGAGGCAATTATATATGATGTAGTCA
The DNA here is from genome assembly GCA_026214975.1 of Gentiana macrophylla. Taxonomy (NCBI): domain Eukaryota; kingdom Viridiplantae; phylum Streptophyta; class Magnoliopsida; order Gentianales; family Gentianaceae; genus Gentiana; species Gentiana macrophylla. The sequence continues at coordinate 20,298,750 of CM047812.1, read as the reverse complement.
TATAGGACTGGACCGATTTAATCTGCATTTCTCATATAATTCTGTGATTGAGAAATCTCATTAAATCACAATGATCATTTATGGATTAACCTTAATCCTAAAGTGATTGCATACTCCTACTTGTTTCAGGATAGGGTTTGATGTGTTCGGTAAGGATCGCTAAGAGGCACGGTCCGAATCACTTTCACGTTGGCACTATTCTGGAATGAGTGAGAAGTGTGTGTCTCACAGATATGGAATCCATTCCTTCCTACAGGAAGTAGAAAGACAATCGCCTTATTTGTTAATCCTAGAAACTGATCGATCCACGGAGTTCATATTGGTTATGAACTAATTGATCATTAGTGGGTTAATGGTAAATAAGGATAAGATGTAGTGAAGAAGGTTTATGAAAATAATCCCACTTCATTACGGATAGTCTACGGAAGGTTAGTCTGTATGTAATGATTATATCAATGGACACTTATCGACTTGACGTTTTGAGAATAAGTTATATCTATAATCGATAAAGTTCACTTTCGGATATATGGTGGCGTAGTTCCGGAATTAATAAGTTGAGTAGAAATATTCAGTTCGATGAATATTTTATTCAATTTATTGTAGCTACCGGTTATAGGTCCTGGGTTCCCGGATTGGCTCTTAACACGCGAGTGTTTTCTCGTTTTGTGGAACCTTGAGAATAAATTAAATAGTTGGTCTATTTAATGAATATGAAATATTATTTATTTGGTAAATAATATGTAAAATAGAAAATATATTTTCTATTAAAATAATGGTTATGTCCTCAATTTCCTTTCGTAAGGAAAATATAAAGTTTATTAAATAGTTTATTTAACCTTTTGAATCATATTCAAAACATGAACCATTTAATTAATTTTAGGCAATGATAGAATTAAGTCGATACTTAAATCGTACAACTTTGAAAACAACCTTTCCAAAATTCGATGTGATTATTCTTATCAAACGTTTGAATTAATTGTCATCGTATGATAGAATGGTCATATTGGATTGCATCCAATATATGATTAAATCGTTGAAACTTATTTCAAGTGATATAATCATATCATGAGCTTCCGGCTATCATTAATAATTAAAGTCTTGGAGCACTCCATCACATATGTAGTCTTCTTGTCTCTAACTACTATAACGGGATTGCTTATTTTAAAAGGATTAAAATTACTTAACCATATTTGAGAATGTTTCTCAAAAGGTAACTGTCATAATTTGGTTTTACTAATCGAGAATAAAAACATAAATATAAAAGTTCGCTAAAAACTACAACATAAAAATGAAGATAAAATAGTGCTGTTGTTTATACATGCAAAATCAAAAATGGTGTTATGGTTTATGATTTTGCTCCCACTAGTCAACTACTTCCAATTGACTTTCAAGATTTATAAATTTCATTAGTGGACAAGATCCCATTAAACTACCGTGACCTCCGCTTTGGTTGGTGGGCCGAAAATAGTTTAATAGGTAGACAACTCTTTGTCAATCGTATTTTATATGATTCTTATTGTTTGACTAGTCAACTCTTTGACAATTTTCATCTAATGAAATAGTCAAATCCTTGCCTCTAAAATCCAAGCAACCCCGCTTTGGCTGGTGGCCAAGAGAATTCTTAGTCAAGTCATAACCTCAATATTCATGACATCTCATACGATCATATCTCGATAATGACGATATACTCATGGTAGGTCAACCCCCTGCTTTGACTGATTAGTTGGATCCGAACAAGGGCTCTACACCGTCATTATAATATAGGGAGACAATTTTGACTTGATTCTTTTGAGGTGGGAGTAATTTAAATTATATCACTTAATTAATTTCGAATTGATTCTCTTAAATATTTTATTACGGTCTCATCAAATATATCTATCTCTATAGACATACATCCTACACGTTCATCTAGATCGTGCCTAGTTATGCATCTATCGTATCATATAAAATAAATACAAGCACAAAATAAATAATGCGTAAAGTAACCGGTATGATCATGGAATTTTTCCTAGGTGCGGTTTCGAATACAAACTGACGAAACCGTGGGTCACAATCTAAAGGTAGCTGCAACCGCCAATAGGATCTTTAATGCTCCATTCTCCAATGGGATCTTTATTTTCGTCATTCTTTTGTCTTCATCTTCCGTTTCATTCTTTTTACATAAATTTTATCTAATAAAATAAATACACCTGCCGCATACCGGGGAGCTAACGGGAATGGGATAATGCAGAAAATAAACTAGGTCACGTTCTTCATAACGGACTAGGACAATTTAAAAACCAACAGAAAAATTAAATCATTCACATCTATCCTATCGGTCGAGTCCATGATCAATCGGGGTCCATATAATCATATTGATTAACGTTTAATCAATCAAATAATTTTATCCAATCAATTAACTAATTAACATTTAATTAATTAAATGATTTTAATCGAAATAAAATTAAGGTTAATTTTAAACGATTTTAATTTTCATTTTAATTAATTAGAATTATTCCGAAATTAAATCAAAATTAAAATCGGGTGTCTTAGTTTCTTTCCTTTTGATCCATAATCAAAAGGGATGCCTTTGATTTCCTAAACCAAAAGACACATTTCCAAACAAGATTTGGTTGACTGCCTGACCCGTTTCCAAAATCAATGATTTGAAAGGGGCCTAGGCCTAGGCCTTTTCCCGGCCAATCAAATATTTGGAAATGGCCTAAGCCTTTTCCCAAATCAAAAGTTTGGAAAGGCCAAGATTATTTAAAAGCAAATCATATTACAAAATAATGTCATGTGGGATCTCAATTGTCCAAACTATTTGAACTATTAGTTAGCCACATGACACCAACTAAACAAAGAAATATCAATCACAACTATTAACCATATTGAATTAAAATACACAAAACAAAAATGGGGACAACTGCTTCACGCTAGCGAATCATGACCTCACGAAGGGCCGCCGAGAGGAGGTGCGGTGGTGGTGCCGCCGCCGATCGGCCGAGCACCACCATGGCCGACCCCTATTTTTTTCTATCCGTGTATCTTTTGCGAATAAAAAATCTTTCATCATTTATTTACGGGATTTAAACGATAAAATTGACTATGCAAATTAACATGTTTATTGCTTAAGCTCGAAGCTCGCTCCGATACCACTGTTAGGAAATCTACGCGGGAACGCAACGAAATTCAAAAATTATTTCCTTTTAACCAAGATCGACTTCGTTTAAGCAATAAACAAATAAGTAGTAGACGGTGGTTACCTTGCTTGGTCTAAAAGATCGACGCTTTGACCGTATAAGGAGAGTAGCGATGCACGGAGCCGCCCATGTATTCGGCCTCTACCGGTGATCCACACGAACACCTCGCCGGAATCCCATCATGGATTGCTGCTAGAAAAACTTGATTGCTAGACCGATCTTTTCTCTCTCTCAAATCTCTCTCTAAGAAGCTCTCTATTTTTTCACAAGAACTATTAGCTCTTGGAATTGTGATGTACAAAAGAGATAGCCAACCCCATTCTTAAATAGGTGTTGGGGTGCCCCATTGTGATCCCAATCTGATTGGGATTAGCTTCCTAGTAGTTTGAGGAGAAAGAAAAGATTTTCATAATAAAATAAGGAAAATATATTTGATTGATTTATCTCATTTATATTTAATATCTTATTTTAAATATTTCCAAGATATTGTCAATATCTAATATAGACTATCTTTATCTTATTACCATAAATCAATTTCCACATGTATCGAATGCAATGACTACTAGCTTTCATGTGAAACAGTTACCATGTAAATAGAATTCTATCGCTGTAATAATATCCATACTGTCGTTTGTCGAGTGTCAAACATCAACGACCGTATCTTATAATCCGGATATCATGCTCTTTCTAAGTAACTCAATTACTTCCACTTTGCAAAGATTCACGAGAGTAAGACATTCCTTATAAGAAGGCCCTTTTGGATGCTGTGATTCAAGAACTAAAAGCAATCACTGCACATAGCCAGGAAAGACTTGAAGTGATTCACTCAATTATGTTGTTCAGAATAGCCATGGAAAAACGATTATACCTCTTGTGGCTATTGAGCAGCTTCTACAAAGAATGCAGGCGGCTTCCAGTTCTTTTGTGTTCCCTCAGTCAATGGAGATAGTCACGTCTCCCGGAAGTGGGCTAGAAGATTGTAAGATAAAGTGGAACGATCCGCTTTGCGAACACCAACCGTTGACAAGTCTCCTTAATGAAAGAGAAAAGGTCACCGAGGGGCCGAGCGTGAGAGAACCTATGAGCTTATAACTACTGGGTAATCAATATCTCATTACCCCCATGCATACTATAGCTACGAGCTGACCCATTTCGGCAACAAATGCAGAAAGCCTGTTTGCAGCATCCATAGCCATATGTGCTAGTACACAATTTGTTTGAGTTTAATTTAATGAAGTGAAGACACTTACTGTGACACTTAACAGTGTAAGTTGGTCAGTCTAATGTACGATTCTCTAATACACGTCCACGTACAGTCCATGTGTCTCTACATTTCGATAGACGAGATCTATCCCTGCTCTTAAAGACAGAAGACATCTAATACGTGCTAGCCAATTTGTACTATCAACGACCTGTTTAATAGTACATAAGCCTAGAGACATTTAAGTATCAAACTTATTAAAGTGATTAGAGATTTCATCAAACATAATCGCCTATCATGGTTTCTCTATCACAGTTTAATATAAGGATTTTATTATATAACAATTCATAATGCGTTTTTCAAAAGAACATATATATGACAACAAAAATCCATTTATTATATATGTATAATCATAAAGAAATAGTAGAATGATCCGACCGGTCGGATCGGGTCCAACCCGATTGGGTTTAGGATACTATTTCAACAAAAGTTTCATACGTGGAGTGGGGAGAAAGAAAATCTTTTTCCTAGTAAAATAATGAAAGTATTATATAATTCTAAGATATTGACAATGTTTTAATGTTGAATATATCATTATTATATTATATTATAATATATATTTTACACATGTGCATATATCACATATATATGCTATATGCATAAATCTATATATATTAATATCCAATATTAATAAATAATAAAATACTATGATTAATTAATTTACAAAATCCATTTGTATCAATATACACACACATGCGCCACTTACATATATATTATATGTACATATAAATAATCAACATAATCAATATCTTGTATTATATTTATTCGTAATAAATAAATACCACAATATTAATTTATCACTATAACACTTTATAGTCGAGATAAAAAGTTTCCTTATTTGGTTATCACTATAACCGCATCTTAATCCGGCAAAAAGTCCTTATGTGTAAGACCCAATAGACTTCCAAATATGTTGGCCGTTGACATAAAGTATATTTAATAAAATGCTCTTCATACCTAACGATCATGAATAGCGTCTAGCAACATGTCATGACCCCCAATAATCAGAAGAGTCAAATGTAATGACTACTACATTTCATGTGAAACGGTTACCATGTAAATAGAATCCTATCGCTGTGATAATAGCCATACAGTCGTATCTCGAGTGTCATTTTTTAACGACTGCATCTTATAATGTGGATATCGTACACTCTCGAAGTAACATATTACTTTCGCTTTGAAAAGACTTTCAAGAATAAGAAATTCAATATAAGAAGGCCCTTTAAAATATTTACCTCTACCATTAGGATACGCGATTTCCGGAAGAGCAACATGAATCTTATGCATGCTTCAGTATCACAACCAATCACTACCGCATGACCGCCCCGTGGCTAAGGGAAATCTCAATAGTGTCAATGTACTACAATCCACATCGTGATGCCATGAACACTCCGGTCTTAGGATAATTAAACAACTGCCACATAGTACGACACTTAATAAAGTAAGTGGGTCACTCTAACACACGCATTCTCTAATACACGTCCATGTAAAGTCCAAGTGTCTCTACACTTTGATAGACGTGATCTAGCCCTATCTTCAAAAGATAGAAGACATCTAATACGTGCTAGTCTAACCGTTCTATTAATGTCCCATTTAATAGCACATGCGACTAGAGACATTTAAGTATCAAACCTTTTAAAGTGATTCGAGATATCATCAAGCATAATCACTATTATAATTTCTCTTTCACAATTTGACACTAGGGTCGTTATCATATACAATACCATAATTGGTTCGTCAAACAAACAAACATAAAATAACATAAAGCCATTTATTATGTGTACAAACATAAAGAAATAGTAGAAATGATCTGACTCGGTCAGATCCAGTCCAACCCGATTGGGTTTAGGACACTATTTCAACAAGAATCACTTCAGAACAGAAGATTTGCACTGATACCAATTGTTGGTCCCTTGAAAGGCTTCAGTTAAATTTAGAGAGGGGGTGAATAGACATAAAACTTAAAAAATTTTGGAGTTTGAAATAGATCAGCTGACCTATAGTCTACTTACAATAGGGTCTGCTGAGTCTTGTGCAACGAAATAAAACTTAAGTTATTTTCCTTGTTGTTAAAATGATGATACTAAGTATTAGATATTCAATAGTGTAATTTGTTCAACAGATTTGATGCGGATATACTTGCAGTAATTATAAATGCAGAAAGTAAATTCAGTAAATAACATAAGGCAGGAATTATAATGGTTCCAAGTGATTTAATCATGTCAGTCCTTTCTTCTCCTGTGATGTTAAAGGAAATTCACAAGAGTCTTTTGAGTTTGCAGTTACAAGAGCCCTAAACTGATTTTCCTTGACCACAAATTATGGCTTCACATTCTGAGTACTAAGAAACAGGTAGATTTGTTTTTCCCAAGTACTGCACTGGTCCTTAAAGGGAAGATTGCCTCTTCACCAGCTCCACCACAAAACACAACAGTCCATGACACTCAGCAGTGCTTCTCTGTCTTCAGGTTCCTTTGGAAAACAAAGAGTTGAATCAAGAAATTGAATCTTCTTTGACAAGCTTTTGATCAGGATGGTAAGATTAGCAGCTCAGGTTTCCCAACTGTGTATACTAGATAATACTTGAATACAAGAACACTTGAAGAATTCCGGGATCAGTAGTATATTCTCAGTAGGATGCAATTATCAATTCAGTAAGGTATTATGTTCTTGATTGCATGTAAGTTCATGTATTTTTCTGGTTCCAGGGGTCCTTTATTTATAGGTGAGAATCCAATATTTGAATTTGAAATTTGAATCTGACCATTATTAGATTTTTCTGAATATTCCCCTGAAATTCCCTCTATTGTACATCCTGTCAGCATGTCAGTGTCCTTCTGACAGACAGACTCTCAACCAATGGTAATCGTTTGTCTGATTTGGTTCTGAATCTCAAAAAAGGTTCCTTTAATCTCCACTATTGATTGACTATAATCCAAGGCTTGATATCCATCCTTATCCATATAATCTTCCAAAATAATCCTTGGAACGGATTAAATCACTTTATGTATACTTAGCTGATACTCTGTACATTAGTCTGCTGAGTAATACATTGGCTCAGCTGAACTAGGTCTGATGTGTTCTTGACTGAACACTTCAGATGACTGCTTGTCATCTAAATTTTAGATTGTGAAGTTAGAGTACACCATTTTAAACATAACTAAGTCTCATTCATCACATGTCCATGTTGGGAAGTTAGACCTTTAATAAAAGACATACAAAATCAGTATAGGCCATCACAGACTTTCCTAAATTCTGATCCCATATCCTTGGCTTTTAAGTCTTCATTAATGAGTTAGAACCTCAGTTTGAACCCTCGGCCTTCAACCTTTAGCAGGTCCTAGACACTCTACTGAAACTTAATCTAGATAGGTCTACTAAGCTAGTCAGCTGACATTTTTACAATGCTTGTTTGATCAAACCTATACAAAGATCAAACTCTTGTAAACCTATACATTAAATCTAGACATCTTTTTACGTTGTCCTATAATAGCTAGTCTAGCACTCACCATTAAAACTAAATTATGTCTAAAAATTCCATCTTTTTAGTGATGATTCCAATACCCTCCTTACAGCAACGCAAAAAGATAAAAAAAAATATGAACAAATTTCATTTGTATATATCATTGAGGTTAAAATTTGTTCAAAAATTATTACAACTACATTCATCATAAGTTAAAAGGATAGTAGGGTCTGCTGAATTTGTTTCCGTGATCTCTTTTCTACTGATACTCTCTGATTTCTCTCCTCAGTTCTATCGTCCATGCATTTTCTATTATAGAGAAATTGATCTAGCAGTTCTTAAGCTTCCATTGTTCCCATGCTTCAGCAATTGACATTTGTATGCCTTGGAATGTAACAGCTCCTCACATGTATGCTTCTTTGTACTCATCAAGAGAATCTTTATTAGACAAACTCCTTAACCTTTGTTCTTTTGTCCGTCATCTTCCACCTCTTGATCCACCTCTTGTAGCTCTCATAGACCCAACTCTTATTTCCCATAATCTTAACTAGAGGAATTAGTTTAAACCTTCTACAAAACTCATGTCTCTGTAAGGTTTCCTTCTACTATTGTAATGATTAGTAAATTCCTTCAGTAGATCATCAGTCCACTCAACACTTACAGGTGTAGTGTGTCTTAAGGCATCTATTTCTACTTCATATTTCATCTTGTGATAAACTCTTGCAGCCAGTTTTACTTCTTCTGTCTGACCTTCTTCCCCTTTATTGACATCATCAATAAAACGGATCAGCAGAGCTATTAGTTTTTCTTGAGGGAAACAAGATTGTTTAGTTGTTGCTCTATAATCTTAGTTCTTGCATCCAGTGAGGTAATCCTTGACTATATGGTTTGATTCAAAATATTTTGCCTCTCATCCTCTTAGGATCAATAGATGCAATAGTTGTAGGGTTCAGCTGAGTTTGAGTTGTAGTCCTCAGCTGATCCAATTTTGTGTTTAATGCACCAAATTTTTTCTTCACATACTTGTCACTGATTTTTCTATTGTAGGACACTTTTTTCACTTCATCATAAATGTCTCTGACAGTGGACTGCAACCTAGTAAGATTTGATGCATTAGACTCAATAGTCCTCAATCTATTTTCAACCAGATTTACCAAGTCTTCAAATCTCTGTTCACTAGCTCTCAGCTGATCCCTCAGTTGGGTAATATCATTTCTAAAAACTCTAAACTCAGCAGCTATATAAGTAGGTATGTATGGAGTATTACCTCTTACATCAACTCTTCTGTTCTCTCATCATCCTATAGTCTAGGTTGTCTGACAAAAATGGCAAGATTTCTGTCCCATTCAAAATATTGTAGTATAGCTTGATCCATGCCATTATCATCATCACCTACATCATATTCCCCCTCAATATCAGTATTAATTTAGTGTTTAGGAACATTAACAATTTGTGCTTCTTCCTCAGCAGGGACATTCTCCACACTTTGTTCAGCAGCTATCTGGTCCTCAGCCTGCTGATCCACCTGTTCTGACCTTTGTTCAGCAACTTTTTGTGTCCCAGCGTGCTGAACCACCACTTCAACTACAACTTGAATCTCTGTATGTGTATCAATGTTAAATTCAATTGCTCTAGATTGATTTTCTAGTTGAATCATTGGAGTCACTAGATTTGGTTCAATTGGTGTATCTGGAATCACAACTACTGGAATAGGTTGTCCAGCAAGTGCAACAAAACTCAATTCACCATCATGTACATTAACAACTTGAGGAAATACTAGCAAATTTTCCTCCAACTCTTCACCTTGATCTGCCACAACTTGCATATTAGCGGCTGCTCCAACCATTGTGCTTTCAGTGTCAATCATGTCTTGGAATTTGATAGATTCTTCGAGCACAACTTCTAACTCATCATTCCTTACCACTTCTTCATTGTCATTTAGAGCACTTCCCCCTAGGATTGATATTTGCTCAGATTCAGTAGGTATGCCAGCAGAAATAGAAATTAACAACTCATCCTCATCTTTTAGAATCATCTTTCTATGAACTAAGATTGATTCTGTAACTTTAGTTGTATTAGCTGCATGCTGACCCTCAGTAGATTGTGTTCGGTCCTCAATAGGTTGACCCTTGTCTTTCTCAGTAGATTTGCCTGGTCCTGTCACTAGGGATCATAGGGTGATCATCATCTGAATTAGAATATGATGAATCTGTTATACCCGTATGCGAATAAAATAAATATTCATAAAATAAAGAACAATTTTATTTCCAATTGAAAATATAAATATAAATACAATATCTGCAAAATAAAATTTTAAAAAATATGCAAAACTGAGACGAGTTGCACTCTGTCCTGTAGAAAAATATGCACCGGCTTATACCCACGGTTATTGCAATTGTCCCCCCGGATAACTCAGTTTACCTGTTCATATGGAGAGGTACTTCAACTCGGAACAGCAGCGAACTCTAACAGTGCCCAGAAAACTCTTCAACTATTTATGTACAAGAAAAGTTTATGCAATGGAATGATGATATGCTTTAATGTAATTTTCGTGTGTCACTTGTATTTCACTTGTTTTGTGGACATGTAAATAATAAAACAATTTGTAAAATGATGAATTTAGATTTATTACCTAATTTAATGTTTAATGAAACTGAAAAATGCCAAATATTTGTCGAAGCGAAAATGACTAAGGCACCGTTTCCATCAGTGGAAAGAAACTCAGAACTGTTGGAATTAATTCATACAGATTTGTGTGATTTAAAATTTGTGCAATCGAGGGGCGGTAAAAAATATTTTGTAACACTTATCGATGATTGTACAAGATACTGTTATGTCTATTTGCTAAGTAGAAAAGATGAGACTATCGAGGCTTTCAAAAAATTATATTGAATGAAGTCGAATATAAACTTAGCAAACGAATCAAAAAGTTTCGTAATGATAGAGGTGGTGAGTATGATGTTCTGTTTAATGATCTATGTACAGAGTCTCGCATTATATCAAACTACTGCTCCATATACACCTAAGTCGAAAGGTATTGCTGAACGCAAAAACCGCACTATAAAAGAGATGATGAATGCTCTATTGATAAGTTCGGGTTACCTCAGAACTTGTGAGGGGAGGCGATCCTCTTAGCAAATGTCATTCTTAATCGTATTCCATCTAAAAAGATGGATAAGACCCCGTATGAGTTATGGAAAGGCCATAAGCCAAGCTACAAATACTTGAAATTGTGGGGGTGTTTAGCAAATGTGGAAGTGCCTAAACCTAAAGAAATAAAAATTGGGCCTAAAACGATAGATTGCATATTTATCAGTTATGTGAATAACAGTAGTGCATATAGATTTCTAGTGCATAAATCTGATATCCCAGATATACATGTAATTGTAGTATGGAGTCTACAAATGCTGTGTTTTTCGAGGATGTCTTTCTTAATAAAGACAGAAAAGCAACGAGTCCAAGTAAGCGGACAGTTGAATCCACAGAGGATAATACTTCAGAAAATGAAGAAACAGAACCTCACAGAAGTAAACGGGCCAGGACTTCAACGTCATTCGGTCCAGATTTTCTCACATATATGGTAGAAAATGATCCAAAAACATATGCTGAGGCTATGTCAAATCTAGAATCTCCTTACTAGAAATAAGCGATCAAAAGTGAAATAGATTCCATTATGAAAAATCACACTTGGGAGTTGATTAATATCCCACCAGGGCATAAAGATATCGGTTGTAATTGGATTTTTAAGAAAAAACTTAAAGCTGATGGATCTATTGATAAATATAAGCCCAGATTGGTAGCCAAGGGTTATCGACAAAAAGAAGGTCTTGATTTCTTCGATACATATTCACCGGTAACTAGAATCACTTTGATAAGGGTTCTTATTGCCATTGTTGCAGTCTATAACTTGGAAATCCATCAAATGGATGTTAAGACTATTTTTTCTTTTTAAATGATGAATTAGAGGAAGAAATTTACATGGAACAACCCGAGGGTTTTGTAGTTCCAGGTCAAGAATACAAAGTGTGTCGACTCATTAAATAATTGTATGGGCTGAAACAAGCGGCTAAACAATGGCACCAAAAATCTGATCAAACGATGTTGTCAAATGGATTTAAAATTAATGAGTGTGACAAATGTATCTATATCAAGAACACTTCTAATTCTTATGTGATAGCATGTCTATATGTTGATGACATGTTGATCATGGGAAGTACTCGTGATGTAATCATGAATACTAAGAAGGTGTTGACTCAAAATTTTGATATGAAAGACATGGGAGTTGTAGATGTTATTTTGGGGATTAAAATCTCTAGAATATCTGATGGACTTGCGTTGACACAATCTCATTATATTGAGTCTGTTCTAAAAAGAATTAATGTCCTTAATGAAAGTCCAATAAAAACTCCAATTGATTCGACTTTGCATTTAGTCAAAAACAAATGTGATCCTGTGTCTCAGTTAAAATATTCAAAAATAATCGGTTGTCCTATGTGCATAACTAATTGTACCATCCAGATGTAAAATGTGCTGTGAGCAGGTTTACAAGCAATCCAAATGAGGATCATTGGAAAACATTGATAAGGGTACTGAGGTACTTAAAATATACAATGAATCTGGGATTATGCTATACACGATATCCAGAAGTATTAGAAGGATACTGTGATGCAATTTGGATATCTGATTCCAAAGATTCTAAGGCCACAAGTGGATATGTATTCACTATTGGCGGTGTTGAGGTGTCATGTAAATCCCAAAAACAAACATGCATAGCTTGTTCCACAATGGAATCTGAGTTTATCGCATTAGATAAAGCAGGAGAAGAAGCAGAATGGCTTCGTAATTTCCTAGAGGATAGTCCAGGTTGGACTAAACCTATTGCTCTTGTAAGCATACATAGTGATAGTCAATCGGCGATACATCGAGCACAAAATAGTATGTATAATGGTAAGTCTCGACATATACGTCGCAGACATAATACTATTAAACAACTGATCTCTAATGGCGTGATTTCTATCGATTTTCTTAGATCGAAGGAAAATCTTGCGGATCCGCTTACAAAATGTTTATCTAGAGATCAAATGTCAAAATTGACACTCGGAATGGGATTAAAGCCTATTGAGACATAAAATTTTTAATGGTAACCCAACCATGTTGAGTGGAGATCCCAAGATCTTGGTTCAATGGGACAACTAAGTTATGAAGATTCCGTGAACACTTACCCATTCTGTGAATAAAGGTGTTGTCTATCAGTGGTGTAAAGGTTAAGTGAATTTTTTTTAATGATTCCTATATTTTGTTTAATCAAGTGGGGTATGGCAGAATACTCTTGATAGGATATCACCTATGTAAGTGTGAAGTGGGGCCACTTCTGTGAGAATTCAGATGCTATAATTCTCTAACGCACTTTCTGAAACCAGGGATGATTCATGGACAAAATGGATGCAATCATGAGAACAAAATACGGTGCTTAAAGAAGTATTGTGCGAGTACTATTGTCTGGTTTTACAATAAAAGCTGAACAGTTCAAGACATAGTTCACTGATTAGCCGAGTAGATCCGATAGTATTTCACTAAGGCAGGTTCAAAGACAAAAGCTACCTCTCCGGATGCAATATTTTTCTGTCAGAAATCTCTTCAGAGTCAGCATATGCATTAATATCCATTCATATGAAGGATTGTTGGATAAAATAGAGAAAAAAATGATTTAAACAATTTTATCGATTTTTTAATCATTTACGACAACTATTTTAAAAAGAGAGCTCGGTAGACTTTTATTAATGTTATCGAGACTTTTATTAAATTATTGAAAACTACACTATAAGTAGTTGACAATAGGATTTAAAATCATTCAGTTCGGAGTACGGATGAATGAGATATTAATGTTTTAAGTTGATGTGAGATATGGGAAGTAAAATAGTGTAAAACTTTATCCCACATTGGAACATGATGTTCCAATATCAAGTATTTATATGATGATAGTTGATGATTGGTATAAGCCCCTAGAGAAAGGGAGAGAGTTGAGAATGGTTTAGACAGACGATGTTCTGCTAAAATTGCCACATGCGCCTGCCGCCACTGCCACCCGTGACCGTTGACCTTTACCTTGACCCTGGGCTTGGGGTTGGGGAGTTGGGCCTTCATGGGCTTGAGGGCCTTGGGCTGGGCTAGTATTATAATTTTTTGACAAATTCATCGGAGTGGCAAACCGAAAAATTCAGCCGAGTGTCAGCAAGGCTACTGAAGCAATTCAACAAGATTCAGCAGGATGACTCAGCTGAGGTAATTCTGCATTCAGTCAGCTGTGGAACATTTCATCTTCTATTGAGACCTTTCATCTTTGAAATGGTTATCATCAATACTTATATTAAAGTTGAAGTAGTTATGCAATAATGAAATTCATTTTTGAGACTCTTCCACTGCTTTCTTAGTCTCTATATAAACAAGCCTCCACAAGATGGCGATTATGCCACAAACATGAAGTCTCTGTCCATGTCTTAACTATTTATGCCTTAAACGGGAAAATTTGATTTAGGTACAATAGTCAAAACATTGAGCTCATACATACCCACAATCACATTTATGCAAACATAAAATTATTCTAATTTTATTTTACAATTCGAAGGTCCATAAAAACAATTTACCGACCAGAGTGCCTTCGCCAATTACCAATCCATTCTGTGAAAATATGAATTTGTTTGCAACAAATTCTAACTGGTAAACCAGGTTGATAAAATTTCCATGTAGGTCCGGCATATGCAGAACATCTCGGATAACCAGATAATTTCCACTTTTTAAATTCAACGTGATATTCCCATATCCAACGATTTCAGACGTTGTTGAATTTTCCATGAAAACATTTTCTTTAATTTTCTGGTATCCCCAGAATAAAGATTTGTTCGCACACATATGTTGAGTAGCACCAGTGTCTACACACCAACCATAGGTCTCTTCATCGATTAGATCCACGTCATGCTCGATCTTTAGTTGAATTTATTTCATTTATGTTCAAAAACCGAAGATAAACTGTTATTTCGTATACAACTTGCATCGAAATAATATTTCTTAGTCACAACATAATATTGTGTCACGGTAGATTATATCACTATAATCAAAGAAAGAATAATTTTTTTAACAATTTTCACTCGAACACTTAATTAAGTGTCACAACAGCACATTCACATTATGATTCACCTCGGTGATTATTCACATTTAATTTTTCTGGTTTCTCACCATGAGCAACAACAGCCGCAACAACGTTTTCACTACCACTTGCTGCAGCACTAGGAGTGGGTGTCAATGACGCGATCATTCGTGCGGTAGTCATTTCGCGTTGAGCGAAGATCAACAATCAGAATATGGTTCGTTCAAAAACGAGACCAAAAGAGTTGAAGAGACTTTCTCTGAATATCACCGAATGATATTCAGCTTCAAGAAAAAAATTGTTCAGAATCGAATTGAAAATTTATTTAATTTCACATACATGAAAAACGTTTCAGAACAAAGAGGTTCTGAAAAACTTTTCTTAAGATTGTTATAGCCGTATGCAAATAAAATAAATATTCAGAAAATAAAAAACAATTTTATTTCCAATTCAAAATATAAATATAAATACAATATGTGTAAAATTAAATATAAAAAAATATGCAAAACTGAGACGAGTTGCACTCTGTGCTTAAGACAAATTTGCCCCGGCTTGTACCCGTGGTTGTTACAATTGTTTACCTGGCTGTACTTAAGACAAAGATAACTTAGTTTACCTGTTCAGATGGAGAGGTACTTCAACTCTGAACTCCAGCGAACTCTAACAGTGCCTAGAAAACTATTCAACTATGTATGCACAAGAAAAGTTTATGCAACGGAATGATGATATGCTTTATGTAATTTTCGTGTGTCACTTGTATTTGACTTGTTTGTTCTCCATCATATGGAGGCTTGTTTATATAGAGACTAAGCAAGCAGTGTAAGAGTCTCAACAATAAATTTCATTATTGCATAACTACTTCAACTTTAATATAAGTATTGATGATAACAGTCTCGAAGATAAAAGGTCTCAGCAGAAGATGAAAATTTCCAGCTGACTGAAGGCTGAATTGCCTTAGCTGAGTCATCCTGCTAAATCTTGTTGAATTGCTTCAGCAGCCTTGTTGACACTCGGCTGAATTATTCAGCTTGCCACTCCGATGAATTTGTCCAAAAATTATAATACTAGACTAGCCCAAGGCCCTCAGGCCCACGAAGGCCCAACTCCCCAAGCCCAAGCCCAGGGTCAAGGTCAACGGTCACGGACGGGCGGGCGGAGAAGATAACGGAACCTATGTGCTTCGTGCGGGATTGATAAACCGGAATGTGAGCAAGGTAGGTGGCACCAATATTATCACACCAAAGAGTAGGCGGAGAAGATAACGGAACCTGCATCTCACGAAGAAGACTACAAAGCCACTGCAGTTCGGCGGCAATGTTAGAAAGGGTCTTATACTCGGCCTCAGTGCCGCTCTTCGAAACGGTCAAGTGCTGCTTACTGCGCCAACTAATGAGATTATCACCAAGAAAGACACTATATGCCCCAACAGAACGACGATTATCACTGCCGGCAGCCCAATCAGAATCAGAATAAGCCCGGAGTGAAATAGATGACCGCCGGAAGAATAGACCATCGGAGACCGTGTGCTTAAGATAACGTAGAATACGTTTAACTGCAACCCAGTGAGCTTCGGTAGGAGAATGCATATACTTACTAACGTTGTGGACCACGAACGCAATATCAGGACGAGTGAAACTGAGATATTAGAGACCGCCAACAATAGTGCGGTAAAGCAAAGGAATGGCGCAGGAAGGGCTGTTGTCCAGAGTGAGACGGGTGGATGCCGACATAGGTGTCTGACAAGGCTTGGCCTTATCCAGAGAGGCATGCTGGAGAAGCTGGAAGATATACTTGCGCTGAGTGAGAAATAGCCCATCGGAAGGAGGAAGCACCTCAATGCCAAGAAAATAGGACAGAGAACGAAGGTCCTTAACCGGAAAGTGTTGACCAAGATAAGAGATAACCTGTTGAGTATTTTATGGTCCATAGTTAAAGTGTTGATTAATTTTCAAAATCTCTTTTTTAGTGTATAAAGCTTTTAATGTGTCCTTATTAGTACTTATATTATATAATGTGTCACTAACCGGTCCTGAAGCTAAATGCTTACATAAATGACCATCCCTTATGTTTTGATGTGGTACAGGTACATATATAATTAATTATAAGCACTAGAGTGATTTTTATGTGATGACATTTTAAGATAGTACACTTGTATCATACAAGATGGCATTGTTATGCAACTTGTACAATACATTGTGTATTTGATTAAATGTAACACACAATATATCACATTAAAGCTTGTAAATTAATTATCTGGATTTTATTATTTTATCCGGCCCCTTTATCCTATACAAATAACCTTAAAATCCTTTTCTCCACTCTTCAATTTGTTTGAAATGGTTAATACCATCCTCCGTCTTTCTCTCCTTCAATTCTCTGCAATCGAAACGGCATTTATCAATTGCCCCCTTGAAACCCGCCTTCCAATTAACTCCATTGATTTCCCGATATTCTCTGCATTTACCTCATCTCCCCAATCTCCGATTCTGGCCATCATCTTTCTTCACATGCCGAATTCTTTTTAGGTAAGAACACAGAAGCTGCATTGAATCGGGTTTCGAACAACCACGTCTCTGTACGATTTTGGAAAGTTCGAAGAAAGAAAGCTTCTATCATTATGGAAAATCATTGCTAATTCGATACGGGCTCTGTAACTGCAACGTGTTCACACACGAAGGCAGTAATTCAAGCACTCCATTGTCGATTCCGAATGATACGCAGTCAACGTCTCTTGCAAGGTGTAAGCTTTCCAAGTTAATATCGTATTTCAGCTTTTTATTACACTGATATCGGACATTTACTATGTTGATTATGTCACGTGGCCTTGACTGCAGGTTTATACACTCCCTTTGGCAGTCTTGAAACAAAAGGCTTGGCCTTTGGGTCAACAATGGTGATTTGGTGAATCTTCAGCCTGATTCTGAGCAATTGCCATCAATCCCCGCTGATTCTGGAGGCTGCTCTATCAAATTCACCATGTGCGAATTCTGAACCAAGCTCTAAGCCAATGGTAAAATGGCTGAACCCCTTAATTGCGGTTTAATCATCTGATTAATGGCTGGTTTAGGTCACTGAGCCCTATTAATCAGTTGATCAAATGTCCCTGTCCCGCGGTCTGATTATGGTTCAGCCGTATCTCTATGGTTGAAACATAATCCCCAAACCAATATGATGAGAAACCCTTATTAAGTTGGCTGAATTTTATTGGGTTGTCTGATTGGTCCCGGTTGCCCCTCCCCTGGTCTATTTGAACTATATTTAGAGGAATCAATCGGTTTAACAGTGATTGCGTGGTTAACCATACTAAAACCGTGGCTCATTGGCTAGTACTACTCCCTCCCTTTGCCTGACGGCCCCATAAGGGAGTTTACATAGCTCATTGACCAAAAACCAAAATCTTGGTTACCATTGCCGGATGATCATTGCATTTAGTGCCTCGGATTTCATATGATTCCCTCTGATTTAGTTCACACCATTAGTCTCAAGGTCTTTCATACCTTTAAGGCTATAAATAGCCAGGCACATTAACGGGTTGCATCGTATCACTGAACTCTCTGAGTTTTAAGCAATCCTACATTTTTAGTAGAGTCTAAAAATTCCCTTGCTTGTGTGAGTTTGAGAGTGTCAGTGTGAGTTGTATCAACCCTTGGTGAGACCAAGCCCCGTTGATACTGTGTCTGCGATTTTCTGGAATCAAGAAACTCAGTGCCACTGAGGATTTCAAGATCAGAACATTGCTGTGACTGAAATTATGCCTGATAATTTCAGTGGTGTCTACTTACTGGTTGTGTAAGTGTTTTGTCTCTAATTTAAACTTTTTCTGCTGCTTAAGTGTTAAATTAGGGTGTTTCTTATTCCTGATAATTTACTATCATTAAACTGTGATTGATTGTAGACTTTCTTGACTGAATCATTCCAGAAGGAGTGTGGTCCAAGGGTGGACAATAGGTCTGAGAAAATACAGTCTAGGTTCGGTTTAATTGTAGTAAGATTGGTCAGTGAATAAGGTCCTGTTGCTTGTCCTTTTTATCCACCGTCTGTTTTGTGAATCAGAGAAAAAAAAAATTCCCTGATTCTGGTGTGTCTGTGTCTGTGTGTTTTGGTTTATATTCTTTGCTGAATTTATATCCTGCTAATCTGTCTTGCCTCTGCACACTTGTACATCTTGACACCACACTTGCTTGCTGCACTTTGGTTATATCCTTGTGCATCTGAGTCTGCTACACCTGCTCTATTGTAGTGCTCACTTTTGTGGCCTGCTCTGTTTTGCTGTGATCTGGAAATCACCATCATCTGCTGTTCACTACTTTGTTGGCCTGCTAATCCTTCACCTTGCTGAATATACTATCAGCTTGTAATAGGCTTGCATAGTTTTTCTGTTGATCTGCTGTACCATTTTGTGCTCATCTTTTTGATTCACAGTGTTGATAGTCTTGGTTCTTAACTTTGACTATCCCTTCTGGGAATCAACTGAGTGGTCAGCCTAGTCTTGATCATCTCACTGTTGTACTTATTTGAGCTTTTGGTATCTTAATCTGTTATAGTGTTCTTACTGCCCTGTAAACTGAAACTTGCTGATCTGAAAATCATTGAACCTGAACTTGAAGTATTTGTGCAATCTTTTATAAGCTTCACCTTGCTGCTTTGTATTTTATTTTAATAAATAGAGTTTGTTTTATCATTTTGAGTCACAAGTTTATTTTGTTTGCGTTTGGTATCTGCACCTAAGCTAATTGTTTAATCTGCCTCTAAATTGTTTTAAGTTTATCTGCATATATCTCTCGTGTATCCAACTTATTGATCACTTGTATTGTTATCATAAATTGTATCTGAATATCCTTTGGTGTTTTGATTTGATCACTTAGTCTGTTCACTAAATCAGTTATATATCATTTGGATGTTTAAGTGATTGTTTTGTTTTGATCACATAGGCTTCTACCACTTAGTCTAATAATTAATTTTGTCTGTGCTTCCGGGACTTAGTTAATTAGGACTAAAATTGGTAGTAACACACTCCGGTCTTGCATAAATTGAAATAAGTTTAAAAAGAGACCGTGATCCATTCACCCCCCTCTGGATCACCCTGCGCATAGATCCTAACATAACCTGCTCAACAAGAGAAGGCGACGAGCCAGTAATAACAATATCATCCACATAAATCAGAACATAGACACGTGCACCATCACGGCAATAAATATATAAAGAGGTGTCAACTTTAGAACCGACAAACCCAAACTGAGTTAAGACATTAGTGAAGCAAGAGAACCAAGCACGTGGGGCCTGACGGAGGCCATAAAGACTGTGGCGAAGACGGCATACATAATCAGGATAATCGGGGTGAACAAACCCATGCGGCTGCTGCATATAAACGGGCTCATATAAATGCCTATGTAAGAAAGCATTCTGAATATCCACCTGGCGAAGAGACCAACCCTGCGAAACATCAAGAGACAAAAGAAGACGAATAGTGACCGGCTTGACAACCGGACTGAAAGTGTCAGTGAAATCAACTCCTTCGGCCGGATGAAAACCCTTAGCCACAAGGCGGGTCTTGTGACGTTCAAAACGACCATCGGCATGACGTTTAGTGCGAAACACCCATTTATTACCCACAATGTTCATACGGGGATGCGGAGGAACAAGATCCCAGGTCTGGTTGCGCAACAACGCGTCAATTTCCTCTCTCATAGCATTACGCCAATTCGGGTGTTTAGAGGCATCAGTGTAAGAAGTAAGGTCCACGGATTCGGTAGAAGCAACAAGGGCTTTAGGAAGCGGGTAACGGAGAAAGTCAGGCCGAGATATAGGTTTGAGGGAGTTGGTTTGGGTTCGAGTAACCATTGTATGAGTAGGAGGAGGTGGGGAAGGAGACGACTCTGGAGAGGCTGAGGCCGAAGTGGACGCAGGGGAGGTGGGTGGTGAAGGCTCGAGAGCTGGAGCCGGAGGGGCTGGAGCCGTGTTGGAAGGAGCCGGCATGAGAGGTGGATGATGCATAGGTGCTAGCAGGAAGACAGGAAGCGGGACAGTGAGATTATCAGGCGTAGGTTTGGTGGGTGAAGGTGTATAGGGGAAGACGGATTCATCGAAAACCACGTGGCGAGCAATATAGATATGGTCAGAGGCAAGGTCCAGGCATTTGTAGCCGAGAAATATGCAAGTTTCAGAGCGAAAATCGGTTTTTGTGGTGGTTGTATGGACGGAGATAGGGCCAGCACAATTGTTCTTATACATGCATCATCTAACTTAGCCACCAAGACAACATTAATAATAATAATAAAAGACAACTAAATATAATTATTTATGCATTATTTATAATATCATCAACAGAGACATTGTTTTGAACTTGCTCCAGAATAATCCGTACTCCACATTCCAACACCCGAAGCTCCTTGCACGAACGGAACCGCGTCCGGAAATAGAACCAAAGACACCTCCGGCAACCTTCAGGGAAAGGGATTTTTAATGTGCCATGGACCAAGTTAGAGTCCTTAATTCTCCCGATGTCACACTATATTATTAGTATTGCCAGCACAATTATTTTGTTTTTTTTTTTTGTTTTTTGTTCTTTTTTTAGCTCTCTAACCAGGCTATCTATAAATTGATCACACATTCAACAGATGAATCACAAGTATTTAACGAGCTCATCGAATTAATTAAGAGCACTTAACAAGTTTTAACTTTCCGATGGCTAAGGTGGCTTGTCTGCTTCTCATTTTGCTGATTTTTTCTGGTTAGTGTCATCCACTCCTTTGTAATTGTTTTTAATTATGCCAAATGTTAATAGTTTGTTCAAGCAACTATATATATATATATATATATATATATATATATATATATATATATATATATATATATATTACCTTTTCTTCCAAAACACTCAAACTATTTACAATATAAAAAATTGGCGATTTTACCTCCGAAATTGGTCTATGTGGACAAACAGGGATTAAATGGAAAGCTTTTCGGTCATGTCAGCGATTTGGGTCGGAGTTGTTGCCAGAAGGTTCCGGCGCTCTTGGGCAGAGACCCATAAGGCCACGGCCTTGGGACCCCTCAAAATCTCTAATTCTTTTAGGGCCCATCTTTATATCTTCGTAGTATATTTTACGTCAATTTTGATTGATCGAGTTAAGAAATTAATAAGACCATATCATTACACATTCAATCAAAAAAATTCTTAAGTATCTTTACATGACATTTTGTGCCTGTGTTGTGAAAAGGGCTTTGAAGTATAGATTCACATGTATGTTGGCTCTTGAGAATATGATCATTAATCACATATATACTTTTTTTTTTTTTTTTTTTTTAAAATTTACAGCCACTCTCGAGCATTCACATGGAAGAATCGCGATTGAAAAAAGGCTCCACGAAGAATGTGATGACCAAGATGACTGTAATGACGAACTCGAAAACAAAAGGTGTGCTGCTCCTTGCAGATGTATTCAATTTGCGTGCAGTGAAGATGCAAATGAGTATTGAATGTCTTTTGCAAAAGAATGCTCGATCTTTCAGCATTACGCTGGGTGAGGTACAATACCATGTGAAAGTGATATCGTTACATTTCTTTCCAAGGTTTCTGAGATCCTAAGCACACTCATGTTCGTCTATATAATGTTGCATTAAGTCCAATAATACCATGAGTGTGCATTTTATGTTTTTTTTCCTTCTTATTAATTTCTATGTCAATACTATGAGCATGCTCATAGTTCAATGTTTACTACTGTATTATGTTTGAATATTTCTTATAATATAATGTATGTGTTGTTAGGTGTGATGCCCGAAAGACAATTTTTGTAATTGTTTTATTTAATAAATGAAATGATATTATTATTCATATTTATTATTCTCATAATCACCGATATGACGATAGTATTTACACTTCTAAAAACCCCGAGTATATCGTTTATGTAATCACTTAACTCAGTGTATATGAGATATACACGGGAGGATTGAGTTAGTGAAGATGTACTTAAAATACAATTAGTCCGTAGTAAAGTTAATCGAGAGTATCGGGTCTCTCATTTAACGCATACTATTAATGCGCCCATAACACGATAGGTGTGATCGTCTTATCCGGACTTTCGGTTAAGGAACCTAATGGGGCATTTATATATGATAGATATATCATATAGAATTTGGACCGATTTGATCCGAGTTCTCAATATAATTCCGTAATTGTGAAGTCTTATCGAATCATTAGATGATCATATTATGGATATATCTTAATCCTCGAGGTGATCACGATCATCGCTTGAATCAGTATGAGGTTTGACTTGACGGTTAAGGATTACACTGAGTCTGTGATCTGAATTACCCCATCTTGGCATTGTACTGGATTGAGTGAGTAGTCTGTGTTATCACAGATACGGAATCCATTCCTTCCATTTATGGAAGTAGATAGACAGTTCCCTTATGAGTTAATCCTAGGCATTGATCGATCCATGGGATTCATATTACACTGATTAGCTACCAGTGAGTTATTTGAATTATTGATCACTAGGGGTTAACGGTAAGTAAGACAAGATGTTCGAAAAGGGTTAACGGTAACTTCCCGATTTAGAATGAGCGATCACATGGAGGATTAATCCATATGAAATGATTATATCGGTGGGCGCTTATTACTTTCGTGAGGAGATAAATATAATCTTATAATCGGAGGAGTGCGATCACGGGATTATGGTGGCATATTATTCTGTGATTGATTTATCGAATATATAATTATTCATTCATCGATAATTATTTATTTGATTTATCGGAGCCATTGATTATTAGTCCAATGGCCCCGACGTGCTCCTAATATAGCATGTATATTCCGGACGTCGAATCCTAATAATATTAATTTAGTTCATGTTGGACTTTATTAAAGCGATATGTGAATTAATTGTTTAGTGGACTATTAAATTAGTTGAAATTTAAATAATTAAATATGTGGAAAAGACATTTTCCATAATCTCTTGCCAATTATTGTGTAATAAGCAAAATTAATATTGACTAGGTCAATATGTTGAATGGCGCCCCACACATGTTTGATTTAACAAGGAATTAGTTTTCTTGTGTATTAAAAGAACGTGTGCATAAAATATTTATTGGATAAATATTTATGGTAAGAAATAAAGATAAAAATATTCTTGATTTGTTCTAGAATATTTTGGGATTATCTTTTATTTAATAGGATTATTATAATTGATTTGGTATTAATTATAAAATCTTTGGAGAAAGCTAAGTCTCTTCTCATATATAAAGAGAGTTCCTAAAGCAAAGAAGAACACATAATTCGACTTCTTCACTTGAAAAGCAAGAGGAGAATTCATTATAAGCAAGGAAAAATCTTGGTGATTTTTAGGGTAGTATATCGGAGGGTTCGAGTGAGAATTCCTTCCACTTGAGAATTGCTTGGATCACACGTCACGGAAGATCGTGGTGCTCTTCACATCATTGTTCGATCATCCTAATAGCGGTTCTCCAACTTGGATTTTGAGATCCAAGAGGTATGTTCTACAACTTACTTGTAGATGTAGATTTAATGTTTTATTACGTGTATTATATAGATCTAGATCCTTAAATCGCTCCGTTGCGATGATATTTTCCTAATGATGGTATCGATCCGCCAAGGGGATCTATATTTATTCGTATAAAATATTAGATCTAATGAGTGGAATATCATGTGTAGATTGCATTATTTTTGTTTTTAATTTTATTATTTTGAAAATTTTATGATGAATGCTTGCGATTGTTGTGGTTGAAGAGATGGATTGGGGTTGGTATTGTTTACCCGTTAGATCTATTGTAAACTCGTATAAACGATGAAAATTCGTTCATATGAAAGTATAGGAAATTATGTAATTTATCTTTATTGCAAGTTTAATTTCCAGCAAATAGATCTAGTTTGTAGCTGTTTAGTATTTTTGCTTTTCCCGTTGATCGAACCGTTGAAACGAAGATCCCTCCGGTCAGAATCAAGATTAGAAGAAGATGATCAACTCCACAAATTTTGGCGTCGATCAGGGTCCGTTTCGATATCCGTTTGATGCTGCGAAGAGGCTGCTGTAACAGAAAAACTCAGGATTGACAGATACACTACCTGTGACTTCCTCGATTTTCTGGGAGAGTTTGGACCATTGAAACAAAAATCCGACCGTTCAGATTGATCAACTTGGAGTTTTGGACGTACCATAAAAATTTCAGGTCGATCGGGATTCATCTCGATTCCCGATCTGCCTCAGGAAGTCTTTGATGCGGTGCAGTCAAAGTTAGATTCAGCAGCAAGTTGGGCGGTTAACTGGAGAAAATTGACAAGTCAAAGCTCCGATCCAACCGTCCATATTGGAGTTCGAGAAGTGAAGAAAATATCTGGAAAGTTTCGTCCCGATCCGAGTTCGTTTGGTTTCCGATCATCGAAGAGTTCGAACAATTGCAGATTTTGTTAGAAAGTAGTAAACCCCGGTTAGGGTTTTGGGTTTTATTTTCTATTAGATTAGATACGAAGTGCAACGATCCATCTCGGTGTTTAAATTTTCCATAATTTTATTTTTATGTGTTTGATCATAAAATAGACATAAAATCGGAATTGCCATGACATGCATCATATCATAAATCCACTCCATGCATACATGTAGAATTTTAATTTTGGTAATTAAAATAGGCATGTATATAAACTCGCGTAATTAGTTGAAATTTAATTAATACGTGGTAATTAATTAATTTAGTAACTAATTAAAGATCCGAGGACGGGTTATGAAATCGTTAGCCTTTTCGGTGTGTGTTCTCGGTGAACCGCCTTAAAGTTCAAACGAGATCACGTTTTCAATTCGTAGTGTCTACGAGATTGAATGATGGTAAAAGAACAATAAATCTTGGATAAAAGCGGTTCGCTTTAGGTTGGGTGGTCAATCGAGCTTCGCTCAAACGACTTAACCCTCCTAGTGTGATGTATGCACGGGGTCCGGCAAGACTAAGCCAAACCGAGGCGGAGGGGTGATTCCTTCTAATCTCAATAGGGCTCTCTTGACCCGATTTCGTCCGACTGTCACATATGTTCCAACGAATAGGACGGGTAGGCTTGCCCACGTCACCGACACCATTCGGAATCCTTGATTTTATGTGCTTTTATGTTAACATCAAAAAGACGTGGTTAGTTAACCCACCACCACTTCCAAAATATTGAGTGGGAGCGGGAAGGCGACAAACCAACCCCACGGTCTCTACTATAGATGCAAGTAAGTGAGAGAAGGGTGACGCCTCATGGCGCTTTGATTTCGTCCCCTACGGATGGTGTTCACCCCTATCAACATTCATGGCTTGGTCTCCGAAAGGATAGGATTTGGTACTCGTCGGGTCACCGACCTATCCTACGACGGCACACTCGGGCGCGTACTAAGAGATCAGATCCGATATAGTAGGTCACACTCATCAAGGGTATTTTTGGTAATACCTAGGCTAAAAGGAAGGTAGTCAATGAATAAAGGGATGTTCGATTCTCGTGGGATGTCCGATTCTCACAAGTTATTCATTGATTTAACCGTTGATCTCTTTGACCTACTACTACGGCAGATCGAGATGCAAGGTTAAAACCTTGGAATGGTAGAGTAGACTTACTTTTAGTTTACAATTCCTAAAATACAATAATATAGTAGTGTTAAACTTGAATTAATATATGTCATTTTATTTACGACATTATATTCCTTACTAAATTGCTTTAAAATTTATAATTGACTAGTATTGACTTCGTTAAAAAGTGGAAAGTAACTAGGACGTTGAACTAGTTAATTGATAATGCAATTATTTTTGAAAGAGATATTTTCTCTTAAGCCTTTTAAAACCAAAGTGACATATGGGTATGTCACTAGTGTCATTCGTGTTAAGCGGGAGACAAACTTAGTTTGATCAAAGGTGATTTCGGACTTTGAAATTCTTCTAGTGAATTTTAAGTGTGTAGTGATTACACGAGTAAATATTCTAATTGAAAAATCGGAAAATCATGAAGTGTTACTAGTTGGACGATATTTGGAATTGATGAACTAGTGGGAGCTTTATGATTTATTGTTTTTCTAGAACATTAGAAAAGTGTAATTGACTACACACGTAATCGTTCTAATTGAAAACCGGAAAGTCATGAAATGTCGCTAGTTGGACGATATTTGGAATCGATGAACTAGTGGGAGTTCTATGATTTGTTGTTTTTCTCGAAACATTAGAAGCTGTGTAAGTGTTTACACGAGAGATTTTCAAATTGAAAAATTGGAAAATCATAAAATGAAAGCATTCTTTGGTTAGGCGGTATTTGGAACCGATAAACTAGTGGGAGCTTTAATGTTATGATTTGTTGTTTTTCCGGTATGATAGAAAATCCGAGAAGTCTAACAAGTAACAATCGAAATAGACATCCCACGGTTCAAGAGTAGTGTCTACTCAAACGAACATTGGTTCAAGCTCATTTCCATTCACGGAAAGTCAAGAATGGGAGAATATGTCTAAAAGTGTTAGTCATCTAAAGCGAGTTGATTTTAAGGCCAAAAACGAAAATTAACAAACTGAAAGTCATAGGATAAGGATAGTGATTTCGGATCACCAACCTATGAATCCTTGGTGATTTTCTCTTAGGCTATGTTCTTTGGAAGAACGAGATAGTTGTGCATTAACGATTAATAGACAACGGGCAGTAATTTTAGCAAAATAGTGGGAGTGATATGAGGAAATGAATCTCAGATTCAACCCTTGGATATCGCAGAAGATTTATTTTTCTGTTTAAGATTCGTTGGAACGAATGGATTTACCTTTTATTCGATAATTTGTTTGTCTTATAGAAAGTGAATATACCATTTGTAGTACGAATCCAAGACTCGGACTTTTGTTTGATAAAGTCAAAACCACTTACTACTGCTGAAATATGTATATAACACATCTTAAGAACTATTAAAAGCAATTGGTTTCTATATTTAGATAAACGCTTCTTCATATTCCATAGTTAGTGCATAGTCCCTAAAAGACAGAGACAAGGCGGCTCAGGGTGATTCCTTTCTCCATGCCGGTTATATTGTCTCAAAGGTTCAATGACTAAGTTTCCTTTCAATTTGGAAAGGATAATGGTTATAAAAAGTAACATTGCTTGTTCATGACGACCTTGAGGGTCCGATGATGAAAGAAACAAGCTAGTAGGAGCTTCGAGTAGTGACTTCTTGTCCGATAACTATTCAAAAACTCCGGCAAGTTTATCCAAAATATTTTGAGGTTTTCTCTGTTTTCAATGAGAGATGGAGTATTCTATACTGTAAATGGGCCATCACATAGTCCAGAGACGATGTTCGGCTCGCCTCATAGTGAAATGCTTTCACTAAGGAAGAAACCATTGAATTGCCTTACATAGTTGTAGATGTGCTACAATACATCGCTTAACTCAATAAAGATATTAGAAGCTTAAATATCGGTTTACATTGAAATGTAAGACCAAGCGATCTACCTAGAATATGCCTTGGAATTTTCGGATAATGTGTAGATTCGGTTCACCCCACTTCCAGTAAATATAAGCATTTAGCACACGGTGCTTGAAGGTAAGACGGGAATTTAGGCATACGCTCGGTCAATGACCATTCGTGCTATATCTTTTAAACTATTGAGTATAAAGGTTAGATATAGGATTCTTGAAATCGGGAAGGGGACGGTTATATTGTTGCATCCTTTCTCGATAGAATCCATGTTCGAAAAAACCTTGAACCTTGAAGCACGTTTACTCAAGGTAGTTACTAATCGATTAAAATCGCACCACATCCAACATCGGTTGTTGGTGATGACACTAAATACTCATTGAACTAAATCGAATTTCGATCCACCAAGAAAATAGTGGGAGTATGGTTTATCCATTACCCATTACGGTTTTCTGCGGACTTTGTAGTCCGAGGATCGATTGATAACCTATGGCTCTTTTGTGAGCAGTATAGTATTACGATAAATAGAGGTTGGTTTAATAGCCATAACCCCGTGAATGGAGTTCGGTACTCCACCTGTTCATGCTCTTGTAGAACCACCGAGCGTCTTAGGCCCGAGTGGGAGTAATTGGATCTACACGGAAAAAGAGTAGAATGAGTTCCGTATTGCATGATTTTCGTTCAAAAGCGAGAAAATAGGGTGATTCCCTGAGACTTTCTTGCCAAACAAACGGAGTCTGGATTCATTCAAGCGATGGTATTGACTTATGAACTTATGACAGGATGATCGCCAAGGCTTATGTCCTTTGTGGATAAAAAGCAAACCTCTCGGTCATTGGAAGTCATATATTTCTACAATATGTGGATTTGACCAGAATATTGATAAGTCTTTTGTAGACTGGATATCAATTTTAGTACAGTAGTGAATATATAAATTAGTGTTTGTGAAGGATAACACTGCACCAGTTGGAATCAACATGGGTGTGTTACACGAAGTCGAATCGACAATACCACAATTCTCTGCAACTGAGTTTTGGACAACATTCTTTAGAGTTTGACTCGGTCGAATTCATTAGAATCAGTCATTGGTTTCCCATCCATCTTATTGGTTAAGATGATGCATTTGTGTATGCAACATTCAACGAGGAAGTTCTACCCTATGCCTCAGGAATGACTCTCTAAATCTTCGGATAAAGAGAAATGGGATGGATTCTCTTTGTGACAAGAGATGGTCAGGTTATTGAACGTCAATTTTGATCGAATCTTAGATTCGGCACTTAACAAAGCAAGTTTAGTATGTCCTTTAGTATCTTGAGAGAACGAGGAATGATATGCGGGCATATTCAAATGTGAACTTGGATATGTGAGAATACCTTTCGTTTCGACTTTGTGTCGATTAAGGATGATCGTTAAGTCGATCTCTCGTCTCGAGTATTTACTCCGGTGTTGAAGCTATTGCCTGGAGGAATCCAAAGAACGCCAACTCGACTTTAACTAGTTGGGTGATTAGCGGCTTTTGTAGTAGCTAGAGGCGATATAGCCTCGGGATTTCCTTTCGCTTTGGGAGTGATTCCGATTTGGAAAGCCGATACCACATCATTGTGCAAACAATGAAGGGTAGCTTATAGGATTTCCGAAATCACTTGAGTTCAAGAGCATATTGGGAAAGTACCACATGATTAGATGGACCGGCGACGTTTCGATTCTACGGATCGCCTCGAGCCGACAACCTGACCGATCATTAAGACCCATGACATTCAGATATAGGTGCTCCCCGAGTCACTGACCTATCCTACGACGGCATACTCGGAGTGTACTTTGGAATCTGAAATGGTTATGATAAGTTTTGTGGGTACTAAAATACGGGATGAGTCTCCATTGCTTTAGAGCAAGTGGGAGATGTAGTTTGCTGTAGTTTTAAATAATAGGGTGTGCTCTAAAACAATTAATCACAAGCTTTCGTGCAAGTGGGAGATTGTTAGGTGTGATGCCCGAAAGACAATTTTTGTAATTGTTTTATTTAATAAATGAAATGATATTATTATTCATATTTATTATTCTCATAATCACCGATATGACGATAGTATTTACACTACTGTAAAACCACGAGTATATCGTTTATGTAATCACTTAACTCGAGTGTATGAGATATACACGGGAGGATTGAGTTAGTGAAGATGTACTTAAAATACAATTAGTCCGTAGTAAAGTTAATCGAGAGTATCGGGTCTCTCATTTAACGTATTATTAATGCGCCCATAACACGATAGGTGTGATCGTCTTATCCGGACTTTCGGTTAAAGGGAACCTAATGGGGCATTTATATATGATAGATATATCATATAAATTTGGACCGATTTGATCCGAGTTCTCAATATAATTCCGTAATTGAGAAGTCTTATCGAATCATTAGATGATCATATTATGGATATATCTTAATCTCGAGGTGATCACAATGATCGCTTGAATTCAAGTATGAGGTTTGACTTGACGGTTAAGGATTACATCGAGTCTGTGATCCGAATTACCCCATCTTGGCATTGTACTTGGATTGAGTGAGTAGTCGTGTTATCACAGATACGGAATCCATTCCTTCCATTTATGGAAGTAGATAGACGATTCCTTATGAGTTAATCCTAGACATTGATC
The DNA here is from genome assembly GCA_026214975.1 of Gentiana macrophylla. Taxonomy (NCBI): domain Eukaryota; kingdom Viridiplantae; phylum Streptophyta; class Magnoliopsida; order Gentianales; family Gentianaceae; genus Gentiana; species Gentiana macrophylla. The sequence continues at coordinate 20,267,630 of CM047812.1, read as the reverse complement.
GATCCATGGGATTCATATTACACTGATTAGCTACCAGTGAGTTATTTGAATTATTGATCACTAGGGGGTTAACGGTAAGTAAGGACAAGATGTTCTGAAAAGGGTTAACGGTAACTTCCCGATTTAGAATGAACAGTCTATGGAGGATTAATCCATATGAAATGATTATATCAGTGGACGCTTATTACTTTCTCGTGAGGAGATAAATATAATCTTATAATCGGAGGAGTGCAGTCACGGGATTATGGTGGCATATTCTCGTGATTGATTTATCGAATATATAATTATTCATTCGTCGGATAATTATTTATTTGATTTATCGGAGCCGCTGATTATTAGTCCATGGTCCCCGACGTGCCTCCTAATATAGCATGTATATTCTCGGACGTCGAATCCTAATAATATTAATTTAGTTCATGTTGGACTTTATTAAAACGATATGTGAATTAATTGTTTAGTGGACTATTAAATTAGTTGGGCTAAATAATTAAATATGTGGAAAAGACATTTTCCATAATCTTGGCCCAATTATTGTGTAATGGCAAAATTAATATTGACTAGGTCAATATGTTGAATGGCGCCCCACACATGTTTGATTTAACAAGGAATTAGTTTTCTTGTGTATTAAAAAGACATGTGCATAAAATATTTATTGGATAAATATTTATGGTAAGAAATAAAGATAAAAATATTCTTGATTTGTTCTAGAATATTTTGGGATTATCTTTTATTTAATAGGATTATTATAATTGATTTGGTATTAATTATAAAATCCTTGGAGGCTAAGTCTACTCTCCTATATAAAGAGAGTTCTCCCAAGCCTCAAAGATAACACATAATTCGACTTCTTCACTTGAAAAGCAAGAGGAGAATTCATTATAAGCAAGGAAAAATCTTGGTGATTTTTCCGGGTAGCATATCCTCGGAGGGGTCGAGTCGAGAATTCCTTCCACCGAGAATTGCTTGGATCACACGTACGGAAGATCGTGGTGCTCTTCACATCATTGTTCGATCATCCTAATAGCGGTTCTCCAACTTGGATTTTGAGATCCAAGAGGTATGTTCTACAACTTACTTGTAGATGTAGATTTAATGTTTTATTACGTGTATTATATAGATCTAGATCCTTAAATCGCTTCCGTTGCGATGATATTTTCCTAACATGTGTTTCCTTCTCTATTTTTTTCTTTTCATTTTCTTTTTAAACAGCAAAGATTAATTTTATTAAGTAAAACCTAACTCAACTCAAGAAACAAAAAAACGCCTACGCAAAGATCAATTCTACTAGTACTAACAAGCTCACACCACCGCTATACACTAAAACACAAATACCCACATAATTTATAAAACCGCTCATTAAACGTTGCATAAACCATTTGCAGAAAGAACCCCAATCGGATTCACCAGCTAATTAACTATATATATATATATATGTGTGTGTGTGTGTGTGTGTTATGATGGATCATCAATAAGTGATGGTGATTGTGAGTAAAGATAAAAGATAAACAAGCAAACAAATACGGAAACAAGAAAAACACAGATTTAACGTGGTTTCCGGCAACGTGCCGACTACTCCATGGACAAACGATGATGTTTTATTATCACAAGAAAGTTACATCAAGTTACAATTAATACATATGGTATTTATAGCCTTGGAATCCAACCCTAACCGACTAAACAGCCAATCCAGTAAATGACTGAAATACCCCAGAAGTAACTTCACCGAATTAGGACAACCATGCAGACATGTTCCTTAAGTCTGCTGTGAACCAACATACTTCACTTTGTCGATACCTGCACTCGGCCAGACACAAATTTTCAATGATCGATCAACCGTCTTCTTTGTCTCAATCGAACACCAGATTCAGCAGATGCTTCATGCTCTGCTGACCACCATAGTTTACACATACTCTGCTGAATGCCACACTCAGCAGACTAGACTCAGTAGCATAGTTTAAGTCACCATTACGAATCTCCACCTTAACTTCAACTTCATGCAAACTGACTAGATGCACAACCAAGTGCCAAAAATCCACTTTGTCACCAGATCTGAATATCTCAGCAGACCCCAACATCGGTGAGTATTCCCGCATTCAGACACGATTTTGGATATTCAAACAAGTCCGGATACAATCGAAACTTGCCCCATGGAACTGGTTTGGTGAACATATCAACAGGATTCACATCAGTGCTGATATTCTCCACTTTAACCCTCATTTCATTCCTTAGAAAATGATACCTAACACAATGTGCTTGGTTCTCTCATGATGAACCTGATCCTTAGCCAAACATATTGTACTATGACTGTCACAATACATCTTGGCTTGATCTTGATATAGACTCAGTTCATTGACTAGCCCCTTTAACCAGATTGCTTCCTTTGTTGCTTCTGTCAGTGCCATGTATTCTGCTTCAGTAGTAGAAAATGTCATTGTACCCTATAAAGTTGCCTTCCAAGTTGCCACAGAACCACCCAAAGTAAACTTATACACAGTCATAGATCTCCTGCTGTCCACATTAGAAGCATAATCAGAATTACAGTACCCTGTGACAACACATTGAGTATCACCTCCATAAATAGTCCAATATCTGATGTACCCCTAAGATACCTGAATATCCTCTTTACTGCTTTCCAGTGTTCCTTTCCAGGTTGAGCTATAAACCTGCTGACAACACTGACTTCCTGAGCCACACCAGGCCTAGTACAGACCATGGCATACATTAGACTGCCTACTGCACTAGCATATGGAACTCTTGACATGCATTCTTCCACTTCAGTTGATTGTGGAGCAAACTCGGTGGACATATGTAGATTTGGTGCCATAGGAGTATCTATATGTTTTGCTACTGACATGCCAAACTTGGATAATATCATCTCAATATATCCCTGCTGAGACAAGGACAGCTTCCCCTGCTTCCTATCTCTATAGATCTCCAACCCCAAAATCTTCTATGCATTACCTAAATCCTTCATCTCAAATTCATCCTTTAGCAAATTCTTCAGATCTTGAATATCATACTAGTTTGCAGTAGCTATCAGCATATCATCTACATACAAAACCAGATAGATGATTGAACCATCCTTCAACTTGTTGTGATTAACACAACAACATTATGGATTCATGCTATAACCCTGCTAAACCATATAACTGTCAAACTTCTTATACCATTGCCTTTGGGCATGCTTAAGACAATATAAGGACTTCTTCAACTTGCAAACATATCCTTCCTTGATAGGAACTTGACAAACCTCTAGCCGAGTCATATAAATTTCCTTATCTACATCTCCATGTAGAAAGGCTGTCTTCACATCCAATTGCTCAAGTTTAAGATTCCGATGTGCCACTATTGCTAACAGCACCCCGATGGAAGTATGTCTGACCATTGGAGAAAATTTCTCTTCATAGTCTACTCCCTCTTTCTGAATGAACCCCCTAGCAACCACACTTGACTTATATCTGATATCCTCAGTAGATTTCATTCCTTCTTTTTTCTTGAATATCCATTTGCAACTGACCACCCTTCTATCTTGTGATTGTTTGACCAAATCCCAAGTCTCATTCTTCTGAAGTGACTCCATTTTTTCTCCCATGGAAGCAAGCTATTGGGATGCCTCAGAACATGTCACAGCTTCCCTGTAAGTGTTTGGTTCAAAACCATCCACTTCTTCAGCTACCTGTAGTGCATATCCAACCATATCCTCCTCAAACCCATATCTTCTTGAAGTTTTGATATTGATCCTTCTAGGTATGCTGAGAGCTACACCTACTGACCAACATCAGCTGTTTGAGTGTCTGTTGACCGTTGTTCAGCATACTGGCTTGGATCCAGCTCTGGATATGCAGATTGTTGACCATCCCCTACTGAACCTTTTGATTCAGTAGACTCTACTTGAAGCTCTACCTGTTTGTTAACCTTCTTAGTCTCAGATCCAATTTCAGATTCAGATGTGGCCCTCACAGATGAGTTAAGCATAGAATTTTCATCAAAGACTACACTCCTGCTGAGTATAACCCTATTTTCAGTTGATGACCAGATTCTATACCCCTTAACTCCATATCCATCTCCATGTCCAACAAACACACCCTTCTTGTCCCTAGGCTCCAATTTACCCTCACTGACATGGTAGTAGATAGTGCTTCCAAAAACCTAAGTCCCGAGTAGTCTGCTGACCTTCCTAACCAAACTTCAAGTGGAGTTTTAAGTTTGATCCCAGTGTGGGCCCCCTATTGATTAAGTAGAAAATTGTACTGAAAGCCTCTACCCAAAATCTCCTTAAGTAGAAGAGTTTGATTCATTCTTTCTGCAACACCATTCTGCTGTGGAGTATCTCTAACAGTATGGTCCCTAGCAATGCCTTCATTCTTGCAAATTCCATCAAACTCAGACCAACAAAATTTTAGTCTATTATTAGTTCTTTGTCTCTTGATCTTCTTCCATGTCTGATTATCAACCAAAGCCTTCCATTGCTTGAAGTGCTTGAATGCTTTACTCTTGTGCTTCAACATAATTACCCAAACCCTCCTTGAATAATAATCTATGAAAGACACAAAATACCAGTGACTCCACCCTTGAAGGTCCCCAACAATCAGAATGATTATAATCAAGTGTCCCTTTTGTGATGTGAATTGCTTTTGGGAACATGCTCCTATGTAGCTTCCCAAACACGCAGTGTTCAAAAAATTCCAACTCCTTGACCTTATGCCCCCTCAAGTAGATCAGACTTAGACATAATTTGCATCCCTCTTTTACCCATATGACCTAATCTCATATGCCACAACTTAGTCAATTGTGACTGGTGAACCTCTGATGATGCAACAACAGCACAACCTGACACGTTAGACCCTTGTAGTATGTAAAATGTCCCCTTCCTGATACCTTTCTGAATCACACTTGAACCCTTATAGACAATCACCACCTCTCCTTCAGCCCTAAACTTGAACCCTTTGCTGTCTAGTAGACCAAGTGAAATCAAATTCTTGGTCATTTGTGGAACATGCCTAACCTCCTTCTGTTTGCAGAATTTACCATCATGTGTCCTCAGCTGGATTGATCCAATCCCAACTATTTTGTAGACCTTGCTGTTGGTCATAGAAATATGACCTCCATCCACCTGCTGATATGTTTAAAACCACTACCTGTTTGGAAACACATGATAGGATGCCCCAGTGTCTAGAATCCACACATCTCTGTGCCCCACTAACTCTGAAACTGCTAGGGCCAGATCTTCTTCAGAGTTGGTGTCTTGTTCTGCCAAAGCAGCTTTATCTTGCTGCTTCTTCCTCTTTGGACATTCATTTTCCCAATGTCCCTACTCTTTGCAGTAATTACAAATATCCTTAGCTTTAGGACCCTTGGAATTCTTCTTGAATTTCTTCTTTCCAGAATTTCCTGGCCCCATACTCACTCTATTAGCCACCAATCCAGCAGACTAACTATCTGTCCCAGAACCAGATGCCTTATGGCGTAACTCTCGAGCATGGAGTGATGATCTCACATCCTCCAATGACACTGAGTCCTTCATAACAATAAAAGACTGCACAAAGTTCTCATATGATGCATGCAATGATACAAGTAGAATCAATACTACGGTCTTATGTTCAATCTTCACATCAATATTCCTTAAATCAAGCAATATTGTGTTTGGCGGGTCTAGATGATCCTTCAACTGAGTGCCCTCATGCATCCTTAATCGGAACAGACAATATTTCAGCAACAACTTGTTGGTTAGAGACTTAGTCATATACAGACTCTCAAGTTTGGACAACAACTTCCCACCAGTGTCCTCTTCATCAACTTCTGTGATAATATCATCTGACAAGCACAACATAATTGTTGAATGTGCTTTCTCCTCCGGGCTGGCTCTCTCAACAGCACTTCCTTCTGTTGATTTAGACAAGGTGCCCAATAATCCCCACTGCTTCAACAAAGCACGCATCTTGATCTGTCATAGACTAAAACTATTTCTTCCTGTAAACTTATCAATCTTAACATTTAAAGCATACATCTTTCTCACCAGAAAAGCTCGGGTAGATCCCAAATCCTAGCGTCAATTATGACCTTGGTGCCAATCTACCTTGCTCGAAACAGATAATAGGTTTCTTGATGAACCTGGCTCTGATACCAGTTTGTTATGGTGGATCGATCAAGAAGTGATGGTGATTGTGAGTAAAGATAAAAGTTAAACAAGAAAACAAATACACAAACAAGAAAAACATAGATTTAACATGGTTTTTTGCAACATGCCAATTACTCCACGGACAAACGAGGATATTTTATTATCACAAGAAAGTTACATCAAGTTACAATTACTAGATATGGTATTTATAGCCTTGGGAACCCAACCCTAACCGACTAAAGAACCAACCCAATAAATGACTGAAATACCCTGAAGTAACTTCACCAAATTAGGAAACAAGGCATACACATTCCTTAAGTCTGCTGTGAACCAGCAGACTTCACTCCACTGATACCCTTCCATTGCTTGAAGTGCTTGAATGCTTTACTCTTGTGCTTCAACATAATTACCCACACTATCCTTGAATAATCATCTATGAAAGACACAAAATACCAGTGACCACCCAGTGACTCCACCCTTGAAGGTCCCCAACAATTAGAATGATTATAATCAAGTGTCCCTTTTGGGATGTGAATTGCTTTTGGGAACTTGCTCCTATGTTGCTTCACAAACACACAGTGTTCAAAAAATTCCAACTCCTTGACCTTATGACCCCATAAGTAGATCATACTTAGACATAATTTGCATCCCTCTTTCACCCATATGACCCAATCTCATATGCCACAACATAGTCAATTGTGACTGGTGAACCTCTGATGATGCAACAGCAGCACAACCTGATACGTTAGACCCCTGTAGTATGTAAAAAGTCCCCTGCCTGATACCTTTTAGAATCCCACATGAACCCTTATAGACAATCACCACTCCACCTTCAGCCCTGAACTTGAACCCTTTGCTGTCTAATAGACAAAGTGAAATCAAATTCTTGGTCATTTGTGGAACATGCCTAACCTCCTTCTGTGTGCAGAATTTATCGTCATATGTCCTCAGCTGGATTGATCCAATCCCAACTATTTTGCAGACCTTGTTGTTAGCCATAGAAATATCACCTCCATCCACCTGCTGATAGGTTGAAAACCACTCCCTATTTGGAAACACATGATAGGATGCCCCAGTGTCTAGAATCCACACATCTCTATGCCCTACTGACTCTAAAACTGCTAAGGCCAGATCTTCTTCAGATTTGGTGTCTTGTCCTGCCAAAGCAGTTGTACCCTACTGAGTACCCTACTTCTTCTTCCTCTTTGGACATTCATTTTTCCAATGTCCGTGCTCTTTGTAGTAATTAAAGATATCCTTAGCTTTAGGACCCTTGGAATTCTTCTTGAATTTCTTCTTTCCATAATTTCCTAGCCCCCTGCTGACTCCACTAGCCACCAATCCAGTAGACTGACTATCTATGTCAGTTTCAGATGCCTTATGGCGTAACTCTCAAGCATGGAGTGATGATCTCTCATCCTCCAATGACACTGAGTCCTTCGTAACAATAAAAGACTGCACAAAGTTCTCATATGATGCAGGCAATGACACAAGTAGAATCAATGCAGCATTCTTATCTTTAATCTTCACATCAATATTCCTTAAATCAAGCAATATTTTGTTTGGTTGGTCTAGATGATCCCTCAGCTGAGTGCCCTCATGCATCCTTAAACTGAATATACAATATTTCAGCAACAATTTGTTGGTTAGAGACTTAGTCATATACAGACTCTCATGTTTCGACAACAACTTCTCAGCAGTGTCCTCTTCAGCAACTTCTGTGATAATATCATCTGACAAGCACAACATAATTGTTGAATGTGCTTTCTCTTCCGGACTGGCTCTCTCAGCAGGACATCATTCTGTTGATTTAGACAAGGGACCCTATAATCCTCACTCCTTCAACAAAGCACGCATCTTGATCTGCCACAGACTAAAACTGTTTCTTCCTATAAAAATGACAATCTTAACACTTAAAGCAGACATCTTTCTCACCAGAAAGGCTTGGGTAGATCCCAAATCCTAGCGTCAATTATGACCTTGGTGCCAATCTACCTTGCTCAAAACAGATAACAGATTTCTTGAAGAACCTGGCTCTGATACCAGTTTGTTATGATGGATCGATGAAGAAGTGATGATGATTGTGTGTAAAGATAAATGTTAAAAAATAAAACAAATACACAAACAAGAAAAACACAGATTTAACGTGGTTTTCAGCAACATGCCGATTACTCCACGGACAAACGAGGATATTTTATTATTAAAAGAAAGTTACCTCAAGTTACAATTAATACATGTGGCATTTATAGCCTTGGGAATCCAACCCTAACCGACTAAACAGCCAACCCACTAAATGACTGAAATACCCCAGAAGTAACTTCACCGAAATAGGAAGCTAGGCAGACATGTTCCTTAAGTCTGCTTTGTGAACCAAAGAGCTTCACTTCATCGATACCTGCACTGCCCGGCAGACATAGCTTGATGGATCGATCAACTCTGCTTCTACCTCAACCGAGCACCAGATTTAGCAGATGCTTCATGCTCTGCTGACCACCATAGTTTCCACAGACTCTGCTGAATGCCACACTCAACAGACAAGACTCAGTAGCATAGTTTAAGTCACCATTACAGTGTGTGTGTGTGTGTGTGAGTGTGTGTGTGTGTGTGGAATCCTCAGGTCAAGAGCGTGCAATGAAGATTCAAATTAGCAATTTCATGACACCACAAGATAAAGGAATGAGTCTGGAACATGTAATAGGCTGATGAAAAATCAAATTTTACAGATCATTTTTGTCCTTTAATCCACATTATGCATGGACAACAATTAATACCCTTTCTAAAAGAAAATCATCGTTGTTATCTATCAAGCCCGGAACCATTCATTATAGCCTAAAATCGTTAAATAATTACTTATAACACATAATTCTGGATTCAGTCACATAGTGTGTCGGGCAAAGAAATTACTATGTATTAAAATAACTTAAAATCGGTACATTTTTGTCCACAATTTAAACGTAGCCTTACGATTTTTAATAGTACCATGATGAGCCTTGTTTATACAAGTGCATCATTAAGGAATGGTGGAATTCTTAGTGTTATACGTTGATGATATCTTGCTCATTGAAACAATAAGTAGGTGTTGTCAGAAGTTAAAAGTTGGTTAGCACGTATTTCCATTAAAGGATTTGGGAGATTCAAGATATGTTTAGGGATCTAGATCATTCGAGATTGGAAGAACAAGCTATTGGATCTATCCTATGCATCTTATATAGATAAGTTGATACTACGTTACAGTATGCAAAATGCAAATAAGGGTTTCCTACCAATACGCCGAGCCCAACAAGCGGCCCAGGAATCCATAACCTAGGAATCACACGAGCCCAGCAAAGGATGGCGCCGCAACCCGGCTAAGTCACCTTTCATTGGCCAAATAAGCACCCAAGGACAAAGCCCGTCTCACGCTCTAACCAAATCTCGTAAGTTACAGAGACGAGAAATGATGGAAGACCAACATGTAGTCAACTCGGATACCGGGGCCCAACAAGCTCGTTCTCATCTCACCACCAACTCAAAGAAAGCTTCAATGATCACCAATGTAGAGCTCTCCCCGTGACACACACTTTACCTCCCAAATGTAGACACCGACTATATCATCTATAAATAGAAGTGCTCCCTCATGCACCATAACTACGGTAAGTGGCATGATCCCTTACAGTCAAGGGTACGTAGGTAGCCACCTCGGCTCAGTCACAATCCTCCAAAAAAACACACCCCTTTTTGTACATAATCAACATGTTGTTCTTGAGATAAAATGATATAAAGGACAAGACATTTCATGCAATTAGCTAGATATCCACCACATCATCTTGTTTGTGATAATTCCGACATTATCAGTTTGCTACGTTACAGGGAAAATGGCATTTCAGGCTCTTTTTCGGTTCGATCTGTGTCGGTTTCTTAAATCTCCGGTGACCTAAAATCACCCAGATGCGGTTTTCCGTCAGGCGTTCACCCAGACCTTCATTGGAAACTTAATCCGAATCTACAGATCCTCAATTGGAGCTTCATCCAGATCTCCAGATCTTCATCATGGTCCCTTCAGAGTAAACATTACTCCGACGGGATCAGCATGACCGGCCCTACTCAGCGGCTTACCCCCTTCCGTCAATAAAACAAGACAGTCCATCACCCATGCCACTGATGGGGTGAATGTTGGCCACACACAAGCACCACTCCTTCCAGGCAAGAAAATCCCCGTGTCACCTACAACGGCAGGTGATCACGCTCTATGATCGGGTAAAGAGGTCGCCCAAGAATCTCGGCAAAGACAAGACACAGACAACCTCCCCGCGTGGAGATGACTAAGTCGTAAAATCTTAACTTTGCCGTTATGCTCGCCCATATTGAGTATGTTGAACAGATGCACTAGGCCAACAAGCAGCTCAGTAGCCAAGGACTACCCCCTTGACCTATCAAATACTTCGTCTTCCCGGTAAATATTGAAGCTCCCGTTGCGGTAGGGGATGAGCCCTCATTCCCATTGCGGTAGCGGATGAGCCCTCATTCCCGTTGCGGTCTTTCCCATTGCGGTAGGGGATGAGCCCTCATTCTACGACTGGGTGAGCACCCAAAAGGAAATCAGCTTTCACCCGCCTCGGACCTGGGCATAGAGAACACATCATCACTACAGCACATTCTGAGAAGTGGCCTGCTCCCTTTAATGTGCGAGCTTGATTAGGTGAACAATAAGGCGAATCTTATTACCAACCTAGGGAGTCGTGGTCCAAGCACATTTCCAAACACCTTGTTGCGCCTACTCTCGAAGACAAATTCTAAAGGATACTTCATCAAGTAGAAGACTTTCAGAACGAAAGGTTGGGAAAGAGTCAAAACTATCTTGTAGGACATCCGTATTAGCCGATCATGTTCTAAGCTCTGCCCTTGAAGGGATTCATTACCCCACCTTTCAGAGTTATTCGGGAACGGCCTGCCCCTACGACTGGATCTCATTATTCCAGAGCTTGGTTACAATGGTGACACGAAATGAATACGTGTGGTGCATCGTGTTCGTAGGAGCAACGCAAGAGAAGGTGGCGACCTGGATCTACCACATCCTGGCCAAATCAATTTATTCGTAGGATAATCTTCAATCCAAATTTTTTGCTGAATTAAAATCAGCTAGACAACCCAAGAAGACTCAAGACGACCTTTATGAAATCAAGCATGGCGAGACAAAATTGACCCGCAGCTACTATGACCGTTTCAGCAAGGTCTAGTAACAAACAAGGGGTCTTAGTGACGAAGTAGTTATCAACAGTTTCCATAGCGGTCTCACCAATGGTTACTTGAAATCATAATTCACTCTTCGTGATGAAGTTTATAGAATTATAAACTGAAGATAAAATGCAAAATTATTAATGATGAACTGAAAGTTACAAGTTAAGTTACAATGAAGCTGATCATGGGGTATTTATAGCGTTATACACCTCATAAATCAGTCAGAAATAGGTTACAAATGTTATAACAAACTATAACAGAATAACCGTTTTCTAGATTACATCATACTAAATTGATCAGCAGGCTGTTGGGCTTTCATACTATTAACAGGCTACTGGTGTCTTCATATAATCAGTATAGTACATCAGCTGACTGCACTCAGCATTCCCTTCATCCTGTATACTGTAACACCCCCTCAAGCTGAGAATGGTACATGAACAACTTGCACTTAGCATTCCCTTCAGCTACTTGACTTCTAGAAGATCCTTAAAATTCCCAATTTTTCTAGTAGATAGGAGAAAATAGGTGCGTCCAAGGCCTTGGTAAGAATGTTAGCTACTTGTTCTTTTGTGTTGACTGGATGAAGTTTGACAAGTCCTGATTTGACTTTGTCTCTCACAACATGGCAGTCAATTTCAATATGTTTTGTTCTTTCATGAAAGAATGGATTATGAGCAATATGCATTGCACTGGCATTGTCACAAAATAACACAGCAGGCTACTAAATTGGAACCTGCAAATCTTTGAGTATATAAATCAGCCATTGAATTTCACAAACTGTATTTGCCATAGCCCTGTACTCAACCTCTGATGAGCTTCTAGCTATAGTTGTTTGTTTCTTAGCCTTCCATGAGATTGAAGCATCTCTTAGAAACATCATATAACCTGATACTGATCTTCTTGTTTCAGGACAACCTGCTCAATTACTGTCTGTAAAACCTTTGAGTACAAGATTGTTGTCTGCTGGGAATAGGATCCTTGACCAGGGTTAGTCCTTCAAATACCTCAACAGCATGTAAGCTTCCTTCATATGATTTTCAGTAGGAGTGTCCAGAAATTGACTTAGTTGTTGTACTTCAAAAGCAATATATGGCCTGGTAAAAGTAAAGTAAATCAATTTGCCCACTAGTGATCTGTATGTAGTGTTCTTCTAGAAGAGGTGAATCACCATGTTGTAAAGTTTGCTTAGACTCCATAGGTGTCTTAGAAGGTTTGGCTCCCAAAAATTAGTATTCTTCTAGGTGGTTAAAGGTGTATTTCCTTTGTGAAATGGATATACCTTTCGGACATCTAGCAGCCTCAATGCTTAGGAAATATCTCAATTTTCCAAGATCTTTGATGGTGAATTGCTGATGTAGAGCATCCTCGACTTGCTGAATCAACTCTTCACTAGGTCTAGTAGTTTTGATGTCATCCACAGATACAAATAAGGCAATGAAAGATTGTCCTGATCCTTTTGTGAAGAGGTTGTGATCATTTTTGGATTGAATGAATCCTTGAGCCTCCAAAGATACAGTTAACTTGTAGTTCCATCGTCTTCTGGCTTTCTTGAGGCCATATATTGACTTAGTAAGTCTGCAAACTTAATTTGGTTTGGTTGTTGCACAACTTGGGGGTAGCTACATATATACTTCTTCATGTAAATCTCCATGTAGAAAGGCAGTGTTGATATCCATTTGATGTAGATGCCAATTATTGGCTGCTGCTACTGCAATTAAGGTTCTAACTATTATGATTTTGACAACAGGGGAAAAGGTTTTTGATAATCCATCCCATATGTTTGAGTGTAGCCTTTTGCTACTAGTCTAGCTTTGTATATTTCTATTGAACCATTAGGGTTGTGTTTGATTCTGTCCACCCATTTGCTCCCAATAGGTTTCTTGCCTGGGGGTAAATCAACTATTTCCATTGTATTAGTCTTTTATAGAGCTTCATCTCTTGTTGCATTGCTTGCTTCCATTCATCATGCTTGAGGGCTTGATTGTAAGTCTTAGGCTCTTTAATAGCATCAATGGCATTAATTAATCTAGCATAGACTGCTAAGAGATTGTCACGACTCAGGACCACACTCAGCAAGTGTGGAGTCTGCTGAATAGCATGAGCACCCCCTTGATAAAAGGTTGGTGATTTTCTTGTTCAGGTGGATCTTCTTTGTTTTTATTGGTCCCAGAGAAGGGTAAAAGAATAGTCAAGGGGGGTGAATGACTACACTGGTGTTTCAAATAAAATTCTTGATTCAAAATCTTTTGGGTAGCGGATAAGTCCCTTCTTAAAAGTTGTTTCAAAGTAGATTATGAACACACCGAGTATGAGTATAGTGCAGTAAAGTAATATTGTAAAGTAAAGTCAAGTAAGTAAATGAACACAAAGAATTATAGTGGTTCAGGGTGGTGTAATCCCTTAATCCACTCTTCTCCCATGCACTATTGGATGATCGCCCCATGGCTAGGGAAACCTCAATAGTGTCAAAGCATGACAATCCACACCGTGATGCCATGTAAACCCCGGTCTTAGGATAATTACACAACTGTCACATACCACGACACTTGATGTAAGTGGGCCTATCTAACGTATTCATTTATGAATACACGTCTGCGTACAGTCCAAGCATCTCCACATATCGATAGACAAGATCTATCCCAATCTTCAATAAGACAGAAGACATCCAATACGTGCTAGTCTGATCATACTATCAGTGTCCTGTTTGACAATTTATACGACTAGAGACTTTTAAGTATCAAACTTATTAAAGTGATTAGAGATCTCATCAACCCTAATCACTATAATGTTTCTCTATCACAGTTTAATACTAATGACGTTACTGTATATTCAATTAACATAATTGGTTCAAAAGGATAAACAAAATATACAATAACAAAAGTGCTTTTATGAATCATAATAAAGTTACTACATGAACTAAATAGACTGTAAATGACCCGACCCGGTCGGATCCGGTCTTACCCGATTGGGTTTAGGACACATTTTCAATACTTTAGCCATCAACTCAGCTTTAACTGGTAGCCGTATTACCTTCCATGTTAGTCTTCAATCAAGACCCACTACACATTTCAGAGATATTCCATTCAGGTTAGACATACTAGCTTCATAACCCATTTGTCACTCAAGGAATCTAATTCAGATACTACGGCTCCAATCCATATCTTTTAATCTTTCCTTTCAAGCATTTCTACACGAGTCACAGGATCTTCATTCTTCAAGATGAACACACCAGTAGCCTATTCAGGCATGTGGTTATCTATCGACTCATAGACTACTTGTGTGCACTAAGCCGTGTCCTACATCACATCATTATGTGGCTCCTGCTCATGTTCCAATGGTTGAATATCTCCTTGTGGCTCTGAAACACTTTTGAGATCTCAATTTACTCCCACTATTTCTTTTGGACGAAACACTTTCTCTAGAAGACAACATGTTTGAAGACAAACACTTTTGCTCTGTGGGTATGTAAATAATATCTAGCATATTTGATAAGATATTCCACAAAGTTGCATTTGTCATACTGGGCTCCAAGCCTTTCAGACATCGCCTGCTTGATAGAAGCACGACAACCCAAAAATCTTAAGATCGATTTGACGTCATCTTCTTTCATATCTGAAATGTTTTAACTAAGGCCACTATCCTAAAACAGGTAAGGGATACTCTGCATGGATAACCTCACATCTTTATCGTATAAAGTGCCATTTCCATTTTAGAAACACAATCTAATTGAATATCCCAAAAATGGTATCCTTCAAGGGAGAATCTAATTCATTTTCCGACAACTTCTGAAACACCCTACATGTAATAATTACTCCAATCCAATTGAAGATTAATTCCTAAATTGTTTACCAATCCTATATTCATACTAGTCTGAACCTTTCAGACTTTGCGAAATTCATACTTCACTATGTACGTTCGACTATTTCTAAAACAGTCAGAAAGAGTAATAAACAATAAGGTTATTCATGGAATTTATTTTCACAAGCCAACAAACATCAGTATGTTTAGGAGGTCGGATCCTCTACCATAGGGCATTCACGGCAGGCCCTGCTGTGACGCCAAAACGGCGTCGTTTTGGTCCTAAATTAAAATTAGGGCAAGGACGGATACACTTGGGCGGCGGCGTGTGGCATCGTTTTGAGGCAAAACGTCGCCGTTTCACGTCACGACAGGCACAGCAGAGGCGGATTCACGGCAGAGGATCCCAATTCGTATGTTTAGGCATTAGGCAGTTTTCTAGATTTTATACTCTTTTCATAAAAGGGTATTTTAGTCATCTTTAGATAAGATACATGATATCCACATGATTCATAATAACATGGTTCAGACATCATCAGAATAACATTTGACCACACGTTTCTCTTCCACATAAACTATGTCTAGAACAACCACAAAATATCAATGATAACAGCCATACAAATATTTGGTTGAGATTTTATCACTTATATCAACTATATAGTGATACCAATCTAGTATGTTAGATTGAGTGACTATTCAACTTTATCGGAACAACGTTTATTCCTTACAATAGAATTTGTCCGTTAAATCCTAACAGGCAACTAAAATCATGTTCTTCATAAGAACCCGAACACAATAACATTTATTTAGTTCCTTAACAAGTTTACTGGATTCAGAATATAATATGACAAATTTTTCAACGCTTGCTTTATTTTCCGTATTTCTGAATATTATTCAATCTTTCTAATTCAATCATACTCATAAGATATCATATATTTAAGAATTGACTTGGATAGATTTATCTCAACTTGCTTGATTATAATAGAGACTTCGATAAGTTCTCTCATTTAAGCACATGCCCTAATCTTTCCTTTCAATCCTTTAAGCACTCGTAAATATTTCTTAGTTTAGTCTTCGTAAGAATTAAAAAAAATCATAAGAGCTATGTCTTTAATTTTCTTTCATAAAAAAATCCAAAAATTATTAGATAGTTTATTTAACTTTTTGATTCATATTCAAAACATGAACTATTTAATTAATCAAATTTAGAGCATCTAATGTTTGAATTACCTGTCATCATATGACAGAATGACCCATTGGATATCGTCGTATCCAATATGTGATTAATTCCTTGAAATTCATTTTAAATTAATTAATCATATCATGATTTTCGTTAATAATTAAAGTCTTGGAGCACTCCATCAAATATGTAGTCTCATTCTCTCTAACTACTATCACATAGTTGCTAATTTCATTGCTTATTTTAAAGAGATTAAAATTACTTAAACTTATTTGAGAACGTTTCTCAAAAGGTAACGGTCATTTATAATTTGGTTTAAAAATCCATAAATAATAGGTAAAAATAAAAGTATGCTAAAAATCCACAACATATAAATAAAGATAAAAAGAATGTTGTTGTTTATACATGCAAAATAAAAAGTAGTCTTTTGGTTCATGATTTTGCTCCCACTAGTCAACTACTCCCAACTGACTTTCTAGAATTTTTTAAAATTCTTTAGTGGCCAACATCCCATCTAGTTACCCCGATTCCCTGTTGTGGCTAGTGAACCGAAATAATTCGATGAGTAGGTGACACCTCACCATTCATATCACTACGTGACTCTTCGTTGTTGACCAGTCAACTCTTTGACAATACACATCACTATGTGGTTGCCAAGCCTTGTCACTAAAAAAATGACCCAACTTTGACAATACACTGTGGTGATGGTCGAATAAATTCCATTCAAGTCATAACCCAATATTCTTCAGATCTTAGATGTGCATATCTCAATAATAACGATATACCCGAGATAGTTCAATCCCCAACTGTGGCTGATGGATAAGATCCGAAAAAGGTCTTTTCACCGTCATTATAATATTGGGAGACAATATTTCGAATTGATTTTGGATGTGGGAGTAATTTTTATTTCAATTCAGTTAATTAATTTTATTAATTACGGTCTCATCAAACATATCTATCTCTATAGGCATACACCCTACACATTCATCACAATCGTGCCTAGTTATGCATCTATCGTATCGTATAAAATAAATACATGCACAAATAAATAAATGCGTAAAGTAACCAGTATGATCATTGACTTTTCCTAAGTGCGGTTTCGAATGCAAACTGACGAAACTGTGGGTTGCAATCTAAGGGTAGCTGCAACCGTCAATCGGATCTCTACATCTTATTTCTTTGGCCTTCGTCTTCTGCTTCATTCTTGTTACATAAAATTCTACGTAATAAAAATAAATACACCTGCCGCACATGGGGGAAACTAACGGGAATGGGATAAATACATAAAATAAACTAGGTCATGTTCATTACGGCCAAGGACAATTTCAAAACCAATAAAAAATTAAATCATTCACATCTATCCAATTGGTCGAGTCCATGATCAATCGGGTTCTATATAATCATATTATATCAATCACAAAATTTAATCCATACAATCACATCTTTTGAAAAAGATAAATCTAAAATAACCAACTTGCTTCTTAATTAATCGATTAACGTTTAATCAATTAAATAATTTTATCTAATCAACTAAATAATTATCATTTAATGAATTAAATGATTTTAATTGAAATAAAATTAATGATTAATTTTGAAACGATTTTAATTTAAATTTTAATCAATTAGAACATTCCCAATTAAATCAAAATTAATATTAAGTGTTGTTTGTTTCATTTCCTGTGATTCCTAATCAAAAGAGATGTCTTTGGTTTTCAAAACCAAAAGACATCGACCTAGGACATTACCAAATATTTGGTAAAGGCCTAGGTTATACTTAGGTCCACAAAAGTGGACCATAAGTCCTAACCTTTTACTGAACAAATTGAGTGGTTGTACATTTTATGCCACATGGCATTCCAATAGTCTACACTATTTGAACCATTAGTTATCCACACGACATCTACTTAAACAAAAGAGAAATTACCAGTCACTACTATGAATCATATTGAATCACAAATACACAAAACAAAAAGAAGGGACCCACTGAGCAGCCACCTGCGACGCCAACAGCAAGGAGGCTGTCGACGCCGCCGGCCACCGGTCGGTGGGGGGGCTGCCGCCATTCGGCCGAGCACCACCCGAATTTGTTTTTTTTTCCTTTTCGTGTATCGTATTGCAAATAAAAAATCTTTCATCTCTTAATTACGTGATTTAAACGATAAAATTTACTACGCAAATTTATAATGCTTATTGCTGAAGCTCGAAGTTCGCTATGATACCACTGTTAGGAAATCTACGCGGGAACGCAACGCAATTTAAAATTTATTTCCTTTTTAACCAAGATCGTCTTCATTTAAGAAATAAACACATTAAGTAGTAGATGTGTTGGTCCCTTGAAAAGGCTTTGGTTAAGTTTAGAGGGGGGGGGTGTGAATAAACTTAACACTTAAAACTTTTGGAGTTAACAAACTCAGCAACTTCAGCAGCCTACTGATACTCAGTAGTCTGCTAACTGTTGAGTTTACTGAATTTGTTGCAGCGGAATATATTCAAATTAAGCCTTATTACTTGTTAAAATATGATACCAAGTATTAGATACTTAGTAGTGTAAGTGTGACATTCAGTTGCTAGTTTCAGTTGATTGATGTGTTAGATATACTAAATGCAGAAAGTAAGTACGCAATTATTATAGTGGTTCTAGGGGGTGTAATCTTGTACTCCAGTCTTCTCCTGTCATGGTGGAGGTAATTCACTAGAGATTCTTGAGGTAGCAGTTACAAAAATCCCTAAGTTGCTTGTCCTTCTCCAATAACTATGGCTTCACAAACTGAACACTTGGAACAGGGAGGATTGCTGCTCCAAAATCTTCCACTGGTCCTTGAAGGGTAGGATTGCCTCTTCACCAGCTCCACCACAAACAACAGTCCTTGACACCCAAAGATGCTTCACTGTCTTCAGTAGATTTCTTATAAAAGAAAGTTTGAATCAAGTAAGTGATTCAGCTTTCAGCAGCTTGATCAGGATGAAATGATCAGTAGCTTGAGGTCTTCAAGTGAGTAAACTTGTTGTAGATTGAAAGTAGATTACACTTGAAGAGTTTACTGGATCAGTAGCTTTATGCTCAGTAGGGTCAGCAGGGTGCTTAATCGATTGAATTCTGATAGCTCAAGATAGATCCTTAATTTTCATCACGCATCATCCCCTGCATCTGAATTATGAGTCCTCTATTTATAGGTAGGAATCCTTGTGAATTATGTTTGAAATTCAAACATAGCCGTTTCAGATTTGTCCCACCTTGACTTGCTTTTCTGTCACTGTTCATAGTACTGACACTTGTCAGAATGCTTTTTGACAGTTTACAGTCTGTCCACCCTTTGACTTGTATCCATTGGATAAAGGTCTGAATCTTTCCAACATCCATTTAATCTTAACCATTGATTTGTTTGATAAAATCAGAGGTTGTTAGCTGTCCCTTTCTTGTTTTCTTCCAATGTAATCTTTGATTAACTCGAAATATATGTTCAGCAGGGTCCTGTGAATATAAGTCTGCTGAAGCATATATAAGTCAGCTGATCCAAGTTGCTGTGTTTATAAAACACTGTAGCTGACTTCTCTAATATCCAACGTTTTATTATGAAGTTAGATTACACTATTTTGAATATAACTAAGTTCCAATCACCACTTAACTTATGGAACTTAGACCTTGTACACAATGTATATGTAATCAATTTAGGTCATCATAGACTTCCCTAAATTCTGATTCCATATCCTTGACTTTAATTGCTAAGTTTGATCCCTTAGCCTTCAATAACTGAGTTTGAGCCCTCAGCCTTCAATCTTCAGCATGTTCCTAAACTAGTCTACTTACTCAGGTACCCTACTGATCTAGACAGGTCTGCTGATGAAAGTCAGCGGACCTTTTACGGTGCTTGTTTGATCAAACTTATACAAGATCAAACTCTAATAAACCTATACATTTGATCTAGACATCTTTTTGCCTTTGCTCTATAACAGTTAATCTGGCACTCATCACTAAAACTTAAAAATAAGTCCAACAATTTCCCCCTTTTTGGTGATGATGCCAATACCCTCCTTAAAGCAAAGCAAAAAGAATAAAAACAAAAACAGAACAAATATAGTCATTTCTCATTATAATCAGATTGTTCAAAAGTATTACAAGCTAGATTCAGCAAAGATAAGAAGCAAATGTGAGTATGCTGATCTAGTGTCTTCTTTCTCTTTCTTGTCTCTCCTTCTCTTGCTGTTCATGATAAGCTCTTATTTCTTTAACCATTTCTCTCATCCAATCATTTTCAATAAGAGAGAAATCAATGTGAGGATTCACTTCTTTCCACCATATCCATGCCTCAGGTAAAGTAAGGTTGATCTGATGTACTCTAAAGCCTAAGTGCATGTATACTTCTTTAAATTCATTCAATGATTCCTTTGATGATGTTGTAGGTAAACTCCTTCCACCTCTACAACCTCTTCCTCCTCTGCCACCTTTGGATCTCATGGATTTGACTCTTGCTTCCCAAAACTTCAAACCCAAAAAAGAGTTTAGCCCTTCATGAAAGCCCTTGTCATGACAAGGTCTCCTCTTATTATAATACAGTTTCTTATACTCCTTGAAAAGATCATCAGTAATCTGAAGTCTGCCTGGTGCAGACTCTCTAAAAGCATTTGTCTCAGCCTCCCATCTTTTCTGTGCAAAGATCCTAGCAGCCTCTTTTGCTACTGCTATTTGGCTCTCTTCCCCCTTATTGACATCATCAACAAAACGGGACAGCAGGCCATGAACACTCACTTGTGTGATAACTAGATTACTCAGTTGTCCCTCCATAATTTCTGTTCTAGTGACAACTGCAGTAATCCTTTCTTGCATAGTTTGCTCCAGTAGATTGATCCTCTCAGTAAACTTAGGATCCAATCCAGCAAAGTTAAGTGTTCAAGTAGACTCAACCACATTAGGCTTAGGTGCCTCAGCAAGTTTATCAAGTTTTTGATGAATAGAGGCAAATTGATCTTTCAAAAACTTGTCCTTCAGTGTATTTCCTTGTTTAATCCCTCTCACATCTTGGGTAAAGTCAGCAAGAGCATATTGAGTTGAAGTAATATTGGAAGCAACGGTTTCAGTAGTTCTTCCTCTATTCTCCACTAAATTCATCAAGTCTTCAAACCTCTACTCTTGCCTGTCAAGTTGAGTTCTTAAACTTGTAATGTCACTCCTGACAGCCCTCAACTCCTCTAAGACTTGTGCTGGTACCCCACCACCCATTCCTCCATCCATATGTCCAGCAGCTCCATCAGCAGGTTCTTCTACATTATATTGTGCCCTCTGTCTGCTGACAACCATGGCCCAGCTCATATCCCTTCCAGCAGGGTTAGGATCTTGAAAATCCTCTAGAATAGGATCTAAGGCTGGTTCCTCAAAGAGTGGTACAAATGCCTATGGATCAATATGTTCTTCTTCATGCACTTGAAACTCTTCATCACTGTAGTCATAGTCCACGAGCTGCTCATCCTCATCAACAATAGCAGTCTGCTGAAAATCTTTCCCTTCAGTGATCTTTCCTCTAGTAGGCTCTACTACAGCAGCCTGTTCTTCAACAACAGCATGGGTTTCCTCCAAACGCAGAGAATGTTCCAACCT
Source organism: Gentiana macrophylla (assembly GCA_026214975.1). Taxonomy (NCBI): domain Eukaryota; kingdom Viridiplantae; phylum Streptophyta; class Magnoliopsida; order Gentianales; family Gentianaceae; genus Gentiana; species Gentiana macrophylla. The sequence continues at coordinate 20,245,724 of CM047812.1, read as the reverse complement.
TTGTCCAGGTGCTGTTTGTTCCTCAGCAACCTGTACCACCGGTTCCAACCTTTGTTCAAGTGTTGTCTGATCCTCAGCAGCCTGAACCTCCTCAACAAGTAATGGTGATCCTTCAAATCCCATCACCATGTCCAACCTCTGTGCAATCACTGTCTGCTCCTCAGTGATTAACACTCTCTGTACAAGAATTGCAGGGAATTCAGCCATATTTTCTTTTTGAAACCCTCTTGCATGAGCAATCATTCTTAGAGTATTAGCAGTTTTGGATAAGGTGCCCTCAGTGTCAATCCAGTCTTGATATTGAACTGAATCCTCAGAATTGACATCAGGTTCACTAAGATCAGTAACCCTTTCTTCATCCAAGTCTACATTCTGCTGATCCTCAGGATGTTCAAAAGATTCAACCACAAATAAAGCATCAGACACACCAACCAGCCTATTTGCACCAATGTGTATGCCCTCATTGATTACTGCCTCTAGATCATCCATGGTAAGATCCTCCAGATCTTCCTCCATTTGACTAGTCTGCTGGCCCTCAGCTGACCTACCAGTATCAGTGGAATGTTGTATACTTGGTTCATTTAAAAATGCAGTCCCAATGACTCCTCCTGGACCAGAGGGATGATCATCACCAGAATCAGATTATGAAGAGTCATCAATGTCTGATTCTTCTCTAGGATCTCTTAATTTGATACCCTCTTCCTTCTTTTTCTCATCAATAAGATCCATCAATCTTGCTTCCAACAAAGAGGTATCAACCAGATCAAGTAGGTTTTCCACTCCTAACTTTTCAAAAGCCCACTCCTCAAAATCTGACATTGGTTCAGCAGGTGATTTTTGTCTTTTATAAAATCCAAACTTCCACTGAAAGTAATCAGCCACCAATTGGAGGTTTGGATCAACATACCCTTACTTTTTTCTTCTTCTCTTTTCTTTCAAAGGGAATGGTTGGCTTTCTAGGAGCTGTTTGCTTACTTTGTTGACCTCCAAAGGACTCAACAAGTAGATTCAGAGTTTCTTCAACAGATGCTTCTAGGTTGGTAGGTTGCTCAGGTTGTAAGTTTGTACCTACCACCTCCATCTGTTCCACACTTGGTTCCCCCTGACTCATATGCTCATCAGCAGGGTTAGCAACGGATTGCTCTTCCCCCTGAACTATTGCAGAATCAGCAGGGTCGTGCACAGTTGTTTCAATCACCACATTAGGAGCAGATTCAGTAGTCTGCTGTGGCTTTTCAACAAGTTGCTCAACAACAACTTGTGCAGCTTCAGTAGGCTCAGCAGCCTCTATAGGGGTGGATTCAACAACTTCTACAAAGAGCTCAGTGCATGCATCTCATTGTGATTCTTGAAGAGTTTGCTCAACAACAACCTCTACTATCTCAGTAGGCTTAATAGTTGTTAGGGGCTCAGCCTCAATAGCCTCTTCTACCTCTTCTTCCCTCTGAACCTCCAGAGTCCTCAGTTGTTTCCCCTTTCCATGGTTCTTCTTCTTAGCAATTTCCTTTATCCTCTTGGAAGGTTGCTCAGTTTCAATCTCAGTAGCCTTCCTCTTTCTACTGGCTTCTTTTTGTTGCTCTTTCAAAATTTCAGCAACATACTTTCTTTTCTTCTTGATTCTTGTAGATGTGGTAGGTTGCACATCATGTCTCAGTTTTGTTCTTTCTTCTTTTCCACCATCATTGTAATCATCATTATCATTTTCAGTTGCCTCCTCATCTTCATCTTCATTATCATATAATCCAGGAATAGGAGTAGCAATTTCTGGCTTGAATTTGGATTTATTGATTCTCTCAGATTCCACATCAGGTATCTGAAAATGATTCAGCAAGGTCTAAATCAGTAGACCTAGAGGCTTCATTTTGGTCTTCCTTACACTATCTCTGTCATCAGTGAATACCTTCTTTATATAGTGTATAAAGAATCCATCCCAATCAAACTTTAAACTCCTGCAGATAATGATCAGTAGATCTATCTTTGATCCAGACAGTGTATCTAGACTTCCACTGAATCCTAAGATATTTTTGGCTATAAGCTTGCTCAGTAGATTATATTCATAACCAATATATCTCACATTAATGCTTACTGATGATGGCACTGACTCCTCAGTCTTTATTGCATCCACAAACTTTACTCTGGGCAGGTTCATTGCCTCTGGATTGTTAGGAGCACCATTTCTAGGTCCAAAGTGAAATAATTTTCTCAGTAGATCTGAAGATATTTCAATCTCTCTTCCATTAACCGTTGTAGTGAAGGCCTATCTACCTTCATGTATAAAAATATTCCTCCAGAATTCCAATACATTGACATATGAAATTCTCTCCAATCTTCTATAGATAACATTCTCCAAACCAGCAATCCGTCTGATTCTTCATCCTATGTTAATGGCTAGTCAGTAGAGTGACAGTCAGTCACATAACCTCTTACACTTTGACTGGTGCCAATATGAACATCATTCTTGTTTGCCATTATAAGTGAATGAGATGAAGAAGAAAGCTTTCAAATCTGCGTTCACACAAGATATTTGCAGAGAAATCGCAATTTGAGAGTTGTAACTATCCTCTTTGTATAGGTCTGTATATAAAGCAGAGAGTAGAGGGTTGTAATTGTCAGAGCACGTACTGTAGCATTAACCACGATTAAATTTTGAATGAATGAAATCTTGCCACGTGTCTCATGTCTGACCCATAACGGATTATAACCGTTCGATCATGTAACTGTGGTTTTAAGGATAAAATAAATATCCCGCTAATTTGCTTTTTGACTTTGGAAAGTTTGACTAAGTAACGTTTATATCAGTAGCCTTGTCATCAGTAGCCTTGTCATCAGTGGACTTGGCTTAGCAGCCTGCTGACAAAGAAGCCTCAGCAGCCTGCTGATAGATTTACTCTGCTGATCTTCAATTCTTCTTGTTTTGTCCAACTGATAATACAAGATGACGTTTAATACCAATGACTGATCTGTCAAGTGAGCTCACCCAACAGGACAAAGACCAATCCCCTTGGCAACTTCATTTGCTCAATTGACTAAACATAAATAAGTACATGGAATTGTTGATACCAATGACTAGTCTGCTAAGTGAGCTCACCCAACATAGCAAATACTAATCCCCTTGGTGAATTCCAGTACATTACTGATCATAGGTGTATCAGTCAACTTTTATAATCCTAAGTTCTGTCCTTAACTTAGCAAATCTTTCACTATCCAATGGTTTAGTGAAAATGACAGCAAGTTGATCTTTAGTAGAGATGTAAAGAACCACCACATCTTTCTTTTCAACATGATCTCTTATAAAATGATGTCTTACATCAATATGCTCGGTTCTTGAGTGCAAAACAGGATTTTCTGTGATTGCAATTGCACTTGTGTTGTTACAAATTATAGGAATTTCTTTTTCTTCAATTCTATAATCCATTAACTATTGCCTTAACCAAAGTATTTGTGCACAGCAGCTTCCAGTAGCAATATATTCAGCTTCAGCAGTGGAAGTTGATATTGAATTTTGTTTCTTGCTAAACCAGGAAACTAGTCTATTTCCCATCAACTGACAAGTTCCTGTGGTGATTTTTCTGTCAATCTTGCATCCAGCATAATCAAAATCTGAGTAGGATCTAACTTTGAAGGTTCCATCTTTTAAATACCAAATTCCTACTTCCAAAGGCTATTTCAGATACTTGAGAACTCTTGTTGGAAATAAAATTTATGTTATGATGATAATTCATCATATTTATTCAAAGTATTATCTTAACCCCATTGATGAAGTGCTGAAGCCAGCTGTTATAGTGAAAAGCTAAAAGTTGTCTAGAACTGAATATATAGGTTTTACTAGAGTCTGATATTTGTATATGTTACATCAGACAAGCACTGTAACAGTTAGTGTGTCGTAAAACTGAAAAACTGGAAGTCATCTAGAAAACTGGAAATCACTAAGATAGCAAAACTGACTCAGAATACACTTGTATCAAACTGAAGAATATAAGTTCGCTGAGGGACACAGACTCAGTTGGCTTATCTATGAAGACTGAAGACTGAGGGTCACAGACTCAGTTATTGAAGATTGAAGAACTGAGGGTTCAAACTCAGTTATAATGATTACAAGTCGAGACTGTAAAGTTAGACTTCAGGCAAGATTGTGATGACCTGAACTGACTTTATAGATCTTGTATGAAGACCTAAGAATCATAAGGACAATGAATTCTTAGAAGATAATTCGTTATGGTGTACTCTGATTAAGGGAATTATAATCAAATGAAAACTGGAGTACTGATATTTGAAGAAGAGTATAATCTCAGTTAATGCTCCAAGTCAGTCAAGAAACTGACAATTAACATTCTCAGTATTAAACTGATAAGGAAACTCAGTTTTATATGTCAGTCATTCAATAAACTGATCATACAGACGAACGTTATAAAGGAAGCGATTTTATTGGATGAAATACGGACACAGCAGAACGGTCAGAAAATATAGCCGTTACAAGAGAAATGTTGATACAAATTGAATTGAAGTCAGATGAACGTTGGACCTCACACTATAAATAGAGGACTTTACACCAAGGTTCAAAAACAAGAATTAACGTGTGCATATATCATTCAAATTGCTATCATCCTTGCGCTATAATAAGATCATATCTAGAAATTCTTCAAGTGTTCAAGCTACACAGATTTTATCAGAATCAGACATCTTGAAGAACCACAAACAAGAATCAATTTATTGATTCTCAACCCAACTTTAATTTTACATCAAAGGTTTTAGACTGTGAAGCAAACCAGGAAGGTTTCGCCAAGGACAGTTGTGACAAGCAGTCGGGTAGACTGTGTTTGTGGTGGTAGTGGTGAAGAGGCAATTCAACCTCTACAGGACCAGTGTTCAAGCAATTGAAGAGTAGCAATTCTACTGTTCTACTAAATTGTTTTAGATAGTGACGCTTAGAGAGTAGCCAATGACTATTGTTTAGGACTTTTTGTGTGATTCACCTCAAGAAGTTCTAGTGGAATTTTCCTCCGCACACCAGGGGGAGAGAGGACGTCTGAGGATTACACCACCGGAACCTCTATAATATTTGGCTTATTTACTTTATGCACTTACTTATTTATTTACAGCATTTTGATAATTAATTGTTATACATTTCACTGTTCACAAACTGACATTCATAATAATTCAGTTTACCACACTCAGTTTTCATAAAATAATAACAAGATCAAGAAAAAGTCTAGAACTAAATCCGCTGCCGGTTGACTCAGTTTTGGTTAAGTCAGTTTGACTTAAACTCAGCTTAACTCCACACAAGTTTAACTGAACCTTAATTTTCTTTAAATCCAGTTTTTGGTGACAAGTTTATTCATCCCCCCCTCTAAACTTGTGTTAGCCTTTCCAAGGGACCAACAATTGGTATCGGAGCAGTGTTTCTTTGACAAGATATCATTTGCTCCATATCTCCTCTAGTTGTTCTCATTTGAAAGCTCAGTTCCACTTATTCTACGATCTATCTTCACTCACTCACAATGGATAACAATCAATATGCAAGACAGATGCTTATGTGCAACATGGACAGATTTGACGAATATAAACGTCGTATGCAGGCTTTTCTAGCAGCTACTCATGATGAAATGATGGATGTACTCACTGATGGACCAATCCAGATCACTCACATGCAAACTGTTGGTGGAGAGCAAGTTCAAGTCGTAAAACCCAAATCCGAATGAACTAGTGATGATCGCAAGTGAAACAATCTCAACAATGTTGCTATGGATTTTATCCTCAGAACTCTTGACAGTAACATGTACCTGAAGGTAAAAGAATGCACCACTGCCAAGGAAATGTGGGACAAACTACAACTTGTCTATGAAGGAACAGATTCAATCAAGAAGAATAAAATTTCTGTTGCAAAACAAAAGTTTGAGAATTTCAAGATGAAATCTGGAGAAACCATTGACCAAATGGAAACAAGATTCAGTGCTATCATGGATGAACTAGATCTACTCAAGATTGAGTAATCAAAGAAAGTCATCAACACAAGAATCTTGAAGGCATTACCAATGTGCTGGAAAGTCATCAACACAAGAATCTTGAAGAATCCAGAAGACTTGACATAGAGGATTCATTCAAAATCTTCTCAGACTTAAAAGCTTATGAATTTAGCGAAGATTTTACAAGCACAGCTGCAATAATCAAAGCTTTGGAGGAACCAAAAACCACAGCACTCGCAGCAACATCAAATGACATTCAAGAAAACTCATCAAGCAATCTTCATGAATTGGATGAAATGGAAGAACAAATGGCTCTAATGATGATTAGAATTCGAAGAATGAAGAGTGGTGTTCGTCCCTTTGAAAGGCTAACACAATTTTAGAGGGGGGGTGAATAAAGTTGACACCAAAAACTTGATTTAAAGCAAATTAAGATTCAGTTAAACTTGTGTGGAGTTGAGCTGACTGAGCTGAGTTTAAGTTGAACTGTCTTAACCAAAAATGAGTCAACCGGCAGCGGATTAGTTCTAGCCTTTTTCTAGATCTTGTTATTCTTTTACGAAAGCTAAGTGTGGTAAACTGAATTCTGATGAATGTCAGTTTGTGAGCAGTGAAGTGTATAACAATTAATTTATCTAAATGCTGTAAATAAATAAGTAAGTGGGTAAAAATAAATAAGGCCAGATATTATAGAGGTTCCAGGTGGTGTAATCTTGCACGTCCTCTCTTACCCTGTGGTGCGGAGGAAAATTCCACTAGAACTTCTTGAGGTGAACTGTTACAAAAAGTCGTAAACAATAGTCCTTGGCTAATCCCTAGCGTCACTATTTAAACAGTTGTAGAACAGGTAGAATTGCTGCTCTTCAATTGCTTGAACACCGGTCCTTAGAGGGTTGAATTGCCTCTTCCCCAGCTACCACCACAAACACAGTCTACCCAACTGCTTATCACAATTGTCCTTGGCGAAACCTTCCTGGTTTGTTTATTCTCAAGCAGAAGGCATAGACTTTGATGAAACCTACGCACCAGTTGGAAGATTAGAAGCAATCATACTATTTCTTGCGTTTGCAGCTCACAAAAAATCATAGTTTATCATATGGATGTTAAAAGCGCATTACTAAATGGAATTCTTGAAGAAGAAGTTTATGTTCAACAACCACCAGGATTTGAAATCAAAGATCAAGCAGACAAAGTTTTCAGACTAAGGAAAGCTCTATATGGACTTAAACAAGCACCAAGAGCTTGGTATGAAACTCTATCTCAGTTTCTAGTGGATAATGGATTTATCAAAGGAACAATCGACAAAACTTTATTTAGAATGAAGAATGGTGAAAATACACTACTTGTTCAAATTTATGTTGATGACATCATCTTTGGATCAGAAGATGAACAATTATGTGAAAAATTTGCAAGTTTGATGAAAAGCAAATTCCAAATGAGTATGATGGGAGAATTAAATTACCTCCTCGATTTACAAGTTAAACAGTTAGATGATGGAATTTTCATTCACCAAACAAAGTATACAAGAGAACTTATCAAAAAGTTTGGCATGGAAAAATCTACTGGAATTTCTACACCAATGGGGACCAACATCAGATTAGATGAAGACAAAGAAGGCAAAGATGTTGATCAAACACTCTATAGAAGGATGATTGGAAGCTTACTCTATCTCACAGCAAGTAGGCCAGATATATCTTTCACTGTTGGTGTATGTACAAGATTTCAGTCAAAACCAAAAGAAAGTCATCTCACAGTTGTGAAAATAACTTTGAAATACTTGAAGGACACCGATGGAGTTGGAATTTTGTACTCAAAAGAAAGAGAATTCAAGCTGATCTCATACTCAGACTCAGATTATGCTGGATGCAAAGTGGACAGAAAAAGCACATCGGGCACATGTCAGTTACTAGGAAATAGACTTGTGCCATGGTTTATCAAAAAGCAAAATTCAATCTCAACTTCTACAGCTGAAGCTGAATACATCGCAGCTGGAAGTTGTTGTGCTCAAGTTTTATGGATTAGACAGCAATTAAGAGATTATGGGAAAGAAGAAGGAATGATTCCCATAATGTGTGATAACACAAGTGCAATTGCAATCACTGATAATCCAGTTCTACACTCAAGGACAAAGCACATTGATGTGCGTCACCACTTCATAAGAGATCATGCAGAGAAAAAGGATATCACAGCTTCTTTGTAGGTACTCATCAAGATCGGTTAGCGAGATATCTTTACAAAGCCATTGGACAAAGACAGATTTGCCAAAGCGAGAACCGAATTAGGGATAATCAAAGTCGATTGAAATCGTTAAGCGAGTAAATTCGTCAAGGGATTAATCTTTGTTATGATGGGTGCGCTCACTTATCAGACTAGTCATTGACATCAACAATTTCAAACTGATCAACTGAAACTGATTTGAATAATTAACTGGGACTGAAAGTTATATACTTAGTCTCAGTTGTTATTCCAGTCAACTCAAGTCAAAGGTTGACAAGATAAAAGCGACAGCGGTTATATCACATTAAATTACCGCAGTTCTTTTTGTCAGAATTTCGCATGTACACCACACGATTGTCAGAACAGTACATGTATCGGTTACCCAAAACCATCATGGAATTTGAAAAGTTGTACCATTCAACCGCCATAATTTCCTACCTATTTATTCAACTTTCGATTACTTTACCTTCAAAAACAAGCAAACTCTTCAAAATCTCCTTCTCCTCAAAAATCAACTTTTGCGTTCACACCCAAATATGGCCACTTTAGAAAAATCAAAACAAGAAAGATTAATAACAGAGTTAGATGAACTGACATTCGAAATGTATGAAGCTATGTGTCAAAACACTCTGTTAGCAAGCTGGATTTGTGACAAAATCAAGAAACAACCATGCTTGAGAAATATCCTGGAAATTAAGTTCAAAGAAGAACGCGATGTAGAAGGAATTTTACAATTTTGGCAAAATATGCGTTTAGTAAGAGACTCTCTGATGACCAAAGTACGTGGAGATTGCATCGCTCTCAATGAAAGCATCATAAGGACACTCTTTGGCTTCACAAACTCAACGGTAACAACAACAGATTGGACTTCTTTACCATTGAAAAGGGAAGCCTTCCTTGAGCAACTTACCTTTTCTACAAAACCAGTCGTACCTGGTATTCATGTAGATAAAATCAAGCCAGAATTTGGACATCTCAGTAGATGGATCAGCAAACATGTTATCGGAAAATCAAAAGGGATCAGTATACTGTCAGATGAAAATATTTATCTCATGAATATAATCTAGGATGGCATAGAATTCAATTGGGCAGGTTACATTGTCAATCAGTTCAAGAGACAACATTTAACTGAAATGGACAGTGTAAGAAGGGCTCAAACTGAAGGTCAAGTAACTGCTGACAGATTCCGACTAAAGAAGACACTAAGTGGAATCATTCAATTCTACTTAGAAAGAATCAAGGAAGGGAAGCAAACAAGAAAAACTGCTGTTGCAAGGGAAATCGCAGAAACAACTTCCCAACCTAAAGCAGATCAACAAACTGTGATCCATCAGGAAGCTGAACACAGAGGAATCAACCAAAAAGCTGAATCAGCAGAAGCAAGATCAGTTGCAAGATGCTTGTACCCAGAAACCTCAAGAGACAAAGCACCAACCGAGGGGGAAAAACAACAACAACTGACAACTGAAGCTGTACAAGAAAATGTCACTACTGCATCACACCTCTCGATTCTGAGATCAATCGGTTCAAAGAATCCGCACCAACCTTTGAAGCTGATAGAATCATCAAATTAATGAAGATGAAGCTTAAACCAGAAGATTCTCAAGATAACAATCTTCAGAATGAAGAGAAACTACTCTTGGAGAAATTGGAAGTTAAAGATCGGTATGCTCTGTTTCCTATTTCTGTATTTCTTGACAACTGCTTCAAAAGATTCACTGAACTAGCAAAAAGATGAGAATCAGCCACATCATCCAAAGATACTTCAAAGAAGAAAGATGATGATAAAGATGGTGAATCAAGAAAAGAAGCTGTTGACACTACAGTTTTGCAAACAACAACTCAACCTCAATCTCTAGCAACGCAAACTGTACCTCGGCAAGAAGGATTGCAAGTTGGAGATCAGACAACTGACAATCAAAATGCAGCTGAAGGAACTGCTAATCAACAACCGATGATTATTGACGATAATACTCAGTTTAAGGATCCATCAGAAGATACCTATGATCCTTCTGACTTCCTCACAAAGGATGAATTGGCACAAGTTCATGAAAACTTGAGGATCGTGCTCAGTAACAAGGATGCACAAAATAATCTTTTGTCAAATATCTCTGGATATCTTGATTACAGAACTAGAACAGATGTTTCAGTTCATGCACGACTAGAGATGATCCACAGGTCAAGCTCAAGTTCCGCTTCAGAAATTGTGTTACTCAAACAAAAACTTGAAGACTCAACCGCAGTAGATAGAGAAACACATGCACAGGATCACTGGCATATGAATAGCATATCTACGGGTTAGAAACTCAGCTTAAGGAAGTACTTGCTTCTCAGCGACAGATCTCCGCAGATCAAAAAGCAACCCATGCCCTAGTAGATTAGTTGTATGATGCCAAAAAAGGGGAAGCTGAAGAAGAAAAGCTGAAATTACTAGGAGAAATGAAGCGACTTGAAGAAGAATTAGAAAGATACAAATCAGATCCTAAGTTCTTAAGAAAAAAACTAAGTGAAGAGCAACTCATTGCAAAATTCAGTCAACCTGGAGACAGAAGAGTCACTCTAACAAAGGATCTATGGATGAAGTTTATCAACGATTAAAAAACCTATCAAAGCTAAGTACAAGGACAGGACAACTGAAGAATCATTGAGCTACTTTTTATCTGATTTATTCTCAAAGCAGAAAATGGCACAGTATAAGAAAAATCAGAGGATTGATGATAAACTAAAAATCAAAGACAAGACTGAACAAATGAAAGCAGATGTAGCAGAATTTGAAAGTTACTATCTAAAAGAATCAGACTTGCCAAAGCTAATTCAATAGAGAAGATGGAAAGAAGGTAGTCAAGTTGACTACAACAATGTTAGTAATACCATCCGCAACGGAAGCGATTTATGGATCTAGATCTATATAATATGCGTAATAAAACAACTAGATCTATTCTACAAGGGGGATGTAGATCATACCTCTTGAATCTCTAAATTCAAGTTGAAGAACCGCAAAGGATGAATGTGAAGATGTGAAGAGCACCACAGTCTTCCGATCGTGTGATCAAGCAATTCCGGTGGAAGGAATTCTCGACTCGAACCCTTCCGATATGCTACCGGAAAAATCTCAAGATTTCTCCTCTAATCTCCCTTGGCGAAATTATTTTCTTCTCTCTACTATAGGGAGAAGTCGAATTCTATGTGTGTGTTGAGGCTTGGGAGAACTCTCTTTATATAGGAGAGTAAAACTTAGCCTCAAGGATTTTTATTTATCAAACAAAATAAATCCTTTAATAAAAGATAATTCCATAATATCCTAGAACAAATCTAGAATAATATTTATCTTTATTATTTACCATAAATATTTATCCAATAAATATTTTATGCACATGTCTTATTAATCACAAGAAAACTAATTTCTTGTTGACTAAAATATGCATGGGGGCGAAAATTTTAATCCTTGTGACCTAGTCACAAATTTAAACCATGACACACTTTTGGGCCAAGATTATGAAAAATGTCTTTTCCATATATTTAATTATTTAGCCCAACTAATTTAATAGTCCACTAAACAATTAATTCACATATCGTTTTAATAAAGTCCAACAAGAACTAAATTAATATTATTAGGATTCGACGTCCGAGAATAGCTATGCTATATTAGGAGGCACGTCGGGGACCATGGACTAATAATCGTGGCTCCGATAAATCAAATAAATAATTATAGAATAATTATATTCGATAAATCAATCACAGGAATATGCCACCATAATCCCGTGACTGCACTCCTCCGATTATAAGATTATATTTATCTCCTCACGAGAATAATAATAAGCGTCCATTGATATAATCATTACATATGGATTAATCCTCCATAGACTGTTCATTCTAAATCGGGAAGTTACCGTTAACCTTTTTAGAACCTCTTATCCTTATTTACCATTAACCCCTAGTGATCAATTAATTCATACAACTCTTTGGTAGCTAATCGGTGTAATATGAACTCAAATGCGATCGATCGGTTTCTAGGATTAACAAATAAAGGAGGCGTCTATCTACTTCCATAAATGGAAGGAATGGATTCCGTATCTCGTGATAACACGGACTACTCACTCAATCCGATACAATGCCAAGATGGGGTAATTCGGACCACGGACTCGGTGTAATCCTTAACCGTCAAGTCAAACTTCATCACCGATTCAAGCGGTTGATCGTGATCACCTCGAGATTAAGATATATCCATAAATATGATCATCCATTGATTCGATAAGACTTCTCGATTACGGAATTATATCGTGAACTCTAATCAAATCGGTCCAAATTACTATATGATATATCTATCATATATAAATGCCCCATTAGGTTCTCTTAACCGAAAGTCGGATAAGACAATCACACCTATTGTGTTAGGCGCATTAATAGCACGTTAAAGGAGAGACCCGATACTCTCGATTAACTTCACTACGGGCTAATTGTATTTTAAGTACATCTTCACTAACTCAATCCTCCTGTGTATATACTATACCATTGAGTTAAGTGATTACATAAACGATATACTTTAGGGGTTTTTCAGTAGTGTAAATACTATTGTCACATCGGTGAATATGAGAATGATAAATATGAATAATAACATCATTTCATTTATTAAATAAAACAATTACAAAATTGTCTTCGGGCATCACACCTAACAATCTCCCACTTGCACGAAAGCATGTGATTAATTGTTTTAGAGCACACCCTATTATTTAAAATACAAACAAACTATCACTCCCACTTGCTCTAAAGCAAATGAGACATGTCTCTAATACCTATAGTCTCCAAGTGTCGACTAAAAGCTTCAATCGACAAGCGTCTTGGTGAATGGATCGCAGGATTATCGGCGGAGGCGATTTTCTTGACGGAAATGTCCCTCTATCGACAAAATCGTTGATCACCCAGTATTTTCTCTCTATATGCTTCGACTTACTGTGCTTTGAGGTTCTCACAGAGTTGGCAATGGCCCCATTGTTATCACAATAGAGAGTAATAGGATCTTGACGATTCGGGACAACGCCTAATCCGGCCGATGAACTTTCTTAACTAAAGCGCTTCTTTAGTCGCCTCCGAGGCCGCTATGAACTCACTTACATTGTTGAATAATTTGTCTTTGGATTGCTTTTGGCTTCTCCATTCTATCGCACCGCCACCAAGCGTAAACACCGAACAGGTAGATTTAGAATCATCTCTGCCTGATGAAAATCGAATCGGTGTACCCGCTAGCTCCAAACTCCCACTCGAATAGACGAGCATATAATTTTCGGTTCTCTTCAAATATTTGACGAGATTCTTTAATGTTTGTCGGTCAGGCGGTTGCCCTGGATTTGGACCGAAAACGGTGACTAATCCAACGCCGTAACAAATGTCAGTCTCGTACACCTCATAGCATACATAAGACTACCAACGGCCGAGGCATATGGCACTCTTCCCATAGCACCTCTCTTGGGGTTTGAGGCCCACGAGACTTAGATAGGTAAACGCCGTGACGGGTTGGTAGAAAACCCTTCTTTGCGTTCTCCATATCAAGCGTGCAAAGACCTTATCTATATAAGTTGCTTGGGGACAGAGCTAACATCCTGTTCTTACGATCCCTTATAATTTGGATCCCTAGAACATAACTCGCTTCTCCCAAATCTTTCATTCGAATTGCGTGGTCAACCAACTTTTCACGTCGGACATCATTCCCTTATCGTTGCCAATTAGAGTATGTCATCAACGTACAACACTAGAAATACAACACTATCTTTGATAACCTTCTTGTACACACAAGATTCAAAGCAAAGTGTTGTTGAAATCATAAGACTTGATCGTGTGATCGAATCTATGATACCAGAGCGAGATGCTTGCTTCAACCCATAAATGGATCTGAGCAACTTGCACACCATGTGCTCTCGACCTTCTTCAATGAATCCCTCTGGTTGCTGCATATAGATTTCCTCGTCAAGAAAGCCGTTTAGAAATGCTGTCTTAACATCCATTTGCCAGATTTCATAATCCAGACATGCAGCAATCGAAAGGAGGATGCGGATGGTTTTCATCATGGCCACAGGTGAGAAGGTTTCCTCGTAGTCTATACCCTCTCGCTGTGTGTAACCTTTGGCTACCAGCCGTGCTTTGAAGGTTTCAACCTTCCCATCTACTCCTCTCTTTCGCTTGTAGAGCCATTTACATCCAATGGGCCTTTCACCCCGAGGAAGTTCTACAAGTTTCCAGACCGAGTTAGAGTACATAGACTCCATCTCTTGATTCATTGCGTCAATCCATTTATCCTTATCGTGATCCAGTAAGGCCTTCTTATAGGTCGGAGGATCATCTTCACACCCATCGAGGCGACTACGTTTGCCTCTAAATCCATGCCGTGCCGAGCCGGTGGCGAACCACTCTCATGAGACGTGCGGGTGGAACAGAATGTTGGAATTGTTGTTGTATTATTAGTGTTGTTTACGAGGAACATCGGCAGACCACAATAGGCCTGATGTCATCGGAGAGTAATTCCTCTAGTACAATTGTACTTCGAGGTGCGTGGTCTTTCATATAACTTTCCTCCAAAAGCGTAGCGTTAGTCGAGACTAGCACTTTGTTATCTTCCGGATCGTAAAATAGACCACCACGTGTACCTTTTGCATAGCCAACAAACAAACATACTTTTCGTGACGTGATTGTAGCTTGGTAGTCTTGTCCATCAAAGACGTGTGCGGGACAACCCCATATGCGGAAGTAGCGAAGGCTTTCGCGATGTCGGACCACATCTCAATGGGTGTCTTTTCGATGACTTTGACGATCATCGCATTCAAAATGTAGACCGCGCTTCCAAAGCATAACCCCAAAAGGATATAGGTAGTGAGGCGTAGCTCATCATTGATCTAACCATGTTAATCAATGTCCTGTTTCTCTCTCGGCAACTCCGTTTCTTTGAGGTGTCCAAGGCGCCGAACGTTGGAAACAAATTCCTTTTCAGCCAAGTAGTCAATGAACTCGATGATCTAAATACTCACCTCCACGATCCGAGCGGAGGCATTTCAATGACTTGCCTAGTTGCCTTTCGCTTCGCTTGGAACTCCTTGAACTTTCCAAAAGCCTCGGACTTTCTATGCGGTAGATAAACATAACCGAATCTCGAGTAATCATCAATGAAAGTCACAAAGTACTCGTATCCGCCTAGCTTGTACGTTCATCGGACCACAAAGGTCCGAATGCACTAAGTCTAGAGTTCTGTGGGCTCTATTACCCTTTGATGAGAAGGGACGCTTAGTCATTTTTCCCTACAGGCAACACTCGCAGACAGGCGGTGTGTCAGCAGATGACTCACCTAAGGCATTAACCTTTTCAAGTCTTTTGAGTCTTTCCAAGGAAATATGGCCAAGCCTTAGATGCCACAAGTATGTTTTATCTTCTTTTACTTGAGAAACTTTACGCCTTTTTTTGAGATCTTTGATGAGCGATTTTAAACATTTCAAAGTATTAAGTAGGGAGCTTTATGTGGTCTCACAAAATATAAACCATTTTCATTTATAGTTGAACACAATTCAAAGCCATTCTTTGAAATAACAAATTCACCATTCAAACTTGAAGCAGAAAATGATTGTTCAACTAAAGCGAGAATAAGAAATCAAATTTCTCCTGAAATTGGGAATAAAATAAACATTGTCTAAATGTAAAATTCTATTATTAAAATGCAAGTCCACAGCTCCCCTTTGCGCTTAGCTTGAAATGGCGCCCGAGTGCCTACTCGCATCACTTGAGAACCTCTTCCGACTCCTAAATCACGAACTAAGAATGCAATGAAGAACATACATGGTTAGTAGCTCCGATTATCAAGTATCCAAGTGGACACATCTTTAGCTACATTAAAAGATTCCAAGAATAGTAATTCCAAATTACCTTTCTTATCTTTCCCAAATGACAAACCTTGACTTTGCCATCTTTCACATCACGAAGGTATTCGGGACAATGGCGTCGCCAATGTCCTACCTCTCCTTACTGATAAAAGCATTTGCCCTTGGGCTTGGACTCAAATCAACTTTCTTGGTGACCTTTTTCTTCATTGGCTTGGGCACGGGTGCAACACTACCTTTTTCTTCGGTTTCGCCTTTAGGCTTGTTTGATGACCTGGCCCGGCCATATTGGCTTGACTTTCTTATCCCCTACTTGGACCTTATCTTTCGATAGCAGGCCTCGTAGATAGTCAGTTCATTCAAGCATCGTGTCATGGTCAACTCATATTTGCCCATCGAGATCGAGTTTTGAGCAGGATAAACTCGAGTCAACGATTCCAAAATCATTGATACTTGAGTTGCTTCATCGAACTTTGATCCATGAATACCGGCGTCATTGAAGTGGCGATCATATTCGAACATGACCATTCAACGCTTGACCTTTCTTCAATTTCGTGTTGACGGCCAACTTTGATGGCATCGTGTCTTGCTTGGTTGCTAGGTGATCCAAACATCGTAGTAAGTTTCCGCATGATTTCTCCTGCAGACTCAAACTCTTCAATCTGGGTCCTAATAACCTCCGACACTGCCGCCAGGATGATCCCACGAGCCCGGTTATCTCGCTTCGATCCAGCGATTACGCTTTTCGATCTCTCGGCTTTACCAGTTTTTGGATCGCCGGCGTAGGGCATTCGTAAGTAAGTACATGTTGCACATTCTCATACGTGAGCACCACGTTTAAGTTACTCTTCCATTTCTTAAAGTTGTTTCCGTTAATTTTTGAGATGACAAGAAAGGTAAATTTGAGCGAGACATTTTCTTTGAAAATAAAATGACATGTATTAATTCAAGTTTAACACTACTATATTAAATTTTAGGAATTGTAAACTAAAAATTAAGTCTACTCTACCATTCAAGGTTTTAACCTCGCATCTCGAGTGCCGCGCGCTAGGGTAGGTCAAAGAGATGACGGTTAAATCGAGACAATCTCATCAATGAATAACTTGTGAGAATCAAACATCCCACGGGAATCGAACATCCCTTTATTCATTGACTACCTTCCTTTTAGCCTAGATATTATCAATAATACCCATGATGAGTGTGACCTACTATATCGGTTCTCTTAGGTACGCCCGAGTATGCCGTCTTAGGATAGGTCGGTGACCCGACAGTACCCGAAAACCTATCCTTTCGGAGACCAAGCCATGAATGTTGATGAGGCGAACACCATCCTTAAGGGGACGAAATCAAAGCGCCTCGGCGTCACCCTTCTCTCACTTACTTGTATCTATAGTAGAGGCCGTGGGGTTGTTTGCCGCCTCCCCGCTCCCACTCAATAATTTGGAAGTGGTTAATTGTGGGTTAACTAACCACGTCTTTTGATGTTATCATATAAGCTCATCAAATCAAGGATTCCGAATGGTGTCGGTAACGTAGGCAAGCCTACCCGTCTATTCGTTGGAACATATGTGATGATCGGACGAAGTCGGGTCAAGAGAGCCCTATTGAGATTAGAAGGAATCACCCCTCCCGCTCGGTTTTGGCTTAGTCTTGCCGGACCCCGTGCATACATCACACTAGGAGGGTTAAGTCGTTCGAGCGAAGCTCAATTGACCACCCAACCTATAAGCGAACCGTTTTTATCCAAGATATTTTGTTCTTTTACCATCATTCAATCTCGTAGACACTACGAATCGAAAACGTGATCTCGTTTGAGCTTTAAAGCGATTCACGAGAACACACACGAAAGGCTAACGATTTCATAACCCGTCCTCGGATCTTTAATTAGTTACTAAATTAAATTAATTACCACATATTAATTAAATTTCAACTAATTTACGAGTTTGTATACATGCCTATTTTAATTACCAAAATTAAAATTCTACATGTATGCATGGAGTGGATTTATGATATGATGCATGTCATGGCAATTCGATTTTATATCTATTTTATGATCGAACACATAAAAATAAATTATGGAAATTTAAACACCGAGATGGATTGTTGGTACTTCAGTAACTAATCTATCCTAGGAAAAATAAATTACAATCTTCTTGTCTTGAGTCTTGATCTTGAATCTTGAACTCGAACATGAACACTGAACCACGAACACCCGAGAGAGAAAAGGTCTTTTAATTAAATAAATCCAATTTATTTTAATTATTCATATATTTAATTTTATTATGTTACATGCGGCTGCTTTTAATTTATTTTCCAAAAAATATTTTTTTTTTTTTTTTTTTTCTTCATGCGGCAGTTGAAAGATCATAAAAAAAATAAAAAATTAGGTCACATAAAAAAGTTTCATGCAGCCGCAACAAAAAATAAACCCTAGCCGCATATTTTTATTAAACAGGACTTTTAGTGACGCTTTTCAGCGTCGCAGAAAGTCCTGTAGCAGATTTTGAATAAAATTCATCCGTTTCTCCTCGTTCATACCTTGGGTTTCGTCTTGATCTTCAATTTTTCAGCAAGATCTTCATCTTTTTCAGCCCGGATAATAAAAAATACAATAAAAGATGCTACTTTTTACATAAATTTGAAAAGAAAGACATAAAAAAATACAATTCTATGCTGCTCAATTGTTGCTAAACAAAGGAGCTACAATAGATCTAACGAGTAAACAGTACCAACCCCAATCCATCTCTTCAACCAAGACATTCATAACATAAAAAAATAAATACATGCGTCGGCCCCTATTTTTTTAAAAAAAATTTGGGACAAAAAACACTACAAGAAAAAGGGTTTATTGTGAGAGAAAAATTGTGAGAGCACTCAAATCCTCTCACAAAAGTCATATAATTTAAACTTTTGGTGAGAGTAAAAAATTTATATAGCTAATTGATGTAGTTTTAGTTATAGACACTCTATTCCCATCACTATTTGTATCATATCCCGTCCTTATTCACACATTTAAATGGTCCTCTCATTAAAAAAATTATTTTTTCTTTTTTGTTTTTGTTTTGAAGCATTCTTTTTTTTTTGAAGGGGTTTTGAAGCATTCAAAATTAAAATTTCCCTACCCACCTTCATTTCTTTCATCCGATTAACCTAATCCCAAAATTCCTCCTAGCCGTTCCAGCTCCCTCCATGGCCACCCCGTCTTTTTAGCTTTCGATTCGGTGAGCGACCCTATACTCTCGGTCAAGGATGAAGCGAGCATCTTGAGTATGTGCGAGCACTACATCGACCTCCTGAAGCCCGAAGAGTGAAGATGCGGCCGAACTTCACCACGGACCACCGTCTACCGCGTTTCACTTTCTTTGCTCAAAGAACGCAACCAAAGATTCGGCAGAAATTGCTACAACGCTCTTAATCTTACGAGTTACGTGAGTAATTTTTCTTCCTGTTATCTCTTTTGTTCGTGTTGTATCATTCCAAACAAAAGCGAGATCTTATTTGAGGGGATGAAAGTGTCGATATGTATATACGTATAGATGGAAAAATTTGAAAACTTGATCTGGTTTAGTTAAGAATTTTTGCCCTTCTTATAGGTTTGTCCGGTTGATAATCGGTCGTCTCCTACTAGATTTAAGCTTTATTTGATCCTCCGCTCAAACTTATAATCTGAGTTCTTTAATCAAGGAAATGGGCGATTGCTCTTCCTAATTATGCCTATAGTGTGTTCTAGTTCCCCTAAATTTAGTTTCACTTTAGAATTATAGTTGTTGTGAATCAAGAGATTTGGTTTATATTCGGCAGCATTAAATTTTATTTTTTGTTAAAAGTTCGAATTGGATGTGACGATACCGGGTTACGCACCTCGTTATATCATCATCGAGTGGGATACGTGGATCAAATATTTACTAAGGCACATGAGCCAGATAAGGCATACAAGTCGGAATATCGACCTAGAAGCCTTGACACGCATGTCGACCCTCGAGTCTGAAGTTTATCTAGGAGCTCGAGGTCACGACTATCGACTTACGGGCAGTGCAGAACATGAGTTCCAGGAGTCGATCTTCCCAGGTCGGGGAGAACGATATCGAGAACAGAGTCCACACCAACTACGTGGGCCCAATATCCACAGGATAACTTGGGCAAGGGGTAAAGCCCAATTAAGGGTAAATATGACAATAGCTACAAACCGACTCATATTAGGGTTAGGTCATGCATTGTCCTTATAAATACAACGTTCCAGGAACTACGTAAGGCTTGATTCCTGGAATAATAACAGGATACGTAGGCACTCTAAGAATCCCACTTAGACTCAGCCGCAACATACAAAACCCCTCCGTCGTTTTTGGCATTAGGGTTCTTGATTGTTCATTAATAATATAAGGAAAAGTCCAGATCTTTAAGGTGACATAATTTGTCATCGTCATTGGCGCTAGAAGGAGGGCCCTTCTTTTGTTGAATACATCAAGATCATCATGCCTCCAAAGGAAAAAACCGCCAGAAGAACCACCTCTAAAAACGTGGATCCGCAGAATCCGCAGACAAGTGAGCAGGTAGGTGCGGATCCTCCGGGGGAAAAAGATCCAGCTTTAGAGACCGTCCATGAAAATCCGCCAAAACAAACTCAGGGCCTTGCCCCAGAGTATCAAGCCATGGTGGATCAGCTGGCGGCGACAGATCATAATGCCCTGAGAAGGATAATGGCGGAAGCCTTTAATCGACAGAGACAGCTACATCAGGCGGAAGGCGGCCTGAATAACGCCACCAATGATCCTAAGCCAGATCAATTTGAAGAGGTCAGCGCTTCCTCAAGCTCGGTCGAACGGAGGAAGCGAGAAATACAACAGAAGCACATACGCATCGATGAAGATAGCGTTAGGCAGGAGTAAGATGTAATCCTGGGAAAAACCCAGGGCCCGTTGTGGTTAGAGTCTCCTTTCATCAAGGAGATTGAAGACTATCCTAAACCCAAGGGGTTTAAAATACCTAAGATAGACCCGTATGATGGCACCACCGACCCGGAGGACCATCTTCACAGGTATCTATCCCAGATGAGGCTAGAATGTGCCCCAGACGAGATGCGATGCCGGGCATTCGAGACTCTACTTGTAGGACGAGCAAGAGAGTGGTTTACCAAGTTGAAACCCAGATCCATCTCCAGCTTCACCATGCTCGCCAGAAAATTCAGAGACGCCTTCATCGTCAACAAAAAGTTTCGATTGAAGCGAGACGCACCTCACAAGCGTGAGGCAAAGACATAGACGCAGTCGGTATTAGATTATCTCGAAGAGGTTTAACCTTGAGGCCATGCGGTGAAGGATCCTCAGGATCGAGTCTTGATCACTTTCATTAGTAGGGGGGCTGCAACACAAAGTTGTATGAGAAGTTAGCGGGGAACCTCCTCGAAACATGGATGAGTGTGTGAATGTCGTACATCGATTTTGCCAAGGCGAAGAGGCAGTGCGTAGGCACACCCAAGCCGAGTGGATGGACAGCTCGAGGAAAGAAGGTCGAGGAGGAAATAAGAATCAGCCTCGACAGCAAGATGTAGAGAGGAAAACGTCTGTTTGGGATCGCATCGAGGCGCCTCCCTCGGGCCGGTCAGAGAAAAAGGGGGGTAGAAAGGATAAAGATTTTACTCCCCTCAACCGGTCCCGTACAGAGGTCTTATCAATCATGGTTTCTAAGAATTTGGCCAAGAGGCCACCTCCGATCAAAAAACCTCGAGAAAAACGAAGGTCGACAAAGTATTGTGAATTCCACGAGGACACAGGTCACTCGACAGAGGACTGTTTCGATTTAAAGAAAGACATCGAGGCTCGCATCCAGGAGGGAAAGCTGGATGAGGTCATAGACCGATCGCGTTACAATGAGCCCAGGGGGCAGCGAGACTTCAAAAGAAGAAATCCTGACCAGGATAGAGGTCGAAGTCGAGAGAATCAAAGAAGAAGAGATCGATCCCCTAGACGAGACCGATCTCCAGATAACGATAGGGACTACTATGGTCAGGATCGCTATGATGATAATCGCCCAAACAATTATGTGAATATGATATTTGGGCCGGGGGAGAGTGAGAAGGAACGAGCGGTCGAGAACTGCACGACGGCTCGAGGCGTGAAGCGATCAAGATTAACTACGGAAGTCGGGTACGGCCCCAGAGGCGGCGTTCCTAAGTTGACAAGTCCGCAGTGAGGGTTGGTGATTGAAGCGATTATAAGTCGCGCCAGAGTGTCGAGAGGTATGCGTCGATAATGGTAGTATTTGTGAATATCTTATACTACTCGGCATTCCAGGAATGAAGCTCAAAGAGAAAGACTTAGCACCCATAGCCTCTCCACTATTCGGCTTCACAGTCGAGCAGTCCATCCCATGGGTTCCATAAAGCTACTAACGACGAGAGGTGATGGGGAAAGAGGAGGACGCTAGAGAGCTAAACCACGTGGTCGTTAAAGCTCCCTCGCGTATAATGTTATTTTGGGTAGACCAAATTTTTTCGAGTTACGAGCTATAGTTTCGACGTTCCATAATGACATGAAATTCCCGACTCGAAATGGTTCCCACAAGTAAAAGGGATATTGAAATCGCTGAAGTCGCAATTCGATAGTGATGAACGGTAAGATGGCGGTACAACAAGTCCTCATCGAGGAGCTCATTCCGGAGGAGGAGGAAGAGAAGTGTTGGGCTTGAGTGAAGCGGTTGA
Source organism: Gentiana macrophylla (assembly GCA_026214975.1). Classification (NCBI taxonomy): domain Eukaryota; kingdom Viridiplantae; phylum Streptophyta; class Magnoliopsida; order Gentianales; family Gentianaceae; genus Gentiana; species Gentiana macrophylla. The sequence goes on along the minus strand of CM047812.1, from coordinate 20,222,988 downwards.
AAATGTCGACCATGGGAAGATGGAGGCGATCGAGTGTCCAAGTCGGGGTTTGGATCCCGACTCAGGAAAAGCGATTCTTGATCGATTTCTTTGAAAAAAAGAGTTCAAGGACGTTTTTACCTGGAAGGCGTCCGATATGCCGAGCCTACCGACAAACATCGCCATCCATAAACTCGAGATTGACCAGGCGTAAAGCCGGTCAAGCGAAGAAGCGAAATTTCGCGCAAGATCGATTGGAAGCTATCGAGTGCAAGTCGGGAAGTTCTTGTCGGCAAATATAGTAAAAGAAGTGCTCTATCCAGAATGGCTTGCCAATCCAGTGTTAGTAAAGAAACCAGATGGCAGCTGGCGCATGTGTGTAGATTTCACGGATTTGAATAAGGCGTGCCCCAAAGATTCCTATCCGCTACCTAAGATCGACGGAGTTAGTCGATTCGACCATCGGTTTTGAGGTATTCGCGTTCCTTGATGCATATAAGGGGTACCACCAAATTCTTATGGATCCTCGAGACGCGGAGAAGACCGCGTTTATCACAGAGTTTGGCACCTTTTGTTATGTTACCATGCCATTCGGACTAAAGAATGCTGGAGCTACATACCAAAGGGCAGTCAACAGAATTTTCGCGAAGCAGATTGGTAGAAATATGGAAGTCTATGTGGACGATCTACTCATCAAAAGCCGATCGATGAAGCAATTTCTGGTAGACGCCAGGGAAGTATTTGGAGTACTAAGAGATACTGACATGAAACTTAATCCAAAAAAGTGCACCTTCGGGGTGAGGACAGGCAAATTTCTAGGGTATATGGTGTCGAGAGACGGGATTCGAGCCAACCCTGACAAGATCGACACACTAAAGAACATGCCTGCACCTCGAAACATGAAAGAAGTTCAGAGACTCACCGGTCGGATGGCGAAAGCAATGAATAGGTTTTTATCTCGGTCAGCCCAGCGTGCGCTACCGTTCTTCAAAGTTCTTCGAAAACCCAGCCCTTTCCACTGGAACAACGAATGTCAGACGGCCTTCGAGGAACTAAAAGCATATCTTTCAGAACTACCTACTCTCACCTCCCTTGAGAGGGGAAAGGTTGCTAGTTTATTTATCGATCTGCGAGGAAGCAAAGTGAGTTCGGTCTTGGTTGAGAGGGAGAAAAGGCCAGTGCCCATATATTTTGTAAGTAAAGCTCAGACGGCCCGAAGCCCGGTACTCACCGGTGAGAAGCTCGCACTAAGCGTTGGTACACGATCGAGAAAGCTTAGGCCATACTTTCAAGCCCATCCTATAGTGGTAGTCACGGACCAACCACTCAAGCGGTCTCGCGAAGCCCGACACATCTGGTCGACTCGCGAAGTGGGTAATCGAGATGGCTCAATACGACATCGAGTTCGTACCGCGTACCGCGATCAAGGCTCAAGCTTTAGCAGACTTCTTAGCCGAAGGTATATCAGTGCAACTTGAGCAGGAAAAGGAAAGTCACGAAGAACGATGGATGCTCCATGCCGATGGGGCCTCGAGCAAAGAAGGAGCAGGTGCGAGGCCTCCTATTAGTCACCGAGGGGAGGAGTTTCCATACGCCCCGATTCGATTTTAAGGCAACTAATAATGAGGCAGAATATGAAGCAATTATCACTGGTCTAAAGCTCGCCCTAAAGCTGGGGGTCGAAAATCTCAACGTTTACAGTGACTCGCAATTGGTTGTTAATCACATTAAAGGGGAATATGAGGCTAAGGAAGAAACTATGAAGAAGTATTTAGCAGTAGTTCAAGGCCTCAAGCCGAAATTTAACTCGATTCAATTTGAACAGGTACCTCGAACTCAGAACAAGAGGGCCGACGCTCTGTCCAAGTTAGCATCGAATTTCGTCTCTAGCAAAAAGGTGTTAGTAGAATCGCTAACAGAGAGAAGCTATGAAGAAATAGAAGCCCAGCCGATATCTCAGCGGGCTACATGGATGGATCCAATTGTCCTTTACTTAAAGGACGGAACATTACCCAAGGATAAGGTACAGTCAAGAAAGGTCCGACTTCAGTCGGCTCGATACGCATTCTTCAACGACATACTTTATCGGAGGTCATTCACAAGTCCATGGTTGAGATGATCTCGAGGCAGAGGAGAATATCTTCTCGAAGAAATCCATAGGGAGCTTGTGGGAATCATTGCGGGGCTAGAATGCTAGCTCGGAAATGCAAGCTCATTTGGATACTTCGGCCGTCAATGCAACGAGACGCGATCGAGTTAGTACAGAGAGGTGCAATTCTTGTCAAATTCACGATAACATCTCTCATCAACAGCACAAGAAATGAATGTCATCTCACAAGATGGCCCTTCGACGTGTGGGGAGTCGATATTGTAGGGCCCCTACCACGAGCCCAGGGAACAATAAGTTTGTAGTAGTTGCGGTGGATTATTTCACTAAGTGGGTAGAGGCCAGGGCTTTACCCGACATCAAAGCAAACTACAATCAAGAAATTCCTATGGGTCGATATTTTATGCGGTATGGTATTCGAAGGCTCTAATCTCGGACAACGGCACTCAATTCAAGACCAAGAGTCGAGAGTGGTTAGCCGAATATCATATCGATCAGCACTTCACTTGATCGCGCATCCTCAAGCAAATGGTCAAGTCGAGCAAACAAATCGGATGATTAAACTCGGATGAAAAAAGAGGCTCAAGGCGAAGGATTTAGACTGGCGTTGCAACTCCCGAGCATCCTGTGGTCATACAGACAGCTCAAACGCATCAACGGGTGAAACACCTTTCTCCTCGACCTATGGGTGCGAGGCGATTATCCCCGCGAGATCGGCGTCCCCTTCCCTCGAGTGTTAGCGTATAATATTGAGACGAATGATCCCGATATCCGACAAGAGAAGGATAATCTCGAGGAGCGGAGAGAAATGGCCTCGGCCGTGAATGGCAAGGTACAAGCAGAAGATCTCTCAATATTACAACGCGAGGGTAAAATACAGATATTTCAAAGTCGGAGACCTAGTTTTGAGAAAGAACGAAGCAAGTCGGCAAAAGGAGATCGGGGCCCTCTCCCGAACCGGGAAGGCCCGTGTCGAGATCCTAAAAGTCCACCCTAAAGGTTCATATCAACTAGGTCGGAGTGACGGAACTACGATCCTCGACAATGGCACGCGAATAATTTGAGGAAATTTTACGTCTAGTCCTTAGTCGATCAGTTTGTTTCTACTTACTTTATAAGATTTATAATCAGTCCATGAGACAATTCTATCTTTATTATAATAAACGATGATTTCTTTTTCTACGATTTTGTTAAGTATTTTTGTAATATTCTAAGTCCAAAAGGACGCGAAGTTGCAATCGACAAAGTATGGAGCAATCCGCGAGTCGGAACTCCCGACAACGCCACAAGCATATAATGCAGAAGGCAAAAAGAAGACTCGCAAGGTCGGGTCAGATGTCCAAGTCAAAAGCCTAACGCACCTAAGGGTCGAATAAGGCAGACAAAGGACGGTTCGCATGGTCGGGCCAAACGTCCAAGTCGGAAGTCTAACTAGACCCAAGGCGCTAGGGCGAGACAAGGACAGTTCGCAATGTCGGACTAACTCGAAGATCTAGCAAGCTTATAAGGCTAAAAAGCCAAGGCAAATAGATCGACCTAAAAGCCATATAGAGCCCAAGTGCATTATGAACTGAAGTTCATAAAACACTTGGGGGGGCAATATTACATCGATAAGGCAGAAGCAAACAGAGCCAAAGGCTCGACAAGCAAGAAAGCCAAAGACAGTAATAAAAGAAAAGAGTAAATAACAACAAGAAGAGATAAAAGGGGGTAAATTTCGAAACAAATTAGGGCCAGGTCGAAATGACCAACCCTGATAAAATAAATATTCACCCAAGTCTACTCAAGTTGATAAAATTTACAAAGGATTGCAAGTTAAAGTTTAAGACATCAAAGTTGGAAAGAAACAAGACAACTAAATAGAAGCGTCGGGGGTCGGATCAGCATCCTCAGGGGTCGGAGCATGAGCGATAGCAAATGAAGTCGTATCATCGAGGAGTTGAGCTTCTTGTGGGGCCACCATACTTCCGAGCAAGGATATACCTGTTGGAATTCCTCGAAATGCACAGTCATACAACGCCCCGAGTTAGGGTCATAGCGGCCAGGCTCTTTGGTGGTCGATCTCGACCTCCGGATAGGCCTTCTTCACTTGGTCCACCGCCTTGGTGAATCCTCCAAGTATGGCCGTCTGCATGATTACGTCGAGATCACTACCCAACTCATCAGACTTCCGATACTCGAGTATCGCGGCGGTCCTTGCTTCCTCAAGTTGCCCGGGAACTGATCAAGTTCGGCTTTCAATTGATCTCTCTCTCGAAGAATGATCGCTCCTCGAGCGAGTTCTTCTCGAGAGCTACTTTGGCGCAGCCTCCTCCCTCGGCGCGCCCAGATCTCTCCTCGGCTCGGCAATGATAGCCTCCCGCTCCCCCTTGACCTTCTCTATCTCAGCAGCAGCTTCTTTCTTGAAAACGTTCAGTTGCGATTCCAGACCGGTGACACTAGCTGATTCGACAACAAGCCTGTCGTTCAACCTCCGAATCTGTGTCTTCAGCCCTTCTACAGTCTCGGACGGCGTGCTCATACGTCGAGAGGCTTCTCGACTCATAAAGTGGTGCTGCCAAAAAAGAAGACATGAAATCGGGAGGGGCAAAAAAGAAGACATGAAATCGACAAGAGTTAGTGCTTACCACGCGTCCCAGCTCTCGGAGAGAAGAGGCCAGGACCTGGTCGTCCAGCTTCTCGACATCTTCGGCCGACATCCTACTCGTGGCGGAAAGGTCGAGAGAAGGCTTCGTGACCTTGGCTTTTTTAGCCAGCCTTTGCTGATCTCTCACCAGCTCCTCGAGGCCCAACCTCCTCTTCTACAACCGAGCCGCTTCAGCACCAGAAGGCTCTTCGCCCCCTCCGACAGTAAAGTCGATAATGTCCTCTACTTCGCGTATCGACCGGTGTTCATGGGTGAGTCCTCCCGAGGTGGAAGGCGGGGTTGATTGTGTGACAAGGGTAGTTGTCTCGACACCCTCAGTCGGGTCAACAGCATGAACAGGTCTTTCCTCGGGCGCCGGAGGAGTAGCTCTCGATCTGGAGGCGGCGACAGCAGCAGCCACAGCAGAAGCCTTAGGAACAGCGACCTTCGAGAATCTACCCACTACACAAATGAAAAAGGAGTCAGTATCAGGAATAGCAGAGATACAACTTCAAAAAGAATTAAGACTTGATAATAAAATAACCAAGGTTCATACAATTTTCCTGATCGACAGGATGAAGCGCTATGCATGGTACGGGGCCCGCCTCCTCGAGGCGGGCAAGGTCATAAAGGAGACTCAGGTCCTGTGTAACCACCTCGAAGGTAAATCTCTCGAGAGTAAGAGCCTCGTTAGGTGCGGCTTCACGACCCAGTTTGTCATCTCTTCCCTCTCTCGACCTCCATAGTCCGACATAGGGGTTACCCGACCCGTGTCGAAGGAAGAAGAACCTAGGCTTCCAATTCGAATGAGATGAAGGTCCTTTTGACACAAACTCATGACGATTGGCACGCTTCTGAAATGTGTACCACCCTGAGTCGGGCATCGCAGAGATCTTGTGCCACCATCGAAACAAAGGGACAGTAAACCCGATACCCGCGACTCGGCAGGCAATAAGAAAGCCCATCAGAGTCCGGATGGCATTCGGGCCCAGTTGAGATATACCGATCTCATAGTGGCGAAGAACAGCCTGGACCGCTGGACATAGGGGAAATCTGAGCCCCATCAATAGTTGGGCCTCGTAGACCGTACAGAACCCTTCTGGGGGCTCATCGGCAAATTGGTGGTGGCCGGAAGGAAGCTGAGCCACCAGTTGAGGGCTAGACAGCCCATATCTCTGCCGTAGTTGGTTGAGATCGTCCATGGTGAGGCAAGAAGTGCACCCCTTGGGCCCTTTTCCGTCCATTCTTGTGGACAGTTTCTTAGGTTCCCTGATAATTCCTAAGGGTTCCCTAGGATTTGAGGGAAGGGTTTGATCGGAAGGGGCAGATATGGGTGTTTGATCGCCGGAATGAGACTCCTCTACCCTATCAGAAAGTGTAGCACTACTAGACATGGATGGATTCAAGCAAGAATGGAAGGAACACAGAGAAAGATGATAGCAGAAATGAAGCTTACTTGTGTTTTCTGGAGAGAAAATGGAGAAATTGATAGGCAGATTGATTCACCGTCTGAACTCCTCTCCCTTTTTATGCGTTGCTAAGTGCCGAATGACAGTGAAAAGACGTGATTAGGGGGGTTACTAGTAGTTATAACTCCCCACAAATCGCGAAGATCAAGGATGACATCATTTATGGCAGAAGACGAAGCGATAGTGCGTTCTGACGTCACAGCGAACGGCCACGATTGGCTAGGGAAACAGGTGGCGCATTTAAACGGTTACACCATTTCCCGCCCAAGTTTTAGTCCAACTCAAGATGATTTCAAAATTGGCGATCGACCTCGGACAACGGAAGTCGCCTCTCTCAGGTCTGGGGGGCTTATGACGATACCGGGTTACGCACCTCGTTATATCATCATCGAGTGGGATACGTGGATCAAATATTTACTAAGGCACATGAGCCAGATAAGGCATACAAGTCGGAATATCGACCTAGAAGCCTTGACACGCATGTCGACCCTCGAGTCTGAAGTTTATCTAGGAGCTCGAGGGTCACGACTATCGACTTACGGGCAGTGCAGAACATGAGTTCCAGGAGTCGATCTTCCCAGGTCGGGGAGAACGATATCGAGAACAGAGTCCACACCAGCTACGTGGGCCCAATATCCACAGGATAACTTGGGCAAGGGGTAAAGCCCAATTAAAGGGTAAATATGACAATAGCTACAAACCGACTCATATTAGGGTTAGGTCATGCATTGTCCTTATAAATACAACGTTCCAGGAACTACGTAAGGCTTGATTCCTGGAATAATAACAGGATACGTAGGCACTCTAAGAATCCCACTTAGACTCAGCCGCAACATACAAAACCCCTCCGTCGTTTTTGGCATTAGGGTTCTTGATTGTTCATCAATAATATAAGGAAAAGTCCAGATCTTTAAGGTGACATAATTTGTCATCGTCAGGATGAATGAAACGAAGTTAGGTGTTTCTATATTTGTGTATCGTTACATCTTTTCAAAGCAAACAACAATCTATCGGCTTTTTGAGACAAGACATGATTATTGTCCGTACGATCAACATCAAACATGAAGTCCATCATTAAATTCCATGATGATTTCGAGTTGTTGTTGTTTGGACATGCTTTACGTCTCCATATGTAATTCGAAGCTTCAATATTGTCTGCAAGCTTAAGTGCTTCATGTTCTCGAGTTTAATGTCAAGTTGTTTAGAAGATCATCCGGGATGAACTCTTTTGCACTTGTCATGTAGTTGTAAATTATGTCTCCAGTGTTTAGGACGTCTTACATCTATCGTTAGAAGTTTGTCATGTCGTAAATTGTTAGTTCGTCACGTGTACTGACATACCTTAATCTGATTTTCAACATAAGAGTAAAGATTTTTAATTGGAAGATATGCTTTTAATATTTACAACTGCTTGCTTTTAATATTTACAACTGCACGTGTACTGACATACCTTCAGGAATGTTCTCCTTTTACACAGAGTTGCTGCTAATTATTAGAATGGGAAAGTTATCCCCAAAAGTGATATGGTGGGTTCAACTGTTTAGATAAATTTCGGTATGGTTACATCATGTTGATCTAGTTAATTGAATGTGGAATTAATCTAGATTCAGATTAAATGTCTTAATCTGTAAATTCAGTGGATGGATTACCAGGAAATAATTGGTTAGGTATGTTCAAAGCTATATCATGAGAATGTATAGCTTCTGTAATATGTATATATATGGCTTGCCACGTAATTTTTAAAAACCTTATTAAGTAACTGAACAAAAAAACATTCATACATTAATCTCGCACTCTGGTGTTATCCTATTTCATGAGTGTGGGAATCATGACGAGCTTATACGAATATGATGATCAAACAAACGATCTAGTTCCCTTACAACAAATATTTGCTAGCTATGTGCTTTTTGGTTGTAGTGTCATTTATATCGTGTCAGTAAGTAATTATGTTTGAAAACTTGTAGTCTATTTTTCAATAAATAACGCCTTAAAGTGAGGATATAGCAATTCATTGTTTAAACATTGTATTATGTATTCGGTTGGATCTAACATTTTGCAATCGTTGTTGTGTTGATTCCTAGGGACATTTGTGCATGTTGTGGTACAACGTGCTTGTAAGAAAGAAACTTCTAGGGAGCAAGTTGTGAAGGATCTACATGTAATGGAGAGTCTATTACTGGATTTTTTCCCCATTGATTACACATTTAAGCAACTGGAGTCTGAATTGTAAGTTCTATTTTGTTCTTGTGCCTAATGTAGAATAACAGACTATAGGTCTATTGCTATTATGGGGGGACTGGGGTTGTTGGATTTATGTCTACTACCTTGTATTTTGGACAGCTTGTAGAAGATCACCAGTTGTACTCATTAAACTACGTGTATTGAGGAGATCCTAAGATATGGTATGGTGGAGATTCTAAGATATGTTATGGTGTTCTAGCATTGGATGAACTGAAATTTGAAGAAGCCATGAGGAATCTTTTTCCTGATCTTTTTGAAGAACAACCCGACTTGCTTCATAAATGGTGAGATTTATGTTAGAATTCCACTTTAGTACAAGTTTGCCTTCAATATGATTTTGAACTCTATTTATGTTGTTTTGTCTGAACTATGAACTTGATACTTGATTCTGAATCTGTTTTACTCAGTCAGCATAAGAAAAGTGTATGTCTGAAAGTTCTGACTTCCTTTTCGATGGTTTTTTCTTTTTCGTTTTCTTTATGATTGCGGTGGCCAATTTCGCGATAAAGAATAGCTAGTTTCTTTGTCTTTGTATGCATAAAGAGTCTTATTTGTTTTAGTCTTTATTTTGCGGGAATGTCTAAGTGTGTCATTTGACGGATCAAGAACTTGGCATGATTTAGAGGAGTCGGACATTAATATTCAAAACTTGCACCTATGCAATGCATCTTTTGAATTTTAGGATGACATTGAATAGTCGAGTCTGCGGTGTGTCCTATCATCGATTCTGGATTGGCGGCAAGATGCAAGTAGTCCCTTGCTATTGTTATGTTCTTTGTCTCATTAGTAATGATGTTGCATATTTCATAAATAAGGTTGTGAGTCCATCGATTGTCATACTGATTTGACTGGTGTGCAAGGCCGCAGAAGATTATTGGTGGTTATTCTTTGAACCAGCCACTTTATTATCTCATAATATATAGCTTCTCTTTCCTCTGTGTCTTCTCTGTTCTCTGCTCGAACTTCTACACTTTATGTCGGTATCTGTTTCCCATAAACAGGGTGTTACTGATACGGAATCACAAAAATGGATAAGTATGTCTCGCTTGATTTATAGTTTCGCACATGATTATCTTGTTGATCATCGAGGCTGTGATTAATGGAGAATTATGTCAAATGTTGCGGTACAAGATCATCAAAGAAGTCGGAAATGGTACTTTTGGTCGTATGCGGAGGGCTTTGAATACGCTTAGCGGTGAAGTGGTAGGTGCATCTATTATGTCTATTTTGTGTGGGAAGTTTGATAATGATATCCTAGTCCCTTGCCACTTTGTGTGCGTGTGTGTGTTAGTGCAGTTTTGACAAAAAATTGTTTTTAGGTTGCGATTAAAATGATTAAGAAAAGATATTGTTCATGGGAAGAGTGCCTCAATTTGGGGAAGGTCAAGGTAAATATCTTGCGTTTCCTCCATTTTGCTTTTGCCCGTTTATCCCTCTGATACCAACCAGTGCAAATGTTCGATTTCAGTCGCTCATGAAAATAAACCATCTGAATATAGTACAGCTTAAAGAAGTCATCAGGGAATATGACATTCTTTACTTTGTGTTTGAATATATGGTAAGTTGCTGCTCATTCTTATAAAACTTCTTATGCTCTATTCATTGTCATTTGAATTTTTGACAAGGCTATTATGTTCTTTTAAAAATTTTACTTAATTTTTCGTGACTGAAGGAATGCAATCTCTATCATCTCATGAAGGATAGAGACAAATTTTTCTCTGAAGATGAAGTGAAGAAGTGGTGTTTCCAAGTTTTTCAAGGTCTTGTACACATGCATCAGCGTGGTTATTTTCACCGTGACATGAAGCCAGGTGATTGTTTTTTTTTGTAAGTCTTTTGGTGGCATTTAGTATGTGAGAAAGCCACAACATACTGTGGAATAATATCTCCTCCTAAAATACGTTGACTGATGGAAGCATTCTTGTTTGGAGAAATGAATAACCATCAATATCTTTGCGTATGTGATACTTCTATTAAGGTTCTCCATTTCATTACACTAGAATACTAGATTGTTCTTTTAGTGATTGAACTATTTCGCTCTTGATCGGACAAAGTGTTGAACATCCATATAGGCTTGCAAATATTCCAGCGGTGATTAGAATCGCTTCTTTGAACTAATTTTGGCGGTGCTGTTAATTTCTACCGCTTCACGCCTAAAGTCTATTTATCTCCTTTGTCCAGAAAACTTGCTTGTTTCGAAGAATATCATTAAAATTGCTGATTTTGGTCTTGCACGGGAGATCAACTCTCGCCCTCCGTATACTGATTATGTCTCTACACGTTGGTAAGTTTCTTTCAATCTCTCTCTCTCTCTCTCTCTCTCTCTCTCATGTCTGTATCTTAGCAGCAATTGAAGCTTGATGGTGTGTGTGTGTTTGTGTGTGTGTATAATTAGTAGAAGATTTCTACTTAATGCCAAAATTTATTTGGAATCGATAATGAACCTAGTAGACTTCCTTAAATATTAAACATGTTTTTTAATCTTTGCATTTGTGTTAACGATGCACCTACTCGAGACTTTAACTATAAACATTCTATTTGGGGCATATTTGTTTGTGTAATCGATTTTTGTTTAATTGCATTTATAGCATCATCATCGTGATTTTAAGGATGAAATGGGGAATGGAAGGAAGTTTTTACTTTTGGTGGTGGTGGGGTGGGGGTGTGTGGGTGGGGAGGGAGGGTGGGGATTAGCTGCTCGTGATTCTTTTCTCCTTAATTAGTCAACCTACAATAGGGCCTCTGCATTTCTGTATGCTATCTTTGACTCCTTGCGTTTAACATTTTTGTGGCTTATGAGAGAGGTTATGTACATGAGTGTGTTGTTGTTTGCGATGAAGCGAGATGAAATATACAAAATTTGTAGTGTTATCGGCAGTCCAACCAAAAGCCAATGGGTCTTTGGACTCGAATTTTACTACACTGTCTTACTACTTGTGTGCATTGCAATCTTATTGCATAGTGTGGTGATAGTTTTTAAAACTATAATACCATCCATTTATTTGCGATCGGTGTAGATGGAAATGATGAAACTAAGGCGTGGACTCATGATGAGAAATTTGCAACTTTGACAAAGATGCTCCTCTTAGCAATAAGGAGTTTAAAGGTTAAAATTCTATTTATTGCCTTATTGTGCGACTTGTGATGTTGTATTTCTTTTTCTTGGACCTTTGGATGAACATAGTAATGTAATTGTGAGGATGATTTATAGTTTTAGAGGTCACCCTTGAATGTATCATATGTATACTTTTGCAAACGGTTATGTTACTATAGTTATCAAGGTGATTTTGTTGGGCTTGGTGAAGCATTGTTGTTTTTTGCTTTGTCTCCTGATGGGTTCATGGTCATCTTCATGCGAATGACCCCGAAATGATTTGGCTAGGGTTAGATTTATATACTATGAGAGTAATATATTATCATTTAACGGGAAATCCGGTCATTAGAAGTCATGTATTTCCTATCATTAAAGACTTTTAATGACGGGAAATTTACTCTCGTCGCCCTTCATTGCTGCTTCTCTATATAAAGGCATATAATGAGAGTAACATAGCCCGTCAGTATTGATTTTCTCTTTTAGTGACGGGTCTTTCACTCTCATTAAAAACACATTTTTAATGAGAGTGAAATACATGTCACTAAAAGAGAAAATCAATACTGACGGGCTATGTTACTCTCATTATATACCTTTATATAGAGAAGCAGTAATGAAGGGCGACGAGAGTAAATTTCCCGTCATTAAAAGTCTTTAATGACGGGAAAATGGCTTTTAATGACTGGCTTTCCCCTCATTAAAACTCGATTTTCTTGTAGTGAAATCTACATGTTTTACCACTCCTAGATCTAATATTTTATACGTATAAATATAGATCACCATGGCGACTGATACCACTGTTAGTAATACCATCCGCAACGGAAGCGATTTATGGATCTAGATCTATATAATATGCGTAATAAAACAACTAGATCTATTCTACAAGGGGGATGTAGATCATACCTCTTGAATCTCTAAATTCAAGTTGAAGAACCGCAAAGGATGAATGTGAAGATGTGAAGAGCACCACAGTCTTCCGATCGTGTGATCCAAGCAATTCCCGGTGGAAGGAATTCTCGACTCGAACCCTTCCGATATGCTACGGAAAAATCTCCAAGATTTCTCCTCTAATCTCCCTTGGCGAAATTATTTTCTTCTCTCTACTATAGGAGAAGTCGAATTCTATGTGTGTGTTGAGGCTTGGGAGAACTCTCTTTATATAGGAGAGTAAAACTTAGCCTCCAAGGATTTTTATTTATCAAACAAAATAAATCCTTTAATAAAAGATAATTCCATAATATCCTAGAACAAATCTAGAATAATATTTATCTTTATTATTTACCATAAATATTTATCGAATAAATATTTTATGCACATGTCTTATTAATCACAAGAAAACTTATTTCTTGTTGACTAAAATATGCATGGGGGCCGAAAATTTTAATCCTTGTGACCTAGTCACAAATTTCGACCATGACACACTTTTGGGCCAAGATTATGAAAAATGTCTTTTCCATATATTTAATTATTTAGCCCAACTAATTTAATAGTCCACTAAACAATTAATTCACATATCGTTTTAATAAAGTCCAACAAGAACTAAATTAATATTATTAGGATTCGACGTCCGAGAATAGCTATGCTATATTAGGAGGCACGTCGGGGACCATGGACTAATAATCAGCGGCTCCGATAAATCAAATAAATAATTATAGAATAATTATATTCGATAAATCAATCACAGGAATATGCCACCATAATCCCATGACTGCACTCCTCCGATTATAAGATTATATTTATCTCCTCACGAGAATAATAATAAGCGTCCATTGATATAAGGGAAGCCTTCCTTGAGCAACTTACCTTTTCTACAAAACCAGTCGTACCTGGTATTCATGTAGATAAAATCAAGCCAGAATTTGGACATCTCAGTAGATGGATCAGCAAACATGTTATCGGAAAATCAAAAGGGATCAGTATACTGTCAGATGAAAATATTTATCTCATGAATATAATCTAGGATGGCATAGAATTCAATTGGGCAGGTTACATTGTCAATCAGTTCAAGAGACAACATTTAACTGAAATGGACAGTGTAAGAAGGGCTCAAACTGAAGGTCAAGTAACTGCTGACAGATTCCGACTAAAGAAGACACTGAGTGGAATCATTCAATTCTACTTAGAAAGAATCAAGGAAGGGAAGCAAACAAGAAAAACTGCTGTTGCAAGGAAATCACGAAACAACTTCCCAACCTAAAGCGAGATCAACAAGCGTGATCCATCGGAAAGTGAACACAGAGGAATCAACCAAAAGTGAATCGTGAAGCAAGATCAGTTGCAAGATGCTTGTACCCAGAAACCTCAAGAGACAAAGCACCAACCGAGGGGGAAAAACAACAACAACTGACAACTGAAGCTGTACAAGAAAATGTCACTACAGACCACACCTCTCAGTTACAGCATCAATCAGTTCAGCAATCCGCACCAACCTTTGAAGCTGATAGAATCATCAAATTAATGAAGATGAAGCTTAAACCAGAAGATTCTCAAGATAACAATCTTCAGAATGAAGAGAACCTACTCTTGGAGAAATTGGAAGTTAAAGATCGGTATGCTCTGTTTCCTATTTCAGTATTTCTTGACAACTGCTTCAAAAGATTCACTGAACTAGCAAAAAGATGAGAATCAGCCACATCATTGATTGCGGTCAAGTTAAATTACTAACTCGATGCCTAAATAACCACTAGCAAGTGAACTAGGTTCAATCGCAGTATAGCTAGATAAATCGAGGTCGATCCCACGAGAGAATCAATTTGTGGATCCTAACTTAAATAGTCAACCGATTATTTCGTTTGACAAATACGGTCTATGACCAACATAAAGTACGAGAAAAGAAAGACACACTCAAACATATAAATAACACATAAACAAATAACGTAATCAAGCGCCCAATTATAACCGTGATCCTGCGGATCTAGACAATTTATATAACGACAAGACTTATCAACTATTAATCCGTCCATATTCATTTATAGTGGCTACGGGAGTCATCCTCTTTAACTTGACTTAGCACCGGTTAGGTCACTAGATCAACTGTGATGTTGTTACGTGACTTCGCCTTTTGGTGCCTCCATCTCATATAACTCACACGCTTACGACTCTAAGGATGCCGATATTAACCGTACACCTCGTCCAGGCAACATTCCTTTGGTTAGGCGTACTTCTGAAACGATCACTCAAACTCTCGTCCAACTAACAATTACCAATTTATAGTCTCATGCTAGTTTACGATCTCATTATAAGAAGGTGCGGCGCAATTCCCTAATATAACCCTACCTAGATAGCGCTGAAAGTCCGAAGATCAATTCATGAGCCTACCTAAGAGTTTTATACGGTATTTCCTTTTACACGTTTTAATTAAATCAAGTGAGTGGCGTAGCCATAGCCATACCTACCGAGATAATGATTCAATTAAGCTAACCTAATCATAAAGGCGTGGTCGATTAACGGATGAAAGCGAGGCTTGACAACTCTCGGTCGACCGAATAGGTGCTCTCGGTCGACCGAGTGACACCTCTCGGTCACCCGAGAGTCGACTCCCAGATTTACATCCCGAACATATTTCTCGGCGTTTCATATACGAATCGGATTATATAGCGAATCATCGAGGACATCATATAGACTAATCTAAATACACGTAAATTAAACACACAGATTCATCCGTAGATGTTAGGTAGAGGGCGTAGGGTTTGGGATCCTTATAGACAAGGTATCACCATTGCCCTAACGTCATATCCTAGATCTACATCATCTAGATATGAATACCTACTCAAACAATCAAAGCATAATTGGGAAATTGATTACTTAAAAGAAAACAAGAAGATAAACTAGGGCTTACATGTTTGCAACCCCTAGCAACCTCCATAAGCCTAAAGAATCCTTATTAGCTTATTTGTAAATATGAAATAGTATTGGTGAATGCATAATAAAAATACAAAGGGCTTGTGTTTATATAGAGCCTCGGCCGTCATAGAAAACCGACTTAAAATACCGACACTCTGAACCCTAGCCGACTCAAATAATGTGCCGAACTTCTTACAGATTTGTAGGCCCACTCGGTCGACCGAATGCACAGGCTCGGTCGACCGAGCCTTACATGCTCTGGGCTCTTTCCTCTTTTACATCTTGGGCCTCCCGAACTTATGCGTGATCCATCAAAGCTTTTCCGAAGTCCATCCTTGTGCTCCCAAATGAGTTACTACAAATATCACATGAAATACAGTCTGTAATATCAAATAATATAATAAAACATCATAATACATAATAATGAATCGTAACTCTCGGCATATGCAAATTAGGCGTATTACGACTTATTATTACTCTATTATAGCTCCTTTAAACTAGAATCGGGGATAAAGGTCATAGAATAACGGGCACAAAATGACCGTTATCAACTACCCCCCACTTAGCCTTTGATCGTCCCGATCAAAATATCAACAAGTTATTTCCCATGAACTACTTTCCAGTGGTCACCGTATACTGACACAAGAAACTCGAATCAACTCATATCATCTATGCTCATCAGATATCCATTATCCTTATTCATCATGAATCGATGTGTTGTGTGCATGTGCATTGAGTTTTAAACATTCGTAGCAAGATTAGAGCTTATGCAAACTTCGTGATCTGAACCTACCAACCCAGTATTCCCACTTTTTAAGCCTTTTAATTTTTCAAGCACCGGAATAATAAGCAAGAGCGTATCTATAGGGTTTTGGACTTGGAGACCGAGTACTACTCAAAGCCTCTTAAAGAGTTGAATATTCTTTTCATATCTTCATATTTTTGAGATACTATCAATCTCAAGAAGGAAAACTTTGTAGAATTTCCTCTATCTTAGATCAAATATTAGCATCGAATATTACCACAAGCGCGAGGCTACTTTGGTAATTTACTACAAGCCAGTGTTTTAACATTGTCAAACACAGTGCGTCTCAAGCTTATTACTCGACTTTTGTGGCTAGAATCTTTAGGAACACATCAGACGATAAATTTGACACTAGGTAAGCATAATCAATCATCTATGCAATGTACACATTATAATTTTACCTTTTATAACAAGCGTAGTACATCTCGATTCAATTATTGAATAAGTGAATAATAAACAACTATCTGCAACGGACAATATGAATATCATTAAGTTTACTAATCAAGAAATCGCAGAAGTATAAAGTGATCACGTACTCATGAAATATGGTTTACTTCTTATTAGATATAATTATCAGGACTTCACAAAAGTAAATGTGATTCTAAGTTTAAAAGTTTTAATAATAATTTTTTTTTTTTGGTTTTATTGATTATTTGATATATGGAATTACTCATTTGAGCTAAGTGACTTGTACCCCCCACTTAAACCATGCATTGTCCCCAATGTATAAAAACCGAAATAACATGCTCGAGAAAAAAGGAACTTAGCTCGGATAAGCGTGGAAGTTTGAACAAGTCGTAGGACTTCGGCGTAGTTCAACGAGCACGAGCATTGGCTCCATAGCGAGTGAGGAAAAATAATCACCGCAACACATATCTTAAACAAAGCTCGCAACTCGTTACGAGATTAGTCCAAGCTGTAATAATCGGAAAAATGGGACCGTAGAAGGTATAACAATTTCCTTAAACATTTTTAAGTCCATTAATTAATGATTACTTTTCAATACATTTCAACAAGTCCAAAACATTACATAAGTTCGAATTTAGGAAAGCAGAGAAACTTGCTCTATATAACACGACATACTAGTTGAAATGAATCAAAATAAAAACTTCGTTAACTATAGGAAATGCCAATACTCAAATTAAAATACTTAATCCCATCCTGGATTGAATGGTGCTAGTTGCAAATTGTTCGGTCGGCTTCACATCATCATCCTCGGGTTCCTTCTTGATCGTGGCCGTGAGCGAGCGGGGTGTGGGACGAGAACTCAAAGATAGGATAGGCATTGGTTCCACATAGGAATCGCCGCCTAACACCGGGCACTCGGCTCCCTTGCGAGAATGTAGTGATTAGTGAACCAAAAGGCAAGGTATGCCGAGGCTTGAGAGCATCGTCTGTCATCTCTCTTGCGTATCAATGCCCCCACATTCACAGGCCATCCCATGTACAACCAATAGATCAAAGTGGCATGAGTGTAGTAAACCGTAGATACATGCTTAGCGGGAAGATATTAGAACGGATAAGCCGATTAAGGCACTTATCCTCCCATCTCCTAAAGTCTGTTTCGCAAATGTGCGGGCAACCTCCCCTATAGTCCATTCTATTCCTAGATAGGCTCCAACTTCCTCCAACCAAGCATCGGACCCATCAAGCGTCGCCATATACTCGGCCCGTCCTCCGAGATATCAACCCAAAATAATCATTAATCGTGCCGGAGAAATGATAATTGGTCGATCCACGAATAATAACGACATTGGTGTCGGGGTGTATACGCAAATAAGCATAAAATTCTCTTACCCAATTGGCGTTGACCCGGCCGAAGTGCGGCGACATCACGCCATTGATAACTTTCCACCAACTCCAAAAGCTCATCCCCACAATTGTCCAAATCTAGACCCGAGCTCGATGTGCGGGGCGTGCGAAATGATTAGTAAGCGAAGAATATACCTCCCGACTCGCGAATTGTGGGACCCGTTGATCATTGGAATATCGCCTTCCACGACCACAAAGCGAGCGGCTCTGCGTCTTCTTGGTGGCATCCTGGCGGATAAGCAGGCCAGGCCGAAGAAGCGAAAGGGCGGCCCGACTCTCGGTCGACCGAGAGCAATCACTCGGTTGACGAGTGTGGAGAATCGAGCGAAGCGACCTCACGGTCCTCTACCCTTACCGTGGATGAATCTATTGATCGGAAAAAAAATTTCGATAGGCTTTTCAAGGTGAGTGAAAATGGTGAAATGGATGAAGATTTTGAGAACATTTCCATTTGATTTCTACAGGGTTTGAGAAAACAAGGTGGATGGAGAATTTGGGATGAAGGAATTGGGGAATAGGAATGAGGAGAATGAAAGAGAGGATGTTGGGTTAAATAGGAAAATGGAGTTTGAAGAAATGGAATGTGATTGGTGTAGAAAAGTTGTTGGGGATTGAGGAGGTGGAAAGGTGGAATTTGAAAATTTGAATTGGGATAATAAAGAAGTTGGGAAGAGAAAAAGGTGAATGGTTGGGAAGAGGGAAAGGTGAGTGGGGATGTGTAGAAATTAATGGTGTTGACCATTTTAATAAATTTGACACATACCGTAAAATAACTACAATATATAACAGTGCCAAAATGTATTATTTCACTCTTACCGCAAAGAATTTTCTAACCAATAGGTCGTCTCAAGCATAAAAGCCACCTCATTTTTATCATAAATAAATCAAACAATCTGGTCTAAGCATTTGTAAGATACCGCATTATCATTTCCTTAATCAACAATTTTTTACAAAGATTCAATTTGGTAGCTTCACTTCACATGAAAACGATTCGAATAAAAAAATTTATTTTGCACATCCTTAACTCAACAGTCGTCGGAACATGGCAAAATAGAAAAAAAACTTCTCATCGTTTCATGCTACTTTTATTTAGAAAAAGAAAAATAAAAATAGAGATAAAAATAATGAAGGATAGAATTAGTTCTACAGTTTAAGTCGGTAGCTCGACTTCCCAAAATATCACTCTTTAAGAATTGTTCTTGACTTGCCAGGTCTTCACCCGACTAACCTTCACCGAAAACGTCTTGCCATTCCTTTGCACGAGTGCCTTTCCGTGGGATGTACGTCGGCGAAAAGACAATCAAATTGTCCATCTAAGCAGGCACCGACTTGCGGGATCGTTTGATTTCGATGAGCTTTCTTGATTTGAACTCTACGAGTTCGCGCTTAACTCTCCTCCTCCTATCCTTAGGTTTGAAAGCGAGGCTTGACATCATCCTTATTAACTACAGTGCGCGGTGAACGGCTCTATCTCGGCTTAGGATTGTAAGGACCTCTTTCTCATCTCGATCGTCAACATTGTCATCATCACACTCCTCCGAACTTGGAATCACATCCGGTTTAGAACCAACGACTTCTATAATGTTTAAACTTACCGGAATAGGGAACTCAGGGTTCTTTATCCCAAAAGTCTCGAGAACCTTTAGCATCAAACAATGTGATCTCATGCCTAGTCATACGAATAAGAGCTACAGAGGTATTAATAAAGGGCCTACCCAAGATAATTGGGCTATCACGGATGCTCCTCTATGTCCATTACGACCAAATCTATCTTAAACCGAAGTTGTCCGATACCAATGATCATGTTATTCATCGTCCGGACATGATGGTTCTAGTACTATCCGCGAATCTCACTTTTAGCGGGGTGTTTGTGGGAGTCGAATCATATTCCTATCGCAAAGGCTTTTAGGAAAATGTTTAAGCTCGATCCGAGTCAATTAAAGCCAATCCCAAGTGTGCTTGTTCTAGGGTAACATCTACAAGGAATGCCCAGGGTCATCTAACTTTGGCATTAACGAGATTCATCTTCAACATATTTTGCCTCCTTAGCACAGGTGACTATAGGTCGTTCCATATCTACGCTACTCTCGAGAACGGACTCTATCTCCGACATGTAATCCATATAATCAATATACGAATCTGAATCGAGTCGAATCCGAAGAAATCACCGGGATTTAAAGCACACATACCTCTTTTACATACGCTTCACTTGCTTCCCTTGACTTCACGGCTTACGAATTCGTTCTTTCATTTTTGCTATTCTCTCCTTGACTTTTTGCGTTATCGGCTTCATTGGTGTTGTCTTGGTTAGTAAAGCGTTAACATCCTCTTCCTTAACCTTGGAAAATTGTTTTGATGACATATTGTTTATCACGAACAATCTTACGAGTGATTTAGTTACGATTATCGCAACATGAGAAAAACAACAAGCGGTCAATAAACTAACGATCGAAGACGATTGCTCATACTGCGCTGCTAGGCTTACAACCTACTAACGGGAAAAAGCGAAGCGAAAGGAAAACAATGCCGTCGGATAATATAGAACAATGAAAGGGCTCGGTCGACGAAAGCGGCATTGTTCGATCGACCGAACATGAGAACATATATATATAAATATATTTTTTTATTTATTTTACTCACTTGTAAAAAAAAAAGAAAAAAAAAAAAAAAAAAAGCGAAATAAGCAAGTAGATCATTTAAGCGGTTGGACCATTGATTCCCGGCAGCGGCGCCAAAAACTTGATTGCGGTCAAGTTAAATTACTAACTCGATGCCTAAATAACCACTAGCAAGTGAACTAGGTTCAATCGCGGTATAGCTAGATAGAGTCGAGGTCGATCCCACAGAGAATCAATTTGTGGATCCTAACTTAAATAGTCAACCAGTTATTTCGTTTGACAAATACGGTCTATGACCAACATAAAGTACGAGAAAAGAAAGACACACTCAAACATATAAATAACACATAAACAAATAACGTAATCAACTGCCCAATTATAACCGTGATCCTCTGGATCTAGACAATTTATATGACAACAAGACTTATCAACTATTAATCCGTCCATATTCATTTATAGTGGCTACGGGAGTCATCCTCTTTAACTTGACTTAGCACCGGTTAGGTCACTAGATCACTGTGATGTTGTTACGTGACTTCGCCTTTTGGTGCCTCCATCTCATATAACTCACACGCTTACGACTCTAAGGATGCCGATATTAACCGTACACCTCGTCCAGGCAACATTCCTTTGGTTAGGCGTACTTCCTAGACGATCACTCAAACTCTCGTCCAACTAACAATTACCAATTTATAGTCTCATGCTAGTTTACGATCTACATTATAAGAAGGTGCGCGCAATTCACTAATATAACCCTACCTAGATAACTTTGAAAGTCCGAAGATCAATTCATGAGCCTACCTAAGAGTTTTATACGGTATTTCCTTTTTACACGTTTTAATTAAATCAAGTGAGTGGCGTAGCCATAGCCATACCTACGAGATAATGATTCAATTAAGCTAACCTAATCATAAAGACGTGATCGATTAACGGATGAAAACAGGCTTGACAACTCTCGGTCGACCGAATAGGTGCTCTCGGTCGACCGAGTGACACCTCTCGGTCACCCCGAGTCGACTCTGCATTTACATCCCGAACATATTTCTCGGCGTTTCATATACGAATCGGATTATATAGCGAATCATCGAGGACATCATATAGACTAATCTAAATACACGTAAATTAAACACACAGATTCATCCGTAGATGTTAGGTAGAGGGCGTAGGGTTTGGGATCCTTATAGACAAGGTATCACCATTGCCCTAACGTCATATCCTAGATCTACATCATCTAGATATGAATACCTACTCAAACAATCAAAGCATAATTGGGAAATTGATTACTTAAAAGAAAACAAGAAGATAAACTAGGGCTTACATGTTTGCAACCCTAGCAACCTCCGCAAGCCTAAAGAATCCTTATTAGCTTATTTGTAAATATGAAATAGTATTGGTGAATGCATAATAAAAAATACAAAGGGCTTGTGTTTATATAGAGCCTCAGCCGTCATAGAAAACCGACTTAAAATACCGACACTCTGAACCCTAGCCGACTCAAATAATGTGCCGAACTTCTTCTGGACTGTAGGCCCACTCGGTCGACCGAATGCACAGGCTCGGTCGACCGAGCCTTACATGCTCCTGGGCTCTTTCCTCTTTTCTGTCTTGGGCCTCCTGAACTTGTCTGTGATCCATCAAAGCTTTTCCGAAGTCCATCCTTGTGCTCCCAAATGAGTTACTACAAATATCACATGAAATACAGTCTGTAATATCAAATAATATAATAAAACATCATAATACATAATAATGAATCGTAACTCTCGGCATATGCAAATTAGGCGTATTACGACTTATTATTACTCTATTATAGCTCCTTTAAACTAGAATCGGGGATAAAGGTCATAGAATAACGGGCACAAAATGACCGTTATCAATCATCCAAAGATACTTCAAAGAAGAAAGATGATGATAAAGATGGTGAATCAAGAAAAGAAGGCTGTTGACACTCTGGTTTTGCAAACAACAACTCAACCTCAATCTCTAGCAGCGCAAAGCGTACCTCGGCAAGAAGGATTGCAAGTTGGAGATCGGACAACCGACAATCAAAATGCGGTGAAGGAAGGCGCTAATCAACAAGCGATGATTATTGGCGATAATACTCGGTTTAAGGATCCATCGAGAAGATACCTATGATCCTTCCGACTTCCTCACAAAGGATGAATTGGCACAAGTTCATGAAAACTTGAGGATCGTGCTCGGTAACAAGGATGCACAAAATAATCTTTTGTCAAATATCACTTTGGATATCTTGATTCTGAGAACTAGAACAGATGTTTGGTTCATGCACGACTAGAGATGATCCACGAGTCAAGCTCAAGTTCGCTTGAGAAATTGTGTTACTCAAACAAAAACTTGAAGACTCAACATGGATAGATAGAGAAACACATGCAGGATCACCGGCATATGAATAGCATATCTACGGGTTAGAAACTCGCTTAAGGAAGTACTTGCTTTCTGACAGATCTCCATGAGATCAAAAAGCAACCCATGCCCTAGTAGATTAGTTGTATGATGCCAAAAAAGGGGAAGCTGAAGAAGAAAAGCTGAAATTACTAGGAGAAATGAAGCGACTTGAAGAAGAATTAGAAAGATACAAATCGGATCCTAAGTTCTTAAGAAAAAACTAAGTGAAGAGCAACTCATTGCAAAATTCGAGTCAACTGGAGACGGAAGAGTCACTCTAACAAAGGATCTATGGATGAAGTTTATCAACGATTAAAAACCTATCAAAGCTAAGTACAAGGACGGGACAATGAAGAATCATTGAGCTACTTTTTATCTGATTTATTCTCAAAGCAGAAAATGGCACAGTATAAGAAAAATCAGAGGATTGATGATAAACTAAAAATCAAAGACAAGACTGAACAAATGAAAGCAGATGTAGCAGAATTTGAAAGTTACTATCTAAAAGAATCAGACTTGCCAAAGCTAATTCAATGGAGAAGATGGAAAGAAGGTAGTCAAGTTGACTACAACAAGACCTTTACAAAGATAGACTCCAAGCTTGAAGATGATTTTCGTTTGTATGATAAGGCAAGAAAATTTGATTCAATCTTGCAAAAAGCACAGAAGAAAACTTAGTATCCAGTTACACTATTTTGAACAAAATGTAACTATTCCAGTTTTTGCTGTTTCTAATGAAATCCAGTTTCCAGTTTTACATTGTTTTGATCTTTAAGATTTTCTTTTAAGGAGAGTTTTGGCATCATCAAAAAGGGAGAAATTGTTGGAAATAAAATTTATGTTTTGATGATAATTCATCATACTAATTCAAAGTATTACCTTAACCCCATTAATGAAGTCTTTGAAGCCAATTTGTTTTAGTGAAAAGTGAAAGATGTCTAGGCTCGAATGTATAGGTTTTCTAGAGTCGATATTTGTATAAGTTTCATCAGACAAGCAACATGAATGTGATTAGTGTGTCGTAAAAGCGAAAAGCTGGAAGTCATCTAGAAAGCGGAAATCACTAAGTTAGAAAAACTGACTCAGAATACACTTTTAACAAACTGTAGAATATAAGTTCGCTCAGGGACACAGACTCAGTTATTAAAGATTGAAGAACTGAGGGATCAAACTCAGTTATGAAGATTAAGTCGAGACTGTAAAGTTGGACTTCAGGAAAGACTGTGATGACCTGAACTGACTTTATAGATCTTGTATGAAGACCTAAGAATCATAAGGACAATGAATTCTTAGAAGATAATTCGTTATGGTGTGCTCTGATTAAGGCAATTATAATCGATGATGGCGGAGTCATGCGATATTTGAAGAAGAGTATAATCTCGATTAATGCTCCAAGTCAGTCAAGAAAGCGACAAATATTATTCTCGATATAAAGCGATAAGGAAACTCGATTTTATATGTCGATCATTCAACAAAGCGATAAATGCGGATGAGCGTTATAAAGGAAGCGATTTTATTGGATGAAATCATGACACGTGAGCGAGTCGAGAAAACATAGCCGTTACAAGAGAAGCGTTGATACAATTGAATCGAAGTCAAATGAACGTTTGACTTCACACTATAAATAGAGGACTTTACACCAAAGATATACACATAAGATAAAACAAGAATTAACGTGTGCATAAGTCATTCGAATTGCTATCATTGTGCTATAATAAGATTATATCTAGAAATTCTTCAAGTGTTCAAGTTACATAGATTTCATCAGAATCAGACACCTTGAAGAACCACAAATAAGAATCAATTTATTGATTCTCAGCCCAACTTTGATTTTACTTCAAAGGTTTTAAACTGAAAAAATTATCAAATTTGTAGCAGTATATTGTAAGATATACCGTACATGTTTGGAGTTGTACATTGTGACATCTAAAATTTAAAAATAATAAATAAGATGGAAAATGAGGTTTTTTTTTTTTTTTTTTTTTTTTTTTTTTTCTCTCAAATAAATTTATTTTTTATACAAAAGTTTTAAAAACATGTCATATCACTTAATTTAAATCTTTTTATGGCATGTCCCTATTTCCCCCCTACAAACATATTGTTTATGACAAATCTTAAAACGACATTATGCATTAAAATAAGTACTTTAACACATAATTGTTGATTCAGTCGCAATTGTTTGTCGGGCAAAGAATCCACTATGCATTAAAATATCTTGAAAAATCCATGCATCGGTACATTTTTCATTTTTGCCCACAAATTAAACGTAATCTTTTTCGAACAATAAACAACAATCTTACAAAAGAGACAAAAAGGTGATTACGTTCACATAACAACTAAAAAAAATCTTCTTAAAAACATTAAAAAAAAAACACAACTTACCATATTTTGGAGGTGGTGCATTGGCATCATATGAATCCCTTCCCTACTCACCTTTTTCCTCTGTTACCACGGTCGACGGCCTCCACACAATATTAATTGAAAATCTTTCACATCGAAACCTTCGTTTGATGTTTGTTTCGATTTGAGTAATGATATAGACATAATCTACAAACTCGCATCAAAAGTCTTGCTCATGAAATGACCCAAAAAAAGTGCTCCCAAGAAAAACAACAAGAGTCGCGGAAAGGCTACGACTCACAGCGGTCGGATAGCTCTGAATCCTATAATGATAATAACTATGACTGCTCTAAGAAGGCGAATCTATGTTTCATGGGTTGCTCGAAAACCACAAATTACACAAACGATGAGGTATCAAACTCATCATTCACAAATGATAAGCTGCATGCACTAAATGAAAAAGTATGTAAAGAAAACTTAAACTTAAAGCTAAAAAGAAACTCTAAATGAACATAGGCTTCAATGATAAGTTCACAATTTTGGTGTCTGGATGCTTAAGTTCTAAACGACTTAGAGGATCGATGTACTCAGCTCCAACAACTTTATTCCTTCACAGATGACAAAGGGAAACAAGTTAATTAGTGGTTCCAAACCACGAAAGTGGACAAACGCAAACCAACCAAACCCAACTCGACCAAGGATTTCTTTAAACCTAGACATATCACCTTGGAACACCTAACTCCCGTACAAAACAATTCTCTAAAGAAAAAATCACCCACTTCACCAAAGAACGCTCCATCAACATAAACACACATATCACATCGTTCTACTCCACGAATTCATGCATTTATGTACGATAATAGAGGTTCAAGGAGACACACTCAACATAACCCCTCTCATCAAACAAAAATTGAACTAGATTCTACAAACTACAGAACTACCCGTTTGAATACCCACATTTTGGTCCATTCCTTGCTCACATGTTATTCTGGAAAGATCAATTTGCTAGAATACAACCGAACATATACCACCCGACGACTCGTCGGTGTGTGAGCGATCGACCAGTCCACCCGGACCAAGAAGGCGTATATAAACCAAGGGTCAAAAGGTATGGGATCGGAAGGACTCTATCAAACCCACGAGAAACCCCTGAAAGGCCCAAGAACTAAATGGAACTTATGAACACTTGTATAGTAGGTATGCTTTAGATCCAAATCGTTCTCTTCAAGAATCTGCTCTACTATGCTTATTCAGTTTAAAGTTCCTCCATTTCTTTGGCCTGAAGACATTGCTTTGCATGCTCCGTTATTGTTCGAGTGTTTATAAGACACTTGATGCACAAGACTCCTTACGAAGTCCTTAGAAAGAAGACCCTAAAATTTAACTACTATCACGTCTTTGGATGCAAGTGCTTCGTCTTGAATGACAAAGGAAATCTAGATAAGTTTGTATCTAAGTCCATCGAATGTTTATTCATCGGTTATTCATAAACATATAGTTCTTATAGATGTTATGATCCTATTTCTGCCGCGCATTATTTAGTACATACATGTGTCTTTTGGTGAGTCTTCTTCCATCACTAACGTGTGTTCATGTGCACAATGTTTAGAATCTTGATAGAACAATTATCTCTTGCGATGGCGATGATTTGCTTCCCCGGTTCACAATGGTACACCTATTGGTGCTGAACTAGCACATTCTACACATGTTGTTAAGGCAACAACACCCATTGATGGTGACGCCTTAGCAAATGGTTCCTGGCGATACGGGTTACGCACCTCGATATATCATCATCGAGTGGACCTCGTGGGTTAAATATTTACTAAGGCACATGAGGCGGATAAGGCATACCGGTCGGATTATCGACTTAGAGGCCATGTCACGCATGTCGATCCTCGAACTGAAGTATGGCTAGGGATTTGAGGTCATGACTATCGACTTCAGGCGGTGCGGGGCGTGAGTTCAGAGAGTCGATCATCGAAGTCAGGCGGTCGATATCGAAAGCGAGTCCACATCGACTACGTTGGCCCAGTACCCACAGGGTAACTTGGGCAAGGGGTAAAGCCCAATTAAGGGTAAATATGACAATAGCTACAAACCGACTCATGTTAGGGTTAGGTCATGCATTGCCTTTATAAATACAACGTTCGGGAACTACGGATGGCTTGATTCTGGAATAATAACGAGATATGTAGGCACTCTAAGAATTCCACTTAGACTCAAACCACAAATATACAAAACCCTTCTTCTTCGTTCTTGGCATTAGGGTTCTTGATTGTTCATCATTAACATAAGGAAAAGCCGGATCTTTAGGGTGATATAATTTGTCATCATCATTGGCGCTAGAAGGAGGGCCCTTTTTTGTTGAATCGTCAAGATCATCATGCCTCCAAAAGACAAAACCGCGGAAAAACCACCTCCAAAAGCGTGGATCATGAGATAAGTGAGCGGCGGTATGGAGCCTCGAGGAGATAAAGATCCGGCCTTAGAGACCGTCCAAGAAAATCCACCAAAGCAAACTGGGGCCTGGCCCGAGTATCGAGCCATGGTGGATCAATTGGCGACAGATCACAATGCTACGAGAAAAATAATGGCGGAAGCATTTACACGACAAAAACTTCAACAACGGCGACACCCAGCGGAAAGCGGTGCGAATATCGCCGTCAATAAGCCTAAGCGATTCGATTCGAAGAGATCGGCGCTTCCTCAAGTTACGCCGAAAGGAGGAGCGAGAAATCCAACGAAGCGCGTGACGCATCGATGAAGATAGCGTTAGGTGAGTTAGACATAATCTAAAGGAAGACCAGGGTCCGTTGTGGTTAGAATCTCCTTTCACCAAGGAGATTGAAGATTATCCTAAACCCAAGGATTTAAGATTCCTAAGATAGACCCGTATGATGGCACACCGACCGGAGGACCATCTTCACAGTATCTGTCCCGAGATGAGGCTAGATTGTGCACCAGGCGAGATGTGATTCCGGAATTCGAGACTCTATTCGTAGGTCGAGCAAGAGAGTGGTTTACCAAGTGAAACCGGATCCATCTCGACTTCACCATGCTCGCCGAAAATTCAGAGCGCGCCTTCATCGTCAACAAAAGTTTTGATTGAGCGAGACACACCTCACAAATGTGAGGCAGCATAGAGACGAGTCGGTGTTAGATTATTTGAAGAGGTTTAACCTTGAGGCCATGCAGGTCAAGGATCCACAGGATCGAGTCTTGATCACTTCATTTGTAGGGGGACTGCGCAACACAAAGCTACATGAGAAGTTAAGCAGAAACCTCCCCCGAAACATGGATGAATGTGTGAATGTCGTCCATCGATTTTGTCAAGGCGAGGATGCAGTGCGTAGGCACACCCAAGCCGAGTGGATGGATAACTCGAGGAAAGATGGTCGAGGAGCAAATAGGAACCAGTCTCGACAGCAAGAGGTAGAGAGAAAAACATCTGTTTGGGATCGCATCGAGGCACCCGTCTCGGGCCGGTCAGAGAAAAAGGGGGTTAAAAGGATAAAGATTTTACTCCTCTCAACCGGTCCACGTCACGGAGGTTTTATCAATCATGGTCTCCAAGAACCTAGCCAAAGGCCACCGCCGATAAAAACCTCGAGAGAAAAGCGAAGGTCGACAAAGTCTTGTGAATTCCACGAGGATCTGAGGTCATTTGATAGAGGAATATTTCGACTTGAAAAAAGACATTGAAGCTCGCATCCATTAGGGGAAGTTGGATGAGGTCGTTGACAGATCGCGTTACATTGAGCCCAGGGGGCAGCGAGATTTCAATAGAAAAAGTCCTGACCAAGATAGAGGTCGAAGTCGAGAGAATCAGAGAAGAAGAGATCAATCCCACAGGCGAGACCGGTCTCACGATAATGATAGGGACTACATGGTCGGGACGCTATGATGATAATCGCCCAAATAATTACGTGAATATGATCTTTGGGCGGGGAGAAGCGAGAAAGAAGCGAGCGATCGAGAACCAGACGGCGGCTCGAGGCGCATAAGCGGCCGAGATTAACCACGAAAGTCGGGTATGGCCCCTAAAGGCGGCGTCCCTAGGTCGACAAGTCATAATGAGGGTTAGTGATTGAAGCGGTTATAAGTCGCACCGAGTATCGAGGGTATCGTCGATAATGGCGGCGTTGTGAATATCTTATACTACTCGGCATTCCAGGTATGAAGCTCAAAGAGAAAGACTTAGTGCCCATAGCCTCTCCACTATTCGGTTTCACAGTCAGGCGATCCATCCCATGGGTTCCATAAAGCTACTCACGGTGATGGGTAGCGGAGAGAAGGAGGACTCACAGAGTTAAACTACGTGGTCGTTAAAGCTCCCTCCGCTTATAATGTCATCTTGGGTAGACCCAATTACTATTCGAGTTCTGAGCTATAATTTCAACATTCCATATGACATGAAATTTCTAACTCGAAATGGTTCCCACGAGGTAAAGGGATATTGAAATTGCGGAAGCTGTAATTCGATAGTGATGAGCGGTAAAATGGCGGTACAACAAGTCCTCGTCGAGAACTTATTCGGATGAAGAGGAAGATAAGTGTTGGGCCTCGAGTGAGGCGATTGAAAATGTCGACTTGTGGGAAGGAAGGCGATCGAGTGTCAAGTCGGGATCTAGATCGACTCGAGGAAAAACGGTTATTGATCGACTTCTTGAAAAGAGTTCAAGGGCGTTTTTGCATGGAAGGCGTCCAACGTGCGAGTCTCTTGGTGAGACATCGCCATCCATAAACTCGAGATTGACCAGGCGAAAGCGGTCAAGCGAAGAAGCGAAACCGCGCCCGGATCGGTTGGAAGCTATCGAGTCGAAGTCGGGAAATTCTTGTCGGCAAATATAGTGAAAGAGTACTTTATCGAGAATGGCTTGCTAATCGGTGTTGGTAAATAAACCGGATGGCGGTGGCGAATGTGTGTAGATTTCGCAGTTTGAATAAGGCATGCCCCAAAGATTTCTATCCGTTGCCTAAGATCGCGAGTTAGTTGATTCGACCATCGGTTTGAGGTATTTGCGTTTCGATGCATACAAGGGATACCATCGATTCTTATGGACCACCGGGATGCGGAGAAGACCGCATTCATTCTGAGTTCGGCACCTTACGTTATGTTACCATGCCATTCGGACTAAAGAATCTTTGGAGCTACATACCAAAGGCGATCAATAAAATTTTGCGAAGCGATTGGTAGGAACATGGAAGTCTATGTGGACGATCTACTCATCAAAAGCCGATTGATGAAGCAATTTTGGTAGAGCGCCAGGAAGTATTTGAGGTGTTAAGAGATCTGAAATGAAACTTAATCCAAAAAGTGCACCGCCGAGGTGAAGCAGGCAAATTTCTAGGGTACATGGTATCGAGAGGCGGGATTCGAGCTAACCACGACAAGAACGACACACTAAAGAACATGCCGGCACCTCGAAATATGAAAGAGGTTCGAGAGACTCACGAGTCGGATGGCGGCGAATAGATTCTTATCTCGGTCGTGCCCGGTCGTGCGGCCGTGCACTACCGTTCCTTAAAATTCTTGAAAGCCAGTCCTTTCCTTTGGGACATCGAATGTCGACTTTGGATGACCTTCCGAAGAACTAAAAGCATATCTATCAGAACTACCTACTCTCACTTCTACCGAGAGGGGAAAGGTTGTTAGTTTATTTATCGATGCGAGAAGCGGTGAGTTCGGTCTTGGTCGAGAGGGGAAAAGGGCAGTGCCTATATATTTTGTAAGTAAAGCTCTGCGTGGCCCGAAGCCCGATCATGGCGCCGGTGAGAAACTTCGCACTATCGTTGGTACACGCGCGTCGAAAGCTTAGGCCATACTTTCAAGCCCATCCTATAGTGGTAATTCTGGACCAAGCCCACTCAAGCAAATTCTAGCGAAGCCCGACACGTCTGGTCGACTAGGCTCGAGCAAAGTGGGTAATCGAGATGGCTCAATATGATATCAAGTTCGTGCGCGTACGCGATCAAAGCTCAAGATTTAGCGGACTTCTTAGCGAAGGTATATCGATTGCAACTTGAACAAGAAAAGCAAAGTCGGGAAGAGCGATGGATGCTCCATCTTTGATTGAGCCTCGAGCAAAGAAGGAGCGGCGCGAGTCTCTATTAGTCGGCCGAAGGAGGAGGAGTTTCCATCGCTCTCGATTCTATTTCAAGGCAACTAATAATGAGGCGAGTATGAAGCAATTATCAACTTTGGTGAAGCTTGCCTTTGAAAGGCTGGGTCGAAAATCTCAGCGTTCTGAGTGATTCGCAATTAGTCGTGAATCATATTAAAGGGGAATACGAGGCTAAGGAAGAGACTATGAAGAAGTATTTGGCAGTAGTTCAAAGCCTCAAGCGAAATTCAACACGATTCAAATTGAGCAGTACCTCGAAATCGAACAAGAGGGCGATGCTACATCCAAGTTAGCATCGAATTTCGTCTCTAGTAAAAGGTGTTAACGAGAAAGAAGCTATGAAGAGATATAGGCCCAGCCGATATCTCAGCAGGCCACATGGATGGATCCGATTGTCCTTTACTTAAAGGAAAAAATATTACCCAATGATAAAGTACGGTCAAGAAAGGTCCGATTACGATCGGCTCGATATGCATTCTTCAACGACATACTTTATCGCAAGTCATTCACGAGTCCATGGTTGAGATGCACATACGAGATAGAGGAAGTATCTTCTCGAAGAAATCCATAGAGAGCTTGTGGAAATCAAGCGTGGGGCTAGGATGTTAGCTCGGAAATGCAAGCTCGCGGGATACTTACGGCCGTCAATGCAACGAGATGCGAACAATTTAGTGCGAGAGATGCCATTCTTGTCAAACCCACGATAACATCTCTCATCAGCGAGGCACAAGAAATGAATGTCATCTCGTCGGCATGGCCTTCGACATGTGAAGTCGATATTGTAGGACCCTACCTCGAGCCCCAGGGGAACAATCGGTTTGTAGTAGTTGCGGTAGATTATTTCACTAAATGGGTAGAAGCCAAGGTTTCACCCGATATCAAAGCGACAACAATCAAGAAATTCCTATGGTCGATATTTTATGCAAGT
The DNA here is from genome assembly GCA_026214975.1 of Gentiana macrophylla. NCBI lineage: Eukaryota > Viridiplantae > Streptophyta > Magnoliopsida > Gentianales > Gentianaceae > Gentiana > Gentiana macrophylla. The sequence goes on along the minus strand of CM047812.1, from coordinate 20,190,601 downwards.
ATGGTATTCCAAAGGCTTTAGTCTCGGACAACGGCTTTTTCGGTTCGAAGATCGAAGAGTTAGAGAGTGGTTGGCGAGTATCATATCGACCCGACACTTCACTTGATGGCTCACCCCAAGCAAATGGTCAAGTCGAGCAGACAAATCGGCAGATTAAACTTCGGATTGAAAAAAAAGGCTAGAAAATTTGAAGAAGCGAGGCGGGCGTTGCAACTCCCGAGCATCTGTGGTCATACGGGACTGCTCCAAACTCATCAACGGGTGAAACACCTTTCTCCACAACATATGGGTGTGAAGGCGGTTATCCATGCGGAGATCGGCGTTCCTTCCCCTCGAGTTTTAGCGTACAATATTGAGGGCGAGCGACCCGACATCCGACAAGAGAAGGATAATCTCTCGAGGCGGAGAGAAATGGCCTCGGCGAGAATGGCAAGGTACAAGCGAGAAGATCTCTCAATATTACAGCGAGAGTAAAATCTGAGATATTTCAAGGTTGGAGATCTAGTTTTGAGGAAGAAGCGAAGCAAGTCGACAAGAGGAGATCGGGACACTCACCCCGGCCCAGGAAGGCCCGTGTCAATTCTAAAGTCCACACTAAAGGTTCATATCAACTAGGTCGGCGAGATGGAACTACGGTTCCTCGACAATGGCCTTGAATAACTTGAGGAAATATTACGTCGAGCCTTAGTCGATTAGTTTATTTCTACTTGTTTTATAAGATTTGTAATCAGTCCATGGGACAATTCTATCTTGGTTATAATAAATGATGATTTCTTTTTTCTCTTGTTCTACAAATTTATTTTTGTAATATTCTAAGTCAAAAGGACACAAAGTTACAATCGACAAAGCGTGGAGCAATCCGAGTGGAACTCCCGATAACGCCATAAGCATACAATGCGAAGGCAAAAGAAGACACGCAAGTCGGGTCAAGCGTCCAAGTCAAAAGCCTAACGGGCCTAAGGGTCGAATAAAGCGAGGAGAGGAGGATGGTTCGCATGCGGTGGCGACTAGGCGGGACAGGACAGGGCGATTCGAATATCGGACTAAGTCGAAGGTCTAAAAGCCATATAGAACCCAAGTGTATTATGAACTAAAGTTGATAAAAACACTTGGAAAGCGATATCATATCGACAAAGCGTGAAGCGAAGCGAGCCAAAGGCTCGACAAGCAAGAAAAGCCAAAGACGGTAACAAATGAGAGAGAGTAAATAACAACAAATAGAGACAAAAAGCGCGAAATTTCAAGACAAATTAAGGCCGGTCGAAATGACACCGACCATGATAAAGTGAATATTCACCCAAGTCAACTCAAAGTTAATAAAGTTTACAAATAAGCATGAAGTTAAAGTTGAGAATATCAAAGTTCGAAGGAGACAAGATAATTAAATAGAAGCATCGGGAGTCGGAGTCGAGAATAGCGTCTTTACGGGATCGGCGTAGGAACAATGGCGAGAAGTCGCATTATCGGAGTCGAGTGCGTTGTAGGACCACCGTATACGGGCAAGTGATATACCTGCTGAAATTCATGAAGTACCGTCATACAACGCGCCTCGAGTCGAGGTAATAACAGCCAGGCTCTTCAAGGTGGTCGATCTCGACTTCGGGAGACCTTCTTTACTTGGTCCACCGCCTTGGTGAATCCTCAAGTATGGTATCTGCATGATTACAACGAGATCCCCTGCATGACTCGTCGGACTTCCGATACTCGAAATCTTGTGGCAGCCCTTACTTCCTCGAGCTGCCTAGGGGACTGATCGATTCGCCCGGCCTTCAAGCGATCTCTCTCTTTTGAAGTGGCGCTCCCGTGCACATTCTGCTCGAGCCTCTTTTAAGCGGCCTCCTCCTTGACCGCGGCCGATTTCTCTTGACTCGGCGGCGGCGGCTTCCGCTCCTCGCTTTACTTTCTGTATCTCAGCATCATCATCTTTCTTGAAAGTTTTGAGTTGCGATTCCAGACCATAGATCCCAGCCGACTTGGCAATGATCGTGTCATTCAACCTCCAATTTGTGTCTTGACTCTTCCTCGGTATCGGACGGCATGTTCATACGTCGAGAAGACTCGACTCATAAAGTAGTCTTTGCCAAAAGGAAAAGTTAAGGCATAAGCTTGAGAGGTACAAAAAAAGGAATCGACAAGGGTTAGTGTTTACCACGCGACCAAGTTCTCGGAGGGAAGAGGCCAGGACACGGCCGTCCGGCTCTCGACATCGTCGGCCGACATCTTACCCGTGGCAACAAGATCGAGAGAGGTTTGGTGACTTTGGCCATTTTGCTTTGCTTTTTTTGGTCTTTCACCGGCTCATCGAGAGCCGACCTCTTCTACGCCTGGCCCAGGGTTGCCTCGAGGCCGAAGTCTCTTCACCTCTCCCACGATAAAGTCGATAACATCATCTTCTTCACGTATCGACCGATGCTCGTGGGTGAGTCCCCGAGGTAGAAAGGCGGAGTTGGCTGTGTGGCAAGGGTAGTTGTCTCGACCCCTCGGTCGAGTCGTCAGCGATGGCGAGTCTTTCCTCGACCTTTGGGGAATGGCCCTCGACCTAGAGCGCATTGATAGCGGCGACTCTGCGGGCGCCTTTGGGGCTGCGACCTTGAAAATCTTCCCACTACCACGAATGAAAAGAAGTCGATTGTCGTCGAAATAGTAAAGATGCAACTTCAAATAGCGGTAAGACTTAGTGGGAAGATAATAAAGTTTCCTACAATTTTCTTGATCGGCGGCGAGGAAGGCTTATGTAGGGTAAGAGTCCCGCCTCCTCGAGGCGGGCAAGGTAAATAAAGGAGACTCGAGGTCAGTGTAGTCACCTCGAACTTGAATCTCTCGAGAGAAAGAGCCTCGTCGGGTGCGGCCTCACGACCCGATTTGTCATCCCTTCCGTCTCTCGACCTCCATAAGCCGATAAAGATTATCCGACCCGTGTCGGAGAAAGAAAAACCTAGGCTTCCAATTCCCATGAGATGAAGGTCCCGAGACACGAACTCATGGCGATTAGTACGCCTCGAAGCGTGTACCACATCTTATCCGGCAGCGCCAGCGATCTTGTACCACCACCGGAATAGAGGCGGTAAAACCGATACCCGCCACTCGGCGGGCAATCAAAAAGCCCATCAAAGTCAGTTTCATTCGGGCCCGGTTGAATCGCCAATCTCGTAATGGCGAAAACGGCCAGGACCGCCCGGATCTGAGAGGAACCTTAGCCCACTCGACAATTGGGCCTCATGGGCCGTCTGAGAACCATACGGGGGCTCGTCGGCAAGCGATGGTGGCGGAAGGAAATTTGAACCACCATTTGAGGCTAGAAAGCCCATATCTCCCGCATTTGGTTGAGATCATCCATGGTGAGACAGAAATGCACCCCTTAGGCCCTTTCCATCCATTACGGTGGATAGTTTGATCACGGAGCGAGACCCCTCTATTACATCGGAGGCTGTTGTACTCTACCAGACATGGAATGATTTGGGCGAATGTGGTAGGAAGAAGAAGAAGACAACGGAAGGCAAAGTTGCTTACTTGTTTTACGGAGTTGAAGAAGGAAATGGATGGCGATGGCAAGCACCCGTCTGGACTCCTCTCCTCTTTATGTGTTTATGTTGCCAAATGATAAGTGAAAAGAGCGTGATTAGGGGTTACGGCGATTATAACCCCAGATATCGCGAGAATCAAGGGCGGCGTCATTTATGGCGGAAGGCGAAAAGATAGTGCGCTCGACGGCGTAACGGCGAATGGCCCACGATTGGCTAGGGAAGCAGGTGGCATCACGAAGTGGATACACCATTTCCGCCCAAATTTAGTCCAACTCGAAGAGCGATTTCAAATAAGCGGATCGACCTCGGACAAGCGAAGTCGCCTCTCTCCAGTGCAGGGGCTTATGGCGATACGGGTTATGCACCTCGATATATCATCATCGAGTGGACCTCGTGGGTTAAATATTTACTAAGGCACATGAGCGGATAAGGCATACCGATCGGATTATTGACTTAGAGGCCATGGCACGCATGTCGATCCTCGAACCTGAAGTATGGCTAGGATTCGAGGTCATGACTATCGACTTACGAGGCGTCACGGGGCGTGAGTTCTAGGAGTCGATCATCCCGGTCGAGGCGGTCGATATCGAGCGCGAGTCCACATCGGCTATGTTGGCCCGATATCCACAGGGTAACTTGGGCGGGGTAAAGCCCAATGAAAGGTAAATATGACAATAGCTACAAACCGACTCATGTTAGGGTTAGGTCATGCATTGCCTTTATAAATACAACGTTCGGGAACTACGGATGGCTTGATTCTGGAATAATAACAGGATACGTAGGCACTCTAAGAATTCCACTTAGACTCAGCCACAAATATACAAAACCCCTTCTCCGTTCTTGGCATTAGGGTTCTTGATTGTTCATCATTAACATAAGGAAAAGCCGGATCTTTAGGGTGACATAATTTGTCATCATCGGTGCCCATAATGGTAATTTTGATAAGATAGCCGCACATGATGAGAAACAAGATGTGCACTTACATACAGGATTGCTTTCATAAACAAGATCGATCTTTGGAGATCCCAACACCGGTGTTAGCACCCGAAGGCCTTTTTTTAATCCCTCATATCATCATCACATGCTCTAGTCTCCTGTATTGAACCTAAATTTATTAATAAACTAGACCTATGGTGACAATATCAAAATGTCAAAATCTGCTGTTGAGTTGGGGAAGGGTTAAATACTCTAATGTTGAACACATTAAAACACAAAAATACCCTCGAAACATAAATGGCATAAATAGGCAAAATAACCCTCAATTTGAATTAATTCGTGCATCCTCACTAAATCATTACTTATCCAATAACCCGTTTTTTACCTGACCCTTCTATCCTAATTCACCTATACCTTGAAATTTCAATTATTTCATCAATCTTTGGCTGAAACTACCTCAAAGCCTAGCTGTCACCTCTCCCAAACTCTATGCACTTTAATGCTCGATCTTTACTCCGATTTTCTGTGATTTCTCTCAAAATTTCTCTTCATGCTAGTTATTCCGGTGATTATGTGTAGAAAAATAAGATCTTTCTTGCCAAATAGCAACATTAATATTATATAGTTATGAAGACTATTCCGGGTGAAGGATTTTCCTGATTCTCCGGTGATTTCCTTCACTTTATCTCTTCATTTACTGATTTTAATCTGAATTCATCTTAATTCTTCTTTGTGATATTATTTCAAGACTGATTTGAGTAGGCATCTGCCTTGAATTTCCATCACGTGCTAATTTAGGGTTTGAGATTTAGGGATTTCATCACCCCTCATCTCCAGCGAACAATTAAAGCGTAAAGGCTGCAGCTTCTGTAGCGATTGTGGCTTGAAACCTTTTGTTAAAATAGTGTCCTAAACCCGATCGAGTTGGACCGGATCTTAATAGTAGGAGTAAATATCCGAAAAGGGTTTTCTTATAAGGAATGTCTTATTCTCGAAAGTCTTTGAAAAGCGGAGTAATGTGTTGCTTGAGAGAGTAGGATATCAGTTATAAGATGTAGTAGTTAATGAATGACACTTGAGATACATTTGTATGGATATTATAACAATGATAGGACTCTATTTACACGATAACCATTTCACTTGAAGGTAGTAGACAATGCACTTGACTCTTTCACCGATTGGGGTCATGACTTGTTGTTAGGCGCTATTCATGATCGTTAGATGTGAAAGGTAATTTAGTCAATGCACTTTATGCTACGACCAACATATTCGGAAGCCTATTGGGTGACACATATATGAACATCTAATTTGGATTAAAATGTTGTTAGAGTGATGACCAAATAAGAAGCGTTTTATCTCGGCTATAAAGTGTTAAAGTGATAAATTTATATTGTGGTATTTATTTATTATGAATAAATATAATACAAGATAGTAATTATGTTGATTAATTACATATATATATTGATAACGTCAGAAGTAATCTTAGGTAAAATTAGCGGTATTTATTTAGTGGATATCGGCTAAAGAGTGTTATTTTACCGGTGATTGAGCGGTGGTGCTCAAGAACAAGATGAAGATCCTCAAGAGAGCAAGATGAGGGGAGTGTTTGGTGTTTTTGTGTGTATGGTGAGCACTGAAGAGGTTGCCTACGTATCCTTTAAGGGATCAAGCCATGCATAGTTCTAGAAGTGAAGACTCCCCCATTTTAGTAGTGGAGGTGATGTTGCTATTTATAGGGCGAAGTTGGGCAATTGGCGGAGAATTGGTGGTGATTATGGTGAGGGGCCTGGCGTGGCAGAAGAGCCTTCACTTGGGTGGCGGACGGGACCGGATAAGGATCCATGAGCGAATCAACATTTTGGCACATCAATGTGATGTTGCTATTTATAGGGCGAAGTTGGATAGGCGGCAAAAGCGGCGATTCTTGCGGTGAGAGCCTCTGGCGGTAAAGCCTTCACTTGGGTGGCGGACGAGGACCGGATGAGATCCATGGGCGAATCATGGTTTTAGCGCATCAATGGCCCCAACACTGTGCTTAAGCATTTTTTGAAATGATAGATGGGAGTAAACTTTGCTCATGGATCGATTTCCTTGGAATACCGTGGCGGTTTTCTATATGGTGAATCTCTATCACTATCCTTGAGTGCCATACTTTGATTCGGTCTTTGTCGGCCTTTTAGTCATGAGGTGGTGGCCTTTGGTGACTTTGCGTCATGAATAGACTCGGCCTTTTGGGTGGCTTTCATTTGGTGGATTGCCTTAGCCTTTTGTGTTTCTTTCATGTGGCGGATTGCTCTAAGCCTTTTGCATGGCTTTTCGGTGGCGGATTGGCTTAGCCCTTTTGTGTGTCTTTCATGCGGCGGATGCCTTAGCCTTTTGGTGTGGCTTTCATTTGTTGATAGCCTTGACTAGTTTGGGTGGCTTTATGTGGCGGATATCCTTATCCTCTTGGTGGTTATGTGGCGGGTAGCCTTGACCATTTAGGTGGCTTTATGTGGCGGATAGCCTTACTCTTTTAATCGGTCCCGTGTGGCGGATATCTTGACCATTTGGGGTGGCTTTGTGGTGATTGCCTTAGCCTTTTTGGTGGCTTTCATGAGGGCCATTGCCTTAGTCTCTTGGTGGATTTAAGTGGTAGATATCCTTATCCTTTTGTCGGTCTCATGTGGCACATAACCTTGACCATTTTGGGTGGCTTTATGTGGCGGATAGCCTTAGCATTTTGTCGGTCTCATGCGGCGGATAGCCTTGACCATTTTGGGTGGCGTTATGTGGTGGATTGCCTTAGCCATTTTTGGAGGCTTTCATGTGGCGCATTGGCTTAACCTCTTTCGGTCTCATGTGGCGGATAGCCTTGACCGTGCAGGTAGCATTATGGGGCGGATAGCCTTAGCCTTTTAGGGTGGCTTTCATGTGGCGCATTGCCTTAGTCTCTTTGTGGCTTTAAGTGGCGGATAGCCTTAGCCTTTTGTCGGTCTCATGTGGCAGATAGCCTTGACCATTTTAGGTGGCTTTATGTGGTGGATAGCCTTAGCCTTTTGTCATTCTCTTGTGGTGGATACTCATGACCATTTTCGGTGGCTTTATGTGCGGATTGCCTTACCCTTTTTGGATAGATTTCATGTGGGGCATTGCCTTAGCCTATTGTCCGGTCTCGTGTGGCGGAAAGCCTTGACCATTCTGGCTAGCTTTATATGGCGGATAGCCTTAGCCTCTTGTCGGTCTTGTGTGGCGGATAGCCTTGACCATTTTGGGTGGCTTTATGTGGTGGATTGCCTTAACCTTTTTGAGTGGCTTTCATGCGAAGCATTGCCTTAGCTTCTTGGTAGCTTTAAGTGGTGGATAGGCAGCCTTTTGTCGGTCTCGTGTGGCGGATAGCTTTGACCATTTTGGGTGGATTTTTGTGGCGGATAGGCTTAGTGTTGGACTTATTTCTAAGTTTTAGTGATGAGTGCCAGACTAAGCTGTTATAGAGAAAAGGCAAAAGATATGCAGATCAAATGTATAGGTTTATTAGAGTTTGATCTTTGTATATATAGGTTTGATCAAACAAGCTCTGTAAAGGTCGGTGACTTATGTCGTGAGGTGAATCTAAGTCGATGGGGTAGTTAGGTCGATAGACTTATCGTAACTTTGCTTGATATGAATCTAAGTCCATGTTTGCGGGAACATGATCATTACCCGTTGTGGAAAGCTCATTAGATACAAAGGTTTTTAAGCGAGAACACCTTGGTGGAAAACCAGCGCACATAAATATTGATCCTTTTGCTAAATGTTTTGATGGTTATCCCGACCTTTGAGTTTCTATGAATATGTTTCCGCTATTCCGAGGGCCATCAACGTTTATATCAAACCAAGATACACTTCTCAAGTTGCTTTTATGAAGTGGGGATCTCGACATCGACTTACAATTTTGAAATTACGTATTCGACACATATTTGATCCGGTGTTTGTTTGGTGATAATGTGGATTCATTCAAGATTCGTGCATGATTCTGAACTATATGACATCCTTTTGATTCGAGGACGAATCATTTGCAACCGGGAGGGTATGATATGAATCTAAGTCCATGTTTGAAGAAAGTTGTGAAGTATTCAAGTCCGTCATTATCGCTCGCGGACCATCGAATAATTATTTACTAAGTCATATGTTATAATATGTTACTACATGATAATATATACTTTATTAAGTATTATTAGCTAATATTAAAGCTCAAAATCATAATGAAGGTGCCATTTTTTGAAGGATGAACATTCTTGGAAGAAATCTAGATTCGTTGGATCCAAGTTGTCAAGATACATCAAGCCAAAGTTCAAAAGATGCAACCTTTGAAGAAAGTACTTAGAAAAACCAAAAGTCCTCCTTTGGTTAATGATATAGCACGAAATTTTGGTCCAATGTATCTATATTTTCATGTATTTTCTAGCCTATAAATACCCAAAGCTATGTACTTGTATTTGAACAATCATCTTTTGCAATAATAAAATTTTATATTTTCTACACTTGGATTAGTGTGTTGAATTCTCTGGATAGAGGTTCATCGGATTATCAAAGGCTTGAGCAACCTTTGTGGGTGTCCTATACCAAGGTGCTTAGAAACAAGTTTTCTACGTGTCAAGGTTATTCCAAGGTGCTTCCTCACAAAGTTGAGGTTGTGTCGAGGAGCTCACGAGAAATATTCCAAGGTGCTTTACGCATTGTTGTAGTTGTGTCGAGGAGGATTCACCAACTTCAAATACCTTCATTTCTAGACTTCAACAAAGTCCGAAAACCACCTAAAGTTCAAGTACCGCTTTTCCTAGATCGCGCAATTTCATATCGGTTGGTATCGAGCACAAGGCGGAATCGACGGTATTATATCATTATTTGCAGTGACATTTTGTATTCCAACTTTATTTTGACTGTGGTAATTCTGTCCAAAACTCTTCAATTTTGGTGATCTCATATAAAACTTCGTGTTATACAACTTTTTGTTGTTTGAGTTTTCCAAATTCTCAACCGTTTGGCAACAATCTGCGGCGTAAGTCACTGTTGTAATTCTGGAAATTATT